>OY728119.1:1502041311-1502676727 GCA_963277665.1 Viscum album | reverse complement strand
TTGATATGTGTCGAAATCCACTCAACAAATAGCTTTTATACATGTTTAGGTTAACATATTAACCTTATCTTTTAGATTTAACTCTTAGTTAAATAGTTTAACTTTTACCGTGTCTTCTTGTATTATTACACTATATGGTCAATAAACTTACACTAAACTTAAAAGACAACCTAAAGTGGTTCATTAATTACATATATAATAATATTTAAGTCCTTTTTCCTAACCTTATATTTTTAGGAATATTATATCAACCAATAATATAGTATTTGTTTTAAAAATTAATTTATGCCAATTTTGACACTATTTGGTATTTGGTTTTTGTGAAAGTCATCATAACTTGATTACTTATAAAAAATACATTTAATCAATAATAACATGTCATATTAACCTATAAAATTATTTTATGGCATCAAAAGTTTCAAATTATATTTATTTTAATATTTACAATACCATTTATTTGATTGTTTCATTAATAAGGTAATTATTGCATCATCATTGTGTCATAAATAAATTTAATTATTTAATTTCTAAAAATTATAAATAAAATATTATTATGTATTAAATCTTTTCATATTTCTAATGAGTATTTATATTCTAATATATAACTTATATAACTCCATGTAATAAAATTTTACTAAAAGATATATGTTTATATCATTTTTGTCTTTACTTTAAATTAATTAATATAAATTGTCATTATCACTCTCAAGTGGATAAAAGTGTTCTAAAAATCGACCCAAAGATGTCCATGGTCAGAAAAATATCAACCAATAGGAATATTAAATATGTTAGGGTAATTTAATATTATTATAATGATATTTGTTTACCCTTATTTACCAGATTTACTTTTTAACCATGGTAAATAAAATATTTACTAAAGTAAATATTCATAATGTATAAAAATAAAAGTTACAAATTTACACAATTTGGACCTCCTGATTCCAAATATGAAATCCATTTTTTCAAATTAAAAACACATAAGTGGCATAAACAAATTTAAAATTAATTCCCGTTGTAAAAACAAAAAGCGTGTTTTTAAGAAATAATAATTATCAAAAGATTAAGACTTGTTTATGTCCAGTTTAAATGTGAAATTACATAAAATGACCTAAATTATATTAAATGATAAAAATATAATCTAATGATACTTTAAAACCCCTCAAATTTATAATTTAACACTATAAATTATTTCGATTAAAAAAGTTGCTTTTAATTAAAATTTAGTATTTTTCACTATTCATAAAAATATGAAAGTCATCAGAAAAACACCAAAATTTTATCCAAAATTAATTTGTATGTAGCGATTATAAAGAAGAAGTTTATTTTTTCAAATTGAAAAAAAAAAGTTTCAAATATTGTATTTAAAAAGGGTTCTCTATTAAAAAGCGGTAAAATTATATTTTTTCAAAAATACTTCTTTTATCTAAAAATTGAATTTGTTATTATATTATGTCTAAAAAACATAATATGGATGTTAAAATTATATGTATTATATAAAATTCAAAATTCAGTTAATACTATTCATAACTTCTTTTTGAATGACTAGTTTGGTAAGTCATGGTGCGCTTGAACTCGATGTTGCGTGTAGCGCAAGTTATTGAATTTCATTGAAGAGATAACATACTATGAAATCTTGGGGTGTTAAAAATACATTTCCATGATATATTCCATATACTAATAAAGGGATGTGAATTCATAAATCTAGCAAGAAAGACATTGGAAATATTAAGTCATTTAATAAGGCATGTAAAAATAAATAAAAAATCTTTGAAATCTAACTAGACTAGTTATAAAAGGAGGGGAGTATAGAGAGAGAATATATGGATAATAAATAAAAAGGAAAAATGGGTTGTTACATATGAAGAAGTTATAATTAATGAGAAACCAAACATAAATGGTCATTAAAGAATTATTGGGATATCTTCAATAAGGGGTTACTTGAAGATTCAAAGGAATATATCTAAAATGTGTGAGAAAGTTGTGCATGGATCAAAATATTTTTTAAATATATTACCATCTCAAGAAGAGTTCCAGAAAATTTGATGAAACTATCATGTACTAAAGTGTCCTTAACTTGTGAGGTGTACAAAACTACTTCACAAAAAGAAATATATCAGGATAAATATAATATCATAAAATATTTTGAAGTTACAAACAAATAAATAAGCATTTAGTGTAGAAGAAAATATTATCCTTGGTTAAGAGGAAATAATTAGACTTAGTGTTACTTATTCGGAAAAAATACCCTCCATATTCCTTATTTTTTTAGTTTATTTGTGATAACATACAGGGAATTGAAGGAACTAAATGAGCATTATACACACTAAAAAATAAATAAGGTATTCAGCATGGAATATTTAGTCTACTACGAACAGGGGAAGATGATATAATCCCTTATAAAAAGTGATTTGAAGTTATCATTTAGTAAATATTGAAATTGTATACATCAGTATAAGACTATAGAAAATAGTATGCCAATAAAACTTTTATATTTTTTTATTTTTTTATTATACATATTTATGAATGAGGAGTATCACTTGATGAAATAATGAGACAAAGGGGAGGTTACATTTTTTCACTTGATCTTTTTACATGCTTTTTGAGATGTGTGTAGACCACAAAAATTGTTTAATGAATCTATCTGATCAGCCTCTAAATGAGATTTTGATCATGGTATAACATTCATGGTAATTCTAGATAACATTTATCACCTTATTTGTATAATCTTATTTTATTTAAAGGTTTTTCCAATGTAGACATAAATTTTCCTAGATAAAGTCACTTTTCAAATAAATCCATATGGTATCATACGTCTCTCATGTGGCTACATGCTATTTTAAATATGAAAAGAGAGGATATAGTGATGTTTATGAGTTCTTTGAAAGGAGTAAGTGATGATATAACCCCTTACATGGGCCTTTAAATTTTTTATAATTAATGATAGGAATAAATAATCCATAGTGTCATATATAATTACATTAGTGAGTATTGGTATTGACAAAAAAATTAAGGGGGGGTTGAAGTGCCCAGATAATAATTTAATTTGTTTCCAATGATTCAACATGTGTTTGGTAAATAAATAAGGTAATGATTCTTAGAGTATTTGTATATATTCATGATTTAGTAGTGTATATAATACTTGATAAATAATAAAAGTCTATATGTTGATTTGTTTTCTACAATGTTTTATAGAAAAGTATTTGAGGCTGTTATGACATCCCTAAACCCACAATCTCAGAATCTGGTCCTTAATATATAATCTTGACATTTCTGGATTAATACCAATAAACGTGTCCCAATTTCAAACATATAAAAAAATATAATATCAAATGAAAATATTGGATCACTTAGATAACCAAGTAACTTAAATTTTATAGTTTTAGAGAATTAGGAAAAACTTTTACTTAACAATACTCATGTCTTTAAGTGCCCATTTTCCCACTATACCGATATTTTCTTTTTCTATATTAATTCTTTATTATTTATCCAAATCATTCTTAAACCCAATGAAAAACATTTGAAAATTTCTGATGAGAAAAAAAATAGTTAGGGATATATAAGAAATTAAACTTGTTAATCCATTTCAAAACTATGATATTATAAAATATATTTTTATTTTAACATTATAAAATTTTCACTCAAATAATAATTTTCTTAAAAATGAAATCATGTTAACAGTCTAATGTTTTCCATAAACACTTTATAAGAAAATATAATGGAAAAAATATCATAATCATAAGGGTTTATTAGAAAAAACGATATCAGATGGAAAACATTTTCTTAAAAACAAACCTTTTTACTCTAAAAGTTCATAATCATTCAATTAAAACAAAATTGCATTATCTTACCTAATTTAATCGAAATATTTTCATAAAAAAACCATTAGTAAGAATGTGAAATTAATAAAGGTAACTTGGGACATCATTTTCATATTAGTTATGAAATCATTTATACATATGGAATAACCAATATGCTAAATTCCAATAAACTTTGAGGAGAAACCTATAACTTATTAACTCTATATATTTTTCCAATGTAATGGAGAGATATATTAGGATCACTCATCGTCATGAGTTATATCAGGTTCACCCATCACCATGAGCAATATTGGACACACCCATCACCATAAAAAAATTTCCAAGAACCATAAATTAATAAAAATATATTAAATCTTTCATTTTCAACATCATACTCATAAAAATATTCTTTTCACCCATAAGAAAAACATTTCCAGATAAAAAAAATATCCAAACCATTTTAAACCCTTACTGAAAATACTTAGAACAAATGGAAGGAGTTTCTTTTCCAATAAAAAATGTATGATTTTAAAGTAACCCAAACATAAAATTAAATTTATGGTAGTATTAAAAAAATTCACTATCATATATGTTAAAATATAACATTCCTTTTTTCTTTTGTAAGAAGGTCAAAACATTCAGTATAAAATATATAAAAAGATTCATTTTGAAAACCTTTGAGAGAAAGTATAAAAGGGACATAAAAAGTCCTTTATAATTTATTTATTTTCATATAAATACATCTAAAAAATAATTTTAAGAATATATATATGTAATAAAAATATTTAGAAAATAAATATTTAAAACATTTAAAATGATGTTTTTATGCTAAAGTGTCCCTTATGAATTTATAAATTTTTAACTAAAGAATAATTAAAGGAAATAACATTAATGAACTTTAAAAAACCATAATTTTTAGATAATAATGATAAAATATATCCATAAGGTATTTTATACACCACAAAAAAATAAAAATGTGGTGAAAATAGAATAAGTCCCAAAGAAAAATAATTGAGACTATAAATCCAATACCTTAAGTCTGACTTGTAACATATGTTTTTTATCTCATGTCTAGTAAAATTTTATCAATTATTTTATTTCTTAATAACCTTTTAAAATTTTAATATCTTATCATTCAAACATTTATTTCAATGAAATAATTGATTACTTAATTGATTAAGTCCATAGTGATTGTTTTCATGATATTCAACTCATATGCCTGAAATGACTTCAGTAGGTTGAATATGGTCAAATAGGCTATAATTACATCATATATATAATAATAATAATGTAATAATAATAATTTTTAGACATTAATTACACTTTTAAAACCAACCATGAAGAAATTATATAAAAAATGAATTATGCTACATTCATGGAGATTGTAGGCCATACATACGCATGAGTAACATTTCCATCATTAAAAAAACGTGACGGAAATAAGTTAAATATAATTTTATATTTAAATAATTATTATTATAATATAAATATAATTTTATCACTTTAAATAAACTTATATAAACAAGTTATTTTTAAGAATTTAGGAAAAATGAATCACATCGCTTCATAGAGGTGGTGATCCACGCGTATGAACGAACGATTTTATCATTTTTAATGGATGGAAAGATAATAAAGTAGATAAAATGTTATATTTAAAAAATTATAATTAGGTCATTAATATAAAAATATACATTAAATCCATTATTATAACTAACCATGAGAGTCAGTGAGGGAAAAAATATATCGATTCGTGAGGTGGTAGTCTACCGTGAACACTAATGATGGTTTTATTTCCTTTTTGATAGAATGGGAGATGAATATAAGTTATTAAATTAATATAACAAAATATAATTATATTTAATAAAATTATTTTAATAATTCAAAATGATTTAATAATATTTTAATGAGGTAGAAGAATAAGTAAAACAAAAATGCTAGGTTAAAAAATATACCTCTTCTTTGGAAAACCTCTTTAGGTTTATATCTAAATTCTTACTAGGATAGTTTTTTGATTAAAAAATTTAATCTAGGACATGGGGATGGATTTTATAAATTTATTTTATTATTTATTATCAAAAAAATAGTTCTTGAATTTTTTATAGGAGAGGAGAGGTGGTGTCCTTTTATAAGTGGGGGAGAAGACAAACTTCGAATTGCTAAAATGACTAAAATATATTGAGGTATTACTCAATGAAATGGCTCAAAATGAACCATTTCTAAATATGAGAAGATATTTGGTATAAATATGTCCATAAATTAGTATTTAGACATGTTTTTAGGAAATTTTATCCCTTATCTCTTTAGTTTAGCCCCCATGTAAACAAGATTTAACATTAACTATGGTAAATGCTTTTTACTATTTTTACTATTCATTCTGACAAAAAATTAGGTTAAACTTATTACATGATATTATTTATTATTATTATTTTTATTAAAATTATTCCATCCATTTTATCAAATTTAATTCAAATAAGTTATATAATTTAATTTAAAATTAAACCTCTAAAATGCGATGAAAAATGGTTTTTCATAAAAATGCATTTTAAAATATAAAAGTGTTCATATAAAATTCTATTATAATATTGATTCAAATGATATTTTTGTTATTAATTTAAATAAAAAAGGAATGGATTAAATTTTAAAAAAAATAAAAAATATAATTCTACTTTTTAATACTTGGAAGTAAAATATAATTTTTAAAAAAAATAAGTGTTTTTTACTATGCATTTGAAAAATCAAACTTTTCAAAAAATTATAAAAAAATAAACCTAAGATAATTTTAATATTATAAATTGAAATTTTAATTTAGTTGTTTAAAATTAAAATTATTTAATTTTGAAATAATTATTTTAAATAAATCTATATAACACATGAAAAACCAATTTAGTTAGAAAAAAAGAAGTTTTCGTTTTGACGGAATAATTTCATAATATTAATATAACAAATATAACTCTATAAAATCTAATTGATGAATGTTAACAAGGTGTTAAATTTATTTTCTTGTAAAATTACCTCACTTTTTACTTTCTTTTCCATTTTTAAAAATTGGTTCCTCACAATTTTATATTGAGCTCAGTAATCAAGGGTTAAACATTTGAAAAGACATTTATTGAAAACCCATATCATAAAAAGTGTTATTAAAAATTCATTTTGAAAAGAGAGAAAATTAAATATGAAGTTCATATAGAATAAAAAATAATTAAGTTTCCACACAAGGAGAACATTTTCAAGAATTTAAAATATCTACTTATAAAGAAGCGATATTTAAGAGATAATGTAATGATATTTTGTGAGAAGAGAAGAGACCATAAATTCATCAAAAATGTTCTTAAAAAGATAAAATTTTATTTCAAGATCCTTTTTCTTGAGTTAAGGTGTTATTTTACCATGAGTATATAGAAAATAATAAAAATATACTTACTTAATTTCTTTCCATTTCATAAGCACGGTTTCATCCTTTAGTTTTGCTTTAATCAATTTCCACTTCTATCGCATCACTTATTCCAAAAAAATAATATTCAATATTAATTTTTATTTTCTAATGAACTAAAATCAAATTCTAACCAATAAAAATATATAAAATGGATAAAAATTTATTCATTATGTCTTTTACATCATCCAAAACCGAAAAAAATGCATAACATAAGATAATATTCATTAAGAATAAACCTTTATACATAAATCACAAAAATCACTATAATAATACCCAAATTTCATCATAAATCATTTCATAAATATCTAAACATAAAAGTTTTAAAAATATGTGTGACCAAGATTCAAACCCAAAGATTATAATGATTTTATCTCATGTACTTCCATGATAATCATAACATTTATCTTCTAATAATAACAATCACTCATAAATCTATATTCCCAAAATGAATACAATTTCATATAAAATATTAATCTCGAAGATAATATGACCCTAAGATCAATATAACTAATTCCACAAATAGATATACTCCAAAAATAATCATATCATTATTAAACATATTTTAAACCCCAAAAATTACATTAGATCCCACAATATGTTTCACATACCAAAAATGAATATACCTTAATAATATATTCTATAAAAATGTGAAAATATTTTCCAAAAATAATATAAAAATCACATTTTTTTTATATATGTCCTAAAATATATATCAATCTTTATCCATAAAGTAGATTAACTAAAAAACAATTTCATACTAACTAATACATAACGTATGCCTAAGTTAGTAATTTCACCTTTGTCAGTCATGCGTTGTGAATTTAAACACCACAACCTTTCTAGATGTGACAAGTTATCACCTAGCATGTGGGTTGTCCATTTCCTAAAACTATATTAATATAATTAAATTATAAATGGAAAAATATATGTTATAATCATACACATAATTTACCTTTACCCTTCAAAATTCCCAAACATATGATGAACATCCTAAAAAATAACATTAATCATTGAATCACTTTTTTTCCTCTATGGTTTTATATACCACATATATTTTTTTACAGAATCAAATAGTCTTAATTGACTATTATTACCTTAAAATAAATAATATATGATACCAAAGTTTAATTTATCCCTTAATCATTTGTACTTAAATGAATGTCTCCAAAAATTATCACCTTTTTCAACACCACTTTTTAAATGTATCGATTCCTTCTAATAAATGTTTACAAATTTTGAAAACAAAACCTATTAAAGAATAATATATAGGTGTTTCATGATTCTCATAACATTGAAAATATATCATAATATCATTGATAAAATACCACTACATCATAATTATGAAAACTCAACATGTAAACGTATTATTCATTCAACTTCCTTTTTCAAACATTAACCATTATTTATCATTTTATTCCTTAATAATTATTTCCTGTAAATTATATAAATGAATTATTTATTTATTATTCATTAATATCAACAAAATTTTATATCTTAGTTTTAACATAGGAAAATAATTCATACCTTAAATCCATATAATAATATTTTCTTGATATTCAATTTATCTTTCGATATGATCTCATACTTATAAAAAATAAATCGTCAATTCCTTTTTGGTATTTCCTTTTACATGAGAGATTAAAGATTTGAGATCTTAAAATATAATAAAAAAGATACCATGAACCATAATGATAAGGTTTTGTATAAGTAAAATAGTTTCTTATAGGTGATTTTGTTACTCAATAGGATATCAAAATCATTTGAATAATCTTTTTCAATAATAGTAATGATAAAATCATCTAGAATGGATAAGAAAGTTGTGCAAGATCATTTTCCTTCGATCTTGATAAATGATCCTGGATATATTGAAATGAACATAATATAACCATGAAATGAATTATTATATATTAAAATGAAAATAACCTATAAGGGTAAAGACAATACCATACAATTTTTATAAAACTTTAATCCATCAATTCCATAATATCTCACTTGATTTAAGTTTTTTAACCAATACCCTAAATTAACATAATTCTACATAAAATAATAACCATAATTCTCTATAATACACCTAAAATTATGGTTATAGAGAACTTTGTACATATTCTTATAAAATATCAAAACCTATAAAGTTATCTAAACCCTTCCTCTAATTCCAACTATAATAGCCCCAAACCCACACTCCCGAAATCTGGTGCTTAAAACATTATCATTACATTTTAAGCTTCATAGAAGTAAATAGGACCCTGTTTCAACCTTCCAAAACATACAATATCAAATGGAAATATTGGATAAATTATATAAGAAAATAAATTTTAGGTCTAGACTTTTATAGAATTACGAAAAACTCTTACTTAACAATACCCATGTCTTTAAGTGAGTATTTTTTCTATTATGCCAATATTTCAATTTTCAATATTAAGTATTCATAATTTTTATAACTCATCCTTAAACCCTATGAAATTTTCTTGAAATTTTGGTATTAATACAAAAATATCTGTAAGTGACATAGAATAATCGAAACCCATTATTCCATTTCAAAACCATGATGACATAAAAGAGAGTTTTCCTTTAACATAATAGACTTTGAGCTCAAATAATCATTTACTTACACATGAAATCATATTTACTACCCAAATGTTTTATAAAATACTATATATGAAAACATAAAGTAAAAATCATAATCATGATTATTTATTTTAAAACATGAGATCCTATGGAAAATATTTTCTTAAAATCATACCTTTTTGCCATAAATGGTAATAATTATTCCTTTAAAAAAATTATTACTAGATTTCCATATGAAATAAGAATGTTTTCCTAAAAAATAATTTACAAGAATATAAATTCATGTGGATAACATGAGATATAATTTTCATATCACTCTTTTAATCGCTATTACATGTGGAGTAACCAAACTAGTAGATTTTGATAATATATTAGGATAAACCTTTAACTGATTAAATCATTCCATTTTCCCAATTCATTAGAGATCTATATTGGGCTCACCAATCATCACGAGCTATATTAGTATCACTCGTCATCATTAGTTATATTAGGCTCACCCAACATCATAAAAAATTATCAATAACTATAAAATAATAATAACACATGAATTATTTCATTTCCAACATCATACTCATACAAATATTCTATTCACCCCTAATAAAAACATTTTTAGATATTAAAATTTCCATTCCTTTTAAAACCATTTTTGAAAATGATAAGAACAAATTAAATGGGTGTTTTTCATTGAATATATCATGGTAAATTATAATGGAATCCAAAAATAAAATAATAGTTATGGTAGTCAAAAAATAAATTTACATCGTATACCTTAAAATGGAGCGTTACTTTTATATTTTGAAAAATTCAAATCATTTCATATAAAATGTGTAAAAACATTCCATTTTAAAACATTTAAAAATGTAAAAAGAGAAATAAAATGAACTTTATAAATAATTTATGCTCATATAAATATATCCATAAAATAATTTTAAAGAATACGGAATTGGAAGAAAAATATTTATAAAATAAATCTTTAAATCTTTTTAAAATGATATTTTTAAGGTATAGTGTCCCTTAAGACATTATAACTTTTAGACCAAATAAATATTGAAAGAAATAAAATTACTATATTTGTAAACACTTCATTTTTTAGATAATAATGATAAAGTATATCCATAAGGTAGTTTATACAACATAAAAAATAAAACTTGTGGTGAAAATAGCTTAAGTATCAAGGAAAAGGAATTGAGACTACAAATCCCTTACCTTGATTCTGACTTTTAATATATGTTATTTATCTCCTATATAATAAAATTTTATCAACTATTTACATTCTTAAGAAAATTTTCATGGTTTAATATCTTATAATTAAACCATGTGTTTCATTTATTTAAATAAAATATTTAATTAATTAATCTATTAAGTCCTTGATTTTTGTTTTGATGATATTCATCTCATATATCCAAAATGACTATTGTAGATTGACTATAGTCAAATAATTCAGTATTACCTAATATAAAAAATAATAATCATAAAATATTTATAATTTTTATACATTAATTATAATTTTAAAAACAAATATGAAATATGTTTATGAAAAAAAATTATGTTACAATCATGGGGATGGTAGGTCTTATATACACATTAGTAATGCTCCATGCAGGTAGCTGGGGTGGAGCTGGGGGTTGGGGTTTGGGTCATGTGTCACGCGGTTGAGTCCCCAAACACATTTTTTTACTTGAGTGTGTTGTATAAAAACAAACTTTTAATAATTATTATATCATATTTTTCATATTTTTTCATTAAATAAACTCAGGTATACCATTTATGTGATGTGCTGATGGAAAACAAATCGCATTGCTTTGTGGTGGTGGTAATACACATGTATACACGAACGATGTTGTCATTTTTAAATGGATAGAATGGTAATAAAATAGATGATATATTATATTTAAAATAATTAACTATTTCATTAATATCATATATATATATATATATATTAAATATATCATTGTAACCATCCATGAGAGGTGGTGATGAAAAATGAATTTATCTGTTTGTGGGGAGATAGAACGTCGTACACACAAATGATTGCATCATTTCCCATTTTATGAAAGATGTGATGGAAATATTTTATTACATTAACATAAAAACATATAAGTATGTATAATATACCTATTTTTTATTTATTCATAGTTCATTAATATTTTAAGGAGGTATAAGAATAAATAAAATGAAAACTATTGGTTAAGAACTATACCTCTTCTTTGGGCAACATATTTAGGTTTATACCTAAAGCCTTCCTATGATGGGTTTATGATTAAAAATTCCTATAGGACATGGGTATGGATTTTATTAATGTATTTGAGAAAATTTTTTATAAATAAAATTGATCTTTATGTTTTAATAGGAGATTAAAGGTGGTGTCCTTTTATAAGTGGGGGTGAGGACACCTTTGGAATTTTTTTAAAAAAAAGATTAAAATATATTAATTACTTAATCAAGAAAAATTGCTCCAAAATGAACCATATAAAAATATGATATGATATATGGTATGAATATGTCCATAATATAGGATTTATACAAGTTTTAAGGTCATTTTAACCTATATTTAATTAGTTAAACCCCCTGTAAACCGATTTTAACATTAATCATGCTAACTAATTTTTTCAGTTTTTACAAATCATTATGAAGAAAAGATAAGTTTACCTTATTAGCTAATATTAATTATTATGATTCAAAATATTGAATCTATTTTATCAAATTCAATTCAAATAATTAGATGAATTTAATTGTAAATTAAACCCACAAAACATGGTGAAAATAGTTTTTCAAAAGAATGTTTTTTAAGTATAAAAATGTCATCAATTAAAATTCAAGTATAATTTTGATTCTATTGGAATTTAGTATATTATTTTTAATAAAAATTAACTAATTTAATTTTAAAACTAATATAAAATATAACGTGTCTTTGTAAATTCTTTAAAAGAAAAGATAGGTTTTGATAAAAATCGGTTTTTTTAACTATTCCTTCGAAAAATCAAAATTTCCATAAAATTATCAAAATTTCATCCTAAGATAGTTTTTATAGACTGAATTAAAAAGTAAAGTTTTTTTCAAATTAAAATTTTATAATTTATAAATCATGATTTTATGTAAAACTATATAATGCATGAAAACCAAATTTGGTTAGAAATAAAGTCTTTCCTTTTGACTGAAAAATTACTTAATATTTTATAAAGAATATAGCTCTATAAAATATAATTAATGAAAGTTAATAAGGTATGAAATTGGTTTACCATTAACATTACCTAGGTTATTATAATTGAATCTTCAAATTTTGTGATGAAGAGACATTGTCTAAAATATGTCGGAATAGATTTTGAGTTGATTAAGAATGGTAGGAGGTGATTTTATGATGCTCTGAGTCAAATTGAAGCATGTATAGAATTTCCATACTACGACAGACATGGTTGATCAAAATATTTTACATGTTTTTGATCCACTAACTGTGTAGCCACATGATATGAATCATACATTGTTTGTATGGTTGATGTTTTGTTCATTTGGTTGATACACTAATGATAACCACATGATATCACAGTCACTTGGTTCTTCTTATGGTTGATCCAAATTTATTTATATGATAAATTAAAATAGTTTATCTAGGGTAAGGTATGAATTTTATCTAGGTGTTAATTCAATATATATGAATGGCCAATCAAGATAGTTTGGTTGCTTCACAGGGCCACCTGCCACATGGTTTCCCCATACGATTGGTTGTCAGACTCGCAGTCTATTCCATACATAGATATTTTTTATGGATCTTCTAAGTTAAAACTGAGTTACCGAAATTCATATATTCTAAGAAATAAATATGACTACGATACAAAGAAAATATTAACGTATTATACATCATGATCAATTATGTGATCATGATTCAAGAAAAGGAATATTGAGGAGGGTTATTCATCACAAGTTGGAGGTCCACGTGGTAATGATTCATGTTAACATGAACATGGAAACATTGATGAAATTAAAAGAAATGTATTTTATGGATGTTGAAAATGTAATATTTTAATATTTCTTAAAATAATAAACTAGAGCCTTTAGGCTATTTAAAATGAAGTTTTGATTGGGGATTTAAATGAGTTTTAATGAAGAATAAATTTGGAAATTTTTAAGCAATTTAAATGAGAGAAGATCACACCTACCTAATTTTATAGAGTATATATATTTAAATTATTAGATAAAAACTACCATTTTATGATAATATTTTCATGACAATATTATTATTAATATATAAAAAAATTAGGTGATGAAGAAGGTGTTTCATCCTTGAGAATTCTGAGATCCTGATACCTTCTAGTATCGAAGAGAGGAGAAGATTTTGAATCCAAGGAGATATTTTTTTGTAGAATAAGACTTGTCACCTGAGTTTCTAGAAGGAATATAATGACCCAGATCATTCAAGGTACAGTGTGAGTTTTGATACTAATAGTAATATTCATAATTGACCACTTATGGAGTTCTTTAAGGTGTGGTATATGATCAAATCAACTAATACATCTTTTCATGGACATAAATCAATTTGTAAGTGGCATGAAAGAAGCTATAATCATAGAGAGATCATTATACAAGTAGATAAAAGTTGAATAAGAATATTTTAATTAGTGTTTCTAGCCATTTTTTTGAATCTTCTTATTAGGGTGTCTAACCAATCATTGAAGGATTACAATTGGGGTGTCTAAAAAATTGCTATATAATTATAACTATGGTGTCTAAATGTTGTATCCACTTGTTTCTATAGTATATAATCCAGGTTGGGGTGTCTTTCCAACATGTTAAGGAGTATGATTTTATTAAAAACTATCTAAATCATGTCTGATTATCTCATTTTCATTATTAATACAAATAGGGTGAGGTTGTGATATAATATTGAGAGGACTAATAACATTAATTGGTTCAAGAGGTTGAATTCAAAGGATTGAGAATTCATTAAATAGGGATATAGATTCACTTCTCCCACCCACTATTATTCATATAACTGGCATAAGAAACTGCATTTTTTAACAATAAATAAGTATATATCTTCCTTCATTTCTAACTCCCACTATTTCAAGTCACTTAGACTTTCCACATCTTCTCGGATTTTGGGTTCTCCACTGTAGATTTGAAAAAAATTGATTATGTTTGATTAAAACTAGTGAATAAATGTTATGATTTTGGTATAACTACTCTACTAAGCCTAATAATAACCTAATTATCCTAAAAATATCATATATTCTTCAATTTTCTTTGAATATTCTCATACATCTAGCCTTCCTAATACCCCTAGAATCTTATGTTACATCGATCAGTCTAAATTTTTTAGTATTTATAGAAAATTGATACATTTTAAATTAATCAATATAATTATTCTTCATTTTAGTTAAATTAGTCATAATCCATTGATTATTTTTTCTCAAAAAATCATTCACTAAGTGGAAATCCCTATATAGGATCCATGTGGTGAAGAATAAATTATGAATTTCAATGAAATTTCAATCGTTATTATCCCAAATCCAAATTCAAAATTCCCCATCATTATACCATATAAATAAATTTTTCATAGAATTACTTATCTATTGTCTCTATAACTTTTATAAGCATGTATACAGGTGATACAACTGAAAACATTCAACTGTGAGACATCGAATGGCTTACTAGTCCAATGTTCCTTAGTCTAATATATCCTTATTGATAGGAATGAAAACATATTTATTAGATAATCCCTTATATTCACTCTTTATATAAAAATATCCTTTTTAAAACCAAAATTTATATGTATACTCTAAACAATCTCATTAAGTGTCATGTTCATTAATTTTTCCACACCATTCTACTTTAGTGTCCCAAGTAATGTATTCTCAAACCTAATCCCTTTCTTTTAGCCGAATTTATTGACTTATTTATTGTTGTACTCACTAATATTGTGAGAACACCAGTATTTTAACTTTCAAATGATCTCATTTTTTACCATGAACCCCATTTAATAATAATTTTCAAGGATTTTAACATTTTTTTCAGAAATTATACACACACTTTCCTTACAACATCATCATTAGAGGTAACTTATTACTTGAAATCTCAATGAGAATACCCCAAATTTATTCCCCATACATTCTTATTCAAAATATATATATTCTGAGATTTGAATGTCCATACTTGAATAAAAATACATTCTTTAATGATTTCAATGTGTGAAAACATCCCATATTCCATAATACATGATCTTGAGTTTCAGTATACCTTTAGCATCCAATACACCTGTCCCCTTCTCACTCATGTGACTAAAGTGGTAATGTCACAACTGGGTATCTCTAGTAGTTATAATGATAACCATTGTCTTATTTGACATTCTAGTTAGAAAAAATACTCTTATTTCACAACCTTTTCCAACATCATAGAATCCCATGTGAGTTTCACCATACTATCTACAAATTTTTTGTTGAACCATGAATCATCTAGTTGGACTACCAAAATCAATTTTTTCAATCCCAATATGTGTCTAACTCCTTATAAATTTAGAAAGAATATATTATTTATCCAAACATCTACATCACATTTTTCAATAATATAATGATACAAATCATTAGTAAGATAAACCATAATAAGATACAATGAACTTTATAGACACATAATTCTATATAAATCCACGCTTGGATATAGAGTAAAACAAATGCTCGAAAATCAATGATCATGGATATTAAAGACTATTTACACTTAAAAATAAATAGTTGTTATAACAACTCTGATACTTATTTCTCATTAATAATTGATTTATTACATAATATTACACTTAATACAACCCAGATGATCTAGAATCCTAGTGTATTTTGGAATTAGGTACATTATATAAAAACATAAAATAGGGAATACAACATCTTTATTGAAAACTTATTTAACATGCCCAAAATACTCCTTATAATTTTAAACTACATGGGATAAATTGGGGATATACATAAGAATAAGGTGATCTATATATCCCAATAAAGGAATAAACATAAAGTAGTTGATACATGTTAGAAAATAATAATATCAATGAGGAATAAAAGGAATATGAATAATAAGTCATGATATATAATGATAATCATAACATGGAAAATGTGGAGACAACAAAAACAATGAATCATAAACATAGGTCAATGATAAACCCTACAAGACATCATGGTGGAAAATTTACCATAAAGGAATCAGGTTCACTCCTTTTTCCAATGTGACGTATCAAGATACTAAACATTACCCAATGCATTGGAGCGCTATCTAGGCTCACCCATCATATTCATTTCATTCTCATTCTTAAGTGTTCCACATAGATCATACAACATGGATTCATTCATCATAATAATTTATTACATAGTGAAGGAATGTGTAACAAATACTGGTAGGTAAAAAATAAATAAGTATATGTGAATAAATTTTAATACCATTGATATAAAAATAGGTATGGTATTTACTACATAATTGTTTGGGTATAGAAAATCACAGTGAAATTTTGTCAGCATAACAGCATTAATTAAAAATTCATAAAAGGTATTTATGAGAGAGAAATGGTTATATAATAATTTATAAATAAATTGGGTATTAAGGGGGATATTTAATAACATATCCCATTATAATTAAATTAATATAAAATACATAAGGTAAAGAAGATACTTGAATAAATAAGAGAAAGGAAAAGATGCCTTATTAAATTTTGGCATGGTAATAGGTGTACATAAAGGATCATGGGAGTCTTAATGAGTGTGAAAATGAAGATATAATAATTTATACATATAATTAATTGTAAGGGGGTATGGAATAACATATCCCAATGAAATAAAATTGAATTTAATGGACATGACATAAAAGGCATTCTTGAATAGAAATGAGAAGGGAGAAATCCCATATAGAATTTTGACATATTAATGGATTAGGTGAAGGTAAAAATGAGAAATAATAAATGATAACTCCTTAAAATAACATATATATTATATTAAGGGATTTTTATAAATAAATCATATCACAAAAAATTGCAATTAAGAAGACAAATTCCAAATAACATGCTTGAATTGAAAGAAGGAGAGGAATCTCCCTAACTTCAGTGTGTGACCTAAAAAGCTTGGGAGGGGATTCTTGAGATATTTTCGGTGACTTGGGAGGACTCTATAGAGTGGATTCTAGAGTATGGATGTACTCTAATGAGTTTTAGTGAAGATAAATAGGATATTGGGTGTCTTTATATAGGAAAATAAGGGGATTTCTTTATTATTTAGGTTTTGGACTCTACATAATAAAATATACAAAACCACAAATCATCACATGGTTCTTTCACATGGTTTCAACAAAAAGGTATTGGTTCTGATAATTTTATAAATAAAAGGTCCTAAATTATTAAAATAAATCATTTTCTTATGTGGAGTTGAGTCACACTCTTAAAGTAGGGATTTTAAAACCATAAAATATATTACAAGTATTGGAGAATTCATAATGGCTTTAAAAAATATATTAAATTAAATTTAAATTTAAATTTAAATTAAATAATTTTAAATGTAAAACAAATATTTGGTCTTGGATCCCATTTATTATAATTATTACATCACGTTTGTATCATTATGATGTTATAAAACACAAATTATATCTATAAGATATTTAACTTTTACCTGAAAATTCAATTGTCTTAGAAAATTATGAAAAATTCACCTTTGGATAATTTTAATAATCTGATTACAATTAATAATATTCATTTTATCTAAACAATTTTATCAATATATTAAATTTCACTTTTAAAATAAAATCGATGTTTATTAAAAAAAGTTGGGTTTTTTATAATTATAGTTTTTGAACCTTTATAAAAATTAAATTTGACTTCATGAAAATTATGTGATCATATATAAATGATAAAAATTATTTAATAATATTAAAATATTATTTATTTAAAAAATCCATTAATTCATAAATTCATTAATTGAACTTTAATATTAACCAAAAATAAAATGTGTGCTTTGTTGTATCAAAATAAAAAACCTTTACAAATTAATAATAATAAGATGAAAATATATTCATTATTATATGAAAAAGAAGTACATACTCATAATGATATTTTATTGATACATATACCTTTAATTCACCAATATACTCTCTAAGAGTAAGTTGTAAGATGGTGGGACTTTCATGGTGTGGTTTGGCGAACATGGTTTTGGTCGTGATCTCAATGACCTTAAACATCTGACATGAATAGTTTCGCTCATGCTTAATTTATTGGGTCTCATATTGACCTTAGTCAAGGGGAAATCCCATAAATTTTATCTCCCTCAGAAGATGTGATAAATGGGCTTTATAGGGTATGATCCTATTGATTTAGGTCATCACTTCCTTTGTATGTGTCAATTGTATTTTTTAAAACCCTATATTTATACTAACCACATGATCGTTGTTCAACGGCTATATTATCACTGGTAAAGATACTTAATGGTATTTTAAATCCAATTTTATATAATAAAACAAAATAGGTTAATGTTTTTTCTATATCTATATTATTTAACAAGACATCTAATTAAAATAGAGAGGGGGATTTTATTTATAAAAGTTTGGGTTGTTATAGTTTTTATGTTTCTTATATATGGTATTTATAGATTAAAATTTATTATTTACTCTAAAATACTTACAATTTTTCTTCATATATCCTTTTTTAAATACTAACATAAAATATGATCCAGACCTATGGATTTTCCTTAAATTATTTCTCCCAATCCACTTATCTCCTTTATAATTTTTTATTTAATCGATCACACTCTACCATCCATACTATATTTTATTCCATTTGAATTTTTCACTTAATTTATTTTAATTTATTAATTCAAAATTAGATCATGTAAATAATAAAATAAAAATTTATTATTACCACTTGAACCACTCATATCAATAACCATCGTATCCCAATACTCTAGAAATAATGATAACAGGATCAATGCTCACACTCCACACCAGAATTCTATTTTCACAAATTTTTTAGGAATATTTATCATGTGGAATCCATTCACATGATAATAAAATGAATTTTCTTAAATTATCCTATAGCTAAATAGTATTCAATTTAGAAACACCATATTAATTATAATTTGTTTCTCATATATATTTGTAGTTTCGAAAATAATATCATGAGTGGTATTCATATCATGAACACTAAAATACACATTCCATGATTAAATCACTCATACAACTCCAAGTGACTTCATTTTAGGCTTCTATAATTCAATTTTCTCTATCACGTCTAATATAACACTACTTAATGGCATATTCAAATCTCCTTAATATGAATAATCCTTTGTCTTGTTATTTTAGAATCTAAAATTGTAACCATAAAAATTGTTACTGATAAAAAATATAATCCCTAAATAAAAAATACTATACAAAATATAAAATATAATCATTTCAAAAAAATATTAACTAATCTAGGAATAATAATGGATCTTTCAAGAAAAGTAGTTATGATACCACTTGTTGTACCATCCTGGACCAATACTTAACTCAAATCTAAACTAATGGTTTGGAAAAAAATATAAACCCTTAAGAATTAAAAATAAATATTAAACAAATGCAGGATAACTTAAAGAACCTAATAACTATGTATTTGAGAAGAACACTACACACCGTATTGATAAAAACACTAGAAAAGACTTCAAAAATAAAATAATAATTGAAAGGATAACAATAAAAGAGATCACATGCTCAAACCTAGAACCAAATAAATTTAACATGGTTTGCGAAATTATTTATTCCTAAATATAAGAACTTTAATCAATTAGAAGAGAAGTGATATAGAAAATTTTGAGTTATAAATGATCTCACTAATCAGTACTATATTTGAGTAACTATAAGTTATGATTATCCTCATAGGGAATTCTTATTTATCAGAGAATATATAAACCTCTAGGAAACCACCTCTCCACACGTAGATGAGTATTATTCAAATATTCCAAAATACTACAATAATAATCTTTCTTAAATGATTGTTTATTAAAATAGATCAACCAAATTTCTATTTGGTAATATGGAATCTTGAACTCCACCACCATACTGCATTCCACCATTGACTATCTTGTTACTAAATTTTAATAATTTTTATTACTTAACCAATTCTCCTATTGGAAAATTAATTCTTTAAGAGTTTTCAAGTTTTGAAACAAGTTTAACAACTCAATAGTTTTATTAGAGTGAAAAGTGATATAAATATTTGTATTATTTAAATAGAAGGTTTAATTATACTCAAATATTGATCTTTATATAATAAATCAATGTTTATTTGGTATATAATGATTCATTAGGATGTTTTTTGGTATGTGTGTGAATGAAAGGGGGGATTTTTTAGTGTTTATATAAAGGAAAATATTTCAACATGTGAAGAATTATCCAACACATGACTTAGTATTGGTGGTAGTTTTTTATGGATTGAATAATTAGAATCATTACCTATTTTGTGAATGGTTTTTTTTTGTATTTATATTATAAAATTCTAAATTATATCTTCTCTCAGTGATATATAAACTTTATGTAAATTAGATAAGTTTAATAACTTATAACTTTTTTAATTTAAGTTATCATATATTATAGGTAAATGCCATGTTACATAATTTTCCTCAAGTAAGAAGGCTCAAGAGGTAAAGCAATCATAAATTTAATAAAACTTTATTATCTTAATGGAAGATATGAAACTTTACACATGTAAAGAGAGATACCAAGTGTAATTATAATTATTTTACCTCACATTTATTCTTTTGGATGAAAAAATATAGGGAGTACATCTAACAGAGAATGTAGAATGATTAGTGATTCCCTAAATGGTTGGTATACCATTGATGGGTGGTCTCTATAATTTTTTCTACCAAATATATTTATTATAATATATTATTTCTTTATTGTTTTAAATAATTTTTCATGATAATTTTTCATAACTCTAGTTGGAAAGTCCATCCTAGAGTAATGAACATGTATCACAATATCATAATACATTTCTAGTATATAAGAGAGAGATAAAAGTATTTTTATCTTGATGTTCGATGTATCAATAGGTGAAGGTAAGGAAAAATGATCTATGATACTTTCAAAACTACTTTTTTTATAGGAATGGAAATAAAAGAATATTATTATGGATTTTGAAGTTAGTTTATTAAGGTAAATGTGTCATAGCACTAATATCTAGGGGATTGTAAATGAACTTTCAAAATCAGATCACCTTTTTTTAATCTATGAGACATTTTTGGAAGAATACTTTGGTAAGTTTTATTTGAAGTAAGTTGTGAGATTTGATAGAGTTTATTAATATACCAGAGAACCTTGATTTACTTCTAGGTTTTATATAGGATTGTAAGATATGATGGGTACTTAATTAAAGATGATTACATCATATTATCCAAATTTATATCAAAATTTAGAATGGAATATACAAACTTTGGTGTAAATTATTTAATATTTTGTATTGGATTTTAAGAGATCATGGGAGGGTCATATCTATTCTATAGAAATTTATTATAAAAAATATAAGGAATTGAATAAAATTTATACTTTTTGGGGATTTTATAGAAGATTGTGTCATCGTTATGTTGAGTT
Organism: Viscum album; assembly: GCA_963277665.1. Lineage (NCBI taxonomy): Eukaryota > Viridiplantae > Streptophyta > Magnoliopsida > Santalales > Viscaceae > Viscum > Viscum album. Next base: position 1,502,654,359 of record OY728119.1, on the reverse strand, counting down.
GAGGTAGAAGAGAGGTATTTTTGTGCCACTCTATCTCCCTCTCTCGTGTGTTTTCATGCTCACTAACACACAATTTTATGTCTAATATTTTCATTTGAGTTATTTATAATTACAATTTTGAAACATCAATATATTCAATTACAATTCCATATGAAGTGAATGTTCTGAACTCATGAAGAGAAGTACCTAGATCAAATAGATGAAATAAAGGAAATAATAAGATCAAGTCACATAACTTTACACCACATCTCAAAAATCCCTAGAAAAGGAATTAGTTGTAATGAGAAGAACCATTCCACAGTAAATATCAGTCCAACTTCCTCTATGAATATCATGATTAAAATCCTAAAATCCATTCTATAGTCAAACCTCAATTACTATACACTCAAGTAAGGCTATTCTACAAGGTAAATTTCTACGCCACAAGTCTTCCATGCATTATTCATCCATAACACGATTTAAAGGTCATTCCAATACTACCTAAAAATAAATAGAACCTCTAAAATATCCCACTATAATCTATGTCATAGAATAAATCCTTATGTCACAAATTCTAAATCCATTACATAAAAAAGTATATTGTGTCACAAAGATCTTCGATTCAGAATAGTCAACAAGAATTAATTTTCTGGTCTAAATGGATTTGATTTCGCTCAAAAATATATTGACTCAACCCAAGGCTCATCTAGCTCTTATAAAGTATATAAATAGAGGATATTGGAGGCTTGGACAAATAATAGTGTATTTTAAAATAAAATTAGAGTGTTCCAATTAAAAATCAATGAGATCATCTCTACTACTCTAATAGAACTATCAAGATCCAATTTCTAATTATCAATATTTTTAGATCTAACCATATAATTTTGTTTCTACATCTCCCTTTTATCTTATTATATCCTTTATAAGATATGTGACCATATTTATAATGGGTTTTTTCTAAGAAAATACCTCTTCTCACCACCTCTTATATAAAGGGTTCTCATAACAACCAAGTGAGGGAAGAGTACGCCCTACTATAAAAGTAAAATATCATGGTTTCTTGATACTTCTACCAAAAATCAATGGAGGATTTGGTTCTTGATCTCCAATAAAATAAGGGGATTAATATATAGACCTCTAAACCATAGGGGACAAAATATAGGGAATCACACTGAACTATTTCCAAAATTCTTTATCAAATCACTCTCTCTCTCTCTAATTTATTTATTTCTACATTACATATTCATATCAAATCACATTATCACATAATTTTAATATATATTTTCCTCACTATTATCACTTAATTACCTTTGAAATTAGCTTCTATAAATCATATCAAAATTATTGTGATCTCATTTATTTTATAATCTATTTAATTATTAATCATGCATTCAATATTATCATAAACTCAATTTAATTATTATATGAATTCACCATTTTCATTCCATTACATAATATTATATTTCAACATTTCTTTATTTTTATATCTTTTGATATTTTTTTATTTTTTAATATTCATTTCTCTCTATTTTTAATTTTTATAAAGTCAATTCACCCCCCCCCCCCCTCCATTTTATTTCCAACCAACATTTGGTAGAAAGGGGACCCTTTATTTTTTATCAAAACTTCTATATTTTATAAAAAAATAGCTTTACTTTTAAAAATCATAATTGATTTCAAAGCTTTATTTTTATAATGGAATCTATATATTATTCCTAATGTGATCTCGAAGGAATATCATTGGGACATGATCATTTTTTTATTTGAAAATATTACTCTTATTATAATAATAACCTGACTACCTTTCTTAGTAGTAATAGTTATGATGTATAGAAAATGATTAGCATGAATAAATTCTTATAAAATAATAAAAAGGTAAATGGAATCCCCAATATTTTTTTATATTAATATAAAATCTATAAATACTCTCTATTATAGGCTTGACCAAAATGAATTCAATCAAGTTTCTTTTTGTGAAATCGCCCATGATATCTAGAAACTCTTAGAAGTCACACACAAAGGCAAGAACAAAATTAAATATACTATATTCGATATGTTTATATAATACATTGAGAGCTTTATATGTATCAAGATGAACATATTAATGATATTTTTACTCATTTTACTAACATTTATAATAGTCAAAAGTCTCTTGGTAATTATTTTTCTATAAAAAATCAATGAAAATATTATTTACGTCTTGCCTAATAATTGAGTACCTAATGTGATGGTAATACAAGAAGTGAATGAAAATAAAAATAAACAATTATTGAGGATTTTTCATATCTCTTATGGAATTTGAGATAACCATGAATACACAAGCCTTTAATGAATCTAAAGAAGAAAATAAAGCTGAAGAAACTAAAATAAAAATTACTAGAAAGGCTTTTAAAAATGATGAATCGTCCAAAAGTAATACAAAGATTGAATGATTGACCACGAAATTGAAAAAATAAAAATTATAAAAAAAATACTTCCATAATGCTAAAAAGAAATATAAAAATGGAGATACATATGTTACATATTATAAATTCAACAAGATGGGAAGTATTAGACCAAAATTCCACATCAAAAAAATGATACGAGAAGAATAAAAAAGGTAATAAATATCTTAAAGATTTCACTTGTACTGTAAATGATGAATATCTAAACTATACTTTATCAACTTACTCAAGTGACTCAAATCCTAAATCCCTCATTTATCATCTTAAGGTAAATTTTGAGGATAATTTTATAAATTCTAATAACTATACCTCTTCCTCTTCCTCTTGATCTTCTAGGTAACTGAATAATGAAGAACTAAATAGTGATAAAAATGAACTTGATAATTTTTTTATGAACCTATTTCTAAACAAAAATAACTTGAAAATAATTAAAAAAATTCTTAATGAAAAAGATAAAAAATTAATGAAAATTGTATCCTCTATAAAGAAAAAAGATGATTTAGTTCTAAAATTATATTAATATCAAAATTTTGATAATTTAGAATCTAAAATAAAAAATCTTAAAAATATTTTTTCTCAATTCATGCATGGAAATAAATATATCAATATGATTTTAGGTTCTTAATGTTACAAAAAACGTATTTCTGTAATTTTTTTTTAATTCAAATAATTTTTTTCAAAAAAAATTAAATGGATGTTCCAAAAAAATAAATTATTTAGAGAAATTTGGGTATCATATTTATGAGTGTGATTGAAAAAATGAATGATATTGGAGACCTAAATATATTCATTTTATTCTAAAATTTCTTATATAAAATATCATAAAAACAATTTTGGGTTCCAAAATCTTTACTTAAAAATATTTTATGAACAAAGTTTATTTCAAAATAAAAAAAAATATTAGCTAACATTGTCATACCTAAGTTCTCATAGAAAAAAAGGAAATCACATTTGATATTATGTAGTGATTTTCCACTAAATATCATGGACATATCTTATGGTGGATTCTCGTTAAATAGATCAATCAACTCAATAGTATTTTGAGGATGATCAATCAAGATTAAATGTGTTCAATTTCTATTTTTAGTTTTTCAATTGATTAATAAGCACTAAATATTTTACACCAACATAATATAACAATGATTTTTTTATCCCTCTTTATTACTTATTTTATATTCTATATTTCCATTATTTACTTTTTTTTATTTTATACATAAGATTGTAATTTTTTATTTGAATATATGTTATCTAATTTATTATAATATAATTTTTATTATTTAATATATTAGTATGTATTTTAATTTATTATCATATATAATGGATTAAAATATTAGTTACTTAATGTTTATTTCTAATGTTTTCATTAACCTTATCTTAAATTTTTTTACTTAGGTGGAGTTAAAATCTTAAAAATATATTCATCTTTGTATTTAAATTGAAATTTATTTTTGAAAAAGGGATATTTCTATATTTTTAAATTATTTATGTACTTGAGTTGTTCTAGATCTATTGTAATCATTGGTTTACTTAATAACATTTGATGTATTTGATCAATATTTAATTATTGAAATTATTTATCTGTATTTAAATGTATTCTCTTAAAATAAATGATATTACTATTACTCTCACACTATATTATGGTGAATTCTCATTTTCTTTTTAAATACATAATTTTATGGGGATCCATACTTATTGTCGTCAGGTGGAGTTTGGACAGATCTACTTTTAACATGGGGATTAGTTTTTTCTATGTTTTAAACACTCCTTCATGAAACTCCTTCATAATTCTTTCCTCTGTCACTATTTATGTCTCTCTCTCTACCTCTCTTGGATATAATTCCATGTATGTTCATTCTAATATTTGAAAATAAAATGGATGGAATGGTACACTTTCATATTCAAAGGATTATTTATAAAAAGTGAAAAAGGTTAGTTTTAAAAAAAACTATTTCTTTCCAAATCCTTGTTTAATTATTTCAAGTTTTTGGTTTTAAATTTATTTTTTAGTTTTATTTTAAAATTTTCTTTTATTATTTTCTTTTTTCTCTCTTGATATTTACTTCAAAAATTATCTTTTATTTTGATCTTGAAATTTAATCTCAAAGTTCTCTATGAAGTTTTTTTAGATTTACCCCCATTTTGAATTTCAATCTTCTCTTATTTTTTAAAACCTTGAGATTCAATAAAATTTCAAGTATGTATTTTTAATGTTATTTTGAATATCATGAAAAGAGGGAATTTTTATTAAAAAAATCATATGTCTCTATTTCATTCTTGATTTATTATTGTTTATCTTTTTAATAATCCCAAAGGGGAAGTGAATATTGAAATCTTTACTCATGATATATTATTTTATTTCAAGTTTTCTTATCATAAAAAGGTGCATAAGTTTATGAATCTCTCTATATCATGTGTTTCATGATCACAAACACTTAATTTTTTTCTAATATTTTCATTTGAGTTATTTATAGTTAAAATATTGAAACATCAAGCTATGAAATTATGAGGCCAAATGAAGCGAATGTGTTGCACTCCTAAAGAGAATTTTTCGTATCAAATGGAGGAAAAAATAAAATAAAAAGATAACACTGAATCACTCTACATCATACTATAAAAATCCTAACAATTGGAATTATATTGAAATGAGAAGGACTATGCCATAGAAAATCTCGGTCTAACTTCATCTCCAAAAAAATGGAGAAAATCCTAGAATCAAACTTGTAGTCAAAACTTGGTTCCTATAAAATTATTTAAATGCACATTTTATGGTAAATTTCTATGTCATATATCTTCTACACATGACTCATCCATGAAATAGCTTAAGGTCCATGCTGCAACTACCTCAAAATTAAAGTAACCTCCAAAATATCATATCAAACTATACACTGTAAATCAAATACCTACATCTCAAAATACTTATCCATTATGAAATTAAGTCTACCACAATTCAAGGATCTTTGATCCAAAATAGTCAATAAGAATTAATGGGTTGGTCTAAAAGGATTTGATTCAGATAATAAATGTTATGACTCAACTAATGGATCAACTAGTTCCTATGAAGGCTGTAAAACCCCAGGTAATGATATATTAAATCATTTTCATGTCTTATTAATGTTAATTAATTATATTTTATAGAGTTATAATATTTTTATTTAATTTTTCAGTTAAAAGAAGTAAAATTTATTTTTAACCAAATTGTATTTTCATGTATTATTTTATTTATATTATTTATTTAAAATTTATATAATCTTAATTATAAAAAATGAACTTCATTTTTGAATTCATCATTATCTTAGGTATTTAACATGAAAATATTTTATAACCAGCCATGAGAGGCATTTATGTGTTATATATACTACCAATTGTAGGTAATTAACATGAAAATATATTTATTTGTGATGACTAATGACTCAATTCAAGTTACTCTTTCAAGAATAATGTTTAAAAGAAAAATCGATCTTATTTCTCTTCTTGATTGGGCAGATTTTTCTTCCATGTCTATATTTTTCAGAATTATATTAAAAAATTAATTTTTATTAATCAAATAATTTATCAAGTAAATTTTAATTAATATTATATTTTTTACATGGTTTTATAAGAATATTTCTAATTTTTTTCCTAAAAGGTTCATTTTTACCTTTTATTGTAAAAAGTCAAAAGGAATGTTTTCTTTTTAATGTATACAATTTTAAAGGACTTTCTTACCACCATAACTATTTTTCATCCTTTATATTCTTATATAATATTTCAATGATTTTTAAATTGAAAATATGTATGAAAATTTATTTTAAATGTTTCATTTCAATTTATTAAAAGAATAGATTTTATTATAAAAATTTCTTTTCTGGTTTTCATCTCTCATGTCTTGATAGAATTTTAGAGATTAAGATTCCTTTAAAACAATAACATTCTTGTGATCATTAGAAAATACTTTTATCATAAACTATAAATATTATTTATCATGGATAAACTTATTTCTTACATTATATATCATTTCTACATATGATGTTTTACTGTGAAAGTTTTTTATTAACTAGTGAAAACAATATAAAGATGTATTATTTACTCAATAAGGATATTTCTTGATAAATAAAATTGTTTATGAATTAAATTAATCATTCAATATAGAAGGAATAAATTGTACATGTGGTTATGGGTGGCACCCGATTATAGACATCCCTTCGATGCATTAATAAGTCTCATGAGACAAATCAGTTGGCTAGCCTTATTTAAATGGATTTTTAGTGTTTACCAACCCATAGTTTAAACTGTCTTGGAATAAGGTCTTAAAGGTAAATATATAATGTTTTCTAATATCATGAAATCCAATATTAAGTATTTCCTTCATTGAAAAATAAGTTATTATTTTCCTTGAGATTATTTCATTTTATACTATCCATAGATTCATTTTGTACTTAAGTGATTTATTAAATGGAATGTGTTTTCAATTATTAACCTCTATATAATGATTATACCTTTTGGATTCATGATTGACTCTATTGTACATTACTCTTTCTGATCATCTAAGCTCACCCTTTATTTTTTTTCTTTTCCCAAGGATTTGGAGAATGATATTATGAATAATATCAAGGATGAAAGAATTTTTTTATGATATGTATTTTATATTTCCAATGTAATATGTAAGTAAATTATACATATGGTTCTTTAAGACTACTAAGTTCATAAATCCTTCAGGATGAGATCCTTTATATCTAATATCAATTTAATAAATTAGAAACTAACTATATGTTATTGGATTTGGGATTTTTGAATTTAGTATCTGAGAAATTTAGTAAAAACCTTGGGAATAAGATTTTAAATTAACACAGATAACATGAGAATTATGATAATACCTTGTATTATTTGAGAACTTTTACCATTAATGGGATTTTGTTATGGCTCAATATTCATAAATATTATGATCTAACTCAGTGTGTTCCATTAATCAGTGATAGAACCTACTAAAATAATGGAAATAAACACCCATAGACAATGTATATATTTCCTTACTAAGAAATCCAATAAACATAGTGTTGGAACTGCGTAGATCATGTACATATTAGGGCATCTTACTCAGGATATAATGAATACCCTTTCTCAAATGGATCAACATATTGTTCCACTCCATGATTCTCTAATGTCGGATCACTTCATGCAAAAAAAATCTTCCATATTTTAACATAACTACAAATATATTGGTATCTAAGAAATGTATTATGCCCCTAAAAAAGATATTCCACTATTTGGGATGTAATAAAATCAAAAAAATCATTTAGGTGGTGTATTTTTAACATGAGGGGTAGATAAATGGTGTTAAATGATCCAAAACACTAAATAGTTTGAAGAAATAGAAAGCATGGAATGGATAACTTTTAATATAATTATCTTTGAGAAATATTTCCTTCAAGAATAGTGAGACAAAATGGAGAAGAAGTTATGCACTTTAAAGAATAAGGAAGAAGAAAGTTTGGTTGGGTATGAGGATAACTTTATAATATTTTCCAAGCATGCTTCTGACTACATACATAAATAAGAATGAAATATTGAAAATTTATTTTATGGGATTAAGTTGAATCTCTGAAAGGAATTGGTTTCTTAAACATATTCATCATATGGTGATGTAGTATCTAGTTCCATTAAGATGGAGAAGGAATTTTCTAGATCCTCTATATTCAAGAGAAATCAATAAATTAATATCTTAGTTGAATGCCAAGAAAAAGGAAATGGTTCAAAGAAGAAGAATAGAACAAAGAAATTTATATCATTTGATAATTAGGGGAAGAAATATCCTGAAAAATGTTTGATGGGAATGGAAGTTTGTTGTAAGTGTATAGATAAGGGTTATATGGGAAATTAATATAGGGGTAATAAAGATACTAATATTATCAAGTGTTTTAATTATAAATAAATGTGGAATTATTCAAACTAATTTCCCAAGTATTAAGGTAATGTACCATGAAATACAGCAAGGGGATAAGGCTAAGCTTATGCAATTACTATAGGTATGGTTAAAGTTCTTTAATATGTGCTGGTAGGTAATTTAATCACAGCATGAAATTTAGTTGATTCTTTGTTTGATTCTATATCCATTCACACCTTTATATATTCCATGTTTTCTAATAAAATATTATATTTCTCTCTCCTTAATGAGAAATTTTTCAATCAAAACTCCTAGTGGAAATCTCACAGCAATAAGGATATGTTATGAAATTCCCATTATGAAACATAAACATTACCTATTTTCTAAACTTATTATCATACATATGGTTGATTTTCATATAATCCTTGGTATGGAATGGGTTTCAAAATATGATGCAAAGTTTTATTTCAAATAGAAGGAAATTATTATTCATGATGAAAATATTGAATTCCATATCTTAATAGGAGAGAATTAATCATTTGATTCATGTCTAGATCCACCCCAGTATCTCTTAAGAATGAGATTCTTAGGAAATAAGAGAAAAAACCTAGGAATAGAAAAGGTAATATTCAAATTGAGAATGTATATATTTTATAGTAATACATTAATTTATTTATTAAATACTTAGATAGGAATCCACAATATCATGAATTTGTTTTTTCTATTAACTTAATCACTGATGAAAGACCTATATAAAAAACTCCATATAGAATAGACACTATGTAATTATTATAGTTAAAGAAACAACTATAGGATTTGTGTGGTAAGGGATTTAAATTCTCTGGTGTTTCACCTTTGGAATCCCTTGTTCTTTTCATTATGAAGAATTGTGGATCTGTGATTTGTGCACTAATTAAAGGTAAATAAATGTTATTATAATAAAAAAACAAGTATCATCTATCACTCATTGATGGATTATTCAATCAAAATCATAGTGATCAATATTTTTCAATAATTGACCTTCATTTTGGGTATTATAAATTATTATTAAACAAAGAGGATATTCTGAAAACAGCCTTTCATATAAGGTATTGACATTATGAGTTTTCAATAATTTTATTTGAATTAACTAATTTACCCTCTATTTTTTTATATCTAATGAACATATTTTTCTTGGAATATATTGATAATTTTTTATGGTATTTATTAATGATATCTTGGTATATTATAAAATATATGAGGACCATGAGAATCACTTTCAAATCATTCTTGAGACTCTTATAGAAAAAAAGTTATATGGGAAACATAGAAAGTGTGAATTCTGGATTCATAAAGTTTCTTTTATTTTCCATATTTTCTCTAAGAATGTAATCTCATTTGATCCTATAAAGACGAAGGTGGTTTAATAATGGCCTACACCAATGTAAATAATTTAGGTGGATAGTTTCCTTAGTTTGGCACATTACTATCGGTGATTTGTTCAAAATTTTGTGAGATTGGATGACTCATTAGCCAAGATTACACATAAAGGGGTTAAGTTCACATCGATAAAGTAATGTGAAGAATATTTTGAATAATTAAAGAGGATATTTTTCAATGATCATATTTTTACTCTTCCATTATTAAATGATATATTTTTCATTTATATTAATGCATAAAAGAAGATAAATGGTTGTTTCCTTATACAAAATGATAAATTTATCACCTATGCATCAATGCAGTTAAATACTCATGAATAAAAATATCTAGTTAAAGATCTTGAGTTATTAGCCGTAATATTTTCATCAATGATATGGATAAATTATCTCTATGTTTAATGATTTGATATATACACAAATCAAAAGATTCTAAAATAAATATTTTCACAAAAAGATCTTGGCATGAGGAAAAGAAAAGGGCTTAAGTTACTCAAGGATTATGATTGCTAAAAACACTACCATCTAAGGAAGGAAAATAAGTTAATGAATTCATTAGGTAGTAAATATCATTGATATCTAGCTTAAATAATGATTAGCAGTGATTATATGTTCATGTATTTAGTATAGATAGGTCTATGAATTATTAAGGAAGGGGAAACAAAACTCCTTTTTCAAATCATTTATAAAACATATTTATAAGAAAATATAAAAAGTTCTTAACATAATAATGGGAAATTTCAAAATAAAATTAAAGTCATGAATGATGGTAAATTGGTAGTCTTTGTATATGAAGATGGAATTATAAAATTTGGAAAGAGGTTATATGTTACTTACCTGAGATGAAAAGGGAATTATTAGATAATTATCATGGCTTGATTTTTTATATAAATATAGATAGCACCAAGATGTATTGGGATTTAAAGGAACATTTTTTATGGGATAAAATTTAGTTCTAAATTATTGATTATGTATCAAGATGCTGGTTTTTTAATAACAGAAGGCTAAGAGAAAGTATCCTAGAGGAGTCATAAAACCTCTACCTATTTCTATGTGTAAATGGGATTAAATTACTATGAACTTTTTAACTGGAATACCAGAGACTCCTTGTAATAATGATTCAATATGAGTTATTATTTATAGCCTTACCAAATATGCACATTTCATCACTATAAGAAAATTCTTACCTCTTTAGTGCCTCAAACACCTCTATATTAACGAATTTTTAAGACTTTATGGTGAATCTATATCAATTTGTATGATTGCAATCCATGATGTACATTGAAAGTCTAAAAAAGACTTCATAAGGATCTTGATATTGAGCTTCATTTGAGCATTTCCTATAATCCTCAAAATTGATAGGCAGTCCAAAAGGGCTGTACAAATTTTGGAAGACATGTTTAGGTCATTCTAACTTGACTTTAAATGTATGTGGGATCAGTACTTACCTTTGGTAGATTTTTCCTATAATAATAATTTCCATTAATGTATTCAAATGGTGTCATATAAAGCATTATATGGAAAAATATTTATTACTCCAACTTACTGGTATGAAGTTAGTGAAAGGATGCTTGTAGGACCAAAACTTATTGACGAGAAAATGAAAATGGTAAAAGTTATTAAAACTCATTTTAGAGTATCTCAAAGTAGGAAAAAGAGGTATTCAGGTAACTAAATAATAGATTTGTAATTTCAAATGTGAGATCATGTCTTCTTAAAATTATCTCCACAGAAGGGTGTTATAAGGTTCAGAAAGAAGGAAAAATTAATCCTTGAGTGCATCAAACCATTTTAAATCTTAGAAATAATTGGATCTATAGATTAACGATTGTAAATTCCACTATAAATATCTAAATGACATTATGTTTTAAATATCTCTTTGTCATGGAAGTATATCTCATACCCAACATATGTGCTCACCTCTAAAGAAATAGAATAGGAATGTGATATATCCCACTATGAAGATCCTATAAAGATTCCTAAAAATAGATATTATTTGTTTAGGAATATAACAACTTGATGGGTAAAGTTACTTTAGATAAATCATAAAATGGGAGAATTGATGTGGGAACTTGGGAATATTATGAAGAAGAACCACCCTCATTTGTTTAGAGAGTAATATTCATGAAAATTTTGAGGATGAAATTTTTAGAGGGAATAATATAAAAACTAATTAATTTTATAATAAATCATTTTAATATCTTATTTATATTCATTAATTATATTTTAAATCATCAAATTAATTTTAGGTAATTTTTCAGTTGACAAGAAAAAATTTATTTTTTCTTCAAATTGGATTTTCGTGCATTATATAGTTTAATTTAAAATCTTGATTCCAAGAAAATAGAGCTTTAATTTGAAAAAAAATGACTTAATTTTTTAATTCATAATTATATTAATGAGAATTTGTGGTATTTTTTTGAAAAGTTTGATTATTTAATGAATAGTGAAAAATAATGATTTTTTATTGAAAATTGTATTTTCGTTTCAAGAATTTATATAATTCCATTTTATTTTAAAATGGTTTTAAATTGAATTTTGTTTAATTTTATTTTTTATAATATAATTATGGTATTTTAAAAAAATTATACTTTAATTTGAAATTAAAAAATTTTTATACTTAAAATACATTTTTCAAAAAAAATCATTCTATTTTTTATAGTTTAATTTTAAATTAAATTATTCAAATTATATAGATTTAATTTGATAAAATGGAATCCTTATTTGTAATAAAAATATTTCATATTAGGTAATATGGTCAAGTTAAGTTTTGTTCATAATGAATGGTAAAAACAATAAAATTTGGTTACCATGGTTAATATTAAAACTGGTTTACTAAGGGCCACACTAATACGATAAGGGTTAAAAATGACCAAAAAACTTCCCTAATTTCTATTTTATTCCCATATTTAGACCCTATATCATATAATATTTTTTAATGGTCCATTTTTATCCATTTTTCTTGACTAAAACATTAATATATTTTATTTTATTTTTAAATTCCAAGTATGCCCTCTCCTCCACTTATAAAAGGATGCCCCCTCTCCACTCCTCTACACACTTATAGAGCATTTTGGTTTGAACCATACCTACCCAAATACGTTAAATAAATCTTTTATCATGACATATATTCCCTTTTTCACCATAAAATCATCTAATGAAGCTTTTAGGTATAAACTTATAGCTTTTAGGTATATGTCATTCGTGTGTATGAGTAGACTACCACCTCCACAAAGTGATGTGATCTGTTTTCACAGCTGAATCACAAGGATGATATATATAAGTTTGTTTAAAGAATAAATATGGTATTTATGATATAATTATAATTCTTTAAAGATAAAAAATACTTACCTTATTTCCAACATTATCATTTAAAAAAGGAAACGTTACCTATGCATATGTATAGTCTACTATCTTCAGGATTGTAATGTAGTTAATTTTTCATAACCATCTTTCATGGTTGTTTTTAAAAGTATAATTTATAAATAAAAATGATAATTATTTCATTATAATTATTATGTAGATGATTTAACAATGACCTATTTTACCATATCAACATATCGATGTCATTTTTGACACATGAACCAAATATCATCAAGATGCCTCATGTGAACCTAATTGATTTAGTGATTAAATATAAAATTGGTAATTAATAAAATAAAATGAATAATAAAAATTAAAAAATAATAATACAGTAAATAATTAACATCATTTTATTATTCTAGAATATTTATAACATACATGTCGATCCATACATGTGGTAATGGATTTCGTAACAATTTCCACTCCATTAGGGGATATTTGGTATTATAAACCTATTTAATTTTATATAGTGTATATACTAACCTATTGAGGTATTTAATGTGAATATATATTTCTTAATTATGATTAATTATTGATTTCAAGTCACTCTTTCAAGTGGTATTTTTAAAATAATTCTAATCTTATTTCTCTTCTTGATCGGGTATATTTTTCTCCCATGTCCATATTTTTCAAAATTATTTTACATAAATCCTTTTAATTACTCAAATTATTTATTAAAGAAATTTTAATTTATTCTTTTATTTTTAAATTTTTTTTGAGGAATATTTTTAATCTTTTCCCTCAAAGGGTCATTTTTAACTTTTTGGTAAAAAGTACAAAAGGAATTTTTTCTTTTTAAAATATTAAGCATTAAGATATTTTCCCACTGAAAAAAATTTTTATACCCTTTACCTTAACCTATAAAAATTAAATGGTTTTTCAAAAGAAAAAATTTATGAAAACATATGTTAAATTTTTCATTTCCATTCATTAAAATAATTGACTTTACCATAAAATCTATGCTTATGACGGTTATCTTTTATCACTTGATTAATTCTTGGATGTTAACTTTCCCTTGAAACATTTCATTTCTTGTGATTATTAGACATCACATTTATCTTAAATATAAATTTTATTTATCATAGATTTTCTTATTTATTAAACTTTATATCATTTCTACATGAGGTGTTCTACTATTAGTGGTATTTGAATTACTGGAACTTAATAAATCTTTATTCTTTACTCAATATGGATATTTTTTGATAATAAACAATGTATGTGAATTAAATTGATCATTCAATAAATAAGGAATGAATTAGAAATTCAGTGATTAGTGGGGGCCTATTATAGATATCCCCTTGATACATTGATAGATCTCATGAGTTAAATTATTTGGTTAGTCTTATTTAAATAGATTTTTTGTGTATTCTTACCCATAGATTAAACTTTATTATGGAAAGGCCTTGATGGTTAAGGTATTATGATTTTGGAGATAATGATGTCTAATATTAAGCATTTCATTAATTTAGAATGAAATTATTGTTATCCATAAGATTATTTCATTTGATATTATCGATGGATGCATTTCTTACTCACATTATTGATTAAATAGAATTTTTTTTCAGTTATTTACCTTACCCTATTGATTATTCCTTATTGACTCATGATATCTTCTGCTGTATATAACTCTAATTGAGTATCGGAGCACACCCTTTATTTGTTTTCATTTCCCTAGTGTATGAAAAAGGATATTATTAATAATATTAAGGATATAATAATTTTTTTATTCCATATATTTTATATTTCCAATGTAATATAGGAATCATATATATATATATATAGTTCTTTATTACTATTAAACTATTCAATCCTTTAGTATAAGATCTATTATATATTATACCAATTTAATAAAGTAGACACTAGTTCTAGATTACTGGATTTATGGTTGTTTCAAAGGCTATAAATAGAGGACCTTAGATGCTTGGAAAATTACAAATGGATTGAACAAAAAAATATTGTTCCAATGATGAATCAAATATATTATCTCCACCACTATTATGGACCACTCAATATCTAATTTTTAATTATCAATCTTTTTGGCTCTCACTATTTACTTTTTTCTCTAAATATCTCTCTCATACAATTCCATAATTTGAGATATATGAAACCATATTTGTAATGATTTTTCACCAATCAAATCTCTCTTATAACCACCACTTCTATAAAGGGTTATTATTACCACAAAGTGAGGGATGGGTGATCAGAACCATAAAATTTAGGGATATTTTTATATCTATACTTATTCATAAATAAATGAAGGATTTGTTTCTTGATCTCCACTAAAATTAAGGGAGAAATATATAAACCTCTCAACCTGGGGAGAGGAGACATAGAAGAACATACTGATTTATTTCTAAACTCCATTATTAACTCTCTATATCTCTCTATATATATCCTTTATTATTTTCAACATTACATATTCATATTTTGTGAAATAATAACATAATTTTGATAAACCTTTTCTACAACACTTCTCACTTAAAAAACCTTGTAATTATCTTTTATAAATAATATCTAAATTATCATGATCTCATTTATTTTATAATTTTTTAAATTTTTAAGTGTGTTCTCACACTTATCACAATCTCAATTTAATTATTGAAAACATTTATAAATTTAATTCCATTATGTAATATTATACTCTTTATTGGTATGAGAGATGTTAAATTATATTCAATATATCTAAAAGAGAATTATAACATAATAGAGTCAGTATAAGTCTTATATTGATCATCTATGGTGAACATTATAGTTTTCATATGGGATCAAATCTTCTTGAAAGTTTCACCATGACTGGGATATCAATAACTTAGAAATAAAGGAAAGTTTTCAAATTTAAAGTCACTATGATAATTTAAGTTGGATCGTATTGGTTAGAGTTACCAATTAAGTATGTCACAATTGATGATGTATTTCATGTGCTGAAATAATGTATCAATTGATCCAATATCATGTTATTTAGTATGGATCATTGATAGATAAGAGACATTCCTAAGAGTAAAAATAATTCATGGGTCAATTTTAGTTCCATCATAGAAAGGTTGAAGATGTAATATGGGAGAGATAAGCTCACATGTGCTAGTAATGTATATGTCTTTTGAGTGAGAATTATTCTAGTGACTTTTTTATTTTGAAAATTTATATGGTGGAAAGAATCATAATAACTATGTTTTTAGAGTTTATTTAATTATATATACGATAGATTTAATATATTTATTAAATTATATCAAACATCGAAATGTGGTCTCTTTTTTTATTTAATTAAAAGGTTTAATGTGTTGATATGGCATTGATATAAATGAGATATAGGGAGTTAATTTGGATGTTTTTATTTGATAAATTTACTTATAAATTTAAAGTGGTTGATTATGTGTAATTATAGGATTAAAGATATATTTTCATGAGAATAATTATCTTTGTATGCCATAGAAAAATGGAGAGAAAATGGAGAATGATTATGAAAATGAGGGGGAAGTATATAAAGGTAGAGAGAGGAAAATAATTTGACACATTAAATATTGAGGTATCATATTGAGTAATTATAAATATATGGAGAAGTTTATAAATTATAGAAGTGTTAAATCGTATTCAATTTTTTGATCTCTATCTGCATAATTTATCAATGTTGAATATATAGACATTCCATAAAATTGTTAAGTTATGTGGAAATAATTTATTTACTAAAATTATTTTAATTATTTAGAGTGTTTAGTAATGTAGAAATGAATTAGAATTCTCATTTTTATCTCCTCACATATGAAGCATTAAAATTGAATTTTTTTTATGTTTGGAATAGTGTAGTTCAAATTGTCTCAAGGTTCATGACACTTCTTAGATTTTATCCACCAATCCTTGTTTTTTGTAATTCAAAGGTATTGAGTTGCATGGGGGGTTTTATAATTTGGAATATCCCCTGAAAATGAACATGGGGCCATGAAGAATATTTACATGACATTCTAGTATCTTTAATTATTAATTTTTTTATTTTGTTCTATAGGTGTGGTTGATAGATGAACATTGATAACAATACATGGTGGTTTATATTAAAAGGATAATAAGTATGGGAGATCATGGAAATTATGAAGAACACATTTAAGGTAGGAAACTCTAATTTCATAATTATTTGATTATGATTCCTTGAATTGTTATTTATGTTCTTTTAAACTTATAAGTTCAAAAAAATATCAAATAATTTTAGAAAATTATTTTCATAAAATTATATTTTTTTAGAAATTTTGATAAATGTAAAACTAGAATTTTAGATAAAAATGAATAATATTTGGTTTTAAAAATCATGGTATTAGATTAGTTGTATTGGCATTTTTATTTCAAATTACATTTTAATTTAATATTTATATATTTTATGTGGGAAAATATTTTTAGAAGAAATGAGTTAAAAGGTATGAGCATTGAGGGTTCCATATTTAGAAAGTGTTGTGGACTCATAATTGAAAATATCAATACAGTTTGATTGGAAATAGTCATGGATTAGGGTGCAAAGACAATACTAGATTCATTTGAGTGGATAACGATTCCACTATAGTGAAAAGGGGATTTAGTGGTGAATTTTTAAATATTTGATAGTTTAAAGATTTATTATTTTATTCATTATAGTTTTTTGAAACTATCATATATACCTTTATCAGTAATAAAACTACATTGGGTCTATTTAATTAGATGTGGTCTCGTGTAAGTGACACAAATATGAATATTAAAAAAAATTATTGTTTCTAATGACATTTTTACCCAGCCAAAAAATATTTTAATTAGTGATCGTTTTAATTTTTATTAATCAAAAAAATAGAACATTATCAGTAATGGTTTAAATAATTTCTAATTAAGTTAATGTATATATTTAAGGTGGTTAAAACTATCACTAATGGTTTTTGAGAAAAAATTGTTTATTATAGAATATATCCTAGGAAAACAATATACACCCTCGAATATCATAAATTTATAAAGGAAATGTATATAGATAATAGACAATAATAAAACATATCAAATTATTCTAGTCTAGTAAATTAAATTTTTAAATATATAAAACAACATATATACATATAATTATAATTGTACAATATTATAAGAATTCAAGTTTTTTAATCATTCCAATAGTTTTAGTTTCACATTCAATAATTAAAATGAGTAATACCACCTATCAATAGCTCAACTACTCATCATCTATGTCCCTGACCTTAGATGAGTGAAAATCTCTACCTCCCTACCAAATATCAGCCACCTCTCATGTATAAAAAGTAATTAAGTACACATTAGATTATGAGTAAAGACCACCAATATCTAAATAAAAAATTATATTTTAATTGATTTTTTTCAAATTATATTTCAATATAGATCATATTCCAATTAGAATTAATCATAATAAACAATTTCTAACAATCAAATTTTATTTAATCAACATGTTGTTTAACAAAATATTTAATTCACAGTGAAATCAAATTTATCCAACAAAATTTTTCAATTTCAAATCACTTAACATTTCAAATTTCAATAATATTCCATTTAATATTTGACCACATATTATATAATAATCATTCTATTTAAGTCCTTTATCATTTTAAATTTTCATTAAACTAATATTTATTTTTATCATACTTAATGAATAAAAAATATAAATAATTGATAATTTAATAATAGAAAATTCATGTTTCACCTACTTGAGTAATTAAAATTATATTTTAGTACTAGAAACACAAAACACATAAATTAATCTATAAATATCCTATTTAAACACAAGATGAAAAATATCAAAAAAATAGTGAAAAATATATAGAATAATGACACATTAAATCCCCCCTCACGTGACCACTTTTTCCCTAAATTAATGACTTGATCATACACATGGAGGATATTTTTTACTAAAAAATTACATAATTTATGTAAAGGAGTAGTTTTGAAAAAGATAAATCCTACATCATACTCATAATCTAAAAAAATTATCACTCACTCATTATTAATATTATAAATTTAATTATTTTATTTAAGATGATTAAATTTAATTTTAAGTTCTATATAAGATTAATAATTAAATTTTATTCAAAATTACATAAGAACTTAATATTACATATATTATAAAAATAATATGATAATTATGTATGAGTTAATGAAAGTTACTATTCCATAAGTTCCCATGAGAGTTGCAATTAATTTTGAGATGTTTCCTATCATCCTATGAAACACCAATATTATCACATTAAATAATTTTGATACATGGTTATTTTATATTTTAATAAGTGATTGGTGATTATTAATTATATTCTTAATTGTTTAAATTTCCATTTATGATTCATGATCTCCAGTAGGAATACTCCCCACCCCATTTGATGGTGATGATAATAATGTATATGACTGACCAAAGACCCACGATAGTAATGATCCGCAATCTATCTCCATTACAGGACCAAAATGATTCTTCCCACAATCCTTGTAAATAATATCTCTCTTAGAACTCGATATTTATTTTTGAAAGGTTGGCATACCATGATTCTTTAAGTTTATGCCAAAATTTTAATAATATTAAATTATAAATTAATTTAATGAAATAAATTTATAATTGTAATTTTTTTATTAAGTATCCATTGGGAAAATTAAAATAACTATTATCCATTTTTATATAATTCAAACCACATTTATGTTATCCCAGCATCATCTCCTTCCCTATAAACTATATTTAAAAAGTAAACAACTAATATTTATAAAACCTAAATTATTTAAGGAAATATAACTTAATATAAATTAATATAAAATTATGGCATGCTAAATATTCTCATAGAGAAATTAATTAACCTAGATATGTGTGGAATTACTTTCTTCCCTTTATTGGTAGTATTTTTCAAAAAAAACCACCAAAAATATAAATTATATTTCATTAGAAAATGAAAATTTATTAATAAATTACTATTAATCAACTAATATATAATAAAATACCTTATATGATTTGATCTTATAATTATTAACAAACATATTATATTGGTACATCTGTATTTATTTAGGAACCTTCTCATACATATATGATACTATAAGTGAAGTTTCAATAAATTCATTTCATAATCTCTACATAAAATATTTCTATTTCTTCCCCAAATTTTTAAATATCCATGAAGGTGTTGTTTGATTAGGAACATAAAAATGGAATAACATCTACCAATAACAAATATTAAATTTATTATAATTTAAAAATAATAATTAAATGTGTTAAATTTTATTATATTTGAATACATACGATGTATACAAACTTTATCTGTTCATGAAACAATTCACTCTTCTATGATAATGAAATATTCATCCAATAAAAATAATTTATAAGGAGTGATGTGGCATCACATGATAGGTGTCCTAAAATATACCCATAAAGGTTTGTATAATCCTTAGTGGGTAACCTATATACATCAAATGGCACAACTATCTTAAATTTAATAAAATTTCCAACAACTTAAGTGTTTATATTTTTCTATCATTTTTTTCATTTTTATCTATTTAATAAATAAATTTGGTAACTATATAACTATTTAAGGAATTAATATTTCAATAATGAAACATATATCAATAATGGTGGAATTTAAATATCCTTTATATAGTATAGTCATGATGTCATTGTTAGAGGGATTCATCTCTATTGATATATCTAATGCTGAAGATTCATTTCCAAAAGGCACTTTTGAGGATATAAGTAGTATACTAGAGGTAGTTAAAACTGTACCATAAGAAGAATGTAATGTATGTCAAGATTTTGGGAGTGCATATAATGGACCCCCTAATTCCTTAGTGGTTAAAGGTAAGTGATGTTCCATTGATGTACTAATTTATTCCACTGTATACTCTATGATACTATCAAAGTAACCTATTATGCTCCTAGTGTACTGAGTGAATCCTCCAGCTTACTCTATGATATTTCATATAAACATAATGGTGTTGAGTTTCTAGTATATATAAACCTCTTATTCTTCAAGATCCATATAATAAGAACTAATTAGAAATTATAATATATATTTTAAATAAATCAATTATAAAAAATAACATAATTTGATAAGTAAAATAGTATATGTCACATTTAATAATTAAAAGTCATGATATTCAACTTCATTTAATTAAATTGTAAATTGAAAAATAGACTACACAATAATAAATTTTAAAAAATAAACTGTCAATTTTTACTATATTTATATTAAAGTAAACTTCTTTAATGAGTAACTGATATAATAATTACAGGACATGATGTCTATATTTATTCAATTGTTATATAAATAAAAACATACACACATTCATACAATAATAATTCCTATTAATTGGCATTACTATTAATAGCCTACATTGATGAAATTATTTCAACTTATTCTTATTATATCTCCCATAATTGATCAATGGTTTCAATATCATCAAGGAAAAGTAATTCAATGTGTTTTTTTATTGGATTCATTATCATAAAATACTTCAACTTCATCACCCATATCATACATGTCTCCCAGTTTATATGAATAAAAATATTTAATCCTTCATCAACTATATCATCCATATAACATACAATTTTTTTATAGGTATTCAAGATATAAAGATCATGTTCTTCACACTCATATATATTAATCAATCAAGAGAATCTAAAACATATTAATTTTAGTGAATATTTCTTTATACCCCTAGGATTATTAATCTAACTGCATTTAAATAATAAAACTGAGTATTTTTCATGATAATTTAACTAAATAGTATTAACCAACATTAAAGACTATTCATGCTCTATAGTTGTAAATATAGTATAGTATTGTGTTTTTAAACATGATTCATGATCATATCAACAAACCTTAAGGCCACCAATATTATAAGTATTTAATCTCTTAGAATCCCTTAAAGGTCCATGAGCCAAATAATTTAAACATTATTATTGTTTATCATAATTTTTAGAATTTATTATCTATGAAAATGGATGTGTAAAATTATTAATTTAAAAATTAAATTCCCAACATATTATAATGATATACTTTATTATCAATACACATGATGTGAGAACCATTCAATAATTAATTTTTTGAAAAAAAAAATTATCTCGACCTCATTTCAAGTTTGACTTCTAAAAAATATATTTTTTTGTCCTAAATTCTATAATATATGGATAAATAATATCTCTATTGAATAGAAAGATGTGTTTTCTTACCTAAAATGTAAATAATTTTGTGATAATGACGTTACTTTTCCATATTCTCATCTAATATTTGGAAAGATTAATTATTTTCTATTTTCCTGAGAATGACTTCCATTATAATCAATAAATCTAAATCAATTTAACATTGTCTCTATAAAATCTAAATACCTTATAGTAAAGGTTAAACACTCTTTGAAAAGGTAAATAAACTTATATTTGAGACTTATTTTTAACATAGGACTTAAAATGGACTAAGTAATTATTAAATAAAAGTGAAATATTAACATTATAATCATTTTAATTATTACTTAGAAAGTTATAAATTATTAAATATTAAAAAATAAAAAAATACCTCTCTTTGTGTTACATCATTAGTAATCTACGAACCTTCCGTCTTTAACATACAAAACCAAATATATAGTCATATTAATCATAATAGTAATTAAAAATGATGGAAAATAAACTCTAAATAACAAATAATCTTTATAATCCTTTCCTATAGTTTTTAAAGATCAATCCAGTTTAAGGTTTTCTCATAGAGTTTGAATAATGTATGAAATTGTTCTGGTAGAAAATTATGCATTACTAAAGGGAGTAGCTTCTCTATAAAAATATGTAATTCATGAATTTTCCGTCCATGTAATTTATGATGTTTTAAGTGAAAACATCTAGATATGTTCATTGAATATTCATCATATACCTTAACACTCTTTAATCTTTAAAGTAAAAATATTTTTCTTAATTTATTAATACCAATAAATGTTATATAATACTTCCTCTTCCCATTTACCCATAGATATTTCTTAATATTCATTGCATATATGTCTTTATTGTAATTTTAAAGATCCTTGAATTTTCATTTCTCATTAAGTAATGTAAAAAATCACATTATGACGCACATTCTTCTCAATTTGTATGGAATCAAGATTGTAATGTGACAAATGAAATTCCCAGTATGAAAGTTTAAAAAATATGATATTTTTATTTCATTATTTTCTTTTAATTAGATATATTAGGGTACAAACACTTTTCCCATCAATATCCAACTAAAAATATATTTCAAATATGGTATCAATATTAGATAATTGTATAAATATTTTGGATCCAGATAATAATTTTGGTCAAAGCCAAAAAAAATCTTTTTAATTGTGTTTTGTTAAGATTAAATTTATTATATGTATCAATAAATCAATTATGGTTCATAAAACACAATTTCCCATTTTAGGTATTTTTATTAAAATCAAATACATAATTACAAACTAGACAAGCCAAATTAATGTGATCATTTCAAGCTAAAACATTTACTAGCTTAGGATTGTTACTAATTATCCACATTATGGAATCCTATATCCTAAACATATTTATTATAGAAACATAATTAATTTTTACACTATAATTCCATAAATATTATAACTTTAGGATAATATGTTTAAAGTAGATATAAATTTCATTTCCATGCATTTTATTTTTGGGAATAATCATAATTGTGATGATTATATTTTTCTGCATACACATCTTGGTAAAAAGACTGTAAAGAACTAGAATGATTGATAATAAACTATAATTGTTACTTAAATTCCTAAAAGGGTTGAATCTATAGGTTCTTAATCATTATTATGAATTTATAGGACAAAATATAAATTTGAATGTAATGAATTAAAAGTATTCTATGAATTTAAATATCTTGGATGGAACATAAACCCATCATTATTACTATTTAAAGAATGACGCATCATATACTTGATAATTTTAGAGGTCATAAATAATATTTTAAAAAAATGATTTTAATTTAAATTAATGAAAAATATCTACTGGATATTTTCTTTTCTACTTATTATTTATGGTAAATTGATTCAAACTTGTATTATTATATATTGACCTCTAACTAGAAGAACAAAATCTACTATAATATTCACTATTTTAATATTCTTTCCAATATTGAATATAATAATTTATACTTGTAGTTATCTTCACATAACTATGTATAATATTATTAATAACATTATTTATCATATAAAATGATTTTGGAATCCTAACTTCAAAAAAATAATCATGAAACAATTCTAATATAATCAATATTTCATTATCCATAATTCTATATCAGCACTTGATAACGTATAAATTTATCATAAAATACAACTTTTTATACTTCAAATAACCCTTTTAAAACTATTTATTTTCATATTAAACTAATTCAAAAAATATATATACTTTTTTTCTCATATAATTTTCCCCTCATATTTTTCTTCACATCATCATACACTAATGTGTTACAATATTCATTAGGTTTTACTATACATCTGAAAAAAATAATTTGGTAGGTTAATGGCTAAAAAATCAAAAATAAGATCTAAAAATGTGTTATGATATTGATTATGTTTCACTACAATATCGAATACATCATTTCACTATTGTAAAAAAACACCTTTAATTTTAGTTTTTTACCTTTTAACATTGGAATAAAAATAACATTAATATAGATGAAGTAAAAAAGTAATTATTTTGAGGTGGGTATTTTTAAAATAAATGATAAAATATCATCTAAAAATGGAATATATATGTACATAAATGTCATTTTTTTAATAAAACTGATGTTGAAAGACTTTATGCATGGTTTTCTACATCGATTTTAAGAAAAACAAATGCGGAAATATATGCTCTCAGGACTTTTAACATCATTTTTTTCAAAAACCATCATTTAAAGTTATTATTTTAAAAAAAATGTCTAAAATACATATTTTTAGGATAGAAAAATATAAAAAAATACCAAATAAAAAATCCCAACAATAAAAACAACAGTAGTAAAACTTATTGAAATCTTTTACAGCTTGATTTAAAAATAATATACACATTCCGGAAACTGCATCTATAATTTGGTAAAACATAGAAAATATTATGAAAATAAATTTTAAATGTGGTTTTTTACATTTATTGTATATGAAGAAACAAAATCAAAAATCTTAAATAATATAAAGTGTTATGAATTTATAAATATAATAAATTTCTTTAAATTATAAGTGTTATAATGAAACTAACCTTTTCAAAATCTATTGTACTTATGGTCATTATTATCTTATAAATGAATCGTAAAACACAATACCTTCATTCAATACCCTCCCCCATCCCTCTTTAATGATGAAATTTTATTAGGAAGTGATATTTTTAAAATAAAAACACTATATATTTAAGAAAAAATATATATATTCACTAGTATAAAATTTATATATCTATACTTTCATATATTCAATTTTTTGGATCCATTTTTAAAATTAAGACCTATTAAACTCAATACATGACCTATTGTAATATCAAATATTAATTATCAAAACATATGTAAAATAAAAATATTAAGATTAGATAACTAAGGGCATATAATAAGACTTACTCCTCTAATAACTTTTTAAATATTCTTCAAAAAACACCCAATAAAGTGCATAACCAATATACCGTTAATTCATTTTTGTAAAATATGAATAATATCCAATTTCTATTAAAATATAAAAATTAAAATATTAATAATAATATAGTTTATAGTGTTTCATAATTACATATGTTTTCTTACCAGTTAAGTAATAGAAAAAACCAATATGTGTTCTATCTGTTTTTTAATATTTCAAATATATATTCAATTCCATAATTTTGGTGCATGTATTTTACAGATATTGAAATGTATTATAGATCCATAAAACCACAAATATAGGTGAAATAATATTTTATGAAATGAGTATGGAGACACCAGATTATAAAATTAATAAATTAATTCATTATACCATATGTTTACTTAAATAAATTAAATTTATAATTGAAATTTACTTATATAGAAAACAACTAGAACATAGATATAGTGAGTTGACCACCCTTTAAAACCACAATGATGAGGTTTTTAAATATATTTTACATATAATCTATTCAATTAATATCAACACACATCTAAAAAGTACAATTATTTTCAAATTTATATGAAACTTGTCTTAACTTTGTTATCTCATCAAGATCCTGAGGATTATCTATGGGTGTTGGTTCCTAAAATTTTCCTTTCCATTGAAATGATTCCTTTAATTTTAGACACACCTATATAAGGTAAGTGTAGAAATAATTTATAAGTAACTTGATTTTAATGATAAAAAATTTAAAAATACACATACATCATATGTAAACTATCAAAAAAGTGTAACTAGATAAAGTAAAGAATGATTAATTCATTATCTAGCAATGGTTACCTCCTTAGTAAGAAGAAACACTGGAGTAATTAGATCAATAATATCATTTACCACAACTCTTAACATATTCTACTACATAAGCTGATGATGTATATAATCCCTAGGATGATGTATACCTTTTTATACTAAAATATTTACTTTGGGATCCCATCATCTAACTCACATTATATGGTCAGGTTTGAATATAATGGTGGAAGTACTAGGTGGGAAGGTTGCAAAGGCTATGTCAGTCTCATTGTTTCTTCAAACATATCCTATACAAATGATTTAATTAAACAATATATTTAATCCTTAAACTATCATATGTTAGCCATAAGGAATCTATTTCTCCCTTGTATCCTGCCTCTATTGATTTCATACTAGGGTAGCCAAAAAATTCAAATATTGATACCCTCTTTATAACCTCTAATGTGGCTCGAGTGTTCTAGCTTTCCTAAATTAGTTGTCAGGAAATCCAACCTACCATTAGGGATAAAGATTCCATGTGTCGTTTTCTCCTAAAAGGAAGCCTAAAATACTATTTTAAAATATTATATTACCTTCATGAAATTACAAAAAAATAATATTAAAGAAAAATAATAATTAAATACTTACAATCATATGGACTACTTCTTTTGTTAGATTATTAATAAACTACCCCTTTTTTCGTCCTTGCTCTTTTCCATTTTTCATGATAAGAGTGAGTGGATGGATAGATATATTGAACCTCTTTAGAGCTGTTACTTTACTTGGATCCTAATTCATTAAATATTTCAGCTATAATATTCTCCTCTAATAAATGATACCCTCCACTAACATGATAATATATGACACTACAAATTTTGGGACTGTATCTTTTGGTGATATTTCCTAGAGTCTAGCTACATAAGAATAAATGTATAAGTTATAAAATAATTAAAATGAATTTATCACTTAGATTTAAAAAAATCATTCCATAAAGGCTTTATCCCACCGACTAGAGACAAACTTCATCCATGTTACCAGAACTATAAACCCATACTTAGGTCATGTATCTTGATTTTTTTTACTCCCATAAATATAATATAAACTCAACATTGTCTTAAAATATATTCAACTATTTTCCACAAAGGATAAATACATTTTCTTAATTACTTTAATCTCTTTAAAGTTAAATTTCATCTATAATTAAATAGACTAAATATTAGTCATATCAAATGTATAATATTTAAAAATTTTGATAATTAAATTAATAATATTATTAATTTTACCTTTATAGACTCCCATAACTTATATTTTTCTAACTAGTCGATGATCCTCAAATTAGGGAATAAAATACTTGTTCTATAATGACTCTGTATAGAAATGTAACTCTTAAGTTACTTATCATGTGGACTAGCTTGGTGGTTGTTATCATCAAGCTCAATTAATCTTTATTTGAAAGTGAAAGTTTTGCTAAATTAGTAATCTCACACATATAGTCTTTAAATGTCTTACTCTTTGTATAATAAGAATATTTTTACATAATTTAAATAAATATAAGATTAATTTCATTAAATAATTTATTTACTAGAGATATATTTATTTTAAGAAATGTACAAACCTCAGTTCCTCTGCATCTGTGTATATCATTTAAAAATATGTAAATTAATTCAAGGAATGTTTTTCTACCTATATTTAATTAAAATAAAATAATTTTTATGAAAAAACCGGATTGTTCATAATAGAAAAAAACATTCAATGTTGAACTTATCATCCAAAATATGTATAACTAAAACTAAGGAATATAAAAATTAATAAAAAAATTATATAAATTATTATTATCCTAAAAAATGTGTAATTTTGTGTAGAAATGGATAAATGTTATAAGTAAAAAAATGTGATTGTTCATAGTAGAAAGAAAATTTTAAATATTTTATTAAATAAAATTTTATACCTGAAAATGAACAATATAAAGAAAATAGTCCCAAAAAATGATGAAGGAAAATTTTATCAACCAAAAATTGATATCCAAATATTAGGTATATAAAATTTATTAAAAAATAGTATGAATTTTCCACATCTATATATTTAAATATCAATGTTAAAAAAATAAAGT
Organism: Viscum album; assembly: GCA_963277665.1. Taxonomy (NCBI): domain Eukaryota; kingdom Viridiplantae; phylum Streptophyta; class Magnoliopsida; order Santalales; family Viscaceae; genus Viscum; species Viscum album. Next base: position 1,502,625,871 of record OY728119.1, on the reverse strand, counting down.
TTTAAATGTTACAGTTTAATTTAAAATAGATATTTACATATTGAATTAAGGGTGTGATAGAGTGTTTTCTTATATCCCTTTTACATGATTATTTCATGTTGCATGGACTATGTCTGCAATGAAGTCATTGATATCCTTAATTAAACAAGTAATAGATGAACAAATTTTAGATAATCCTTCAAATTCATCAATATTATCATCTCTTAAATTGTAACGAACCAACCTGGGATACCCCACAAACTGGCAACCAACCTGATCCTCCATATTCCAAAAGGACATTCTCGATCCTCACAGGCTAGTGACTAGAACCCTGGAATCAAAAAAACTATTGGGAATAATTTCTACCAACCTAAACAACATACATGTAATATATATATATAGTAGAAATAATAGTTGAAGAAAAAATAGAAGAAATATATTCCATAACTAAAAAATAGTGACAGTGATACAACTTGAAAACAAGAATAAAATGAAAGGGTATGGGTTCATAAAAACCAAATAACAACCAAAAATATTATCCTATGATATGTAGAAAATATCCCACCATATCACCACCCACTACCCAAACCCAACTAACATAAACATCGTCACCTCACTATAGTACATATCCTTTTCCTACTTAAAAATATATAACAAGGTATGCACATTTCTGAAGGGGTGTATAGGGTATTAGATAAACAGGCTCAGTAGGATCCCACCTAGGTATTCCATATCAATTTTCTATACAAATAATCTTGGTGTTCTCATTTTAAATAAAACATGGAATGATAATAAGTAAAGAAGTTTTATGTCAAAATAATGGAAATTAAATCCCATTTTTCATGGTTCTAAACTAAGTAGGGTAAAATAGTTTCAAATATCAATTTGTATAACATTTATATAAATTAAAATAATTTATATCAATATAACATAGTAAAAAAACAAGAACAATGGTAAACAGTTCATGTATCACAATAGGATAGACTAATAGTATACTCGTACAAAAATCAATGATTTATTTAGACCCAATCCCTTAGAATACGGGCCTAAAGAGAAGAGTAACACCCCATGGGTGACCCCCCCCCCCCCCACCCTGAATAATTTCAATAAAAAGTCCATATAATAACAGTCCTATGGAGCAGATGAAAAAAAAATGAGGGAACCTCTTGATATTAAAATGGATCATGACCCTAAGTTACACCTACCACATAAGTACCCAAGACTTCCCATGTGTTTCATTTTTCAAATTATTTCAAAGGGTTTCATATTTCACAAATAATTTCACTACCATTTGTTCCACTAAAATATGATTTGAAAATCTGTTTCTTAATCCATTTTACAATGCTTTGAAAACACCATTTGTTTTACCAAAATAAGGTGAAAATAATATTTTATCATAAATCCATTTATTCAAACAAAAAAATAATTACAATTAATTTATAAAAACAATCCATAAAAACGCATAGCAATACAGTTCATCCTATATAGGCTACATACAGAACTACCTACCTCATACTCAGGTTAAACACTACCTGCACTAGGATCCACCAACATAGAAAGGAAAGTATAGAAAACAACGGAGGCCCTAAAAACAATTCAATATCTCAAAATCTCATATGATAACAAACAAAATCCATCAGAGATTTCATATCACACATGCCTCAATAAAGACACCCACAACACAACAACCAACATGTGGGTAAGCCCCTGAGAGAATATCACACAAAGGATCTAGAAAGGTACACACAAATTTCACCACAAGGCTAACAAATCCAAAAATTTAGTACAACACTATTATCATAGCCAATAGAAATGAAGAATTAGAAAGGATACATACTAAAAGAGATTTCATGAAACTACCATAGAGATCAAACATCAAATAAAGTGGTCTATAAGAGGATAAAACATCAAAAATCACCTAGAAGGAACCTAGGGTACAAGCAAGGGAGGATAAAAACTGAATGAATAGTGATTCCAGATTTCAGCATATAAAAACTTACAGGTCTTGAATGATTCACATTAAGAATCCCATGAGTCCCATTTATTCCGAAAAATGCAGCACATTGGGTTAAATAAATCCCAATTGACCAATTCAATATTTGAATGTGATTCAAATCCTGAACTATTTTCAAACTCTAAAAAAATGATTCATCTACCTAGTGACATATTCATGTTATGAATAAATTTCCTAGAGTGAATGTGCCCTACAGGAAGCACCCAGTCCAGTTTTTGTAGAAAACTATTATAACTCCTAAAAGTCCTCCAAACCGAAAAAACCCAAATATTAAACTAATTGTACATTTATCTATAATTTTAAAATATCCCAACCATAGGACTTTATTTCCCCATGAAGTCATGTGGAATAAGGGTGATTTATAAAGTGGTCGGGACATAGCTTCCTCATAGAAGATTTGAGTTCCTAAGTCTCATGATAATATGATAAATGTCACCATAACACTCTTACCAATAGAATATACTTCCCACTCAAGACTTTCACATAAGAATCCATAATCTCTATCATCTTTTCTATAACTAAAACATCAATCCCCAACTAAATCTCTTCACAAATCAAAATGTGAGAGGGATCAGGATGGTACTTCTTGATCTGTGATACATGAAAAAAACATGAATACAGTTCAACTGAGCCATAAACACAAAATGATAAGTAACCTTGTCAACACACTCAGTGACCTCAAATGATCCAAAAAATCTTGGATTTGGTTTTTACTATTTCCCAATCTGATGGTGAACCAAATAAGGAGAAACTTTCAAAAAAACTCAGTCACCTACATAAAACTCTAAAGGAAGATTTCAATAATCTATATATAAATTATGTCAACTCTGTAATATAACCAGATGTCGATGTATGTTATGAATCTTCACTAACATATCCTAGACAAGACATGATCTCACAATAGAGGCGTATCCCACATATACCTAATAAAGATATGAACTACATGGATAATCATACAAAACCTTGAAGGGATCCATTCTAATCATTGACTAGTAGTTGTTTTTATAAGAAAAATCAAACTGAACCAAATGGGTATCTCATGACCCACTAAAATCCAAAACAAAATCACAAAACATATCCTCTAGGATATGAATAGCACACTGTATCTAACCATATGTATATTGATGGTAAGTTGTACTCAACTTTACATGAGTCCCCATCACCTCTTGTAGGAACTTCCAAAATTAGGATGTAAACCTTGGGTACCATATCCTTAATAATAACAGAGGGAACCCAGGGGTAAACTTACATAGCATTCTTCCCTCAAGGAGTATGTGGTAATCCAAAAACAAAGTCCATGGAAACCTCATCCCATTTCCACATTGACACAGGAAGTGGATGGAAAAAATCAAAAGGTTTCAGATGCTCGGCCTTTATCTTTTAGAAGGTATAGCAGTGGGATACAAAACCAAAAATTGCACACTTTATACCTAATCAGCAGAATCATCATCTCATATCGTAATACAAATTCATAGTTCCTAGTTAAATAGAACATGAATAATAATAACAATCAAACAAAAAATAACTCCTCATGGATTCTAGGAGGATAAACCAATCCTTGAAGAAAATAATTTCATATGAAGGGAGAGACCAACCATAAATAGTCTATCGAATATATTAGGATTCTATGATTCCTTTGAATTAATAATCCTATTTCTAACCCTGCATAATAGACTTATGGGGAGAAAATGATAACTAAGAATTGATCAAAACTATACTAGAAACATCCTCTTGAGTGTCCAAAGAAAACTAAGAAAAATATCTATAAGATTCTACTCTTATTTTGGTTTTAAGACATACTATGATGGTACTTTCCTACTAATATAATCTGTGATGAAAATCCACTTCTCTGAGGGGTAGGTGATGTCAAAACTGAACGTCTGAAGGAACTCTACCCACTGCCTCTATTTGAGATTCAAGACCTTTTGATAGATGATATAACTCAAAATATTATATTCAGTGAAGAATTTGAATCTAACCTCAAAAATATAATGTCACCAACACTTAAGAGCATGAATAACTACAAAAATATATACATCATGAATAGGGTGATTCTAATCATGCATTCAAAGCTGAAAAGAACCATATACCAAAATGAAATCATCTTGTATAAACAAGAAACCCATACCAACACCAGAAGAATTAAAATACACCACGTACCCATTACCAAGATAAGTAAAGATCAAAATAGGTTCCGATGTCAAAATACATTTCAAATCATCAAAAGAAGTCTGAAACTTTTCATCTCATATGAATTTCACCCATTTCTAAGTAAGAGTAGTCAAAGGTGAAACTAATTTTGAGAAATCCTTAAAGAACCACTAATAGTATCTAGAAATACAAAGGAAGATTTTTATCTCAAATAATTTTCATGGATCCTCCCATGACATAACAACCTTCAAATTCTTAGGATTGACTAACAAGACATGCTTGAAAATCACAGGCACCAATAACCTAACTCTTAAATCTAAAAACTACATTTCAAAATATTTCCTTATAGATAGTGACTCCTCGAGATTTCCAAAACCAAACTCATATGGTGATCGTTATCATGCTTGTACATCAAATAAACAAAGATATCACCTATGAAAAAAAACCAAAAAAGTTTATATATATTTATTTAATATAAATTTTAATAGATACAAAAAAATTAGTAGGACTGTTAGTCATGCCAAAATGCATCAAAATATATTTTTAATGGTCATACATACTTCTAAATTCCATATTTGGAATTTTAAACTTCTAAACCCTAAGATGATGATAACCAGACCAAAGATATATATTTTAAAACCATCTTTCCTTATTTAACTAGTCAAGAAAATTATCCACATGTCTTATAGGATAGTTATACTTAACTATCACTTGGTTCAACTTTTGATAGTCCATGCAAAACTAGAGTGAACCATATAAATTTTTGGAAAATAGCATCAGGGATGCCCATGGAGAAATACTTGAGTGAACTAAACCTTTATCTATCAAATCATTAAATTGTATCTTGAACTCCTTCATCTTAGTAGGTTCCATATGATAAGAGGGTATTGAGATCAGTTGAGTACCCATCACTATATCAATCAAAAACTCCACCTATCTCTCTAGAGTAAGATCAAATAATTATTTAGGACAAATTTTGGTAAATACTTGAAAACTATAGGAATATCAATAATAGAAGAAACCACATTAGGTTAAATTGCAATAGTAGACAACAAACTCATAATATCTAGGAAGGAAGGTCCCTCATGACCAAACCTTATATCCCACTCTCTATGAAAAACCTGAAATCTCTCATCAGCAGCAACGAATATGACAGGTGATGATAAAAATAAATCTCAACATGATGAGAAACCAGAAAATACATATTAATTATGATGTAAAATATATCTAGATTAAGAATAAGGAAATCCCAAACCAAATCCATGTCAGTTATAGATAGAGGTAAGAAATACACTAAAACCCATGCTCTTTCCTATTTCCAGGATGCGTCATTAACTCCATGGTAAAGGATATGATCTATATTGAAAGTCTCAACACATCAACAAAATAATAATATATAAATGAGTGGGAGAAACCTGTATCAAATAATGCAATCTATTTATAATGTGAAATAAATATGGTACCTCTCACTATCACTAGACCCACAACAACCTCCATTAGAGACCCATCCACTACATAAAAGTACTTTGCTCATGAAGACTTTGTCCAAAGCCCTACGTATTTTGAAGATTTAGATTATTACATATTGTCATTTGGAGTCAAAAATCCTTGACTATACCAAGGCATAGAAATTTCCTAGAAGAACCTCTCTAGATAGTCATAGCAGCCAAAACTATTGCACATCTTCTTGGGGTGGGATAATAATTTTGTGTGTATCTGACCTCACCATACTGGTAGAAAGTCATGGGCACACTAAAGGCTATAATTGATGTTGTATAGGAGGCCTACTACTGAGAACCACCTTCACCACTCTTTCAATGATCATACCACTTCCTCTTCTTTCTATGAGTGTTATTGAATCTTCCACTAGGTGGAAGAGAAGGGGTATAATAGTCAATTTTTTATTTCATGTCCATTTTTTCTATTATATCGAAATCTAATATCTCTACATATGTAAAAAAATTCATCATAAATACCTATAATCTTGTATCTGATCACAAACCCTATAGGTACTTTTTAGCATTCAACTGATGATTTTATACCACCTCTATAGAAAAATGAACGAGGTCTGTAAACCAATTAGTATACTGTGACATTGAACGCTCTATATACTGTAAAGATAGTAACTTTAGAGACTTTTCCATTAACATAGAATCTAGGAATAAGAACTAAAAGAAGAGGGTTTTGAAACCCTTCCAATCTAATACCACGTTCCTATCAATATATACCATAGAATCCCACTATTGTTTTTGGGACCCTCAAGATTGAACGTTATTCGATTTACCTTGATGGTATTAGTTTTATCTAGGAATTAGAATATTTGATCAATATTTTATATCCATTTCTCTTCATACTAGGGATTATTAATATCCTTAGTGGATGGGGGATTCTTATATAAGAACTCTCGAGATCGATCTATATCTCCTCCAGCTCCTAGTTATGCCTCAACAACTAGGTTCTGGACTTGTAACACATTTTGGTCTATGGAATGAATTACTCTCTTTATATCCTCTATAAAATTATGATCCAAAGGTAGATTAACCATAAGAGAGTCCATTACCCCATCCTATAGAACACATGGGAGAAGTCTTGGAGGAATATCATTGTACACTGAAAACATAATGAATAATAAAACAACAGGATAATCTCATCTCAAACTAGAAAACCATAAGTAAAAAAAAGATCAAGAACTCAATATATAAGACACACATCCCAACATCCCATGGTAACTTGAGTCTCTTCATAGTAATATTTGGCCAAGAACTCCCCACAACCAACCTATCAAATTCTGAAAGTCCTGTCTCTAGTCTACCAAATGTCCCAAGACAATGACACTTATGGGAAAACATACCTTTGATACCAATTTTTAAGAAAAAAACTGGTATACCCTTAGAAAATGACACATTTCCTAATCCTCCACATACCAAAAAGGAATTACTGATCCCAACAGGCTCACAATTAGCTCTCAAGTATCAACAAAAACTGAAGGGACTAATTTCATCCAACCAAAATAAGATACATGGAATATATATATATATATATATAAGAAAGAATAGTGAAATAAAAATCTAAATAAATATATTTAATAACTAAAATAAAGAATTGGTATCGATACAACTAGAAAATCAGAAGAAAAAAACAAAATGGTACAGGTCCGAAAAAAACCAAAGAACAACCAAAACAGAAGAAAAATACTCTTGTGATATATAAGAAATCTCCCACCATCTCACCACAAGCTACCAAAACCTAGCAGACATGAACCTAACCACCTCACTATAAAAACTTACCTTTTCCTTTATAAAAACGCATAATAAGGTCTACAGAACATCAAAGGGGAGTGATGGGTGAGAGCTAAATAGGCTCAGTATGATCCCACCCAGGTGTTCTATATCAATTCTTTATATAAATAATCCTAATATTCTTATTTTAAAGAAAAAATGGAATGATAAGTAGTAAAGAAATATTATATCAAAATCATGGGAATTAAATCCCCTTTTCCAAAGTTATATAAAAAGACATGTAAAATAGTTTCAAATCACAATTTCTATAACATTTATCAAAATACAAAGCACGTATATCAAGACAAAAAGTACAAAAAACACAATGGTAGATAGGACAAGGATCACAATAGGTTAGGCTATCATACTAATCATACCACAATCAATGACTAATGTATAGCCAAGTACTTAGAACATTGGCCTAAGGAGTATAGTAACACCCCATGAGTGACCCCCCCCCCCAACAATGTCAACAATAATTCCCTAGAAGAATATGCTTAAAAAGCATAGGAAAACCCCATAAGTGAACCTATATATAGTAAAATGGACAATGGACCAAATATAAACCTCCCACCCAAGTACCCAAGTCTTCCCATATGTTTCATTTCTCAAATAATCTATAAGGGTTTCACATTCCACAAAAAATTAATTCAATGACCCTTTATTCTACTAAAACATTCTTTGAAAATCCCTTTCTCAATCCATTTCATAATGCCTTGAAAACACCCTTTTCTTTTATAAAAATAAAGTAAAAATAATATGTTTTCACTAATCCATTTACAAACACAAAATAATTTTGCCAATTCGTTTATAAAAATAATTCTTAAAAAACCAGAGCAATACGGTTTATCCAATGTATGATAGAGACAACACCACCTACCTCAAACTTGGGTCAAACACTACCCATAAAGAGATCCAACAACATTGAAAGGAAATAAAATGAAACAATGGAGGACCTAACAATGATTCTTATATCTCATAATTGTATTTAATAATAAAAAAATATGTCCAAGAGGTTATATCACACATACCATAACAAATACACCAGCCACGCCATAATAACTTGAGGTCCGTCCCCCAGTAAAAGATTGCACAAGGGATCTAAAAAGGATCATACAAACATCAACAAAATATCTAGAAATTCACAAATGAAATAAATTATTATTGTCATGACCAATAGAAATGAAGAAGAAAAAAGGCATTTTACCAACAGATACATTGTGCAACCCACATAGAGATCACGCATCGAACGAAGTGATATGGAAGTTTTTGAGACACCCAAAATCACTTGGAATGAACCTATGGTACAAGGTAGGGAGGAGGAAAACCAAATGAATTAGGATTCATGGTTATAGTGCATAAAAACCTATAGATCACGAACAATTCATGTCATGTATTCCCTATTCACAGCATGAATCCCACGAGTTCCATGTACACTAAAAAATGTGCCTCCTCAAGTTAAATAAATCATGATTGACCAATTCATAGTGTGAACATGATTAATAGCCTAAACCATTTTAATTATATGAATGGATTTTTTTTCATCTTCCTAGTGAAATATTCATATCATGAATAAAATTCACAATGTGAATGATCTCTATAGACAGTGTCTAATCTAGGATTGGAAAAAAAAACTCCCACAACTCCTCAAAGTCCTCCAAACCAAAAAAAAATAGCCTCCTAAACATTAAAGAAACCATAAATTTAACCAATATTTTCCACAAATTAATTTTTTTCTCTATAAAAATTGGTCAATTAATCATTTGATGGTTTTGAAAATATAAAAAAATAATGTGTTGGCATGATAAATTATTTCTATTTGCAACTAAATATTTTCAAATCAATAAATTTAAGTCCATAATAATCATGTTTAACCACATTATTACTATCAACGTAGTTATAATTGAATACCAGTACTCTAAATTTAGTATAATAAATCCCCCATAATTCATCAAAAACTCCAAAATATGTTGTTGATGTAGAAATTGTTTTTTATCTTTTTTACTAAAAACATGTAGTGATTCAGTGATGACCACTACTCCACTATTTTGAATGATAATATTATCATACATTTTTTGAGTAAAATTTGTAACCATTAATATAAAAACAAGACCATTTCATAACATTAACACTTATTAATGCTACTAAAAATTCCAATGTTTCTGGTACAGATAAATCAGTATTGAAATTCTCATTAAACCATGAAAAAATGTGTTTTTATGTTCATTTATTAACCACATTTCATATATTCTCAAATATAAAATCTTTAATCTATAAATATGTGATGATATATATGGATGAACCTCAAATATATTTTTCAAAATTTATAAATGCGCATGTGTCAATTCATCACATGGAATTAAATTTACCTTTAATCCACCTATCACTTTACCTTCACTATTTACTATAAAATATTAAGGAATAAGGGGGACAATGTGCTCCGCTTTATAAAAAATAATACAAAAATCAGTCACTCCTTATGCAATATATTTTTGAAAAATAAAGGCCTTTAGTCTATGCATATTCATAACAAATCTCTTCAAAATTTTCATATATATTTCAAAAGGATACATCCAACATAAATAAATATTCCCACATATCGTTATCTCTATCACCAAATAAATACATAGATAAACTTTTATATCAAAAAATGATGGTGAAAAATACATTTATAGTTGAAAAACTATGGGGATAGTTTCCTTCTTCAACATATCTAACAAATTTGGATATATGAACTTGTTATAAATGGAATTGAAAATATTACATAGCCTAATGATATACATTCTGATAGGTATTGTAAATATACCATGCAATTTAAATGGTAGTAGTTTTTTCATCAATACATGATAATCATGAGACTTCAAACCAATTAACTTTAAATTCTTTAATGACACCAAATTTTTACATTTGTAGAAAACACACAATGTAATTTAATACCATGAAGAAATTGAAAAAAAAATAGCATAACACTCTTTCTTAATGTGTTACAATCCAAAGGAAAATATGTTCTATTTCTTTTCATAGTATGAGATAACTCTAAAATTTATTCTCAGGGTTATTAAGTTTAGTATTGCTTGAAATATATCTTTTATCTTTCCTTTTATGTTTAAAAACATTCCAATAAAACAATCACCTATGTTTTTATCATCAAACATAACCTCAATATTGTATTTTACCACCAAAAATTTATAATAAGGTATCTCTAATAAATTGGACCATTATTTCCATATATATTTTTGATGATCAAAAATTCATTTTTCTTCTAAATGTGACATATATGTTTTTAAAATTTTCATAATATTCTTTAACTAAAATTTTTTTGGGGGGAAATAATGTTATTATAAAATATTAAATTCATTTTAAAATTCTCAATATGGATGATCCATTCCCAAATATCTACAATATATCATATAAACTGTATTTCTACCATTTTAAAATTGATAATATAAAGTCCCATATTCATAAATTGGATAATATTTATAGTCCTTAACACTGTATATAGATAAGATTCCATATACAAGAAATTTATTTACAGTGAACATTATCATAGAACATGAAATAATATACAATTTCTTGTATGCATAAAATATGGAAACACCTATCACCCATAGAAATTTGAAATCAGCAATCAATTGTGATAGATAAACCTCAATATCATATCCAATTTGTTTTGGTCTAGAAATTATCAATCTCATAATCACATATTTTCGACTAATATATATTTATAGGGACCAGTTGTAAATAACCATCATAATAGGCCATGAACTATGTTGGATACTGAGGCTGTGATATGGATTTATTCAATATATACACAGTCTCATTATGATATTTATAACATCATTTCCAAATAAAAAAATTGATGTCCCACATCTAAGACATTTTACATCCTAATGTCCCACATCCTAATTTCCAATTATGATATTTCTAGCAGGTGGTTTAGTGTCTGTTCTTGAAAATGAATCATGGTTCGATTTTTCATCCATTTTACGTCCTGATGGCCCACATATAAGACATTCTGATAAATGTTCTTATTTATTCATATAAAAAATCATTAAGGAAATTTTGTATCTTTTTATACCCTAATTCCATTTGGAATAATATTTTTTCCCTCATAATTGGAATATAGGATCTCATTTCCTTTTTGAAGTATCTATTTTAAAATATCTAGAAATTAAGTGAAACATTTATCACTCAATCCATTTCCTTATTTAAATTTAACTAATCTTAGTAAAGATGCTAACACAATAAATTTTGTGCATCCTAATAATAGTGATTTATTATAATTTTGTATAATAATTCGATAATTATTATTTGTTTAAATGGTTCCAACACCTAAATTATGAATTAATTGTTCAAGATGATCTTTATCGCATGCTAAAAATCTTCATCATCATAAGATCATGATGTGTTTGTTATTTCACCATGCCATATCCAATATATATAATTATGACTATAACCAAATAAAATCATATGGAATTTTTTTCTCTATACCCTAATTTTATCATATTCAAACACTTACACATGAAAATAAAATCAAATATTAACTTTCAAGATTTCATTAAAAAAATTACAATGACTTTTCAACCTCTTTATCATATTCATCCCTAGTTATTTGTGAATTTATCTAATTATGATCCATTAACTACCTAAAGTCACAATAAAATATATAAATATATTAAAAAAATAAACATTTAAACATTTATATAAACAAATAAATTTTAAACATATAATTATATAAATATATACAAATGAAAAAAGTTTTAACAAAAAATTTATATCTAGAAAAAAAATTATAATACAATAACTTTTTGTAACCTAAAAATAATTTATAACAAAAAATAATTATAATGAAAAAATAAATTATAACAAGAAAAAAATTAAGAACAAAAAATATTTTAACCACATGAAAATTATAACAACAAAAACATTATAAATGAAAACAATTATAAATACAAATATTTAAAACCAAAAATAAATTATACCCATAATTTAAAATCACAAATAATTTATAATCATAAGAAAATCACAACCTTAGACTAATTATAAAAATAAAATTTTACAACTATAAATGATATATATGAAAATAAATAAATAAAATTTATAACTAATAAATATTTAATTAATATTCCAAAAATAAAAAATATATATATTTTTATAAAATATAGATTCCAATGATATAAAATAGATATTAAAATCTAAATAATACAATTTATGGTGGTGGAAGCAAGTCGAATGATTCAAAATTAGGGAGAACCATTTTCAAAAATGAACTAGAAAATTAATCAAACAAAAAAAGTTAGAGTGTAGTTGCAAGTCGAGCGAGTTAGGGTTCAGTGGACTGGAAGAAGTTTTGGCTCAAAGAAGGAGTAATGATGATATATTATGGATAAATAATTAAACAATAAGTGTGAAAATATATTGAATGTTTAAGATCAAGTGTGGTGGAGTGCATTAATGAGTTGAGAGGATGATGGTTTTAGAAATATCGCTTCAAAAAAATGAGAATAAATCCAGGAATATTAGATTTTTTAAATATATTAACTTGATTTATTCAAAAACCAATATTAAAAGTTATTTAGAATGACTTTTAACATCATTTCATTCTAAATAAGATGTTAAAAGTAATTTTAAATCACTTTTAAAGTTTTTTTTATCATGATCGACATTAAAGGACTTCATGTTTTTCAATTAACATATGTTATTCCAAAACTGATGTTATAAGTGTGACAAAAATCCCCCTTTTCAACAAGTTTTTATTAAAACAAAATTTTCATTAGCTATTATTAGGGTAGTATTCTATTCATTCTGATTATATACATAACTAATCAAACTTTATATAAAATGTAATTCCCCATTCCAAATCTAATACATGTATTGAGAAAGAAAATATTTCAATATCAAGTACTCAAATACTTTATATCTCATTGACCATCATCTACAGTTATTATTCAGAAATATTCATTTTATTCTTCTTTCCACTAATCAATTTTCAATTGAAATTTTTAAAAACATCTCTAAACACTTATCATAATGAGGTGTGTTTTAGGGTAATATAATCCAACTTTTATCCATGTCTAGCTGATTTCATACAAATTAAAATAAAAAATAAAATCATGCATAAATATATAGGAATAAAATAATATATTTTAGTCCAAAATTTAATAAAATGGTAATTTTTTAAATTAAAAAAAATTAAAAAAATGGTAAAATCCATTTTTCTAAATGATAAATTCATTTAAAATGATTTATTTAAAAAAATAAATCTTTGAAAATAATTTAAAAACTATATCATGACATAAAAAGTAAATTAACCCCCTCAAATTATTACCTATAACAAATAAATTTTCTATGTGGAATAAAATTAAATATACATTCTAGTTTGAATTAAAATATTTGTTGGTATGGGCCTATGATAGAATTAGTTCAAGTTGTTTAACCATTATCCATATTCACCATGCACTCATTGTGACTAATCATCACCATTTCAGCATGTTTATTAAAACAAACTCACTTAATATTAACAATCACAATTTTGAAAATATAAAACACTAAAGACACATATCAAAATTCATATAATAGTTAGTTAACTCACCATAAATGTTCCCCACCATATAACCATTCAAGTAATTCAAATATCAATATAAATATTTACTCATGGTATTCTTTACACATTACCATAATAAAATCTAGGATTTATATCAATGAAGGATATTTATAAATAAAATATTTTAACATTAATATAAAATAAAATTTTCAAATGTAATAAATATAAATTAAATGATGCATGAAATTGTTAAAAATTATATATAACTTGATTAATATAAATATTCAAATTATAACCATGATTTTAGGATTTGATCATATACAGATAGAATATTTTAGGAGAAATCAAAAATATAAATATAATATAATTACCATGGAATGTATGTAAAATAAATTTATAAAGAAAAAAATTAATAGACTATAAATAAATTTAAACAATAAAGGAAGAAAAATAAAAAAATCAAATAATATATTTCGTAAGTTCAATTTAAATATCATTTATCCACACCCTAAAAAGACTCGTGTTTTTTAACCGGGTTTAAATTACCAAGGTTTTTGAATTTATTTCCGTTTATTGGAAGGTTGGTTTTTAAATCAAGCTTTGGAACTTTATTCCAAGTGTTAAAACACTTAAATGTTTCATTTTTTGGACTTGCATAACTACCCGATAATTTTTACGGGTTTCCCGATGAGTCTCGGGAGTAAAAAATTCAGAAAAGTACACTTTAATGGGTCTATACAGGATGCACATGGTTGTAGTCCAACCCGTGTAGCTTACCCAGTTTAATATTTTATTTACTTTAATTAAATAATATTAAATGGGAGTTTTGTGTTTAAATAGAATAATATGTTAATAATAATAATGTAATAATTATTATTATTATTTTGGTTTCTTAAATTATTTGGATGTTAAAATATTTAATTGCAGGATTAATGGGGTGTAAAATTTATGTTAAAAGATTTTAATTGCATGATTAATGGGGTGTAACAATTATGTTAAATTAATATGGATTTTGGCTATCTCAAAGAAATGTTAAATTAAATAAGGAGTTTCAGAATTAATGAAGAAGTATTATTATTAAATGGAGGTTTTGGGTTATATTAAAGTTTTGGGTAATAATAACAAGATCAATATTATTATGGTTTAATGAGTGTTATAATTATTATTAATTATGGATATTATTATTTTATAAAAAATAATAGTAATGGATTTTGGAGTTTTGGTTGAAATTAAAAAAAATAATTTTTTTTAATAATAATAATATTGAGGATGTAGTTATTATTATTATTAAGGTAATTAATTAAATTCAAGGAAAAGGAGAATTAAATTAGTTGTGGGAATTAATTTTTTTTGTTTATTTGAAGTCATGTATTTTTAATTAAATGTGGAGTTTTAGATTTAATGAGAAAAACTTTTAATGGTGACAATAAAAATAATGGTATGACTATTATTATTATCATCATTATTAATTATTTCAATTAATTTATGGGTTTTATTAAATCTTTAAGTTAGAGGTTAGAAAAAAAAATTAAAGGGAGGACCCTTGTCCCTTTCTCCAACGCTGAAGCATGCACCCCCCCCCCCCCCCTTGAGGCGTGATTCATAGGAGCTGTGGGCTTTCTCCATGGCACATCCCTCCTCCTCTGGACCACCTGTAGTGCCCCTCCATATCTGATCCTCCCTACAGCGCACAACCTGCAGCGTGACCTACTCCCGGCTGGACCCCCTACTATAGTGCACGACACTCGGGCCGCAACCCTGTAGCAACATGACCCCCCTCTCCCAGACTCCACTTTTCGTACAAATATTCCTTCCGAACTCTTCACAAATCTCGCATGCCTCATCAAGGTGAGTTTGTCTGCGTATAACTAGTGATTCGCATCGACCATTTGACTCTTCTCTCTCACCTTATTTTCTCGGCCGAAATGCTAAGGTCCGGGTTTAATCTGATTGTTGTGTTCCTCTGTTTTTAGGGTATGTGAATGTTGACTCAGGACACATTGGTCCATAATCCAGCATATTCCCCCAAGGGTGAGACACGTGGACTCGATTTTCCTCATCGCCATTGCTTCAGGTAAGGATATACATTTTCACTATTTGTTTTACACCATCTAAAATATAATATGACAAATTATACAAGTCCATGGTACTTTAATTGAGGTGTGTTGAGTCTTGTCATTGCATTTTTGTCATTCTAAGTTATGTTGCAATGGGTTTTGATCAATATATAAGGCACACACGTGTATATATATTTATATACATAAAGGCATGTGCATGTGGTTGCGGACCAATTAAGGATTGGTTTTTATCGTATTTCAAGTTGCTAAATATTGAATTGGTTCTGCCCTGAGGTAGGGTCCCCTTTCAAGTCCTCAACTTTAATAAATGCAATAATAAAATGTTTACTAAACTTTTTTTAGTATTTAAATTATGTAGTGAAGTATTTATATTGAATGATTTTCAAATGTTAATTTATTAAGTTTGATTAAATTTCTAAATGTGATATTGATGTTTTGATGCACAGATTTGGATGTTATTAAATGATGTTATCCATGTGAGATAAATGAGGACATGACTATGTGTTGGTTTTAAGCTTATATTGCTGAATTTTTTTAAAGTGGCACGATTAAATAATTAAATGTTCTTTTATTTTGGCTAAGATAAGATAATTAATTTTTTATATTAATTATGTGATTTGATACTGTATATAAAAAATAATCAAAGGATTAATTTTAATATATTGATTTAGTAGAGTGAGATAATTTATTTGGGGATTAATTGTGATATGTTGTTTTGGCTAAATCATGATAATTAATGATGGATTAATTACTACCTTTTAATTACATCAAAGGTTATTCAATTATTGAATTGATTAATGGGTATTAATAAATTAATTAATTGTTTAATTAATTAATTGGAATGCATTAATTTAAATTATGAATTTTTAGTGCTCAAAGTTATGTACCATGATATTGATTTCAGATTTTTAATAGTGGGTTTGATTAAGAAATGTTGGAATCTAAATGAAATAATTTATCCGACAATTAATTGTGATACGTTTTTTTTTTGATAAACAGAGGTATTTTAATGATGGATTAAATGACATGCTTTTGTAGTGATATTTTGGAGAATTAATTATCATGTTTTCAGTTAAGGGTTTGGGATAATTAAATGTCGAGGGATTCATTTAGTTTACTTGATTTCAATTAATAATAATTAATTTTTAATTAATTATAAAGTATGTATATGTTGAATGGTTAATTAATTGTAGAATTATTTGACAAGATTTTTATGTTGTTAATTAGTTGTTGAATTAATTAACATAGTTGATTAATTGATTTATGAATTTATTAATGGAAGGTTTTGTGGTGTTATATATAGAGTTCTAGACCAATGATAAATATTTATGTATGATTGATAAATGGGTTGTGAGATAGGAGTTTATGCTCCAAATAATCATAGGGTGAAAGACATGGCGTTCTACACCCATCTTGCATGCAAATATTCTTTTATGGGATAGGAACTGATTCTCCAAATACCCATGGGTTATGAAACAATGATTGGTGCTCTAAATACACACGAGGGTGCTAGACATGAGTTTCTTTACCCATTGATTGACATTGGACTGTGGGTCCAATTAGTCGTACATGATTGAATTAAATAGTTAATGAAAGATGATGTGATGTAATGATTTCTGAATTGAAAATGATAAAGGGTTCATATTTTTTAATGAATTGGGTGAATCGCTGTTTAGTGGACTGACCCAAGAGTGAATCACTATTTTTTTGTGGAAGGTCTCATATATAGTACTTGAAAGATTAAATTGAATATCTTACGACTCGTTATCCAAGCCAAAGAACAATATTGGAATTTGGTCTTTTCTTTGATTGCTTAGATGGTCCTTAGAGACATTTGTTGTGAAGTGACTTATATAGGGGATGTAAGGAATAGGCTAGATATAGAGACTTATATAATTTAATGAGGTTTGAATAATTTATAAATGGAAATGAATCTGTGATGACTGTTGTGTATGCATGAAAAATATATAATACAAGTTCAGACACCATCTTAGGGTTGAAGCAAGTACTTGGGTATATAGTTACATTATACTGTATACTTTATTTATACAATTTTTCACACTATTTAAATTATTTATTTATGTATTGAATTGGGATAGACACTGGTGGTCCCGGCTTATTGAGATTTATATATCACACCCTACTCTGGCCGCCATTGCATGGGGTACCTGAGTATATTCTATTTGGTTGCAGGGTTGAGATGATTACTTATACTTGGGTGATAGGAGCAGAGGACCAAGTGGGAACTCAGGATGCTCGAGTTGAAAGTCATAGGGCTTGGTTGTATTTTATTTGTATTATACTTGATATGTATAGAATAATGTATTGTTTTTTTCTTTTAATTATGTATCCATAACATGTCATGCATTCCTCTACTGTATAATTGGCGTTGGATACTTTTATAAAATGAGTACTATTTTTCTTCCACTTCTTTGTCAATCATGTATTACTGCTTCCACTATTTATTGTTATTTACTCTGATATACTATTATACAACTCTGATAAGAGGGTATAGTCTCCCCACTAACTATCCTTAGACCCTCAATGCTAGTTGGTAGCCTCTGGAATATGGGGAGATGTAGTTGGGCTCATGTGGAAACTGGTTCGGCCACCGGTTCAAGGGTGAGTTGGGTCAAGACGTTACAAAGTGGTATAAAAGGTTCAAGTTCTATTTCTTTTCATTTTTCTTACTATATTTGGGTTGGTATACATGAGAGTAGGATTGTGTCAGTGCTTGGGTTAATAGTCGTGCTTTGGACTGATCTCCCCACGTATAAGAAATGACCAAGTGTCCAGGGTTGGGATTACTGTTCATGTTGTTCACTGTTATAGTTGATATGATTTCACCTTGAGTGACTAGTGTATTTTTTGCTGGTTATTGATTATGAAAATTTTAAAATATTTACCTTGGCCTGATATGGAAATAAAGTTGAAGTACCTACATTATATTAGGCAATTAGAGATTAACATGTCATTCATATATTCCATGTCATGTAGTTGCATTAGTAGGATGTTTTCTAATATGGATTATGCACCTTGAATATATTCCATGTCTTATACTTATTTAGCATGCCTTTTAAGATAGCATGTTTCGGTGATATAATTAACATGCTTTAGTGATAATATGAAATTATTATGTGTCATGATTCTGTGTTATAGCATGTTTTAGTGATTTAGGCATGTTGATCTATGTTATCTACTTGTAGTGACATGTTAGATTGCTGATAAATGATTGGTTTATTTGGATAAATTTATTTGGTTATAATAACGAAGGAACTGATTTTCAGTTTTAAGGTGTATGGGCACCTTATAACTATGAAAAAGGGTAACCAGTATATTCAAACAATTAAAAAGGGATGCTAAAAGTTAAAATTTTAAATGAAAATTGGATATCTTAAATGTGATAGAAATTTCAAAGGTAAGGTTTATGGGTTCCTTATCAATAGGTAGATGGATATCCAGGTGACTGAACCATATAACCATAGTATGTTTGAAAAAGGTTATTAATGTAAACTGATGAGTTTTGATTGAAATGAACTATTGTTGGGTTTATTTTTGAAGAACCTGGATTAAATAAATGGGACTCTTGGAGGTTTCCTTTTTGTAAAAGGAATTTAGATGCTAAATTTCCTGTTTATATTTGGATAACATTGAATGTTAAAAGTTAAAATAGGAAGTTTTCTACAGCTTTCATGTTTGTCCCGTGATAGTTTGATTGAAAACCAAGTGACTTGTTGTGAAAAGTTACTTGTTTGTTTGTTGAAATTCATTCAAATTTTAAAAGGTTGAAATGAATTAATTAAAATGGATAAAATAAAAAAGGGTATTTTGAACCTTGTGATTTTGGTTTGGCGTGACTAAGAGAGAGGGTCGACATTTGTAAGGGGCTAACTCATGGTAGGTAGTACCTTTATAATGTTTTGGTCATTAAGGTTAGTGTTTCCCACTACTCGGGATGAAATTTTGGGTCTCGAGTGTCTTGACACGCCGATAGGTTTTAGTTATGGATTTTATGATCAATGTTTGATGTGGTAATCATGGTTTTAGGAATTTCATATGCATGCATTAAGTTGTTCTGAAATAGCATGCTCGTGAGTCTCTGATCTTTTATTTTGACATCATGGAAAATCCTAAGGTGGGTAGTGTCACATCGATTTCATTAAACATGTTGGCAGGTGATGCCTGATCTTTTTGAACAGAGTCTTCTGGTAGTAGTTCGACTAATCTTTTTAGGGACCTTGGTTTTCTCTTAGTGTGCTCTTCTAAATAAGACAAGCATGTCCCCTATCTTGACCTCATCATAGAGACACTAAGATAGTGTCGGTCTTACATCGTATTACAATTTTAAATATTGTTGGGCTTGATGAGTGTTTTTTATCTGGGTTTTAGGCGGTTTAATATTTTATTTACTTTAATTAAATAATATTAAATGGGAGTTTTGTGTTTAAATAGAATAATGTGTTAATAATAAAAATGTTATTATTATTATTATTATTTTGGTGTCTTAAATTATTTGGATGTTAAAATATTTAATTACATGATTAATGGGGTGTAACATTTATGTTAAAAGATTTTAATTACATGATTAATGGGGTGTAACACTTATGTGAAATTAATGTGGATTTTTGGTATCTCAAAGAAATGTTTAATTAAATAAAGAGTTTCAGAATTATTGAATAAGAATTATTATTAAATGGAGGTTTTGGGTTATATCAAAGGTTTGAGTAATAATAACAAGATTATTATTATTATTTTTTAATGATTGTTATAATTATCATTAATTATGGTTCTTATTATTTTATAAATAATAATAGTAATGGAATTGGGAGTTTTGGTTGGAATTGAAAAGAAATAAATTTTATTAATAATAATAATATTGAGAATGTAATTATTATTATTATTGAATTAATTAATTAAATTCAAAGAAAAAGCAAAATTAATTAATTGTGGGATTTTTTTTTTGATTTATTTGAAGTCATGCATTTTTAATTAAATGGGGAGTTTTAGATTTAATGAGAAAAACCTTTAATAGTGACAATAATAATAATGGTATAACTATTATAATTATTTTTATAATAATAATAAATACTATTAATTATTGCAATTAATTTATGGGTTTTATTAAAGCTTTAATTTATAGGTTAGAAAATAAATTAAAGGGAGGACCCTTCTCCCTTTCCCCCATGCTGAAGCGCACCCCCCCCCCCTTGAGGCATGATACACAGGAGGTGTAGGATTCCTCTATGGCACAGCTCTCCTCCCCCAGACCACCTACAGTGCCCCTCCAAGGTTGATCCTCCTTGTGGTGCAAACCCTACAGCGCGACCTACTCTCAGCCAGACCCCCTACTACAGCGCATGACACCTGGGCAGCACCACTGTAGTAGCACAACCCCCCTCTTTGGTATGCCACCCCCTCTCTCAGACTCCACTTTGCATGCAACAATTCCTTCCAGGCTCTTCATGAATCTTATCTGCCTTTTCAAGATGAGTTTTTCTACATATAACTCGTGATTCACATTGACCATTTTACTTCTCTCTATATACTTGTTTTCTTGGCCAAAACCCTAAGGTTTAGGTTTAATTCAATTGTTGTGTTCCTATGTTTTTAGGTTATGTGAATGTTGACTCGAGCCTCATTAGTCCATAATCTGACATCCCCCTCTAAGGGAAAGGTAGATGGACTCAATTTTCCTTATCACCATTACTTCGGGTAAGGATATACATTTTCGTTGTTTGTTTTTTACCATCTAATTTGGAGTCTGACAAATTATACAAGTCCACGGTACTTTATTTGAGGTGTGTTGAGTCTTATCATTGTATATTTGTGATTCTAAGTTATGTTTCAGTGGGTTTTGATCAATATAGAGGGTGCGAATGTGTATATATATTTATATACATAAAGTCATGTGCGTGCAGTTGTGGACCAGTTGCAGATTGGTTGTCATCGTATGTCAAGATACTGAATATTGAATTGGTTCCACCCTGAGGTAGGGTCCATTTCAAGTCCTCAACTTTAATAAATACAGTAATAAAATTCTTTCTAAACTTTTTTTGGTATTTAAATTATGCAGTGAAGTATTTATATTGAATGATTTTTAAATGTGAATTTAGTAAGTTTGATTAAATTTCTAAATGTGATATGTTATGTGTTGATTCATGGATTTAGATGTTATTAAATGATGATTTACATGTGAGATAATTGAGGACATGACTATGTGTTGGTTTTAAGCTTGTATTACTAAATTTGTTAAGGGGACACTATTAAATAATTAAATGATATTTTATTTTGGCAAAAATAACATAATTAATTTTGTATATTAATTATGTGCTTTGATAATATATATAAAAAAATAATCAAAGGATTAATTATAATATATTGATTTATCTGAGTGAGATAATTTATTCAGGGATTAATTGTGATATGTTGTTTTGACTAAATTAAGAAAATTAATGATGGATTAATTACTACCTATTAATTATGTTAAAGGTTATTCAATTATTGAATTGATTAAAGGGTATGAATAAATTAATTAATTTTTAAATTAATTAATTGGCATGAATTAATTTAAATGATGAATTTTTAATGCTCAAATTTATGTATCATGATGTTGATTTAATATTTTTAATGGTGGGTTTGGTTAAGAAATTTTGGAATCAGAATGAGATAATTGATCTAGAAATTAATTGTGATACGTTGTTTTGGCTAAATAGATATATTTTAATGATGGATTAAATGACGTGCTTTTTCATTGATATTTTGGAGAATTAATTATAATGTTTTCGGTTAAGGAATTGGGATAATTAAATGTCAAGTGATTTATTTAGTTGACTTTATTGTGGTTAATAATAATTCATTGTTAATTAATTATAAAGTATTGAGATTTTGAATGGTTGATTAATTTTAGAATTATTTTATGGGAGTTTTATGTTGTTAATTAGTTGTTGAATTAATTAACGGATTTGATGAATTAATTTATAAATTAATTAATGGATGGTTTTTGGGTGTTAGACATAGAGTTCTACACCAATGATAAATATTTATGTATGATTGATAAATAGGTTGTGAGATAGGGACTGATGCTCAAAATACTCATGGATTGAAAGACGTAGCATTATACACCCATATTGAATGCAAATATTCTTTTATAGGACAGAGACTGATGCTCCAAATACCCATGGGTTGTGAGACAAGGAGTGATGCTCCAAATACTCATGAGATTTCTAGACATTATGTTCAACGGCCATTAATTGACATTATATTGTGAGTCCAATTGGTTGTACATGATTGAATTAAATGGTTAATGAAAGGTGATGTGATGTAATGATGTGTGAATTGAGTATGATAAAGGGTTCAGATTTTTTAATGAATTGGGTGAATCACTATTTAGTGGATAGATCGAGGAGCGAATCAATATTTTTTGTTGAAGGGCTCGTATATAGTACATGAAAGATTAAATTGAATATCTTATGATGCATTATCCAAACTAAAGAACAATCTTGGAATTTGGTCTTTACTTTGATTACTTAGATGGTCTTTAGAGACATCTGTTGTGAGTGACTTATATGGGGGATGTCAGGCTTAAGCTAGATCTCAAGACTTATATAATTTAATGAGGTCTGAATAATTGATAAATGGAAATTAATATGTGATAAATATTTTTTATGCATTAAAAATTTATAATACAGGTTCAGACACCAGCTTAGGGATGAAGTAGGTACTCTGGTATATAGTTACTTTGTACTGGTTACTTTATCTACGCATGTTTTCACACTGTTTAAATTATTTATTTAATGCCTGGGAATGGGGAAGACACCAGTGGTCTCGGCCTACTGATATTTATATCTCACACCCTAATCAGGCTGTAATTTCAATGGGGTACCCGAGTAGTATCTATTTGGTTGTTGGGTTGAGTTGTTTACTTATACTTGGGAGATAGGAGTAGAGGATCGAGCAGGATCTCAGGATGCTCGAGTTGAAATTCATAGGGCTTGGTTATCTTTTATTTGTATTATACTTGATATATAGAGAATACTGTATTGTTTTTTTCTTTCAATTATGTATCCATAACATTTCATGCGTTCATCTGCTGTATAATTGGCATTGGCAACTTTTATAAAATGAGTACTATTTTTCTTCCACTACTTTGTCAATTATGTATTAATGCTTCCACTATTGATTGTTATTTACTCTGATATACCATTTTTCAACTCTGATAAGAGGGTATAGTCTCCCCAATGACTATCCTTAGTCCCTTGCTGGTAGTTGTAAGCCTCTAGAATATAGGGAGATGCGGTTGAGGACATGTGGGGACCGGTCCAGCCACTGGTTCAGGGGTGAGCTGGGTTGGGATGTTACACACCCTAATTTCACTTTTTTCAAGAAATTGTTTATTTATTTATTCTCTTGGGTATAAATGGGTATTGGTTTAATATTTTGAATTTTTGATAGTTTTATATTGTTGTATGGTTTACGAAAATAGTGCATGATTCCTAGGGGAAACCATGAAAAATATGAAATCCATTTCAATAGGGGTTTCATGTTTGCTGAACAATTTTTGTAAATCATATGATTTTCCTAGACTCGGATACTTCTATATGCATAATTTTTTCATGGTTAAGTAAAATATATAGGATTTCTTTGAGTTTACAATATTTAAATCCATATTATACCCCCTTGAATTAAATCTCATGACCCCCCCCCCACCACCACCACCACCACACTTTTTCACTCAGTCATGTGAGGAAAGCCAAGGAGATACCTAAGTGGATCACCCATATCCTCCTATAATTTCTTGTCTCTTAATTTATCCCTAAGTAGATTCTTCAAGGTTGGGTGTTCTTTCCCTCTCACTTTCTCTTCTTCTTCTTCCTTTCCACAATCTTCTTCTTCCTACCTCTCTTGTGAAGGAATTAGGGATGAACCCTAGGTTCGTGGGTTTGTTTAATATTTCTATTTTGGTATTTATGGAATGTAAATATTATCTTGAAATTGATCCTAGTGATATTTATCCAATGTGTCACATTTCCTTTGGTTTGATATTATCTTTCTCCATGCATTATTATTTAAAATTCAAAACCGTGATTGGTTGAGTTTTCTTAGACCATCATTATTTAAAAGTTCATTTAATTATAAAAGTTCTAAAAGGAATATATATTTTTTTCTTGAATTTAAAATTCACAATTCTTGTAAATGGTGTTTTCAATGGTACCTAGGTAATGAATAGTTGAAATTGATTTCTAATTATATAGGAGGTGAGCTGGGTTTTTACATTCCCTTGATATTTCATGTGATTAACTTTAATATTTATATAATCGCCTACATTTAGTTAATTATGGGAACACAATATATTTGGTAAGGAATGATAGGAAAAGTACTACTAGGAAGGGTGAATCATACCTATCCTTAGACTACCCTATAACACTAACTAAACATTGTGATGATATTTATTGGGTGACACTATATGGGGTGTCCCTTCTCTTCTAGGAATTTATATTACTCTCTCTAGCTTCTTGTATTCAGTTGGGTTTGGTTAGTTAGATCATTAAAGGTGGATCAAGTCAAGATAACACATTTGACCAATTAAAATCCCTATTACCCTTATTAAAATAAATATAGGATTTACGGGCTTTTAATTTGTCTCAAATCCCCTCAAAAAAGGCTTTAAAAGAATTTTATATTGAATAAAATACCAAAGGGGTGAAACTGTAGGAAGTTGTAAACACTGTTCATGACTCATCACTGGACAAGGCACTACTCGATGATTCACCATTCTATGA
The DNA here is from genome assembly GCA_963277665.1 of Viscum album. Lineage (NCBI taxonomy): Eukaryota > Viridiplantae > Streptophyta > Magnoliopsida > Santalales > Viscaceae > Viscum > Viscum album. The sequence goes on along the minus strand of OY728119.1, from coordinate 1,502,600,048 downwards.
GTCACCATTTAGAAATTCACCATCCAGTGAGTCACCATTGGACAAGGCACCACTCACGAGTCACCGTTTGCGAGCTACCATTAGGCGAGACACCGTTCGATGAGTCACTATTCTGCGAGTCGCCATTAGATGAGACATCGTTCAGATGAGGCACCACTGGGTGATTGACCGCCAGCAAGAAACTACCAGGGTGACACCACTTGGGAAACACTTCCAGGGTAACACTGCTAGTGTGACACCACCAGGGTGATACCATTGGCATGAGAAACTGTCGAAAAACTAAAAAACTGGAAAATTTCACAAAGTGATGAAATGAGTCACCTTGATTCCCTAGAACACTTCAAACACCATATTCTCACAAATTAATGGGATGGATAGGTTTGGTTTATTACATTTTTGGTGAACAATTCTCCAAACTATTCATAGCCACTAACCCACTTTAAATTTTAGGTTGCATACCTTTTTTTCAGGTCACTTTTAGTTATGAATTTTTACTATTTGGGATGAATTAATGGTAGTTTTATAGTAATTTAGTAGTATTTTATTTGGATTTTCTATTGATTTTTATATATATAACTTGGATTTAATGATAAAGTTTTTGTTTTAGAAGCAATTGAGAATTTTTCTAAAATAGATTAAAATGAGTTATATGTTTTATATTTTCAAATGGTTTCCAAAAAATTATTTTTGAAATTTCAAAGTTGTTTTTTATTGAATTTTTAAAATTAATAAAGTGGTATTATAACTTGAATTGAAGTGTGGTTGGTGTTTGGAAACATGTCATCTATTATAGTGAGGAACTTAAGAATTTAAAACCTTATTTTGATAAAATATCATTGTTTTTAAAGTGTTTAAAATGGTCCCCTTTTATTTTCCTTAGTGTTTTGATTCATTTTGTAACACCCTAACCTAGGTTCCACACATTGGTGCCCCAAACCAGACCACTATTTGTCCTGAGGCGCACCTCCCCATACGTCTAAGGTTGTCAACTAGAAGCGAGGGTCTAATATCATTCATGGGGAGACTACACCCACTTTATCAGAGTAAAACACCAATAGAAAATAAATACAGAATAACCAAATAATATAACCCAAGAAAAACCAAAATATTACCACAAGATGACCAAATTGGGAATACAATATCAAAACTAAATATTATATATGTCCTAACAAAGTGCATTCCAAGTGTCAAAATGAAAACCAAAAAGTAATGACACAGACCACTACCAATAGAGTCTCAAACAACATCCAGATCCCTCTTCCATGATCCTTCCCTAATCAGTCATCTAACATAGGTCATTTTCCCTTATCTTATCCTCCAATCATGAAGTCTATTTGGGTACTAATCAGGCAACCCAAGTAGGATGTCAGTACAACTCAGTAGGCCACCACAAATATATTCAAAAACAAATTTAAACAAAATAATTTATGCATTTGTATAAAGAATTAAATAAAACTAATAATACCAAGAGATTACATTTATTTAATTATCCTTTATTTAATGGCATAAACCACTGGTTTCCTCAGGACACCTAAACCATAATACCTACTTCATCCCGGGCCGGAGTCTAAACCATATCACTTATTTAATTCATAATTAATTATAACAAATGGTATTTCATTATCAATTTCATTTCAATTGATAATGAATCTAATTGGAACCATATTACAATGATAACATTTTGGGAATAGATCTTCATGTCTAGCACTCCATGAGTATTTGAAGCATCAATACTGGTCTCGCACCTCATGGATATTTAGAGCATCCGTCCTTGTCCCATACAATTTTCATGCATGCCTTAGGTCCTAGAATGTAATGGCTAGGACCCTGTGGGCATTTGGAGCATCAATATATTTCCCAAACTCATATATCAATCAATCATATATAGTTATTTAGAGTATCATGTTGTGTCCCACACTCATATATCAATCAATCACTTGTATCACATGTACCACAATATAACATTAATTAATTTATCAATTACTTAATTCAATTTAACAGTTACCTATTAACATTATTGCATTAATTAATTCAATAATTAATTAATGAAATCAATCCATTCAATTAAACACAAATCAAAATTTATAGATCTAAAGAACTTAAACCAGAATAATATTAAAAAAACTAAAACCCCAATTCAGAAAACCAGATCTGGATTGAAGACCCTCAACCGCTATATTAAGGCTATCAAGAATCAAGACTACACTGCTATAGTAGGGAAGATCAATCCCTTCAATTAGTTCACCAATTAATTTCTCACATCAATTCCATTAATTAATTTTATAATTAATTAATCAGTTCACAATACCAATATACCCAATTCCATAATCTCTTAATTAAATAATTTAAAAAATTAGTTAATTCAATATTAAGAAACTAAAATGAAAATAATCCTATAGAAATTATACAATTACAAACATGAAATTGAAATCAAGACTTTGGGATTTTAATAATAGACCACATACCTCAATTCATTGACAAATGCTCGCCAACAAAAATCCTCAATTTGAAATGAAACAACGGAAAAGAAAAAAATCTAGAAGAAAAACCAAAAATCTAAGATCAACCAATAAAGATAAAATAATCCTAAATCTAGATCCTATAAAAAATTATCTATATCCAACAAAATAGAGTATAACATCCCTCCAAAAGATGATGGAGAGACTAGAGAGAATAAGGATACCACATGGAATAATATCCTCTTACTGTGAGGGGTGAAGATCTTCAATATTCCCTTTGATTTTACAAGAAAAAAGGATGGGAGGGATTTTAATCTGTATGATAGCCTCCAAAAATGAGATAAAATGACTTGGTCCAAGTTAGGGTTCATTTAGGGGAGTTTCATGGGTTTAGTTAATTTTAAATCTAATTTTTGGATTAATTAAAAACCTGAACACAGTTTGTTGGGAAGGGGTGCATGATTTTCCAAACCACGTGCCTTAATCGTGCACCTCTTATATGGGGTTCATGGTTTATCCTAATAGGTTACACAGTTTTAAAAACTGTGTGTTATCCATGTGAATCCTTTTTATTTGGGTTCTCATGGTATTCTGGGCTGGGGCACATTTTTTGGAAAAATTGTGCTCCAACCATGAACTACCTCTCCTCCTAAATTTCTCAAATTTCACACAAAAACTCCCTAATAAATAACTCAAATAATAAGTACTCAAAATAAAGAAAAAGAGTACTTGAAAATGAGCCTAAGAAATCTTCAAAAAAAGATCAAGATCTTACATTCTTCCCACCTTATAATAGATGTTCCTCATTCTATACTCCCAAGCATCTCTAAGATTCCAAGTTAAAAAGATCGGGCCACTGAGATCATACATCCACTTCTCTATTCAATGTTTTCTTCTGTACATGCTCATTTTTTCACAATACACAAACTAACGTCATGGTCTTTCCTCACAACACTTTCTCACTGCGATCCAACACACGTATCAGATGATCCTTAGAGGATGCATCAGCCTCAAGCTCAATATCATCCATAGTCATCACATGAGAAGGGTTGTGGTGGTACTACTAAAGTTGTGACACCTAAAAAATATCATTCATAGTATTGTATCTCTTGGGAAGATCCAATCAGTACGCCACCGGACCTATTCCCTCCACAACCTCAAATTACCCAACAAACCTAAGCACTGATTTTCCTTATCTCTATATCCTAAGGTGACCCAATCTAGGATACAGTTGAAATAAAACACTATCACTCTATGTAAACTCTAGGGGTCACTGATTCCTATCAGAATATGAATTTTATCTACTTTGATACATAGTCATATGTTTCTAAATCAATTAAACATGCTCTCATATCTCCTTCATAAAACTCAATCCCAATAGTTCTGACTCACCTGCCTCCATCCAGCAAAGAGGTGATACTTATAGACTTCCATGAAGAGCCTCATATGGTTTTATCTATTTAGTTTCCTAATAAATATTGTTACCGGATAACTTAACTAAATCTAGGTGCTTATCTAAAGACCCATCAATGTCTAGGTCACACACTCACAGCATATCCTCAAGCACCTGTATAGTACATTTTCACTATCCATCTATCTATGGGTGGAATTTTTTACTCAGTAAAACATGTGTACCAAGTTCATTCTTCAAGACCTACCTAAAGAATATAATTATCATCCATGAAGAATATAATTTTCATCCTCAAGAGATGTAAAATTCACTCTCTAATAATAAAAATCTATATGGGCTCAGTATGCTACTAACCATTCCATACCCATAATTAGGTCAAATCCTGACATGTCAAGAATATAAATATCCTATAGAAAATGATACTCCCTAAACTCAAGAGAACACCCATTTCACAAACGGATGTCTCTAGATCGTGCCCCCAAATGTGTTTCTATCATCATAAACCCACTCAAAAACTCCACTGCCAAGCTCAAAACATTTACAAGTTGTGCATATATAAAATAATGAGATGCACTAGTATCAAATAATGAACTAACTAATGTAGAATATATAAGAATAGTACCTCTCATTTTTGATGGTCCAGCCTCTCTATCCACCAGTGTAGGCTAAATTGCATATAACTGTCTTACCCCTCTTCCATGTGATATAGTATAAGTCCCCTAAGATGCACCACTCTGATGATATGGGTATTATTTCCTAGTAGATCCATGTCCACTAACTATATCATCACATCCAGTAGAACTCCATATTTCAGACTGATATGGGGTAGAATATCCCCTTCATACACTCTAGTTCTATCTATCTACTCCATAAAAACTCATTTGTCATGGGTTCCCACATAACCTCTATAGATGACCCATCTATCTATAGGATAATCACTCTTCTAGTGGTCGGGGATAATGTTTATAAAAGTGGCATATCCTACCGCATTGGTGATAGATCACTCAAGTAATATCCTATGTAATTGATCCCTCGGTCTGGGTACTTTTCTTAACACTACCCTACCTAAAATTGTCATAGAGACACTTCATGTTCTCATAAGTCTTTCATTATAACCATCCATCTAGAGACAAATTTCCTCCACTAGAAGCCTCATTCAGGTTCCCATCATATATGAGATCCTGAGTCACCACTTCTGAAAACCTCTTCATCCTAAAGTTATTCACCTAGGACTTAATTTCACATTTTATCATATCCTGAAACCTTTTTCCATAGTAGCCACATCTCCTTAAAACACTAGAATAAATAATTTCAAATCTATAAAGTTTCCAGAAACTTCTATCATGAACATACTCCCTTAGGTCAGTCTCATGAACTCAGTTTCTCTCTCCTACCTAAGCATCTCAGGATAAAATTGCTCCAAGAAATTATTCTTTAAGTTATTCTACTCCATGTTATCCAACAATACATCCCAAGTCTATATTCCCTACCAACACTTTTCTTGACCAAATAACATGTAAGCATCTAATTTGAACCACTTCTCAATAGGAGTCTCTATGTGGTCAAGTATGGTATGGATGAACTCAATCCAGAACTCTGATGCCTCAGGTCTACCCTCTCCAGTAAGTATTAGATGGTGTTATAACTATAACTCCCTAATTAGATCATACATGTTTTTCACAACCCGACCTATGTCTCTTTCCATGAATTCATGAAGCAAGATAAGTTCTCTCATAACTAAACTGTGACTTCCTCACCTATTACTACTGGTGCCTTCAGTTCCACTAAGAGAGGATTATCTCCAACCATGTCATTCTATCATCCTCTCAATAATAATCATCATATAGTAATATATCTATAATTCAAAACACATGTATTAGGAAACATAACACCTATTTAAAACATTTATGTAATAAGAAAATCACAAAAATACACAACAAGTCTTTTCCCCAAACCTCATCACATAGTCAAAACTAAGGTGCTATCATGACCCTTAATATTCATGCATCTAGGTCATAGTTAACAAAGATTAAACTCATTATAATTATTAAATTTTATCATTATACACCCTTTTATTCACATTTTTCATCATTTATAATTTTTGAGTTCATGTTAGACACGTTTTTTACTTAAAACACACAAGAAAGGAAAATCATTTCAAGTTCAAAAACTTACCCAAAACACATTTTCCCATGCTGGCTTAAAATAATGCATGTCACAAAATAATCCATAGTGCCTAGAATGATTCATTCATACTCAACTCTCATGAAATTTCATTCCATAAGTAAAATATTTGTAAATATAAAAAAAAATCACATCACACAACAAGTGCATCACCCAAGGTTAAATAACATCAACTGTAATAGCACACATCAATAAAAATAATCCCACCCTAGGTATTTGGGTTTTCCCCCATACATGGGATAGATACTCCCATGAATGAGTTCATGAAAATGCCCAACTCTTCTTAGTCTCCTATCTACCTTTCCCAAATAGTAAGAAAAAATAAAATAAAATAAAAATCTTTTGATACCACTTTGTAACATCTCAACCTTGGTACCACACACTGGCTCCCCAGGCCAGGCCACTATATGACCTCATACATGTATCCCAGTATGCTAGATGCTACCAACTAGTAGTGGGGGTCTAATATCAATCATGGGGAGACAATACCCTCTTTATCAGAGTAAAACACCAGTGTAAAATTATTATAGAATAACTAAATAATAAAACCCATAAACATACCATAATAGTACCATAAGATGACCAAACTAGGAATTCAATATCAAAACTTAATAGTAGATATTTTGTTCCAAAGTACATTCCAAGTTTCAAAATGAAAACAAAAAATTAAAACATTGACAACTCTCAATCAGGTCATGAACCGCATCTAGTTCCCCCGTCCATGCTCTATCCCTAATGAGTACAACTCATTAGGCCACCCCAACTGTGTCTAAAACAAATCTAGTCAAAATAGTGTGTGTGGTTTTATAAATAATGAAATATAGTTAATAAAGTAAACAACTTACATTTATTCAATTTTCCTTTATTTAACCACATAAACCATCGGGTTCTGGAGGACACCTGTACCACAATACCTACTTCGGCTAGTGTTAGATTCTAAACCATATCACATATGTGATTCAAAATTCATTGTAACCAATGGGATTTTATTATCCATTTCATTTAAATTTATAAAATGGATAATTGGAACCATAGTACAATTCCAAAATTTTAGGCATAGAACATCATGTCTAGAACCCCATGAGTATTTGTAACATCAGTCCATGTATTATACCTCATGCTTATTTGGAGCATCAGTCCATGTCTCATACAATTTTCATGCATGTATTGGGTCCTATAATTTCATGGATAGGACCTCGTGGGTATTTGGAGTGACAATTCTTGTCACACACTCATATATCAATCAATTATATACAGGTATTTGGAGCATCAGACCGTTTCCCACACTCGTATATCAATAAATCACATATATCACATGTACCACAATATCACATTAATTAATTCAACAATTAATTAATTAAATTTAATAATTTCCAATTTACATTATTCCATTAATTAATTAATTAATTAATTAATCACATAAATCTCTTAAATTAATTTGCTAATTAATCATTCTTATCAATTCCATTAATTAATTAATCAATTCAAAATCTCAATATCCCCAATTATATAATCCATTAATTAATTAATTTACGAAATTAATTATTTCAATTTTAAGAAAATAAAACACTAATCATCCAATATAAATTCTATAATTACATACACATAATTGAAATCAATACTTTGGTATTTTAGTAATAGATCACCTACCTTAATTCGTTGACAAACACTCACCAACAGAAATCCCTAATTTGAAATGGAACAATGGTGAAAAATGAGATCTATATTGGAAACCTAAAATCCAAGATCAACCAATAAAGATCGAAAAAATCCTAGATCTAGATCTTAAAAAACTATATATAGACCAAACAAAATAAATAATCACATCGCTTTAAAAGATGAGGGAGATACATGTGAGAAGAAGGAAACCACATGGGATAAAATCCTCTTACTTGGTAGAATGAATATTTTCAATCTGCCCCTAGATTCACAAAGAAAGGAATTAGTAAAGGATTGAAATATATTTTAGATCCTCCAAAAATGAGATAAAACAACTTGTTTTGAGTTAGGGTCAATTTGGGGAAGTTTCTAGGCTTTGGGTAATTTTAAATCTAAATTTTTGGGTTAATTAAAAACTCATGCACAGTTTTCTAGGTAGTGGCACACGGTTTTCCAAACCATACACCTTAATTGTGCACCTCTTCTAGGGGTTAATGGTTTCTCCTAATATGGTGCATGGTTTGAAAAACGATTCACCATCCATGTGAATCCCCTCTATTTGGGTTTTCATGGTTTGTTGGGTTGGGATGCACTGTTTGGGAAAACCATGCAACAATTGTGCACTGCCTCTCCTCCTTCCAAATTCCTCAAATTTTACCCAAAAACTCCCTAAAAAATAACCCATAAAAAAATACTCAAAAAAAGAAAAAGTATACCTGAAAATGAGCCTCATAAATCTCCATTAATGTTTGGTATATTATACATTGAGTGGTGGTTATGATTTTCTATTAGGACTCTATATTTTTTGGATCTGTGGTTCATTTTTTGTAGAATGAACTTACTATTTTGGATTTATAAAATTATTTTAAAGAGGAATTTATTAAGTTGTAAACTAATTTTAAAGTGTATTTTTATAGTTTTGAAGATAATTTATATTTTTTTCGAACTTTCATTGAAAAAGTTTCTAATGAAATATGGTTTTGATCTATGGTTTTGTAGTAGATTATTTCTTATAATTGGTTTTATGCTTCATTATTTAAGTTGAGATTAGTGGTACTTTTTATTTAAATTGTTTCTACAAAAAAGTTATGATGAGTCTTGGAAGATTCCTTGAGTTAGTGTCACTCATAGTATTTAGGTGTTCCTCTTTAGATACTAACCCTACCTGAACCCCATTTGAAGTGGTAGAATTTTACCATTCTTGTTGTTTGAGCCTTAACCAAGAGTTATTGATTTTTCTTTTATTCTTATTTCAATGAGAAGGTTCTTTCTTCTTGATTCAATGGTTAAGGAATTTATGGGTACTTAATTCTTGAAATAAACCTTCATTTAAACCTTAGTTTAGGATTTTTCTCCTCTGACCAGGCTTTATTTGATTATGTGACTAGTGATGTCATGGTGTTGAGGTGAATTTCTAGGGGCCAATCCAAGATGGGTGATTACCCTACTTCTATTGGTTTTGGTGAAGCGAATATTGTTAGGAAACCACCCTAACTTTGACCACCATATGTTATTCCACTAGTAAAACAAAAAGCTAAAATAGATCACCAGTATAGATTCATTAGAAGTTCAATGTACTAGAACAAGGAATTATTTTTACACCCAAATCACCACACTGAATCAATCACACACACACATGCATAGAAAAGAAAGGTAAAATAAGCATAAAGGAAAACATCAGTTTTATGTGGTTTTTATTTGTATCCTATTCACATGGGAGAACACCGTAAAATATTTTATTCCACTATACTTACATAGATAATAACTTTTTACTTTTCAACCACATGGATCATGTAAACTATAATGATCACTCAAGAATTTTACACCTCAATAAAGTGATCCCACCCACTTTATATAAAGGATCCAAACCAGTCAATAAATTTTACCGACTTATGACATTTATAGTTTATCATCTATTTCATTGTTCAACTATTGATCTATTATATCATTCCCCAGTTGGACCACCAATCATCGGTAATTGAACAATTCTCATATGCCTATCCCTATTCCCACTACCTCTAGTTAAAAGATGACTCAAATGTATAGATTTTTTTTCTACTGGTTACTTCATTATATGAACTTATGGTAACCTAACTAATCTAAATTTTGTTGGTATGGATCCCTACTGAGAAAAATTATAACATTTTCTTTTAGTGAACTGAACCACAAACTTATGGTAACCTGAACAATCGTATTCTTAAAGAGACTTCACAATCCTAATAATATCCCACTTGAATATTACTTCAAGAATACCTAGAAACCATCCACTCCTTATGGTCAAATTATTTCTCTCAATCCTTCTTTATTTCTATTCACCCAATCCCCATTGAGGTAAATTGTTTCATCAGTATTTCTTGGACTATCACTTTGGTGAACATGTTAGCTGGGTTTTGATTTCTAGTAATATTTTCCAACTTCATCTCTCTATATTCCAGCAATTTTTAACTATAATTATACTTAAGGTCTATATTTTTCGTCCTTGTATAAAAAATAGTATTCCTTCTAAGATGAATGGAGCTTTGATAGTTTCAAAAATTGTCTCATTACCATGACCCTTACTAAGTTCTTTAAGAAAAAGCCACAACCACACCATTTATTTTCTTACTTCCATTACTAAAATATATTTGGTTTATGTTGATGTGATATAAAAATAATAATTTATAGCCTTGATGTCCAGTTGATAGGAATTTCATCATTATTAAATACATAACTAGAAGTACTCTTTTATGTATCCAAATATCACAAAAAATCAGCATCAACATACCCTTGTAGTGGTTGTTTCAAACTGAAACAGAATAAAGTTTATATTATTCCTATGTGATATCAGAAAATCAACTTCATTGCCTCCTGATGTTATTTTCCAATATTTTCCATGAATCGGATAATAACTCCCACTGAATGTGAAATATCTAGTTGATTTTACACCATGGTGTACATAAAACATTCAATGAAAGATGTGAATGAAATTTTAGCTATGTTTTTTCCTTATCTTATATTTGAGGTTCTTACTCTTTAAATAACTTTAAATACATTTCAAGAAGATTTATAGCGACTGAATATAAAAATATCATAATTTTTACATCGTTTCCATAATTTAAACATTACATCTCACATAAAAATATCAAAATCCCAAAAATTGAAGGTTTAGTTCCTTTTAAGACCAATTACATAGTAAATAATTATAAAATACTTGTGAACACATATCCATAATCTAACTCTTTTTACGCCCTTTTAATCTTCTCATAGTCTATACATATCTTCATAACCTGGGGAAGGGAAACATAAGAAATGGGGGAGAAAAAACACTCAATAAGGTTAAGAATAAGAAATAACAATCAAAGATCAAAAGTGAGAATAATATAATCATATGGGTATGAGAATATAAGAAAGGAATATGAAAATTAAATATATAATTTATACCAAATAAAACAAAGATGATGACAATAATCATGGAAACATGGCATAAGGAAATGAAATCATAAGATCATAGAATCATGGAATAAATGGAAATAGCATAAGATGTGATATCATAAACATAAGTTAACCTCCACTCAAAATACCATCATTATAAAGTTTAATAAGTACCATTGTGGATTGGTTTCACTCCACATTCTTATAAATATAGTGGAAAACGTCCCATGGTGAATTAGGTTCTCTCCCTAATCCCTCAGATACCATCCCATGAGATATAAAGCTTTACCCAATTTATTGGAGAGATATATAAGTTTGGTCCCACCCTTTACATAAAATAGTGTTATTAGGATGAAAACCTAGTCACCATACATTATATCTCATTATATATAAATATTTACCAAATTCATTAGAGGTATATATAATTTTGGGACCACCCGTCACATAACATAGTGTTATCAAGATAACTGCTTGTTCACCATATATGGTATCTCATTAGATAAAAATATTAACTAATGGATTATAGGATTATATAATTTCAGGACCACCCATCACATAATTATAATAATACATATGTGATCCACATGAGGAAAATAAACTATACATAAATCAAAATAATGATATATCCCATGATGAGGAAGTGGGTTTCATAATTCTGATTCAAGGTATAACCGAAGGATATTTAATAAGGATTTCCAAGAGAAGTAGAAATTAAATAATTTTTAAGTGATATAATTAGAAATGGAACATAAGTATTGAACATGGATTTATAATGTATAAAATTCATTAGAATTATTTAGAATAAGAAAGAATAAAAATGAACAACTTGGGTGATGCTTTAAAAAATAAGTAAGGATCTTTTTAAAGAAAGAGACCGCATATTATTTTCCATAAAATATAATTTTAACCAATAGGGTTCTCTATAAAATAAATATTATTTTAAAAATATATTCATGGTTTAAAAACATTTCATTGGATTGATTCTTAAAATGATACAAGAAATTATAAACGTTTCTAAAATCAGGTTTACTTAGAAAAAGAAAGAGAACATGCAGCTAACAAGTAATGTGGGAGGTATAGAAGATCCCTTACCTTCATGTCTGAAATCACTCTACACTTTTACTTAACTTCAAGAGTAATTATATTAATTAAATTAAATATATACCAAGAATATTATTCATATATATTTAATTTTATAAATTCAATTTGTTATTATTTATTATTTATTTTTAATATAGTTTCTGATTACCTCAGCTACTCAGGGTTGTTCAGTTATTTTCTTCATAACACTTTCAATATGTTGACCATGGTCAACGATGTTGTAAAATAAATCTATGATCCATATAATTTTTAGTTTTATTTAATTTATTACTCCATTATAATGATAATTATATAGTTTCAAAAAATATCCCAAAATAAACCTATATTAAGAAAGGTTTATTGATAAGTCCATTTAAGGTGGTCAAAGTTTTTACAACCATTTATCATTGATCAAGCATTTATAATTCCTAATATTATTCTTCCATAACATTAATGGTGTAAGAAATATTATTTTTCATATTAAATACATTTTTAAAGGCATTCATGTTAAATGTTTATGGAAAATAAAACATGTTGATTCATGAAGGAGGTAGTCTGCACATACGCACGGGCAACACTTTCATTTTCTTTAGAATGGGAGAGGAAGTAAATGAAGTAATTATCATTTAATAAATATAATAATTTTTTAAATATTATATTATTTAATTAAATAGACTTTTAAAACTAACAATTTAAGGTGGTGATAGAAAAGTGAACACATTTTTCATGGAGGTGGTAGTCCGCACACACATATGACAGTATTTTCCTTTTTTCTTAATTATTTTGAAGGAAAGTATAAAATGGGTATTAAATTATTATAAAAAAACATAATAATATTATAAATTATGATTTTATCATACCATCATGGATATAGGGGGATTGAGGGGTGTGGAAGAAGAAAAGAACTAGAAGGTTTGCAAAGAGAGTCACCACTAGAAATTGGGGCATTAGAGACAGGTCATTTTGCGATGGGATCCCATCGCAAATGATCCATTATAGAAAATGGCATCACAAAAAGAGGTTTTTGTGACGGTTCATTGTAAAAAGTAAATATTTGCGACAGTATTCTCACTTCTCACAAATAGCTTCGTCATGGTTTTTAAATATCTTATTATGAGGACTCGTTGCAAATATTTTTTATGATGAGCCTATCATAAATAATGTAAAAAATAAAAAAAATTAATATTAAAGAAATATTATTATTATTATTAATAAATTAAATTAAATTATAAAATAATAAAATAATATTCATATAATAATAATAAAAATAATATTGATAATATGATAATAATATTATTATTAATATTAATATTACTAAAATAACAAAAGATTATAAAATAATAAAAACCTCAAAATATAATAAAATAATAAAAAGAAAATAATCAAAAATAATAATTAATAAAATAAAAAAAATAAAAAAAATTAAATAAAGTAATAAAATAATAAAAAATGTAATATTCGCAATAATATAAAAAACATACTATATAAAAATATAAATAGTTAATATTACAAATAAAATTTACATTCAAATGTTTTTTCATTAAAAACAAATAGACTGTTAAGGGGGAGGGTCGCCTGGAGGAGATGGTGGAGGTAACTCCATCCCTAAACCACGAGTCAGACATCGCATGTACTCCAACTACTTCTGCTCATGCTATCTCTACCATCAATGCATCTCATACTCCATCTCTTATTGCTGTTGTAGGAACTCTTCATGTTTATGCTGCTATCATTGACGCATATGCTCCTACTCCCTACGCATACTCTCAATAACCTCACTCTGAGCTCACTTTGATACTGTGCAGCAGATGATGATGACTCTCCATGAGCTCCTCTTGAACTAGATGTCAACACCAAAGCGGTGTCATAATAATCCACAGGCATCAATTGAGATTTGATACCAACAACTCAGCCTTTCTCAAAGGCATACTCAGTTTCCTACATCCGTGTTATTTCATCAAATCGGTGGGCACTGGTCTGAGCATTGGTCTCAGCCTAACTCTCAGTTTGTACCTAAGATTCCATGGCCTTATATAACTTCTTTAATTTCAATTTAAAAGTAAAATAGTTAAAATATTATTTAGTGTTAAATTTTAAACTCAAAAAAGAAAATATACTAACCACAATCCGACATTGGTGAGCACCTCTAATCTCTCCAGTGGTCAGATCACTATACTTCCTCCTATAAACTTAAAACATTAAAATATCAGGTTGTTCAACTGCCTATATAAATATAAAATAAACCATTTAAATTTAAATTTATACAAAATATTTAAAAAAAGTACTTACCATATGCTCCCTATGCATATTTAATGTACGAATACTGGCTCGATGTATCACCTCTTGTATCCCCTGATTTTATTACCCTACCGATGATCTACTCTAAAAATGACCACCCAACCAGTGTGAATATAATCCATCCCAAATATGAGATGAAATGTAATCAGGTTAGTGGGAACGAAAAGACTCATCAAACTCTATCACTCCTACTTTCTCCATTGCTTTCCTTCTCAAATTGTGTAAAAAATGACTGCAATGTTGACGCATAGTCACCTTCCATGCCTTCTAGATAGCCCCACACATGCTCTCATAAATGGGATACCATAAACTCTACAAATAATTAATAATACCAATTTATTAATTAAATTAATTTCAAAATAACTATTATTTATTTACTTACCATCCAATGATCGAACATGCGGTGCTACACGTCAATGGGAATATGATCCCATGAGACACATGCTTCAGAAAAATAATTACGCAGTATAGATCTCCCTTGTCTAGTAGTTATATGCATAAATATGTGGAAAAAAAAGAAAAAATAATCAAACAATTAGTATATAAATAAATTATTGAAAACTAACTAAAATATACATGTAAACATAACTATGCATGCATGGATCGAAGCAAAGACAAGTACGTTGCTCGGGGATCGAGTTAAGAATCATCAATTGTGCAATACCAAGACCCCTCTGATTCCCCCTTGAACTACGAGTAGTTTGAGGGTCAGATGACCCAACATCATGCTCATCCAAAGGTAGCTCAGCTTCTTACAACAGATGATACAGATCCTCATCCATCTGAAACATGAAATGATTGTTGTTAGAAAACAATTGAAAAAACTATTATATATAGATATATATTATATATTATTATAATCAGAATTTAACTATTTCAATGTTCATCTTCATCCTCATCTTCATATATGACGATGTTAATGTATTCATATTCCTCCTCAACATCATAAATTTCCATATGAATTCCAGTTTCATCATCTCTTATCATTTCAAATTAATTTGTAACATCATTAACATCATCATCACTATCAACCCTTAACTATGGGGTGTCATGATCGATATCTGTGTATCTCCATGAAAAAGATGGATTTGGAGCAGTCTCTTGAAAATTTTCAATTCCTTCCACTTCAGCATGTCATGACCCATCCCCCGGGGCCCATGTCGTGACTACCCCAAGCCCACCTTCCATAGGCCAGGGGCTGGCGACTAGAACCAAAGGCGTAATTCCATAAAACTTGGAAGGCATTGCCTTTATAACCTATAAACACACACAAAAGCTATCACACAGCTGGACGAAACACAAAGTAAACTGTATAACAAAAGAGTGCTGAAAGTAAAAAGGGCCAGAATACAATCCCAACTGGAAAGTGCAAGTACAACTGTGATATAATGCAACTAAATAAAAAGAAGATACATCTACTGGATCATCCTCTGAGATTCCTACCTGAATAGTAGGTACAGATCGCCTCCTCAGCACTCCTCGTTCGTCCGTCTCCTCTGTGTACCAGGACTGGACGGTGGGTAAATTGATTTTCCCAAGATTTAATTTTTATTATGCTCCACCAATCACTCAACTCTCTTAAAATAGCACAATATTTTGAATAATAAATTTTATGTGCTTTATGATCTAATAAAAATGGTTTATTTACTCAAAGAATAATTTTATATTTAATATCAATGATTTCATGGGTTAGATGAACATAAAAGCCTCTCTTAGTATCCAACCACTGGAATTTAAACATCATTATGTAATGATGTCCCAGATAACACAGTTTAATAATTTCTTCCAGCATACTATAAAAGTAAACTATAGTTTCTCTATGATGAGATACTCTTAAGAAACCACCACTATTCATTATTTTTTCTGATTCATCATATGCGCATGTATGAAATTGAAAATCATTCACCATATATTCATTATAAGATTTAACCATTTTTATGGTGGGTTACTCAATACACACAATCGATTATTAATTTTATCAGCATGTTGAGATACCTGAAAATTTGTAAAACAATTGTCAATATAATAAATAATAAATTTATTTTATATGTTAAACCAAAAATAATTTATGTTACCAGTTTATGAAACCAGTAGGAAAAGTTTTTTTGTTGACATTCTTCAAAGAGTAATTGCTCTAATTTGTGGAAGTTTTTTCTTGATATAATTATCATATAACCTATAAATAAAATAATATTAATTTATTGTGACAAAAATTATAGAATAAGTGATAGGAGCACTCACTATACAAATGGTTTCATTTCTTCATAGTTGAGAAGAACATATGTATGATCTCTGTGGTGTTCATCATCTAGAGGCCATTATTCATGAACTCCACTGAATCTAAGTTCAAGATGATTAAAAAATGGTAATTTATTGACCATTTAATCATCAACATTTCCCTCATTACAGCGTATATGGTCATATTTTTATGTATATTCATATTGAAAGTAATGAAAGTAGAAAAAAGAAATTTCATCTTGTAAATAATCTTATGCAATTGAACCTTCAATTGATGCTTTGTTATGTACTTGTTTCTTCAATTTCTTCATGCATCTCTCAAATGGCTAAATCCATCGGAACTATACGGGACCTCCACATTTTTCTTCATACGGTAAATGTAATATATAATGTTCTATTGAGTCAAACAAAGCCAGCGGGAAGATTTTTTTTAGTTTACATAAAATTAAAACAATATCTTCTTGAAGTATTTTTAATGCATCTTAGTCACTTATCATCGCATAAATATATCAGAAAAAAAATATGATATATTTTTTAGCTCATCCCAAATCATAGAATTCGGCATACCTCTTAATTCAATCAGTAGAAGTCTTTCCATTATAACAGGACAATAATGACTTCTTAATCCCATAATATGACTATTTTCGACACATCTACCCAAATTGGAAGCATAACCATATGGAAGTCTAAAATCTACAATCTACTGACAAAATAATAATTGATTCTCTTTGGAGATTTTATAAGGTGATTTTGACTTTAATAACTTCTGTGATCTAACATTTTCAAACGGTTCAAGTTCTGATCGCCTGCAAATTTGTGTAATATCTAATCTTGCCTTTACATTATCTTTGGTCTTACCTAGTGTATCCAAAACTATATGAAATAAATTATCAAAATAGTTCTTCTCAATATTCATTACAACCAACATGTGATGGACCAGAAAATCAGACCAATATGGTATATCCCAAAAAATGTTCCATTTTATCTAATTGTGTTCTTTCCTAAAGCCATCAATTTTGTATTGGTTTATTGTTGGTCAAAATGCGATGGGAGGTAATGAAGATATAATTGATTTTAACTCAGTACCTAAGATCATTTTTAGAGGTTCATCTCTTTCAATTGTGCTATTTCTGAAATGATATTTATTCCTCTGAAAAGGATGATTGTTTGGAAGGAATCTGCAATGACAGTCGAAAAAAACAATGTTTTTTGGCATTGACGATCATAAACGCTTTTTTGTCTCTCATACAGTACGTACATAATTTTGGATCATGTGTACTCCAGACAGGTAACATGTCATATGCTAGTAAGTCACTAATTGTCTACATCAATGCGGCTTTCAGTAAGAAATTTTGTTTCACTACAACATCAAATGTATTGACACCATTACTAATTATTACAATTTATTACTAATTTTTACTAATTTTTACTAATTATAACAATTTATAAGAAATTATTCCAATTTATTACAATTTATTACAATTTTTTACAATTTATTGCTAATTATAACAATTTATTATAAACTATTACAATTTATTACAATTTATTACAAATTATTACAAATTATTCCAATTTATTACAAATTATTACAATTTATTACAAATTATTACTAATTATTACTAATTGTTGCAAATTATTACAAATTATTACTAATTATTACTAATTATTACAATTTATTACAATTTATTACAAATTATGGCAATTTATTAAAATTTATTACAATTTATTAGAAATTATAACAAATTATTACAAATTATCACAATTTATTGCAATTTATTACAATTTATTACTAATTATTACAATTTATTACTAATTATTACAATTTATTATTAATTATTACAATTTATTACTAATTATTACAATTTATTACTAATTATTACAATTTATTACTAATTATTACAATTTATTACTAAATAATACTAATTGTTTCAATTTATTACTAATTGTTTGAATTTATTTTTAGTTTTTTCAATTTATTACTAATTATTACTAAGTATTATAATTTATTATTAATTATTATTATTATTTGCAATTTATTACTAATTATTACTTATTACTAATTATTATTTATTTCTAATTATTCAAATTTATTACTAATTATTTAATTTATTACTAAATATTCTAATTTATTACTAATTATTCGAATTTATTATTAATTATTAGAATTTATTACTAATTATTTGAATTTATTGCTAATAATTACTAATTATTACAATTTATTGCTAATTATTGAAATTTATTGCCAATTGTTTCCATTTATTACTAATTATTATAATTTATTACTAACTATTAGAATTTATTACTAATTATTACTAATTATTTCTAATTATTGTAATTTATTACTAATTATTGCAATTTATTACTAATTATTACAATTTATTACTAATTATTGTAATTTATTACTAATTATTGCAATTTATTATTAATTATTGCAACTTGTTACTAATTATTGCAACTTATTACTAATTATTGCGACTTATTACTAATTATTACAATTTATTACTAATTATTACAATTTATTACTAATTATTACAATTTATTACTAATTGTTGCAATTTATTACTAATTGTTGCAATTTATTGCTAATTGTTGCAATTTATTACTAATTGTTGCAATTTATTACTAATTATTGCAATTTATTACTAATTATTTGAATTTATTACTAATTATTTGAATGTATTACTAATTATTCAAATTTATTACTAATTATTCGAATTTCTTACTAATTATTACTAATTGTTGTAATTTATTACTCATTGTTGCAATTTATTACTAATTGTTGCAATTTATTTCTAATTATTTAAATTTCTTTTTAATTATTCGAATTTATTACTAATTATTCGAATTTATTGTTGATTATTTGAATATGTTACTAATTATTACTAATTATTAGAATTTATTACTATTTTTTGAAATTTATTACTAATTGTTACAATTTATTACTAATTATTTCAATTTATTACTAATTCTTGCAATTTATTACTAATTATAGCAATTTATTACTAATTATTGCAATTTATTACTAATTATTGCTATTTATTACTAATTATTGCAATTTTGTTACTAATTATTTGAATATATTACTAATTGTTCTAATGTATTACTAATTGTTGCAATTTATTACTAATTGTTATTATTTATTACTAAGTGTTGCATCTTTTTACTAATTGTTGCAATTTATTACTAATTATTTCAATTTATTACTAATTGTTGCAATTTATTACTAATTGTTGCAATTTATTACAAATTGTTGCAGATCAATACTAATTTTTGCAGTTTAATACTAAATTTTACAATTTAAGACTAATTATTGCAATTTTATACTAATTATTACAATTTAATACTAATTATTACAATTTAATACTAATCATTATTAATTAATATAATAAGTATTAATTAATACTAATTCATACTAATCACACATAATTATTTGTAAAAATAAACACAAATAATGATAAATAAAACTATCTAATTCTAATTTAATTTAACTATAGCTAATTAACAATAACTATAATTAAAATAAAATAAATTAAGTAAAAAATAAAAATATTTGGTAAATGCCTTAAAACTAAAGCTTTTGAAGGATATAAGCTGTGAAAATACCCCAAATTAAAACATTAAATTATAAAGAAAAAAATTGAGAGAAAATTTTTCATTAGAGAGAGAGAGGAGAGTAGAGAACGGAATGGAATGAGGGAAAAATGGGTTGGGGTATATGTAGGTTTGATTAGTTGTGATAGTGTTATTTGTGGCGGGAAATCCATCGTAAATAGTAAAATTTGCGATGTGTCCCGTCGCAAATACCCACTGATTAAAAAGTATTTTGCGATGGAACCCATCGCAAAATACCACCTGCCAACATACTATTTATGACAGGATATATATCTCATCACAAATACTTAAAATGTCATTGGGTATTTGCGACGGGCTACTAGCTCTTTGCAATAGCACGGTTTTCCCGTAGTCATTAATTCTCCCTTGGAAGTTCTCTCTTAGGTATCCCCTTAAAATCCTTAGCTTGGTCTTTTCATGATAAAAAGGCTTGAAAGGCATAGAGAGGGTGTTTTTTAGAGACTACTATAATGTTTTGGTTGAGTATAAGATTTTTAATTGGTGGATAAATGGGGATGAGGTGGTCTCCTTTTATAAGTGAAGAAAAGGAAACTTTTGTAAATAATCATTATTTATAAATAATATCACTCCATTAATCAACTCCAAAGGCTCTAAAAATGGACAATAATGGTGAGGATAAATAGATAACATCAATACTCCCTCCAATATCAAATATCAAACATGTTTTTCACATGTTTTAAGCTTTTACACTATGTTAAACCACTTTTACCTTAATTTACCCACACAGTGGTAACTCCACTTTCTCCCTTAGAAAATAACTTTAATGGAAAAAATTAAAATTGAAATTATTTACTACCTAGAAAATTATGAATTTAAATATATAGATAATTTTATAAAATAAAATTCCCATGAGTTATAGAAATTAATTTCAGTATAATAGCATATAACATGTAAAAATTGTTTCATAGAAAAAGTTCATTTTAAGATGAAAATTTAAGTGTGGGGTAAGATTATAAATTATTATTATTTTAAAGAAATAAATTGGTTTATTATAAAACAAATAAATTTTATATGTATTAAATTAAGCCAAAATCAAATTTACCAAAATATTAAAAACAATTTTTTTATTAAGATTAAAATGTTACTTTTTTTATAAGCTTAAAAATAGGTTGTATAAATTTAAAATAATATATTTAAAATAAATAAAATTACTAATTGAAAAAATATTTGATAAATTAAATGATTTTATAAAATTCAATGTCACTCTTGTATACTAACATTACAATAAAAGTTACCATTTTGGAAAAAAACTATATTTTTTCACTATTCATCAAAAAACAATTATTTTAGAAAAATACTAAAAAATAATCCTAATTTTTTCACATGATGAATCAAAAAACGTAAGTTATTTTATCATATTAAACTTATATAAGTGAGAAAAATTAATTTTAAAATACCAAATGTATAATGTATTAGAAAAATTAAAAAATATAACTTAATTTCTAAAATGTCAAATATGGGTTTGTAAATTAAAAAACATTTTTCAAATAATAAATTTACTTATAAAATAAATATTTGGTGTTATAAAAAGGTTTCATGAACTTATAATTCATACTTAAATACTAATAATGTCATAAAAGTCATGTTATTTATAAAAACGGTATTTTTCATTATTCTCCAAAAAATCAACCTTTTTCAAAAAGAACATAATGATTCTTTTTAAACTAATAATGAAATTATAGATCCAAAAATGAAGTTTATCATGTCAAATTTAATTTCTAGAATTTTTTATTTTAACTTTTAATTAAAATTATAAAATACAATGAGAAAATATTTTTGATGGGGAATATCTTTTTAAATTACTAGTTGTTCTTATTCTTAATTTCTATAAAACAATAATAAATTTAACATAAATAAATATTATATTTTATTAAAATCACCATTTAAAAATAATATATGTAGTTTTATTTAATAAAAATTAAAATTCATAAAAAGATAGATTCTTAAACACAATAATTAATTAAGTAAATTTGTATAAATTAACCTTTATATATAAATATATGTATTAATATATTTAATAATTTAATTACTCCAATTGTACCAACTAGTTAAAAAACTAGGTTTTAATGGTCTAAACATATAAAGGTTTCATTTTAGTTTGGTGTTGCATGTGGAGAAAGATATCAAACTTATTTGACTTAATTAGAAGAAATCATATATTAAAATCTTAGGTCGTTACATTCTCACCCATGAATAAATTATGTTCTCATAATTTTAAAACTCATATGTTGGGAGTAATTTCCATAGGTATCTAATGATTAATCATACAGTTATAGTTGATCATGGGTCGATTTATTATATGAAGTGATATTCCCCTATAAGAAATTTTATTTAGTCTTTTGTAAAAAGAGATATTTCATTACTGATAGTATCCTAATAAATGTAGAAGAGATAAATCTATAAGTTATAACTTTCTTCAAACCTTGAATAATTTTCATATACCATAGATATAATAGTTATACCAGTAACTATTTTTATTTATATCTCAATACCTAATGGTTCAAATATTACTTGACACAAGACATCAACAAATCAAGAGTTAAAAAATACTATCTACCTCAACAGTAGTCATTTCATAAGAATTTTTTTATTATGATGATCTAGGAGGGGGTTGGTGTGTATTGTCTATTTTAACCCTTGTATTGGTGCATTGGGTTGAAGAGTGACCAAATTACTCACATCTAAAACATTTAAAAGTTAGTGTATCATTAGGAAGAACATTATCTTCCTTCATTGTATCATTCTTTTCCCCTCAAAAGCTTATTTCTCAATTCCCACCTTCACCATAAGTAAATCATCTTCCAATACCATTGAGGAAATTCCCATGGTGTTTATTCCAACTTTATTGACATGTAGGATGTAGAATATTCTTTCCCTCATCATTTCATTGCATGATTTCTCGTGAGTCTCTATCCTTCTATTATTTAGTGGGTTCAGGATTTCAACCATGATCACATGTTTCATAATATTTCATGATATTTGGTTTGGAATAATCACTATATTTATTATTCCTTCTTTTATCATAATGGTTTTATCAATGATTTAATCATCGCATTATCATTTTTACCTAGGTTAAACATCATTCCTTATTATAAGAACTCGAGTTTTACAAGTTGGGAAATTTCCGAAGGAAATTGAATTTTCAACTACTGGATGGGTTAAATCTTGATCAAAGATTCATAATAGAATTATTAATTTTCTTAATGCCTTGAAGTGATGTATTTGGATGTGGAATGAGGCTTGGAATGTAGCTTAAAGATTTTTAGAGTGCCCTAGGGGTTCGAGACCCAAAGTTGAAGTTTTGGAAATGTGCAGCCTAGGGCACACAGTTGGTGTTTGGTTAGTGTTAACCATGCAGCCAAACCATGTGGACCAGTTTGAAAAGGTTTATGGTTAGGGGAAATCATGAGTTATTCTAGAGAAAATCATGTGGGTGTCAGTATTTTATTTCATACATATCTCATAATTGGTGCATAGTCTATTAAATTGTGTATCATGCTCATGCGAGAGGGGTGAGCCTCAGACAATAGAGGATCAAGGTTGGCACATGGTTTGGCCAACCATGTGGCCAAGCTAGGTGGCCCATTAAAAGTTAAAAATGGCCATTTATCCCCTATAATCTTTAATAGGGTAAACTCGTCTTTTCTTCCTCCATCTCTCATGTGATATTAAGGGTTCCCTCTCTTCTCTTTCCCTTATTTAAGCCCCATCAATGGGGTGTTCTTGATGGCATTACATGGTGATTTGAGGTATGATTTATCCTATGGTATCCTCTCATTCCCTTCTCATTCCTTCATTCTTAATTTTTGGTACCCTAGTTAGGGTTTTCAATTCTGATTCCAATGGAGCATGGAAGAATCATATACCATGATGGGACTTTTTTCTCTACTTAGGAAGTGGGTCACCTAGGAAGCCTTCTGCACTTCACTGTAAGTTGTTTTGTCAAGGTATGAAACTATAGTGATTTTATAAATCTTTAAAGCCTAAATGTAATTGTTGGGTTCTTTTTTTGACACTATTGATTAGGGATTATTCAAAGTTCATGGTTGATGATGTGGCATGGGTGGTTAGTGAGTGTTAGGTCATGGTTCTAGTGTGGTGGGATTGGCATGTGAGGTTGTGACCTTTATGCCTTTTAATTCAAGTTGTTTAATTGATTATATCTTGTTGATATTTATTAATTAGTTATAAATTAAATATAATTAATTGGTTTTTGGTGGTTTTTTGTGATACGAGACCCTGGAATATCTCTAATGAGTTTGGATGTTCCTTGGAAGGTATAGTCGGCCATTGTAAAATTAATGGAAAACCTTTTATAAGGTGGGTGGTCTATTGTACCTACCCTTTGGTATTTGTGAATGTTTATTGAAGTATGTGGAATTCTCAAGATATCCCATGAGTTTGGTACCCCTATTTATATTTAATCCAATGGTTTGTTAATTAAATTAATTTGGTTAATTAAAATGGATGATGTCAGGGGTCACTAACCACCCTTATGTGCTAACGTCATGCTTTGTCCTGATGGTTGAGATTGTGACTCTATCCTAGATAATACCAATATGGATACATATGCTCCTATACTATTTCTAAGTGTCCCAATAGGTATTCATCTAATTCTCTTCTAGGCATGAGAATCCTAAAAGGGATACCTCTCTATGTATTGACCTAGGATACCCTAATGGGTGCCCTAGTTTTTGACCAACCCAGAGCTAGTGCATTATGGGTTTGAGTGGAGAGGTAGAAAGTGTCACCTTAGAACCTATACTAAAACTTGTAATACTGAGGGTATGTGGTAGTAGTGATGTTTTTATTTATTCTGTCAACTTCACTCTATTTATACTTTCACTCAATTATTGTTTATGAATATATGATTCCATACATGCTTCCTAGAACTTGGCCCATGGGGGATGATATGATGTGATGATACGATGGAGATGCTCAAAGCTACTTCCTAGGATCCAGCTAATATAACTATTTGATTGATTATTACTTTATCAATAATTCTTATAGGTACTTCCTAGGGTTTGGTTTATAATCCTTATTTATTGAATGTTACCGTTATAGGAAGTCCCATTTTTCATTGGGATTCTTCCCTGCTTAGGGATTACAAAGTTAGTTTGTTGAGTTATCTTAGAACTCCTCTGTAGGTGTAAAATATTGGATGATTAGATCACTAAGATCTAGTTTATTCCATATGATTCTGGGTGAGATCACTTCCCCTAATAACTAGATTCTTATGACATTATAGAGGATTGATAATAATCTCCTTAATGATGCTTGAGATACTTATTAGGATTAGGTGGACACATCATATTCAATAACCCAAAGCTATGTGGAAATGATATTTTGAGATACTAATTGAATAGATGTCATGTTATTATCTTAGATAGGAAGAGTATTCCTTACATATCACCTAATGTTTATCCCCCTTTGGGATTATCTGAATCGCAATGTTATGTTTTACTATAGACGAGGACCTAAGACTTAGACATCAGACTCAATTCACTCACAGAATGAGTGTTATGATATCAAGCTCTATGCCCTATTATAGGATGTCTAGTTGATACCTAGAATAGTTTATTTATATAGTGGATGAAGGTATAAATGATCCCAATGTTAGGAAATGTATCCCCTTGTGAATACATAGCTTACTCAGAGACATTTTTGGTATTGGAAAAAGTAGGTATGGTCGATTGGGATCATGGACCCAAGGATTGATGGGATTACACATAGATTTAGTGGCATAACATCTATCTCAATGCCCCATTCATAGGATGTTCATAGGATCAGTATCAGAAACCAAAGCTTCGATTGTGGGTTTATTTTATTATTTTAATTCTAACTATGTGTCATCTATGCTAAGCACATTCTATAATCATTCCCATATGACAACATACCTTGGAATGAATTTTTTTATTTAGTTGTTCTAAGCTTTTAGTAATTATTATTATGTTTACCCTAATGAGTATCTCATATATGTATACACTTCATTTACTGGTTATGTATGGGACCACATCGGTGGTTCCATACTGAGTTTTATACTCACACCCTAATCAGGTGTCTATTTCACTAGTGTATCTAATAAAACATTCACATGGTTGCAAGAACTGATAGTCTTGACACCTAGAACTGATCAGGAAAGATGGATCATATATTTATATGACTATTGGGTATGAGGTACGAATCGATGTGTAAAGAAAATCATTTCAATTTTATCTATATTTATTATATTTACTCATGTATATGTGGTTGGCCTTGTCGGAGATCAATGTTGTGTGTATGAAATGGTTTTTTGGTACTTCACTGCATTTCATACTTTGTTACAACCATATTTATATTTATTTATTTAAACATTAATTAATTATTTTTATGGATGATTTTTGGTTATTGACACTTTTTTTTACTCTAATATGAGGGCATAGTCTCCCCACATACACAACCCGGGCCCTCACTACTAATTGGAAGCCTCTAGAATATGGGGAGGCACACTTGAGGCCTTTTTGACAACTATTTTAGATATAATTCATAGATTTATCTGGTTTGGGATGTGAAAAATTGGTATCATGGGAGTTCCTTCATGTTGTTTTACTATTTTGGATATACTAAATAAAAGTATTAGGATTGTGTCAGAGCCTATGATGGACATCAAACTGGTGTATCTAGAACAATTTTTTTAGTAAGAAGTCTTGTTTTCCAAGGTCATGGGATTTTTTTTCTTGATATGTGATGTTGCAGTTGTATATTATTTTTTCTCCAATTGATGTATATGTTGTGTGGAGTTATGATTTATTATGGATTGATGGATCTTGGACCATTAGAAAGAGACTAGTGATTGATTTTGACACTTTCTTAGTAGAGGAAAGAGGTAGTTATCCATGCATCATATTAGGTATGTAGGCTCCACATGCTATAGGCCTGCTAATGTGTGATTTTTATGATGATTGAGGTCACTTGTTATAGTGTAAAAAATAACCTAAATAGTGTTTTCCCATATTGGATCTTGGTGTAATTATACTCAGTTGGACCAACATATGTGTATTTCCTTTTGACGGAAGGTCATGTGGATCTATGGTGATATGTTTAACAGTGATAATGATGAATCATCCCTCATTCATAGGAGATTTAGTGACCCTAGTGGGTTGATAGGGATCAGGTTGCCTTAGTGTTGGACCCCTCATGGGGAATTGATTCTTAGGTATGGTTATTTAAAGTTCTAGTAACAAACTATTTTATGTTTTCCCACATAACATAGAATGAAATTATACTTAACCAAATCATGTGAGTGTGATATGAAATGGATCATTGGGATTATTTTGTGTGTGTACTATTAACACTTGTAGGTTAGAGTTAGTAATTTATTCCTTTCTAAAAGCCCCTTTTGGGTATATCCTTTTCATTTGTTATTAACTAAATATTTTTAACAACCTACATGTAATTTTCCCATATATATTTCTATGATATATTACATAATCAACCTTTTTATGGTTATATATTCATATCATTGACCAAAATGTAGATAGATGCCTAAAAATTTATAATGAACTGAAACCTCGAGGGGGTATTACCATATATGGATTTCTGGTGAAGATCAGTTAGTTATCTTTTTACTTTAAATCATGACTATACAAGGAAAAATTCCTTATAAATATGCTCATAGAGTATTAGGTCCTGGTAGAAAAATTCTTGGTATGTGATTCTATTACAGTCCTTTCCTTATGTCAAAAGTTGTCGATGGGTAGAACTTAAATGGGTTGTCAATTATGACTTTTAGGTTGTTGTCCTTTGTAACTTATAATTTAAAACCTATATAATTTTTCCCTTTTTAAATGGTTTTGACCCTCATAGGTTGATGTTATCCTTACACACCTTTATTTTTACCTCTTTTAGATAGGTTTAATCTTTTTGGTCTAGGTTGTTAGACCTATTAACCATGTTGTGAGACTTGATCAGTAGGTCTTGGTAGGAGACCTAAAGGCCCTTAGATATAACTCAGACCCTTTTGAGTTGGATTTTAGTTTGATTGAGGGGAACCTGAAATAAGGGTTATTCCATGTTATGAATTCCTTTATAGGCAATGAGATTAGTGGTATGCTCATGTTTATACTGATGCATGATAGCTTCTCAATTTTACATTATAGGAATGGTGATGGATTTTATTTCTATGAAATCCTACAGAATGCTTGGTTATCTTGAAAGTTTTTTATAGGAATGAGTATTTTAGTGCTTGACCCTATTAACCAGTGGTTGTGCGGTTGATATTTTAATTTCATAAAAAAGATGTCATATGGTGGGTGGTCATGGAATAAATCATGGCATAGGTGAGGTGCCCAATTTTGAAGAGGAGTTTTAAGGTATCTACTAGAATTTCAAGGATGACATTCTGTATATCATGGTCATATTTTCCTTGTAACATACCACTCACGGTAGCATGAGTTGAGTGGTACGGGTTTGTACACTTTCTTTGTAGAGTTATTTCCATTCATGATGGTTACACATGGTAAATGTTTAGAATATAACATCAGTGATTGACTAGTTGTGTCCCAAGGATTGATGGTTTAGAATGTAATGATTGTGGGTGAGGTGACCTGAATCTTAGGATGAATTGTAGGAAGTGCGGAGTGATGAGGGATATCTGGGAAATAAATCGGGTGTTGTAAGATGGTTGACCCGAGGCTAGACCTTTACATGAGATATTTAAAGATATGGTGTTAGGGTTTAGTTAAAGGCACGTAAAGACTACCAATTATGTGAGCATGGCTCAGAAGGAGAAACACGTGTTAAATAGTATATTCTTCTAAGGAATGACTCAATAGTGGTGATCTTGTTATGAGTTGAATCTCATTGAATGTCATATATTCCATTTCCATGGATTCAATAATGAGTGTTAGTGAAATTTATGATAGTTCTTAGGAATGAGTGGGTTCTTATACATTTCAGTTTTTATGTTCAAAAATGGATGGGGCATAGGTTATGGTGATCAGGAACTCATTTTGATGGTGCAACTCAAGGATAATCCTAAGGTGGGGAGCATGGTGTCGGTCGCCAGATTATGACCCTCACATGAGAAGGGTAATGTGAGGATAATACTGGCCTTTGTATAGCAATTTTTTCTTTCAAATTCCACTGGATAAATAGAATTGGGTACTATAGGATTCCTTAATTAATGCATGGTACATGTTTGAATATGGACTTGAGAGGGGTCTGAGCATCAACATTAGGCTTTAGGTGCATGTGCCTATCCAAGGGTGTTGGATTAGAAATGTTCTAGTGTTCATGTTGTAGAATGGTGATAGAAATATATAGGGGATAGGTACTCTAGGAAATTTCATTGAATATTAGTTATAGGCTTCGATGAGTGTTCTTATAAAAATCTTGTTGTGCCTTGAGAAGGAATCTGGATCAGGTTTTAGTGATATGTCAGCGGTAAAAGTAAAGAATTTTGAGAATGGTAATCAAGAGGTGGCTTATATTTTTTTTCTCTCATATAATTAGATGTTTTGTGTAAGGAACTGTATTAGGAATGCTTTTGGGATGAGAAAAGTGTAGTTTAAGGTTTGGTCAGGTATTTTCAAAGAAAATATGGTGTGACTAGGTTAATCTTAGTTGAGTGGAATTAGACCATTTCATATCAAATTGAGGACTTGAGGAAGTTTACTCATGGTTTATTGTGTGTAGTGAGTGATAAGTGTTCCAGGATAATTTTTATGGTTCTAGGGGTATTCTCCTAAAAGAAATTCTAATAGTGGATGCACTATAGCTCAGAATTTTCCATTTAAAGAAAGAACTTATAGAGAGGATCACCATAGTCTAGTTGAGGAATTAGACAACTATGTGATCATATATTAGATTATATGGTATCTAGTAAAAGATATATTTATGTTTCAATAATGGTTATGAGCATTGGATCATGTTTTTATGAGTTAAGCACCATATATTTAAAGTGGCACTTGGAAGAAGCATTGGGAGTTTAGAATGAAACATAACTATTTGAGTGGGAATTCATGACCCAAGTAGGTTAGTTTTTTCATTTTCATTCCCATGAAGAATTATTGGGGATGATAATTATTAAGGTGAATAGGTTGCAATATCCCATTTTTTATGAGATGGAAATTTTCATAAGGAAATTGAATTTTCAAATAATGAATAGGTCAAATATTCATTGGAGATTCAAAATGGATTCCTGAAAGTTAGAATGCCTTAAAAAGTTTTTTTAGATGTTAAATAAGGTTTGGAAGGTAGATTAGAGGTTTTAGGAGTGTCCTAAGGGTTTAGGATTCAAAGTTAATGTTTTGGAAAAGTGAAACTTGGGACGCACAATTGGTGCATGGTTAGTACTAACTGTGTTTCCAAACCATGTAGACCAGTTTGATTAGGCACATGGGCTCTAGAAACCTTTGATGGGTCAGAGGAAACCATTTTGGTGTATATATTTTAGTAAATACATGTTACACAGTTGGTTCATGTTTGGTTAAACTATGTTTTGTGATCGTTTGAGAGGGGTGTTCCTCATAAACTAGAGTCACATGGTTGGTTCACAATTTGGATAACCGTGTGGACCATTAAAAAGTGGTAAATGGCCATTTTCCCTCTATATTATTTAAGATGGTAAACCCTTCTTTTCTTCCTCCCTCTCACATTCATGACCCAGTAATCCCTCTCCTATCACTCCCTTATTCAAACCCCATCAGGGGGGCATTCTTGATGGCCTTCCAAGGTGATTTGAGGTATAATTTCTCCTATGGTAGACTCTCTTTCCATTCTCCTTCCTTTTTTATTAATTTATGGTTCCCTATTTAGGGTTTTCAATTCTAATTCCACTAGATCATGGTATAATATGATACTATCATGGGAATGTTTTCTCTACTTGGGAAGAGGGTGACCTAAGAAGTTATCTTCACTTCATTATGTGTCATTTTTTCAAGGTATGTTACAGTGATGATTTTCTAAATAATTAAATCCTACATTAAATTTTTGGGTGTTTTTTATGTCATTTATTAGGTATTATGCTTCATTCAATGTTAAATATGTTTTTTAGGTTATTGGTGAGTGTTAGGCCATAGTTTCAGTGTGATAAGATCATCTAGTGAGGTTTGAGCTTTATGCCTTGGTAATTTAAGTTGTTTAATTATTTATATCTTATTGAGATTTATTAATAAGTTATAATGTAATTATAATTATTATTATTTTGGTTTTTTGTGTGAAAATACCCCGGTATGTCTTGGATAAGCTTAGACGGGCCTTGTAATCTGCTGCCAAACCTTGGAAAATTAATGAAAATATTATCATAAGGTAGGTTCTTTGTCATACCTTCCCTTTGGTATTTGTTCATGTTTATGGTAGTATGTGAAATTATCAGGATCACCCCTGAGGGTGATTCCACCTAATAAAATTTAATATAATGGATTTTTAATTAAATTAATTTGGTTAATTAAAATTGGTGATTCTAGGGGTCACTAATAACCCTTGTGTACTAACTTCATGCCTTGGCCTGATGGTTGAGACTGTGACTCTATCCTAAAGAATCCCAAGAGGGATTCCTCTAATCCTATACTATTTTTGAGGGTCCCAAGAGGGATGCCTCTACTTTTGTTCTGACTATCTGAATCCTATACAGGATACCGCTCTGAGTATTGACCTGGGGGACACCAATGGGTGACCCCATGTTTGACTAACCCTGAGATAGTGAGTTATGGTTTCGGGTAAAGTTAATAGAAGGTGTCACCTTAGAACTTGTACCAATCTTGTTAGAAAGAGGGGTTGTGGAAGTAGTGATAGTTTTAGGAATTTGGACAACCTCACTCTTTATTTACACTTTCACTTAGTTACTATTAATGCAGTTATGATTCTAGACGTGCTTCCTAGAACTCATCCCATGGGGCCTGATATAATGTGATTCTACAATGAAGATACCCAAAGGTATTTCTTGGGATCTGGATAATGATCCTATTTGATTAATTTTTACTTTATTAGGGATTCCCATATATACTTCCTAGGATTTGGCTTATAATCCTTAATGATTGATTGTTACTATTATAGGAATTCCTATTTTTCACTGGGATATCTCCTTGATTAGGGATTATAGAGGTATGTTTCCAAGTTATCTCATAACCCCTCTTTGTTGGTTTCATCTAATGGATTCTGAGCTCTCTATGATCCAAGTGATGTTAAAGGTTGTCAAGTGAGTGCACTTCCCCCAATAACTGGATGTTTATGACATTCCAGAGGATTGATGATGATCTCCTTGATGATTCTTGAGATACTCCTTAGGATTGGGTGGATACACCTTATTTTATTACCCATAGTTATCTAGGAATAATATTTTGAAGTAGTGATTGAAGGGATGTTGAGTTATTATCCTATATTTGGAGATTATTCCTTATATATCACCTAAGTTTCATCCCTCTTAGGGAATGTCCAAGTCACAATATTGTGATTACCTACAGACCAGGACCTAGGACTTAGACATCAGAATGGATTTACACACGGCATAAGTGGTATGAAATCCAACTTTATTCCCTAATATAGGATATTTATTTGATACCAAGAATCCTTCCTTTTTATAGTGGATATAAGTATAGGTAATCCTAGGTTTAGGACATGTATCCCCCAAGGTGACGTAGCTTGGTTAGATACATTTGTGGCATTGGCCGAAGCAGGTATGGTTAATCTAGATCATGAACCCAAGGACTGATAGGATTACACATGGCTTGAGTGGTATGATGTCCATCTTAATACCCCATTCACATGATTTCTAGATGATTAGGATCATGAACCCAAGGATTGACTATCAGTTTATTTTATTCTTTTATTTTTGGTTATGTCTAATCTAGGTTGAGAACATTCCATGTGTATACCCTTATGATGGCAGACCTTAGAATAAATTCTTTTATTTTTTTCTATAATTTTAGTTATTATTATTATTATTATTTACCTGATGAGTAGCTCACATATTTATACACTTCATTTACTAGTTATATATAGGACCACATTGGTGCTTCCCTACTGAGTTTTGTACTCACACCCTGCTCAGGCTACCATTGCACTAGGTTACCTGAGTAAACGTTCACTAAGTTTCAAGTATAGGTAGGGATGAGGCCTAGGACTTATTGAGTGGGATGGATCATATATGTATATAGATATCAAGTATTAGTTATAGATCGGTGTATTTAGTAGATCCATATAGTTTTATTTTTGTTTACTTTGTTTAATCTTGTATATGTGGTTAGCCTAGTGGGTAATCAATGTTGTATGTATGACATGGCTATTTAGGCATTCACTGCATTTCATACTTCATTAAATATTTTTTTATATTTATTACATATTCAATCTGATTACTTACTATTATGGATGATGTTTGTTTATTTTTGTTATTCTCTTACTCTGATATGAGGGTATAGTCTCCCCATGGACAGACTATAGTCCCTCGTTGCAAGTCAGTATCCTCTGGAGTATGTGAAGGCATTATTGAAGACTTATTTACAATTGGTTCATCTACTATTCATATTGTGATCTTGTTTGGTATGTGACGCTTATGGTTCCATCCATCACTAAAATCAAAATGGGGTTAACATGAGTGAATAAAAATTATCATTATAAGAGAAGTATCTTGGATATCCAGACATAAATTTAACCTAAACATTTATCACTTTATAATACCATCATATTATACTATAATTATTTCATTTCACTCTATATCACTATTTTTTAACCTATATAATTCATACTGTAAACTATATTATTCTTATTTCAACTTATAACATCCTTGTTTCAATCTGTATAATTTTTTATTCATCCTAGTTTTCCTTAAGTTGGGTTCTCTTGTGCTTATCAACCTTGTCCCTAAAATTAACTAGGAAATCAATCCTTCATAACAGTTCATAAAGAAAAATATAATGAACCAAAGCATACCACCCAAATATTTCCAAACTAGGTATACAGTTAGGCCTCTTTTTCATGAACTAGGTGACGATTGAATTTATACTCAACATGGCCATTTTAGGGTTATTACCCCTAGGTACATATGTGCTAGAGCCTGAATCCACTTGCAGTGCCCTAAAATGGATTTAATTTATTGGAAAACTATATACTCAAAGCTCTACCAAAACATCAAGATGTTATCCTATACTTAGAATTTTGTTTTAGATTTATCCTTTGGTTTTTACCTAAAGTTATCTTATCCTATTTTCTAAAAATAACTAAACTAATACCTAAAAATAACTAAATCTTTCTTTGATACCAAAAATAGTGACCCAAGATATACATTTTATAATTTTTACATCATTTATTTAATTTAAACATTACATCTCACATAAAAACTCATAATCTATAGAATGGAAGGTTTAGTGTATTTTAGGACCATTTAGATAGGAAAATTATTCCACAATAATTGTGAACATTTATCCATAATTGAACTCTTATACAACCCATTCTAAACTTATCATATATTATACTTATCTTCATAACCTGGGGAATGGAAAAATAAGAAATGTATGAGCTCAAATGATCGGTAATGGTAAGTATAAGTGATAAAAATCAAAAATAAAAAATGATCATTGTATAACCATATGGATATGAGAAATTAATAAAGGAACATGTACATAAAATATAAAACTCATGAATAATAAAATAAATAGGATGATAATCATAATGGAAACATGGTATAAGGAAATTAAATCATAAGATAATGCAATCATGTAATATTTGGAAACAATATAAGATATGATATTATAAACATAAGTCAAGGGTCACTCCCAAGAATATCATTATAAAGTAGAAAAACTCCCATGGTGGATTGATTTCACTCCCTATTACCATAGAATTAGTGGATGAAGTCCCATGGTGGATTAGGTCCACTCCATAATACCTTAAATAATATCCCATTAGATAAAAATCTTTACCCAATTCATTTGATGGAAATATAATTTTTATCCCACCCATCATATAACATAATTTTCTTAGGCTAACTAATCATGAACCATACATGATATATCATGAGATAAAAACATTTCACAATAAATTGGAGTAATATATAAATCCATTAGCACCCATTAAATAATGAAAATCATACATATGTGTAACATATGAGGAAAATTAATCATACATAAATTGTGATCATGATCAAACCCATGAGAAGGAAGTGGGTTACATAATTCTGATTCAAGTCACAATTGAAGGTTAAATCATAAGTATTTCCAAAATAAAAATGAATTATATAATTTTGAACTTTTATAATTGTAAAATTGTCATATTTATCTAACATTTAGTTATAATATTTAAATTTCATGAGAATGATTTATAAAAATAAAGAATAAAAATGAAGCACTTGGGTGATTCTTTTTAAAATAAGTAAAAATGTTTTTAAAGAATAAAATAGCATATTATTTTACATGAAACAATAATTTAAAAAAATATTTTTTATCCATAAAATAATGATGTTTTTTATAATCTATTAATTTTTTAAAATCATTTTTTGGTGTTGATTCTTAATATGAGATAAGAAATAGGAAAGTTCCCTTAAATTGGGTTTACTTAAAAGTGGAATTTTAAAGGGAACAAAAAGCATGTATAACCCTAGATAAGAAAAGGATATTTAACTAGGAATATATGTAAGAGAAATATATAAAAAAATAGAATAAGTTAATGAGTATAATGTTTCAAAAAAGGAATATAAATAAAGATAACATGAAACCAACAAGTAACGATGGTAGTATAAAATATCCATTGCCTTCATGTATGAAAATTCTCTTCACTTTCCCTTAACTTCCTAAATAATTTAATTAGGTTAATTAAGTATAACCAATAACCTAATTTATCTATATTTAATTTCATAAATTCCTTATATTATTATTTGTTTTTTTAGTATAGTTTACTTTTACATCGGTTACTCGGGGTTGTTCGGTTATTTTCTTCCTAACACTTTCAGTTTGTTGACTGTAGTCAAAAATGTTGTAAAATAACTTCATGATCTCAATAATTGTGTAATTTTATGTTCTTTATTATCCCATTTTAATAATTCTTATAAAATTTCAAAATTTATCCCAAAATAGACCCAAATTAAGTAACATTCCTTGAAAAGTCCATTTAAGGTGGTTAAAGTTTCTAAAACCATTTATCATTTATCAAAAAAATTGAATACACGATATTATTCTTCTAGAATAGTAATGGTGAAAAAAAAATATTATTTTTATATATTAAATACATTTTTAAAGTCCTTTATTTTATGTGGCTATGGAAAAAACAAGTCATTACTTGAAGGCAGTAGTCTGCACATACGCACAAAAATCACTTTCATTTTCCATAGAATGGGAGGGGGTAGGAACTGAATTAATTATCATTTTAGAATTATAAAAAAAAGTTTAAATATCATATTATTAAATTAAATAACCTTTTTTAACCTACCATTAAAGGGGGTGATAGAAAATTAAACATGTTATTCATGGAGGTGGTAGTTCGCACACAAACATAACGACCTTTTCCTTATTTCTTAATGATTTTGGAGCAAAATATAACATGGATATTAAATTATTATAACAACACTTCATAATAGTAAAAAAAATAGCATATGTTCATGTATATAGATTACTTGAGGGGTGTAAAATAGGAAAATTACCAAAAATATTGGATCAAGAGTACTACCTCTCCCTTAGAAGTTCTCCTTTGGGTGGAACCATATAGCTCCTTAGCTTGGTCATTTTGTGAGAAAAATTCTTAAAAATAATTTGGAAGGTTTTTTGGAGATACTAGGGAATAGTTTTGTAAGAAATAAATCTTTGTAATGGGTGAAGAAATGAGGAATAGGTGGTCTTCTTTTATAAGTGAAGAAAAGGGAACTTTTGTAAAAACTCATTATTTATCAATAATATCACTCCATTATTCAAGGAAAATGTATGAAAAATTGAAAAATAATTATATGGTTAAAGCTATAAGGTCTATCCTCCCACCACCATATAATATCAGATATTTTTTCACATTTTTTAACCTTTTTCACTATATTAAACCACTTTTACACTAATTTACCCTTAATGTGGTAACTCCACTTTTTCTATTGGAAAATAATTTTAATGATAAAAATTAAAATTAAAATTATTTACTAATTTTAAAATTATGATTTTAAATATATAAATAATTTCATAAAATAAAATTTCAATGAGTTGTAGAAATTAATTTTAATATTAGTGCATATAACGTGTAAAACCCCCTTATTAGATAGTCATTTTACGCTTAAAATATAAGTGTGGGATAAGATTATCAATGTTTGTGATTTTCAATTCATAAATTTTTTTTATTATAAAGAAAAAATAAAATTTATGTGGGTTTTATATAAATAAAAAACTGAATTTACCAAAATATTAAAAAAAATTATTAGGATTAAAATATAAATTTTTTTATAAGGTTAAACATATGTTTTATAAAATTAAAACTATATCTTTAAAATGAATAAAAATAAATATTAAATAAATATTTTATAAATTAAAATAAAATATAAAATTCTATTTTTTTTATTTAATGATAATAAAATAAAAGTCACTTTTTTTGAAAAACTATATTTTTTCTTTATTCAACTAAAAATCAATTATTTTAGAAAAATATCAAAAAAATAATCTAGAGCATATTATCACATGATTAATCAAAATATTTAATTCATTTTTCTATATTCAACTTATTTAAGTGATAAAAATTACTTTTAAAATACTAAATGTATAATGTATTAAAAATAATTTTTTTGAACAATATAACATAAATTATAAAATGTCAAATATCAGTTTGTAAATTGGAGCCAAAATATTCAAAATCATAAATACACTTATAAAATAAATATTTGGTCTCTGAAATAGGTTTCATTAATTTATAAATCTTAATTATATACTGATAATTTCATATAATTCGTGTTGTTTATAAAAATGGTATTTTTCATTATTCATCTAAAAATCAATCTCTTTTAAAAAAACCCCTGAAAATATTCTTAAAAAAATATTGAAATTCTAAATCCAAAAATGAATTTTTATTATGTCAAATTTAAGTTCCAATTTTTTCTATTGTAACATTTAATTAAAATTATAAAATGAAATGAGAAACTATTTTTATAAAAAAATAACTTTTTAAAATACTACTTGTTTTTATTATTAATTTTTATAAAACACTAAAAAATATATAATATTTTAATATTTTATTTTATTAAAATAATAATTTAACAATAATACCATAAAGATGCAGGCCCAGGCAGAATGCCCGGTCCCAATTTTATTAAAAAAAAGAAAAAAGTAGTACAAAGTACATATGAAAGAAAGAGAAATCACCCCTAACAACAATGCCACTCAAAAGACATCAAATTCCCCATCATCACCACCATCCGAGTCATCTGGATCTGCTGATTCCCACTCAGATGGAGCATATTGGTTGAGCATATTGATGTATTACTCCCTAAGACATAACTCCCTTTCAGACAGAGATGTCCTAGACACTGCCTTATTCTGTCCCTTCTTTGTGTTTACTTCCTTCCCTTTTCCATTTTTGGTAGAGGACCTCGTAGACACTGTCTTCGGCATGTTGGAGTAGTCTTTTCTAGGTTTCTTCTTTTTTGTATCAGTTCTGGTTCCCATATTACCATTCCCATTATTAGATGTTCTTTTCCATTCTCCCCGAACCATGTCACTATACGAGGCCTTGAGCACCTCTCTCATTCTCTTTCTCACCATTGGAAACATCTCCCCCCTCCCTAGGGGCCTCTCTCAGACCCTTGAAGCAATAATTTCCTCACCCCTCCAAGGTTGCAGCCCTCAGGTAAGGCTGATTGATGTCAATAGGGGTTAACATATTGCTGCCTAGCAATGATACATCTTTATCCACTGCCACCTCCACAGACACCAGGTTATCTGATGCAATGTGAGTGAGCTCCTCCTCCACCAGTTTTCCATCCAGCACACTTGTCCCATTTCCTGCTTGATGTGTGTTATCCTGAACTGCTTCCCCCTCCCCCCCTCCATGCTGACATGTAACCATCCCTTTAGCCTTCTCCATTTGGACCGGATCAAGAACATCAAGAGCATAAAAGTGATTCCTTAAACAGAGATCTGGGTCACCCATCACACCCAGATTGTCACAAGACGAGATCTTCTCCATTGTTTCAGGACCCCCAGGCATCACAAGACTTGTTCCCAGGTGCTGAACACCTTTACTTGGTGTTTCCCAACCTATCTCCTGAGATTGCAATACTGGATGAACCTTCATCCCTTCAGCACTCTGGTGCATCTGCTTAACTGATTCACCAGTTGACTTGCCAGCTCCAAGATCCTTCTTCAGTCACTGAAAAACTTCTGAAATGCCCGGCCCTGAGGCAGCAGTGTTATCCCCCTTCTCAGCAGCTGAGGAATCATACCTCTCCTGGCCAAATTAGACTTCAGTATGTCCATCATGGTTTTGTATCTCTATTCCATGCAGATTTTGAAGCAACATATCACCAGATTGGTTTCCAGATGAGCCATGGTGGATCTCTTCATTCCCATTAATACCAGAACCAGCCTCACCCATCATCCTCACAGTAGGCTCCTCAATTGAACCTGACAGTTTGGTATGACCTCCAAACTTCACAAAATTGCGGCACTCAGAGACCCAATGTCCCTGCCTTTGACAAAAAGAGAAAAAATTGATCCATGAATCATAAATGATGGATTGGGCATACCTATACTCGCCTTCAATCACAATCCACACCGTCTCCGGTGGGGGATTTGATAAATCCATCTCCACACAAATCCTTGCAACCATTGGGTGCGATAATGAGGATGTCCGATGATCACAGCAGAGAAAACGACCAATGGAGTTGCCAATTGACCGTAACAGACCAATGTTCTGAAACGGCAGTGATAAACCAAGTAGCTGAAGCCATATTGCCGAGGAGGACGAGTCACGATTCATATGCAGATCAAACGACCAGTGAAGTAGATGGAAATAAAATCCACAGACAGATCTGTTAACACCTGACCATGCTGAAATCAAGTCCTCTTCATCCGCAAAGCACAGGAGAATTTGACGCGGTCCTAAAATCCCAACAATCACACGATGCTTCAAACCCCAGACCTCATTAATATGCTTGGCAAAGATTATGATAATGAAACATACATCCACAAAAAAAATCCAATAGAAATAGGGATCTATGTTTCTCCTTAAGGAAACTTGATCTAACATAAAACCATCAAACTTTTGGTTCTATTTCTTTAGTTCTTGCTTCAACCCATAAAAAAAATTTAAGTTTCCACAGTATTTCATGATTTGGTTTTAAAAAAACCATATAGTTTCTTCATGTATATCCCTTCCTCTAAAACCATATGAACAAATTCTATCTTCACATACATTTCTTCTAGATAGATAATTTTGATAGAATGCATACTTAACACAACCCTAATAGTAGTATTCTTAATAACCATTGAAAATATGTATGGAAATTCAATACCTTCCTTCTGTTGGAAACCTTTCACCATAATCCTTGCCTTATACCTCTTATTTCTATCATATTATTCCTTTTACTATTATATGAATTTATTTTCTAAATCCCTCTTTCCATACTAAATTTTATATAAATACTATGTATTAATTTCATATAGAAAATATAGATATTTCTTTATAGAAATATCCCACTTAGTAGAATCATTGAGACTAGATGCCTCTTCTAGAATTTCAGGTTCTCCTCCATTTGTTAAAATCAAGAAGTGAAGATCATATCTATACCTTTCTATTATTATTCTAATCTTATAACATCTTCATAATTCAACTTAAAACTCAACACTTTCCAGTAATGGTATTTCAAGTAATTTATCCACCAATGTTATTCAACAATTCTCATAAGCCACTAATCTTTTTAGTATATCAACTGCTTTTCTACTATCTAAAATTCAAATTCTATTACTTGAACTTTACTCTAAAATTTATAATTTTTTTGTAGAATTAGTTTCCTCTAAAAGTTTTGGTTTCTGAATTCTAACAATACTTCTATCAATGTCAATTTTTACTTGAGGTGATTCCTTACTTTCATCTTCATTTATCACCAAATTCTAATCTTTCCAAAGAACTTTCTCATTAAAGGGAACATTTTTAATTGTGATAAATTTATTATTGATATCATCCCAAAGTTGAAACCCATATTATTCATTTTCATACCCCATAAATAAACATGTTTAAGGTTTTGCACCAGGTTTTTCTTAATCATTGGAATACACAAGACCATAGGCAACATAGATAAAGATTATGAGGTTATGAAGTTTCAATGTTTTTTCTAACCTCAATTATTCT
Organism: Viscum album; assembly: GCA_963277665.1. Classification (NCBI taxonomy): domain Eukaryota; kingdom Viridiplantae; phylum Streptophyta; class Magnoliopsida; order Santalales; family Viscaceae; genus Viscum; species Viscum album. The sequence continues at coordinate 1,502,558,393 of OY728119.1, read as the reverse complement.
GGTAATTTTTTATATACTACTAAATAGGGACTTCATTTGATTGGATATATATCCATATATACACCTTGATAACAAAAAACCTTATGTATACCTGAGTGATTCCTCATACTTTGTGCCTTCTCTAACAACATCTGGTTTATCCTCTATGTTATACCATTTTTAGGTGTTTTAGGAATGATTTTCTCATGTATGATTCCCTTGTTCCATTAGTAGTTATAGAAAATTATTCAAATGAACTCACCCCCAATTTCTTATATAATACTCTTCATCTTATAACCTATTTTTCTTTCCACCATTCCATTCTACTAAACAAAAATTTCTAACTCATAGGATTTGTGCTTAAGGAAATAAACTCATACCTTTGTTAAGAAATCATTAATGAAAGTGACAAAGTAATAAGATACAACATGTTACTTGAATGGGGAAGGTCCCCAAACATCAGTATGTACATGATCTAGCTTCTGGTTATTATGAGTTATTCCACTGAGATTAAAATACACCTTCTGTTTCTTTCCAAGTATATAAATTTCACAACTAATGATATATAAATACTCAAGATTTAGCATCCCTTTCTCCACTAAAATCTTCATACTCTTCTCATTGTGATAACCTAACTGATATTTCCACAAATATGAACTTTTGGAAGATGATATTATGGACATTGTGACTCCTTTTTTTCTTATGATAAAGTAAAGAAGTCCATCTTTCACTCCTTTAGTAATGATGAGAGAACCTAAATTAACCTTATTTAATTTGTTTGAAAAGTATGTTCTAAAACCAAAATCATCTAACTAGCCCATATAAATGATATTGTTCCAAATGTTGAGAATATATTTAATAGCTTTCAAGTCAATAAAACCTCCATTCTTCTACCAAAATTACACATCACCCTTTTCCATAATCTATAAGTATTTATAATCTTGTGGATGTACTTTGCTGAAATTTTATAAAACAAATTTTTTCATGTATACTATTTATCTTATGGAATGGAAAGATTATACTAAATATATAATCCCATATTTAATTGAAATAATAACACTGATCAAAAAAACACTTCCTTATTTAGTTATGGTATTTAGAGAACTTAAACTTCTAAAAACTGATCTTTCACTACACTTATTATCCCAAAAATCCTTCTTAAGTTTCCCCCAATTCCAAAAATTCCAATATATAGGTGTAGGTTTGGTTGATTTACCTTTAATCCTTCCTCTAGATTTAACCACTGAGCATCTATGGTTCTTTATCTAAGGTGAATATCCCTTTCCATTTGTATTCATAACAATAGCGAAAGTTCCATGGGACTCCTTCATTTATATCTCTCCATTAATAATAAAATTAAAAATGTCCTATAATAAAAGGTTTTCATTGCCAAAATGATTTCTCACTATCATTACCATCTCTTCTTATGACTCCATAAAAGAGTAAAACAATAGCATAACCCAAAAATAATTAGTAAAAGTAACCTTTAATATCTTGAGATGATTTGAGATAATGTTAAAATCATTAACTAGATCTTCCACTAATCTCCCTTCCAATAGTATTAAAATGAAAATTTTATCATTAGAAACATTTAGTTTAGAAAAATAGACTTCTCATACATATATTTCAGTGCTTCCATAATATCTATAGTAGTCTTATTATCTTGGAAGTTGAAGGAAACATTAATTTCAAATGTAATACATATCATGACATAATCTTTCTTATCCAACCAATTCCATTCATATTTTTCAATATTCTTGGGTTTAGTTTCAATCATTGGAACTTCAAGATACTTTTGGATTAAAAAATACTTCATTTGTATCTACCAGAAACTAATATTTTCTCTATCAAACCTATCCACCCTCACCTTTCCTTATTTTGATGACATGACCATGACATAGTAACTCTTAATTAAATCAAATGTCACAAAAGGTAAAATAATATACATTTTTATTTTCAATATCATCCATATTTTTGAACCAATACCTTTTATATGACTTGTTGGGAAACTATCTAAACTTAAACCACTCAAAGTGTATCCATCGGTAGATCACAAAATAGAAAAATATCACCCATATGGATTCACTGGAAGTTAATTACACCTGATCAGGAATTAATACTACAAATAAATCACAACACTAAATATAGTACCTTCAAACATAAGAATACAAAGGAAAAAACAAATAAAAAAGAAAAAAACTTGTTTTATTTTTTCAGAATTTCATCCTATGACAATGGGAGAACACTAAAAACTATTTTATTCTATTATAATTACAAATATTTAAACTTCTTACTTTTCAACCATGTGGATCATATAATGTAAAATGATCAATTGAGAATTCAACACCTCTGCAAAGTGGTCCAACCCCTTTTATATAGAGGTTCCCACATGATTAACTAGTTACATTAACTTCCCACATTTATAGGAAACCATCCATTACACTATGAAACTACTAATCTATAAAATCATTCCCCATATTTTCCTCCTATCCCCAGTAATTCAAAAATTCTTCTATGCCTCACCCTTTTACTGATAGATCTAGTTTAAATATAATTCAATTATACACATTTTTTCTACTAATTTATTTATTATATATAATTACATTAACCTAATTTATTAAACTTGTGGTAATATAATTCCTAGTGAGAAACCTTCCAATGTAAAATTTTAGTGAACTGAATCATGAACTTTTGTAAAACTGAACTACCAAATCCTTTAAAATACTTAACAATCCTAACACCTTTATCTTGTGAGAAGTGGAAGCAAGAGAGTCAGCCTAATTTTAAAGAGTCTCCTCATCTTTCTATCATTTATTCTTTAAATAAGAGATGCCTTGTATACTTTTTTGTGGTTGACCAAGTCATATTTAGTAGTTCCATGGGTTGGGATATCATATCCTAAATCTAGGTAATAGTTTTAAGGTTCTTATTGCATCCTATTCATATATTTTTCTTCTATATCTTTCTCCTTGTTCCTTTGATTTATATTGTCAATTTGTGAGTTAATGTTGTTGTCACTTGGGATTTATGATATATGTGCCTCATCTTGGGGGATATAATGATTGATTCTATATGGATATAGATATATGGTTTGATTTATTTCTCTATTTTATACTCCTTAGTTGAGGGTTGATTATTTATTTTTTATATTTTTAGATTCTACTGAGTTATTGAGAACCTTAAATGGTGGGGAGGCCTATCTCATCCATCACCTTCATATTACCTCATTAAAATTTATACATTAGTCTATTTATTCTATTATGGATTGAGTTTGTGGGTATAATTATGGATTTGTATAGGTTTTTTAATAATTGTTTCCTTTATTCCCCTGGTTTGGGAGTTGTATCTCTCAGTATTTCTTTCTTATCTGTTAAATTATTTTGGGATTCTCTATCCTTAAATATTCAATGACATTCTAGATCAGAAATTGAAATGTTAGGGAGATTTTTAACACCCTGATATCACTTTTATGCATTACATTTCTTAATTACATCGTCTCTTGGTTGATGAGTCCTTGTTTAAAATTTTTAATTTTTGAGGGATTATAGGGTAGTGAAATTTAGGAAAACTATGTGGGATCCCTAAGGTAAACATTGTGAAAGATGAAATCCATTTCAGTGGGGGTTTCATGGTTAGTGGATAATTTGAAAAAACATTCTTATTAATTATGTTATTCTCCTAGACTCAACGAGTGTTAGTGGAATGGATGGCGCATGGTTTGGTAAACTGTTTGTCCAAACCATGTGGCCTTTCCATGTGTTTAAAATAATGAAATTCATATTCTACCCCTCCCTGAAATAAATCCCATTAACTCACCCCCCACACATTCATGTGAGGCTAATCAAGGAGATCCCTAGGTGAATTACCCCTCTCCGACTCCTTTAATTTCTTCGATCCTCCTTTGGTTCTAAGAGAATTATTTAATAATGGGTGTTCTTTCCATGTCTCTCTCTCCTCTATTTCTTAATTTTATCTATCTTATTCTTTCTCCCTATATTGGAAGACCACACGAGTAAAACACTAGATAAGGGTGTTTTTTAAACCTGGTGATTTTAGTTTCAAGGGAATGTGAAGTACATCTTGGGACCTCTCCTAACAATGTTCATCGAAGGTGGCGTGTTTCCTTTAGTTTAAGGATGGTTTTCTCTATGAATAATTATCTAAACAATCAAAACCCTTATTGATTGAGTCTTATATCCCTTATTTATCTTAAAGTTCATTTAATGGTGTTTATTAAAGGTAGATATAATTTTTCCTTTCCTTGTAAATTTCAAAATTTTATAAATGTAATTTTCAATGGAACATAGGTTGTACATAGTTGAAACAGATTTATAATAACCTTTAGGTGTTTGCTAAAATAAATCAAAGACGTTTCCAAAAAAAATTATAGAATTTTTAGGATATATAATAACTTTTATATATTTTTCAAAAGTAATAACTTAAGAATTCTATATGGATTTTAGATGAAATAGAGTCTTTTCAAAGTTCTTTGATTATTGTTAAGCTTAGATGTTATTTGGATATCATTTTGTAATTATTATTCTTTAGTTTGATTATTTTTATTTGTAGTGATATTATAAATTATGTTTTGGTTTCTCATTATGTGTGTTTAATGTGTTTATTATGTGATTAAGTTTAATTTTGATTTAAAATTATTGGTTTCAATGTATTGAAATGTGTTTGGTTATAAAAATGAATTTTCATGTTTTCAACCTTGATTTAAAGATAAAATCTCTATTTAGAAAAATGTTAAAAATGTTTTTTTTTATTTTAGTTCTAAAAAATCCATCAAATCCTCAATTGACACTTTATAAAAGTTGGTTGGGGTTATCCCTTGTCATTACTATTTTGAACATGATGGTTGCATCGATCAAGTTTTATTTTAATGAAATGAGGATGGTTTTGTGATGGTTTACTTGGAGAGGAGGTGGTGGGGTTTTCATATATCCATGATGTTTCATGTGATCTACTTTATGATTTATATACTCATTTATATTTAGTCAATCATGGGAACTCATGAGTTTAGCTAAGTAATTTTAGGAAAATTATTTTTAGGGATAGTGCATTGTACCTAGACTTGGACAATGCTACATCACTAATAAAATACTGTGATGATATGTATAGGTTGAAACTTTCTATATTTTCCCCTTTCTACTAAACATTGAAATTACTCTCCCAAACCGGTTGTTCATAGTTGGGTATGATTGGTTCGCTCACTAAGATAATACAAGGATCCTAGGTTACCTTGAACATAGTTTCACTAAGGCCACTCTCATGATGTCATTCATTCATTTAAAATTATTTGATCTTTTTTATTACTACTTATATTCAATCATTTCTACTTTTCTTTCACTTGAGTTGTTGTTATTACTATTTACTTTTTCTTTTATATAGTGATTTTTTCCAACATATATAGTTTTTAGTTATTTAATGGTTGTTATTCCTATATTTATTACTTAAAAATATTTATTTTATTTTAAAAATATGGTTTATCACTTTGGTGGTTCCATGGTAAAAACTAAAAAGTGTTTATTTCAAAAATTTGGGAACTTATCCTTTATTTCTGAACTGGGTGTATTTTAAAGGTCCTGCTTGAAATTTTTATTTTTATATATATGAATATTCTTTCATAAAAAAAATGAAAGATAAATGTTATATTAATAGGTAAATTTTTTTCTTGGAATAAAATGAATTAGAAATAGAGTATCATGTGATTTTATTTAATTAAATTGGTGATTAAAATTTTATAGATGAATTTTCAAAAAATCATGGAATAGTTTCCTTTTAAAAGATTATACATGGGGTGTGGGGAGGTTACCTACTGGGATTTTTTCTCAGGCCTATATCTATTTAAGGTTTTGTTAAAGTTCTTGAGAAGTTATATCTTATAGGAACTATTCCTATAGTTTCTCTTAAATTGGGTTTTAGTGGGCTTGTTGGATGGTGACTACGGGTCATGTGAAGATTGTCAGTTTTGTATTTTGGGATTCCTTTTGTTTATTTGGTACCTTGTATGATGTATCCATTCTGACTACCTTGTTTATATTTTATGTTATATGGATCTTTCTTGGATGTTGATGTTTTTTTATTCCTTATTTAGTTTGTATCTCAATTTAAACTATTTATATTATTTGGTATGGAAGTCCAACTTATAAATGGGCCATGCCATATTACATATAATAACTCTGTGATGTTTTATTTTTTATATATTAGGTTAAATAGTTCCTATGTGTGTTTCCTTTAATGATTAGGTACTAGTTTTCAGCCTATGGAGATCGGGAACGCTCTTCGGGCCTTGTACGAGTTGAGTCGGGTAACAGTTCAGGTCGACCCAAGATGGTTCATGGCACATCACATATTTTATCTTCCTTGTGTGCCTTATCATAAACCTTTTAAAAAAACATAAACCTTCATTTTTAGTATTTTTGAAACCCTTCCATAAGCCTTAACTCAATAAAAATAGTCAAAATAAATCTTTTGTTCAATAAAACTATTCAACATAAGTTATATACTTAAGATAAAGCATTTTTAGGAAAATACAAATGATATAATAATATTTTTAATGGAATAACTCACTTAGCTTAATCTATTATTAAAAAAATGTTCCTAATAAATTAAAAAAATAAATGTAGAGAAATAATTTATCATCTAATACTCTTTTTATTGTTTTTTCCAACTTGACCTTGAGTGATTTTTTTTTCAACACATACTACCATTATTTATTTTGTAAACAAAAGGATGTGGTAATCAAGACCACTATTTTATGACTGAAAGACCACCATTATACTACAAAAAATATTGGACTTAATGATATTTTTTTCACTATAGGTGATGGTTAAAATCATTACTATATTGTTTAGTAGTGATTATGTAACTCACCAGGTAATTAATGGTCTGAAATCATTTAGCATTGGTTTATGTAGTTTAGTGGTGGTTTTTATATGTGTCATTATTTGGGTATTTAGTAATGGTTCTTTATCTAATTGGTAATGGTTTTTTAAGTAAAAATAATGGAAAATAAATTGGTGGAAAGTAACATAATAGCCACTAAATACTATAGAGGCAGTTATGTTTAATAGTGGTTATCAAGAAATCCTACTAAATAGATAATATAAAAACTTTTTAGTGGTGGTTATCAGAAATTAATGCTAAATATATTTAAATTAAAAATTTAATAGAAAATAATATGCATATAAAAATATTAGTTATACAATAATCTAAATAATAAATTCATAATAAATTTATCATACATACACAATCATACATCCACAATCATATATATACAACTACCAATCAATCGTAACCTCAGTAATCAATATATACATATAAAATATACCCAATAACCACTATCAACCTATACACAATACATCCATCCCATGATTTTTGTTACATCCATCTACTGTTATATCTACAACCATCATATGTGAAATTGACCACATCATTCCATTAACTGGAATAAAATGAAGATAGAAATCAAAATTGATCATAATAAATCAAAATTATAATAGAATCATTGGTAATATTCAACCATACCATGAAAACTAAAAACCATCATGACTTCCTTCTGAATAATTTTGTTGATCAGAATGGTCAACCTCCTACCTAATACATGTATCTATTAGCTATAATATAAAACATAATAATTAAGAAAACAAATAAGAAAGATAATAGACACAGAATACATTTAGAATTTTACACATAACATTTATTATTTTGTTAATGAAAAAAAGAAATTTTAAAATAAAAAAATAATATATCTTGTATAACACTTTTAAAACATAAAATTACCTATTTAATATATGATTCAATACTTAAAACTCAAAATGGATAAGTATATAACAATCTAATCATTTTTTAAACTGACGTGTGGTCTTCTTGAAATTACTTAATAAAAAAATTAAATAATTAAGTGTGGAAACATTTACTATATTTAAAAAATAATTCAACAATGGTTTTATTATGATTCCATGTCAATATGAGGTTGTTTCCTACAGTTTTTTACCATTACATGCATGTTTTAGTGTTTTAAAAAACTAAAATTTTGTATACACATATCCTAGGAAAACCATTATTTTTATTGATGTGGAATTCAATCCTATATGTCAAAAATAAATCTATGATCATTTTTATATGATTTTATGTTCATATGATGTCATTTTATTGGTTTTGACCCCCTGGAACATGTTTTTAAATACTTTTATATATTTTAAAACTACTTATTGATTTATTCTGAGAACATCAAATGTATTATGGAAAATTTTTATGCTCGTAAATGTAAAAAATAAATCAATGGTGGTTTTCCCATGATTTTAGATCAATATAAGGTTTTATCATATGGTTTTGAACATTACACACATATTTTACAATTTTAAAACACAAAAACTTTGTTTACTGGAATCTCAAGAAAATTTTAACTTGGATTTACATGGAATCAATTTCTACATGTCAAAAATAAATCTACTATCATTTTTCTATGATTTCAAATCCATATGATACTATTCTCTTGGTTTTTACCACCAATAAAACGTTTTTAAATACTTCGATATCTTTTAAAATAGCTTATTGAGTCATTCTAATAATTTTTCATGTCGTATGGATGTGTTTTATACTCATAAACTTCAAAAATAATTCATAGATAGTTTTCCCATGATTTAATGTCAATTAGAGGTAATTTATTATAGTTTTTACCATTATATGCATGTTTTCGTGTTTTAAAACACTAAAAAAGTGCTTATGGGAATCCTAGGAAAACCGTAACTTGGATTGGTGTGGAATTAGTTCCAACATTTCACAAATAAATCAAAAAAGTCCCTTTTACTTTATTTTCAGCTGACACCATTTTCTTAGTTTTTGCCCCCTGAAGCATGTTTTGAAAACATTGGTATCTTTTAAAACTTTTTATTGAGTCATTCAGAGTACACTGCACATTGAATATATGTTTTATCTCCTCATACAAGTTATAAATAATTCAAAGGTGATTTTCCAGGAATTAACATCAATTATAGGTTTTTTATATGGTTTTTACTATTACACGTGTGTTTTATTGTTTTAAAACACTAAAAAAATATTTACGAGCATCATGGGAAAACCATAACTTAGATTGACATGATTTCAGTTAATAAATTTCACAAATAAATATATAGTAATTTTTCTATGATTTCATAGAAATACAATGTTTTTCTCTTGGTTTTGACCCCCTTGTCACATGTTTTTAAAGACTTTAATATCTTTTAAAATTGTATATTAAGTCATTACGAGCACACCGCACGTCGGATAGATGTGTTGACTAATTTTAGATGTTAAAAATAATTCAATGGTGGTTTTTCCATGGTTTTATATCAGTCCTAATTATTTTCCCATGGTTTTGACCATTACACACACATTTTAGTGTTTTAAAACACTAAAAATGTGTATACAAGCATCCTATAAAAACTGTAACTTGGATTGACATGGTGTCAGTTTCTATATGTCAAAAATAAATATATGATCAATTTCCTATTATTTCATAGACATTTTATATTGTTTACTTGTTTTAACCCCCTAATATACATTTTTAAAACTTTGATATCTTTTAAAACTTCTAATTGAGTCATTATGAGAACATCTCATTCCATATGGATGTGTTTTCTACTCATACAAGTTGAAAATAATTAAATAGTATTTTCCCATTATTTTATATCAATTCAAGGTTTTTTCCTATGGTTTTTGTAACAGCCCGAGATTTTATGAAAAATATTCTTTTTTATTTTACTAATGTCTTGTGTTATACGCTACACCAAAAGGAGCTTGCACAACACGCATCCTTGACTTGCCTTGCATTACACGCAATCGCAACCTTCCTCGATAGCGTGTGTGGTACGTAATCCTGAGTTTCACGAAACAATGATATGCTATTAAAATATTATTAAAACTAGCCGTTATGAATAGTAATAACCACTTTTTAAATTTTAGAAATTTTAACTCTCAAAATGGACTTCATTTTTGGATTCGGAGTATCGAATTTAGCCTAAGGTGAAATTTTGGTACTTTTCGGATAACTTTCATATTCTGATGAATAGTGAAAATTACTAAATTATAATTAAAAACAACTTTTTTAATCGAAATAATTAATAGTGATAAATCATTAATTTGAGTGGTTTTAAAGTATATTTAGAATATATTTTTACAATTTAATACAATGTTGGTCATTGGATGTAATTTCACATTTAAACTAGACATAAACAAGTGTCAATCTTTTGATAGATATTGTTTCTTAAAAACACGCTATTTGTTTTAACAGTGGGATTTAATTATAAAATTAATTAATGCAACTTTTATTTTATGAATTTGGTAAAATAGACTTCATTTTTGAATTCGGAATATGAAATATAGCTTGGGATGAAATTTTGGCATTGTTCTGAAAAACATCAATTTTTGATGAATAGTGAAACTACTAAGTGGTAGGTTAAAAACTGAATTTTGCATAAAACTTAATTTTACCGCTTCTGTGAATGGAATTTCGAAAATCCGAGAGACACGGTTAATATCAAGGACTAAAATGTGGTTCAATGAGATGAAAATAATTTTTTGGTGAATAGTAACTTTTTACTTTTTTTACCACGGTTAATAGTAAATAGGGTAACTAAGGGTAAATATGATATTAATATTACCCTAACACATGTCCTAATTCTATTGGACAAGTGTAATTCGACCAAAAACAAACTTAGGAATAAAATATGACCATTTAGGCCCACTTGGATTAGATTAGGACATTTATTATTAATTTATTTAAAGAAGGGTTAAAATAGTTAAAATCAAAGTTTAATAAGTAAATAATTTTTAATATGGGGTTATACATAAGATAAATTCGACTATAAATATTCATTAGAAAGCTAAAAAGATTTCCTACATAATGGTATTTTATTTATAATTTTTAGACATTAAATAATTTAATTTATTTATGACACAATGATGATGCAGTAATTATCTTATTAATGAAATATTGACATAATTGATGTTATAAACACCAAAATAAATGTAATTTGAGACTTTTTATGAATTAAACTAATTTTCTAGGTTACTATGATATATTAGTGTTGATTTAATCAACTTGTTTCGAACATATAATTCTGTTATGACTTTCACAAAAATCATATATCAAATAGTGTCAAAATTGACACAAAATAGTTTTTAAATCAAATATTATATTATTAATTGTTATTTTATTCCTAAAAATCTAAGGTTCGTTCAAATGACTTAGATAAGGATATATATATTAATAATTAACAATTTGGGGTTCTTTTGGCATGTTATAGTAAGTGTATTAACCATATACTGAAAGAAAACAAAAAGACACGGTAAAAGTTAAATTATTTAACTTAGAGTTAAATCTAATTGATAAGGTTAAAATAATACCCTAAACTTGTCTAAATCCTATTTTTTGATAGGATTTCGACCCATCCCCACTTTAGCTTCGAAATAAGACCCTTTGTAACCATTATAAACCGATTTTGACTTTAATATAAAATAATATTTTGAGATATTCCTAAGGTGCCCCTCTCCTCCCCTATAAAAGGACACCTCCTCCCCCTCCTCCTCACACCAATTTGAGCACTCAAGCTCGGACAACCCCTGCCAATTTATCTTCTCCACTTCCCTAGAAACATCCTAGAGGTTCTGGTCTTCCTCAAAGACCAATTCTAGTGCCCTAAGAGGAGGTCTCAAAGAGGCACTTCAAAGAAGAGGTAATTACCGTTACCAATTCTTTCATCTTTATTTCTTCTTCCACTTCTTCTTCTTAGGTTGTTTCATTATGAAGTAATAACATCAGTATCACTCATATACTGATATGTTATTATAAGTATGAAACAACCCTATTTCACCATCTATCCATCCTACGGAAAAAAGAAATCACCGCGCGTGCGTACGTACGGAATACTGTTTCCACGCTGTGGTGTAATCTATTTTCCACCACCACCTTACATGGATGGGTATAATGGTGTAAAGAATAACTATACATAGTTATTAAAACATCATATTGATTCTGATATATTGTATAATCCACTCCAATTCAATTCAATATTTATGGAAATGATATCATCGCTCGTGCGTACGTACGGACTACCGTCTCCACGACGCGATGAGATTCATTCTCCATGTTAACCATTTAAGAATGATTATAATGTATATATAAGAAATAATAATGAAATATATGACATTATAAAGCTACTGGATTTATGTATATATATACATATGTATGTCATCTACTTACTTCCATTTCAAGACAATAAGGAAAGAAAAACAGTGTTCATGCGTACGTACGGACTACCGTCTCCATGAACGGTGTTTTTCATTTTATTTATCTATCTATTATATATATATATATACTGAATATATATGATATATAAATCATATTTTATATTCTGGAAGTAAGTAAATCATGATATAAGTAATAATGATGTCAAGAACAACAAGTCAAAACACCTACGATAAATGAAACGATTTTACCCAAAACGTTTCTTTAACATGGAATTTACAAAAGAACGGGTAATATAATGTCATAAGTGAACCATATATGATATCATAACAATGAATATGATTCTGTAATAAGTCAATGACATTATTTAAATCATTATACAGGAGGTTAGGACACATACGAAGCAAATTGGACCTAAGGTAAGGGAAATATCACAATCTCATTTTTATCCGAGATTGTTTATACTTTGGTATTTACTGGGGTGTATTTTATCATCCACATCCATGTTTCTTCAATATGTAATATTATTTCCATCCAACTACAATTGTTTAAATCCAATTTTACCCTTCGGTGAGTTTTTAGTAAAAGATATGAAAGGAATCTTTTGTCGTTTTTCATACGAGGTACTTTTTGACTTTTCCGACAAAAGTACGAAGAATGTTTTTTTTTAACTTATACGGCACGAACGGATTTTTACGGTTTTATAAAGCCTTATTTTCATGAACCTTCCTCCAAAATATTTCATGACTATTTTCAATAAAATCTTTTTCTTTTAAAATTGCATGATGTTTTGTGAAAAGAAATTGATTTTGAAGAAGAAAGGATATTTTCCTCAAGAATTCAATTCAAGTGTTTTATCAAAATTATTTTTCATCTAAGATAATAAAGGGTTCTGTTTCTATCCATATTTTTACATTGATTTGACTATGTTGTGATGGAATTATGTTTATGAATTCCTTTATCTTATATGAATGGTTTTATGATGTCATGTTGTTTAAGAATCCCATTTTTATTACACGGGTTATGCAATGATGTATGATTTATGATTTTGTGGCACACATAAGAATGGTATCATTATGAGATGGGTGGGACCTATATCTCCCTCCAATGCATTGGGTAAAGATTTTATATCTCATGAGATAGACATGGCTGGAATGGTAAGTTATACCGGTTCAGTGAAACAGGACTGAAACGAGGGTTACTCGATTCAGAAAGGGACTTTGTCCACTAAGATAGTCTTGGCAATGAGTCTTGACTAACAAGAAATGATTATCTATGATTATGTGTGAATGCCACAAAGTTTCATGTTTTAAGTTATGATTATTGTGATTACATTTCACTACCATGATTTATCCCATGTTATGAAATTATTCTCTCTCTTTTGCAGGTTATGATTTCAAAAATGTTATGTTCTTATATATACGATGTGATTGATATTTTTTTTTGTTTACCCTTACTGAGCATTTGAGCTCACCCTTTTTTGTTTTCTTTTCCCCAGGATATAAAGAAAGGTTTTAGGTAAAAAAAAAGGAAGATCTTTATGGGAGATGTTGAATATCTTTCACCACGATTATTCCGAGTTTCCAAAGACACTAAACTATTACGATCCCTGTGTGTGTGTTTTTGTTATGTACTAAGTATTCCGCAAAAGTAATGTAAAGTCCATGTACGATAAGCTTCGGGTCTCTACAGTTTTGACCATTACATGTATGTTTTAGTTATTTAAAACACTAAAATGTTTTTATGGTAATCCTAGAAAACATGTAACTCAAATTGATGTGTTTTTTATACCTATATGTCAAAAATAAATCTGCAATCATTGTACTATGATTTCACTACCATACGACACTATTTTCTTAGTTTTGACCCCTTATCTCATGTTTTTAAAAACGTTGATATCTTTTAAAACCACTTATTGAGTCATTCTGAGAACACCACACATAGGATGGATGTTTTTTATACAATTACACATAAAAAATAATTAAAAAACCCATGATCTCAGGTCAATGTGAGTTCATTTTCTATGGTTTTGACTATTACATGCACATTTTAGTATTTTTAGAAATTGAAAATGAATTTATGGGAATCCTAGGAAAATCGTAACTCATATTGATGTGGCATAATTTCCTACATTTCAAAAATAAATAAATGTACATTTTCCTATGATTTCAGGGAAATATTATGTCTTTTTTTTAATTTTGACCCCCTGATGCATGTTTTTAAAACTTTGATATATTTTAAAGATATTTATTGAGTCTTTCTGAGAATTTTGCATATTCAATGGATGATTTGTATACTAATACACATTAAAAATAATTCAACGATGGTTTTACCATGACTTTACATCAATATGAGATATTTTTCTATGGTTTTTACCAGTACATGTACATTTTAGTGTTTTAAAACACTAAAAATGTGTTTATAGACATCATAAAAAACCATAACACATATTGATGTGAAATATTTTCCTATATTTTATAAATTAATCTATGGTTTTTTTACTATGATTTCATGACCATACTACACATTATGTGGTTGGTATGACTCGAAGTGCATGTTTTAAAAATAAAAGTGTCATTTTACATTAAAATGCATGTCACATAGACAAAACCAAGAAACCGAGTTCAGATTGTTTTTAAAATTTAGGAAAACAATCCATAATTCATTTTTGAAGATTAATATTTGACTACACTATAATCTAACACATGATATGGTCATTATGAATCTAAGTTCACATTATCAATATAAAAGTGTCATTTTACTTTAAAGTGCTTGTCATAAATCCAAAATTGAGAAAATGAGCTTGGATTATTTTAAAACTATAAGAAAATGATCTGTAATTTATTTTTTATGTGTTGGAATCAACTGTAATTTGATCTGACACATGATGTGGTTGGTATGACTCAAAGTGCATATTTTCAATATAAAAGTTTCATTTTACTATAAAATGCCTGTCACATAGCCAAACCAAAAAAATGAACTTGTATTCTTTTCAAAATTTAGGAAAATGATGCATAATTCATTTATAATGTGTATGGATTGACCACATTTCGATTTGATGAATGTTGTGGTCAATATGGATCTAAGTGTGTGTTTTCAATATAAAAGTGTCATTTTACTTTACAATGCATGTAACATAGGAAAATAGAGAAAATGAGATTGAATTATTTTTAAACTTTATGAAAATAATCTATAATTCATTTATGATGTGTATTAATGAACTGAAGGTCAATCTAATACATGATGTGGTTAGTATGACTCGAAGTGTATGTTTTCAATATAAAAGTGTCATTTTTGTTTAAAACAACTAACACTTTTTAAAAACTAAGAAAATGATATTATTTTATGAATTTTAATAGCCTGATGCATGTTTTTAATATATTTAAAATATTTTTAAATAGTTTATTGATTCATGGATTGATTTTAGAATTTACCTCAATGGGAAGATCTATAAGACTGGTAATTTCCTCATTGATTTTTCTTGTCATTATCTAAAATAAAAAAACTAAAGAATGTTTCATTATCAAAAACCATAGATCCTATATTTTCTTATAAAATTCATGTTCTTTTAATTTTTCTATCAACGTTGAAATTTTTCTATGTGCTTCTCATTCAATGGCACTGCCTGAACCCCCACTAGGTGTAGCAGTAAATTATTATGATGACCTACTAAAGAAAGTATGTAAAATAAGCCCAAAACCCATCCCTTGTACATGCCCAGGATATTCCTTCCCAAAAATGATTATAAATACATAATTCTGGGAAATTGATGATAATTTCAAAGGTTTTATATCCCAGACTTCTTTAATTTTAACCTATTAATACAACGATATTAAAATTGTTTTTTTTTAATTATATAAACTTCATAATATTATATAATTAATAAATTTTTCACTAATATTTAATGTTATTTAATTACTTTAAAAACATAATAATGAAAAATAAATTATAACAACAAATAAGACTTAAACCCAGTTAATTCGTTCCATCTTCATGGATCAAAAGGCATTAATATTGTTAATTGGCACTATTTGATCCATGTACCCAGTATTATTTAATTGGTTTTAAGTATTTTTTTGTTGTTATTATTTATTTTTCATTATTATTATTTATAGTAATGAAATAATATTAAATAGTATGGAAATTTTCTTAATAAAAAGTCTCAGGCAGGTTCATTCACAAAACTATCATCAGGTTTCCTATAAACTTTAAACTACATATTTATCCGGACAATAGAGTGACCTAATTTATTTTCCTTTATAACAAAATATACAAGTAAAAATATAACATTGGCTTATAATAAAATAATATAAATAAAAATGGATAAAATACAACCATGATTATTCTTTTTCTCAAAAAACATTGAGACCCAGCGATATGAGGAATTACTTATTTCTCACAATTCACGGTATTTTTTATATAATTCCAACAAACAATTTACAACAATAATAAAAATTATAATTTTATTGTTTTTATGTTATTAAGATACTATAAAATATTTAATAACCTCATGGTATGAATCTTTATTAATATTGATAAACATCCTACACTGCTCATGAGAAACACTTTTAGAAACTTTATCATACATTTTTCAAGAGTTCAAATATGTTTCATTAAAATCATTCCATAATATCCATTTAAAATATCTTCATTTCTTAACCAAAATTTTTAGGGTCTATGGGCATGAAATGGATTCATGGACATCAAAATAAAAAACATATAGAAATAAAAAAAACATAACACCTTATAAGTAAATTAATAATTTTACTCATGTATTTTAAATTATTTATCAATTAATGTTAAATTAATATTACCTTTAATTGGTTATCAAACATTTAATTTTTCCAAGATGTGGGAATATGCCTCCAATATTTATAATTAACAAGAAATATCGAAATCTTGAAACTAAGATACCTAATAATCTATCCATATATTTTGTTACCATCACTAGTAGGCACCATGAACTCATCAAATGCAATGATAGTCTTGAAGTCCTTTAAGTCTCATGCATCTATTGTATTCATATTTATATCTCTTCTATTATTATATTTATCTATTTGAAAAATTAATTAAAAATTAAATAAATTATATAGTTTTTTGTATAAAGATATAAATACCATTAATCTTAACTCTCTAATATCCCCTAGATAGAGGGGTGACCAACTACACTATCATCAGAGGTGCATCGGATGGTGGGATACTAACAACATCTGGTGAAATTGATGACTTTCTTGAAGTCTTTAGTATAATAGAATCACAATAATCCATTGAAGATAATACTAGTGGTGGTGTTCTGTGAGATGTTGATCGGATAGGATCTTGAAATTTTTTTGTTCTTTCCATTCTGATAATTCAAATGGTTCATAATATATTCAATATATAAAAAACTATAAGTAATATATTTTTAAAAAAAATAAAAAAATAGAAGAATGTATATATGTAAAAAACACTTATAAACGAGAAATTGTAATATAGTTTAATTATCAATTTATATATTCAATTATCTCAATATTCATTTTATTCGTTTTTATTAACCTCAATTATAAATAGGACTTCATTTTAACCCTCTCTTTCAAATTCTATTGTTTTAATATTGTCCGGAAAAAATTGTTTAATGTTTTGTGGTTGATGAGGTTCATTGTCACAAACTACCAATTGACCTTCATCACTCATATCATATGAGTCTCTCTATTTTAAATGTACAAAAGTATTCTAGTCTTCAAGTATTTCATCATCCAAATAATAAACCATATTTTCTTTTTATTTCAAGATAAATGTATCATGATTTGTACACTCATCAGTATGGATCAAGTGTGAGAATTTGACAAAAGTAAAATATAACGCATCTTCCACTATACTTATATCAATGTTGACCCACTTTCATTTGAATAAGAAAACTAAAAATTGACCATGATAGTTTAATTAAATTATATCAATCATCTTTCCATAGTATCCCACCTATTCAAGTGTAAACACACCACTATTTTTAGTTTTCATGCCTTATTCATGATAAATTGAATGAAACTTGAAGCCATTGATATTGTAGTCATAAAATCTCTAAGCCTTCCTTAGAGGACCTCGATCCAAAAACTTCAAATCATTTTATATTTCAAATAAATTCTCAATATTAATTATCTAAACAAGAATATATAAGGCGTTGTTTTAACATAGACAAAGTAACTACACATCAATTATATGAATATGAGTATATACTTATAGGATGGGTGAACCATTCAACAATCTTCTTATTAACAAAATTTATTAATTCTGGATCATTTTAAGCTCGACCAATTAGTCATGTAACTCCCCAATACATTATAATATATTTCTTTTAATATTAATTTAGTTTTATTGATAGTTTGTGATACACACAACACTGAGTTTGAATGAAATGTGATATTCTATAAAACTATTATTCTTTAAACATTACCATTACAACCAAAATGTTAAATTATAAGGTATTAATATTACTATATAAATAATAAAAATTATATGTTTTGAAATGTATAAAATAAATAAAATGTACATATATTTATTAGAGATAAAATTAGAACCATTTGAAAGAAAATTAAATGTTTTCTGAAAAAATGTATTTTTCTAAAAGGTTGTTTAATCACACTTTATACACATGATTTATAATTATTATTTACCACTTTCATAAAATTTATTTTATAAAATAATCTTAATTTTTTAAATCATAATATAAAATTTATCTTAGGGTGAATTTTTTAGATTTTTCTTAAATGTTTCATTTTTTGATGAATAGTGAAAAATACTGAATTTTAACTAAAAAATGTCTTTTCATTTAAATAATTTATAATGTTAAATTATATTTTGATTTAGTTTTAAAGTAAAATTAGTTAAATATTATATAAATTAATCCAATTTAGTTCATTTATCTTAAAATTTTATATAAAAACATTGTAAACTTTTGAATATTTTCTCTTTAAAAACATGCTTTCTCATCATGTCTACGGGGTTAATTTTAAATTAATTTTTTCCAATTATATGAATGATATTTGAAAAAAAATATTACTTATTTTTAATAATAATAATTTATATTTTATAATAAGTACAACTTAATTTTTTACCAAAATGAATAGCAAAAAAAGTAAAAATTAATTATCACGGTTAAGGTAAAAGTGGATTTATCAGGGGTTAAACTAAAAAGATAAGGGTTAAAATGTCCTAAAAACTTGTCTAAAATCCATTTTATAGCCAAATTTAGACCCTATAATTTATAAGTATCTATAATACTCCATTATTAACCCTTTTTTCATGTTAAATATGTGGGTACACCTTTTTCTTTCCAAAAATTATAAATATGTCACTCACCTCACTTATAAAAGGACACCCTCTATCCTCTGTTCTTCACACATTCACTCCCTTTTGGTTCATCAAATATCTAAAAAAATAACTTAAAAATTTCCCTCCTCTCATACTATAAGATTTATTTTGGGTATAAATCCAACCTAGGAAGGATTTTGGTACAAACCTAAGGAGGTTACCCGAAGAAGAGGTAATGTTCTTCAATGAGAATTTTTATTTTATTTCTTACTCCACCACATTAAATTATTATTAAACCATGATTATATAATAATCTCAGTATATTACATATACTAATATGTTTTTATAATAATTTCATGACCTGCAACTACCTCCACTTCCATCAAATGGGTTATGAAATCATTATTCGTGAGTACGGTGGACTACCACCTCATGAACCGATGTCATTCGTTTTTCAATTACCGCCTCTCACAGTTGGGTATGATTATGGATATATAAGTATATATATATAATATTTATAACATAATTATACCTTTGGATTCATTATATCATATATTCCTTTTTTCTTTCCATTCCTTATGGGATATGAAAAGGTCACTCATGTGTACAGGGGTCTACCACCTCATGAAGCGATGTGATTCATCTTTCACTAACACCAAACATGGAAAGTGATAAGGATAAATTTTATGAATATATGTAATATAAATTAAATAATTATTTTATTAATTACATATTTATCATTCTAAAAATATAATATATAATTTTATTTCTTACACTGAAAAATGATAACATTGTTCGTGTATGTGTGGACTACTGCCTTCATGAAGCGATGTGACTCTCTTTTCATCACTACACCACAATGATGATATATATAAGTATATTTAAATAAAAATGTGGTATTTATTATATTATTATAACTCTATAAATATGAAATATTACTTACCTATTTTCTATAATGATCATTGAAAATTGAAAACATTACTCATGCGTGCGTATGACCTACCGTCTTCACGATGGTAACATGATTCATTTATCAAAACCATATTTAATTATTATTCATAAAATTATAATTGATTTATAAATATGATAATTATTTCATGATTATTATCCTTTATATTTTATAACTATATAATATGTGAAATAATCTGATCTTTCATGAAGAAACACATATGATAAAACAAGGCAATTAACACTTGAAACAATGAAAATAATAAAAGATTGTAAACGAATAGGTGGTAAGATGTTATAAAAGGATCATATATGATATTATAAATATTAATATGGTTCTATAATAGGTTAATAACATGTTTAAAACTACTATACATGAGGTTGAAGAATGTTCAACTAAAGGAAAGTGTGAGGTAAGGTATTTTTTCTCAATTTACATTCCATTGAGACTTAATTGTTATTATGTACCAATTAAATTTTATATTCTGTGTATACTACCACTTTAACATGAAACATCATGAATAATTCATACTTCATGGTATTTAATGTTTCAATTTGAATTATTTCATCCATGGTGATTTAACTTGAAAATTACCAAGTGGTAAAAGCTATTCTACAATCTCACTTTATTTTGTGATTGTTAACTTTCTCTTGAAACAATCAATTTATTATGATAAATTTTCATTATAAATTAAATTTATCTTAAATATTCATATTATTATATAATTTATATGATTATTTCCTAAACCGTATACTATTTTTATATATGGTGTTTACTTTGACAGTTATTTGATTAACTGCGGAAATATTGATAAATATGTATCCTTTAATAAATAAAGATATTTGATGATAAGGAATGTTGATTCATAAATTAAATAGATCATTAGATATGTGAGGATTGATTTGGACCTATAGTGTTAGGTGGTCTCGGTAAAATATAGCTCCTTGATTTGTTAGTAGGTCTCATGAGACAAATAAGTTGGCCAAATTAAACAGGTTTATACCTGTAGTTTTAAACCATATTCTGAAAGATATTGACGGTAGAGGTATCATGATACCTAAAATCATGGAATAGAATAATTAATAATTTCCTTTATTAAGAATTTAGTTATTATTATCCATGATATTTTCATAATAATATTATATATGGATGCATTTTGTTCTTAGTTTATTGATTAAATGGAATGTGTGTTCATTTATTTACCTTTCCATATTAATTATGATTATTGATTCATTATATATTATACTATACTTAAACCTTACTAAGAATTTGATCTCATCCTTATTTTTTCCTTTCCCTGGGATATAAAGAATAAATATTTGAATGAGTTTTCAAGGATGCAGTTTTTTTCTTTTGTTATGTATTAGATTTTTTTCTATTCCCAATGTAAAATGGGAACCATGTATGTATATGGTTCTCTAAAAATGAAAAACTAATCGGTTATTTGGGATTTTATTCTCTGTATCTATATCAATGTAATAAAGTATACACTGGATTCGAGATATAGGGGTCAGGTTCATTACAATTGGTATCAGATGAATTTTAGTAGAAACTTTGGGAATTAGATTACAGAAAACATAGATTAGGGAACATAAACCTATGATAGAATTTTATGATAAGTATAGGGGAACATCCAAAAGTTTTGGTAAGGAAGATATTATGTGGATTTTTCTAGCAATACATACCAAACTGGATATTACAAGTAGACATGGTTCTACCACATAGGTACCTAGAGGTAATAACTCTAAAAAGGGTGAATTGGGCTTAACCTAATCATCACCTAGTGAATGACAACAGGACATACTATTCACCTAGTTTTACACTATTGGAGGATATTCTTAGGATAATTCTCATTTTCCTTACAAAATATTATAAAGGATTTTAAAATAAATATATCCCCAATGAAACCAAGTTTATAATTTTGATATTAATAATGCATAAATTTAAATTTATGTTAAGTATTATGTCATATTTAGAATTATACATTATGTTTTAAAGTTTATAATCTTGTGAGCTAATCCATTAAATGTCATTCTATATAAATAGAACCTAGAAGGAAAGCTTAATCAAGTTATGAAAAATAACCTTGCCTGGATGGAGCAACCTACTTCATAGAGAGATTATCCTATGTTATATTTTTTTTTGTGAGATAATCCCCCAAAAATTGTTGGGACTACTAATATAGTGGTATCAAAGAGATGGATTAATTATATGGAGAAGATATTTATGGCAATGGGATGTGGTGAAAATGAAAATGTTAAACTTAAAATGTATTGTCTAAAAGGAAATGTTGATCAATGGTGGTCACTGATCCATAATACTAGAGAGGAAGAGTAAATAGAACTCATGGAATAGAAATATTTCAAGGAGACGTTCTTCAAAAAATGTTTCCCTCATGTGAAATCAATTTAAATGAAGATAAATTTCCTTATCTTAAAGTAAAATGAAGAAGAAATTGTTGTGTAGTATGAGGATACCTTCATAAGGTTGTCTATGTATGATCAAATTACATAAACAAGATGTATTGAAAGATTGACCATTTGTTTTAAGGGCTTAAGACAATTCTTTGAAGGGAATTGGTCTCTCAAAAAATTTCAACATATGATTAAATAGTTTTATGTTTAATCAAAACAGAGAATGAATTTTCTAGAATGAATTTATTAAATAGGAATAAAGAAAGGAAGAGGTCATATGAATACTAAGATAAAGTGAATGTGTAAAGGAAGAATCAGATGATGGATCAATTTCCATCATGTGAAAATTTTGGAAAGAAATGTCATGGGAAGTGATTGAAGGGCATGGGATTATATTACAAGTGCAATGATAAGGGGAATCAGGATCATGAATGAATGGGAAAGAAACAAATCAATGATTTCCTTTGTTTCAACTATAATGAAAAGGGGAATTATTCACACCTATGTCCCATGTGTTAAGGGAATCCATCATAGAATATGCCAAGGGGAGAATGTAACAACCCAGGTAAATAAAGAAATAAAACATTTTATTTTTAATTAATATTTTGTGAATTAAATATTAATTTTACCTTAAAGGGGTTGCTATATTCGATGGCGTACTCGATACGCAACAACGGGTTTCTTTGAAATCTTACGTTGCACAATAATAATATAATATTATTATTTTAAATGGTAGTTAACGTCTAGCCATTATATTAGAAGAAATGAATAAAACTAACTACAATATTATTATACATGTTTGTAAAAAAAATTACATTTATCCAATAAAAGTTAGAGGCTTAAAATGTGAATGAATCCGAATTAAAGCATAAATACTCTAATATTCATTAAAAGATTGATTTACCACCTTTTAATGGACAACCCTTTTTAAATCTAGTTTTGGTCACTTTTATATATTATATTTAATAAAATAAAATTATTATTTATAATCGAGACATCAAAATTTACTTTTGATGAAATTTTGGAACTTTTCTGATAAAGTTCATTTTTAATAAATAGTGAAAAATATTGTATTTTAATTCAAAATTGTCTTTTAATCTAATTTATTTTTATAGTTAGATTATATTTTTAATTGTTTTTAAAGTGTAATTAGACTATATTTTTACCATTTAATCCAATGTTGATTATTTTAAGTAATTTTACATTGAAATTGGACATAAACAAGTGTCAATCTTTTGATAGTTATTTCTTAAATACATACTTTTTGTTTTAACAGCGGGAATTAATTTTAAATTAATTTCTACCACTTCTATATTTTGAATTTGGAAAAATGGATTCATATTTTGAATCAGAAGGTCCAAATTGTGTAAATAGGTAACTTTTATTTTTAAACATTATGAATATTTACTTCAGTAAATATTTTATTTACCATGGTTAAAGGGTAAATCTGGTAAATAAAGATAAAAAAATATTACTATAATAATATGAAATTACCCTAAAATATTTCCTAATCCTATTGGTTGATAAACTTCTGACCATTATCATCCTTGGGTCTATTTTGGGACCTCATGGGGCCACTTGGGAGTGATAATGACACTTTATTTTAATTAACTTAAAGTAAAGACAAAAATGAAAAAACAAATATCTTTTAGTAAATTAATTTCTATCTAGGGTTATATAAGTTATATTTTAGACTATAAATATTATTTGGAAATCTAAAAATATTTCCTACATAATAGTTTTTTTTATAATTTTTAGACGTCAAATAAACAAAATTAATTATGACACAATAATAATGCAGTGTTTACCACATTAATAAATGATTTTAAATAAATAATATTATAATGATTAAAATAATATCCAAAACCAGTCCAATTATTATTGGGTGATTTTATTTATACCATAAGTCATCTTATCTTTGACTTTAATAAGTTTTGTAAATTTATAAACTGAAAATAATTATGTAATAAAATAATATTTTCATACTTTCCTAAAGAGCCCCTCCTCCCCCTTATAAAAATCCCTCACCTTTAACCCATTCCTCACACCTCTCAAGCCCCTTGACTCATCCAATATATACCCAATTAATCTCCCTACATCCCTATCCTCCTTCTAGAAGCATTAATTTAGGTAGAATGAACTTCAACAAACCCTTTTGGTTCAAACCAAAGGGAGTTACCCGATTTAAAGATAACTTCTTATCTTAAGTTATTTTGTTTTATTTTACTTCTCCAACCCACTAAAATCTTTTTATTACTTTATTTTATAAAAAAACAAGTATCCTAAATATACTAGGATGTTTTTATGAGAAGGATTTGAACTACACTTACACACACCTTCATCTAATGGGTAAAGAACATACTATTTTTGTGGATGGAAAACTAACGCCTAACGAAATGAAAATTCTTAAATTATCTTATAAAACCTCTCATAGTGGCCATTATGATGGAACTGTATTTATATATGATATATATTATGTTTTTTATTTCTTTATTCTTCTATATTTTCCATTTATAGCATGCCTTTATGGTTTCCAGTATAGGTAAATGCGATAATTTCATTTTGAGGAAGTGCAGACTACTGCCCCCTCAAAGTGATATGACTCATTCATTCCTTACATGGAACATATAAAGGATAGAGTTAATGAAATTATATATTATATTATACAGGAATTATAATATACCTAAGTATCATTATTATTTCATTCCATTAAATATGAAATAGAAATGAAAGTATCGTTCATGCGTACGTACGGCTTACTGTCTCCATGAACGGTGCATTTCATTTCTTACCTCAAAATGTTATGTAATATTATAAATACATGTATATACTAGATATATAATATATATATTATATCTAAATCATTAATATCATTTTGGATATAATGAACTTTTAACCACATGAACAACTTGTAATTATAAGAAGTTCATTTTTGACTCAAGTACCAAATATCGACAAAATGAACATTATTAACTTAAATGATTACAAAATGTTTATAACATGGTAATAAGTAATATAAAAGGAATAATAAACTTGAAAAGGTTTTTAATAAAGTAGAAATTAACTTTATTTTATTATTTAGGGGATTAAAGAATAAATGGGTCAAGTCGGACATGAGGTAAGGGACTTTGTCTCAATCTCCTTTCATTGAGGCATATATTTTTTTATACATGACTTTCTTTTATACGCTGTATAAACACATTTGACTTTTCATTTAATTCAAAGGGAATCTTTTTCTATGAGGCATTTTACTAAATGAAAAAAAAGACTGTTTGTCTTAAACGTATGCAGTGACAACGACCTTTCTGCCGCCACGAGTATTATTTGATCTTTAGCTTCCTTAACAAGTCGTAATGTTTTTAAAAGAAAAATAAATACCATATACTCTTTTACGTATTTTTTTATTGAAAATGGTTTTTTGATTTATTATTTTAATATCTTGTTCAATATCTTGAAAAGATATATTGTGATTGTAATTTGGGAATATTATCTTTCCTTTATGCTTATGTTATGTGTTATGATTATATTATGGTTCTTGGGAATTGTTATGTATATAGGTGGTTCTGTGATAAACCTAGGGTGGGTGAGCTCAAGATAGCTCTCCAATGCATTGGGTAACATGACGGAGGTAAATATGAATGTTTCTCCTAAGATATTTAGGGAATATACTATGATGGGTATTCCAAATGTAACTCCATAGGTAGTTGTGATAGCTACAATGTAAGTATGATATGGATGGAAAAATTTACCTTTATGATTTATGATTTCTATGTGTTATTTATAAATCTTATGATTTCATGAGGTATGTTAAAGAGATTATGTTATATATGTAATGATGAACTAATGTTTTCTTTCTTTGTTTTATAACCCTTACTAAGATTTTTATGCTCATCCCAAGTTTTGAAATGTTTTTCAAAGGACCTAAAGATGAATAGGGTCAAGGATGGGATCAAGGAAAAGTCATGTTGTCTAAAACATGGGACTAGACATGTCTCTTTTTTTCAAGAGTTTTTATTTTATGAAAAAAATAGAAACTAAGTAGAAGTTTTTACCTTGTAATTTTTGAGATGTAATGTAATAGTTATAGCCTAATTATCTAAAACTCTAAACCTGAAAAGATCCTCAATGTGAATTATTCATTTAATTCAAGATTATGTAATGTTTAAGGTCGGGTCCTTATAATTGGTATCAGAGGTTGTTTTAGATAACTTTAGAAGTTAGTATATTGTTAAATTAATGTCCATAAATTAATTTATGGTATGATTGAAGTGATATAGCATTTACAGATTACCATGTTGCTTTGCCTAAGATATTTATGTGTCCAGAATGGTTTTCCACAGAGGAAACAGGGCAGCTGTAATGGGACGACATCAAGAGGAAGACAACCTTCCAAATCAGAAACATGATATGGTCAGAATCATAACTAAACATTTTTTTATAGTGATGGTACAATTGACTCAGGCTATAAATGGCGGTGGTATCCATGCATGAGATCATCCAGATCAGCAATAGAGGAACATGTCAGTAGTGGAGCATTTCATGAGGCAACATCCCCATCGTTCAGAGGATCATCTGACCTTGTGCTAGTTGAAGGGTTTATTAAAGAACTGGATAAGATTTTCAATGTCATGGGGTGTTCAGAACATCAAAAGGTTAGTCTCGTTGTTTACTGTTTTGAAGGTTAAGCTGATCAGTGGTGGTCAATGGTGAAAAATATCAGGGATATTGAGAAGATTGATGCTATTAATTAGAATGAATTCAAAGGTATGTTTCTTGAGAAATATTTTCTTAAGGTGGTTTGTCTTAGGATTGAAAAAAATTCCTAGAATTGAGGCAGGAGGATGACTCAGTGGATACTTATGAAGAAAAATTCACTCGAATGTCAAGGTATACTCCAAATTTCATACGATATCTTGATAGTAAAATCAATCATTTTTACTCAGAATTAAATCCAAAGTATTGAAGGGATTTAAATTATCATGAGTTCAGGAGTTATTAAAAACTTGTTCGATGTACGGAGAAGGTGGAAATGGAGTCTGCTAATAATCAGGTTTTCTTTGGCAAACAATAGAATAAGAGGTCAAGGTGGCAGATGAAAGGGAAGAACTCTTCAAAAATGAATGATGGTAAGAAACTTAAGTTTACAGTTTGAGAAAATTGTGTTAAAAAGCATGCTGGGGAATGTCTTTTGAATTCTTTTAAGTGCTACTGATGTGGTAAAATGGGACATAAAGCTCGTAATTGTACTGAAAAAGATTAGGGTAATGGTAAGACAAAATCTGATTTACAGTCAGTAAAATGTTTTAAGTGAAACGAAATGGTTCATTATGCAAATGAGTGTCCAATAAAGAACTCAACTGAGGGAAAGCAGCTAGACTACAAGAAGAAAGGGGTGGTGAAATCCTTTTAAACTAATTCAGCAGATGTTGGGCCATCAAATTATGTAGTATCAGGTATATTGTTTATTTGTTCAGATTATGCATGTGTGTTGTTTGATTCAGGGTCTACACATTTGTTCATTTCTGAGAAGTTTTCTAGTAAATTGGGAATTCTATATCAAGATATGAATCCAGAACTTATGGTAAAAACACCAGGATGAAATGTTGAGACAAAATGAAATTATAAGAACCATCTTATCCTTGTGTGTGGAAAGAATCTACCTGAAAACCTTATTTTTTTGCCTCAAGTAGAGTTTGATGTTATTTTGGGTATGGATTGGATTTCTGTTTATCATGATAGGATTGACTACAGATTTAAAGACCTGAAAATCCATGAATTTTATTTTAATTAGATGGAATTATTCTGAGTCTATGGTTTTTAACGGCATGTAATTCTGAGGCCCGGAGTGCCCGGAATGTTTTTCCAAAGTTTCTGAGTATGTTCAGTGAACTTAAGAGTGGGTTTTGGTAACTTTAGAACCGGTGCTTGGAATTAAAATTTAAGGGCATCGTTGAACTCGCAGCGCTGGTGATTGCTTAAGGGGACCTTCACCTCAACTGCGTTTGGTTGTGAACGGAAGTTGGTTTTCCAACCTTTCGTGGAGGATTAAAAAAAGGTGTAATAAAATAAAATTAATTAAAATTAAATTTTATTTTATTCAAATCGTTTTGAATTAAAGTGGGGTCCACCTGAACTAAACCCCCACTTTAATTCTTTCGAACCCCCCCCCCCCCTCATTAAATGAAGTGATTAGGGGGAGACTCCTCAAATTGATGTGTTTGATTCCCTCCTTTGGGAGTTGCGGGAGTGGTGTTTTGGTTGTTGGAGGAAACCTTGGAGGAAGAACTCTTCTACCACCAACGATGAACAAATTCTTCTTCTTTGATCTCCTACTTAAACAAGGGAGGAAGCGCCATCCTTGAATAACGTCCACGAAGTCGTGCTCGACTTCTTCATCTTCTTTCCCGACATCAATGAATCTGAGGTAGGGGTTCAATCTTTATTAATTGTTTCTTGTTATTCATTTCCCTTCAAGGATTAAGATTCTAAGTCGCATGCTATCACTCTAACATGGAGGGTGTGGGCCAAATGAACACAGACCCACCCCTTTGCCTTAATTTGTGGATTTTGATGCTAATCGCAACCTGAGTCTGGGTTGAGAGATTTTCTTCAACAATGGTTTCGGATCAAAGGCGAAATCCCGAGTAGTGCGCGGAAACTTCTCGAATGAGAATCAGGCCACCGGAACTCGTTCGGTGACAGGTGGAAGGTCCGCCGATGATCGAAACCGGTGAATGTCATCGGCAACGAAGTAAAGGGAGGCCGACACTTTGGCTAGCCACATGGACGGAGGCAGCGCAAACGCATCACCGGAGGATTAGGCCGCAGCCGACGGGCCGCGGCGGTGCAGCGACAGCTGGCGCAAGGTCGGTCGCGAAGAAAATCGGCGGCTCGGGACGTCGGGTTGTTGGGGAAGGTGTGGCGCAGCGCGCGCTGCGCGGGGGAGCGAAGGGGGTTGCAGCCTTGGTTGCGGCAACAGAGGATGGGCAGTCGGCTCTACGGGCCGTCGGAGGAGGCACGGCGCAACTGAGCCACGCGGGAGGCAGCAGGCCGCTCGGCCAGTAGGGAACAGCGAGACCCACCACGTGGGTCCCATGTGACACAGACTGGTGCCACGTGGCACCAGATATGAACTGTCCGAACGACTAAGCCATTCGGGACTCCAGGGGGCGCGGCCTCCCCCCTGGATGAGGCTAGGGTGAACCCCATGGGGACCGCCATTCGCGAGCCGAGCCCAGCGCGGGCCGGACCCAGCACTGGTCGGGCCGCCCTAGTAGGTCGGGCCATCCCCATAGGTCAGGTCGGACCCGTGGACCGGGTCGGACCCCATTCCGGACCTGGGTTGGGCTGGGTAGGGTTGGGTCGGATCGGACCTGGGCCCACTGTGACCTGTTTCCACTATTTTGCCCGTAACTTGAGCTACGAGCATCCGATTGACGTGTCGTCTGTCACGTTTGGTTTCTTAGGGAAAGACAGATCATTTGGATACATCAACTTGGGACTTCATGGAATTTGATGTATAGACACTTGGATTGAGGAGAGGACCCTCCTAGAATCAAGCGTGCTTTGTGTAGAACCATGTGGCTAGCTACATTGTGATAAAGGGATCCTACGTGGGTTCGACAGGACTGACTACTGTTCCAGGATCCTATGTGGGTTCGACAACTCCAACTACTATTCCAGGATCCTACGTGGGTTTGACGGCTCTGATTACTATTCTAGGATCCTATGTGGGCTCAACAGCTCTGATTACTGTACCAGGATCCTACGTGGGTTCGACAGAGTAGATGATTCAATGGATATATATAATCATCTCTTTTTATCTACATAAGTTGTATACCTATGTGAGCTAAGCCTTGACTCTATGTTATTATCAATGAGTTATCTTTCTTCCTTTGTGGAATGGGTTATGCTTGGGCTCAAGAGTTGGAGCCGGTTTGTATTTGATTACTTAGGTATATGTATGGGCATATACCTAAGTAGGGTTGGATGAAACTTTGTGATTATATTCTTACTACTGTGGTTTATCCTTAGTGGATTCTAGAATACCTTCAGGGGTATTGGGGTCCCTACTAAGTATCGTTATACTCACCCCTGCATAGGATTCACCCGCACCTTATTGTGTCATGTGCAGACGACGGACAGCAGTGATCGAGGCTGAGAGATACAGACGGGAGGCTACTCGAAGATGGACTTAGAAGGGACATACCTCAGGGACAACTTGATTGAGATCTGTACCTAACCTTCAGGTAGGATTTCCCGGTGGACGATCCAGGAGTTTTTTTCCCTTTTCCAGTACTAGTACTTCAGTTGGGTTTGTATACTGGCCCATTTACTTTCATCACTCTTTACATTATTAGTACTTTTTTGTTATCTCTGGTTATGTACATTCTGTGTGAGTTGCAGGTTTAAAGGCAATGCCTTTCCTATTCTCTGGGATATGCCTTTTTGGTGCTAGTCACCAGCCCCTGGCCTAAGGAATATGGTCTTAGGGCAGTCACAGCACGGGCCCATGGATGGGTCATGACAAATTGGTATCAGAGGAGCCGGTTCTACCATAGAAAATTGGACTCTGATCTCTTAACGGCAATATTGTTAGGTGTTTTGGGTGTGGTTATCAGTTTAGGGAAACCGGTGCTACTACGGCGGCCGATGTATCCATACACTAAGACTCTGACTTCTGATTTCTGACTCAGTGCACAAAAACACTGATTACTTGTGTGTTTCATTGGAAAAGTTCTCTTTGTGATCTCTTTGAGTCAACTCACCAAGTATAACTTATTGACTGTGGTGCACCTGTTTCTTTTCAGGATGTCCCCACACAGAGAGCCAGCCAGGGTTCTAGGCATTGTACGAGATGGCAGCCCACCGAGCGATGAGGCCTCAGTGCAGGGCCCCATCACAACGGAGGCAATAGCGGTACCATTATTCCTTGGGCCACCGATGCCACCATCCCCAGCAGTAGAAAGTGCACGCTGCCTGAGTGTGATGCATGAGTTCCAGCACCATAGGTCACCTAGGTTCAGGGGTGAGACGGACCCGTAGGCAGTTGAGGATTGGTTGGAGGCTGTGGTGAGAGTCTTCAGACTGTTAGGGACACCATCTAACCTTATAGTGATCCTTGTCGTGAGTCTCCTTCAGGTAGTAATAGGCATATAGTGGATCCTGATGCTCCAAGTGCATGATGAGGCGACACTTCTATGGGCAGACTTCGAGAGCCTGTTTCGGGCGGAGTTTGTCCCAGCCATCCTATGTGCGGTGCAGATACAAGAGCTACTTCATCTGCAGCTGGGTATCATGACGGTGGTACAGTAATCAGCGAGGTTCACCGGCCTCTCATGCTACTCCACAGATATGGTTTGGGACCCATTCTTCAAAGATCAGACCTTCGAGCAGGGGATCAAGCGAGAGATCAGGGCTTCGATGATCTACCTCAGCATCCCGATGCAGGCGGAGGTGTTGGAGCGAGCCCTCTTAGTAGAGAGTTTCCTTGCTAATAATTCACCAACAGCGAGACCCACCACCGGGCATCACGTAGCGGTGTCTTTTGCAGCTGGAAGCAGATAGATGTCGTAGAAATCCAAGTAGACCAGGCCATTCGGTGGACGACCTCAAGATACGGGTTTGGTGGTGCGGGGAACATGAGACAGTGCCAGTCATACGAGGATCAGGCAGTGCTATGCATGCGACGAGTAGGGTCACATGGCTTGTGACTATCCGACCCGTCATGAAGACGATCATTAGACGGTCGAAGGACCGCCCAGGCAGAGACAGAGATTTGATCTAGGTGGTCCGCAGGGCGCAGGCAGACGTGGAAGAGAATCTGTTCGAGTAGCTAGCGTTGGGTGACGTTTCAAGGTGTTACCTCCACCACCACCAGGAGGTCCACCCCAACCATAGGGAGCAAGTGGACATGGGAGAGCACAGCTCCGGGCAGCTGAGGCTTACGATCATGGTTCTCCAAGGATGATTCGAGGTATGGTCTATGTCTACTCCACCATAGATAAAGTACTTATAGACACAGGTTTCAGTCACTCTTTCATTGTCATTTCCCTTGTTCGGAGCTCGGAGATTTTGACGGAGCTTTGTCTTAATACTTACAGCTAGAAACTCCTGTGGGAGAGGATTCGATGATTACACACTAGTTTCGATAGTGTGAGTTTACTCTAGGAGGCGAGATCTTCAGCTGGGATCTCCTAGTAGCGGTGTCAAGGCCTTATGACATCATCTTGTGTATGGACTGGTTATCTACAGTCCATGCTCAAATTGACTGTATTAGGCAGAAAGTACGGTGTGTCCATGAGAATGGGACTAGGTTTACCTTCACCAGAGAGAAGGGATCCTTTGCAGCACAGGATGGACTTACCCATAGGAGGGGGTAACTGATTACTCATCAGTTGGCTAGCCTTATCCTCGGAGTGGTTAATGTGTAGAGTCTGAGCTATCCTATTGTGGTGGATCAGTACACAGATGTTTTTACTGATGAGGTGTGGGGACTACCTCCTCGTAGATAGGTATACTTTTACATCGACTTGTATCTCGAGATGACACAGATATCTATGCTAGCGTATTGGATGGCTCCCGCAGAGCTTCGTGAGATATGAGTACAGCTAGAGGACTTGCAGGGAAAGAGATTTGGTAGACCTAGTGTTTCACCATGGGCAGCCCCGATTTTGTTCGCCAAGAAGGCAGACGGGAGTTTGAGGCTCTTTGTGGATTACTGGTGCCTGAACCAGGTGACTATGAAGAACAAGTATGAGGATGTGCAAAAGATGGATTTCAGAGTACGAGATGAGGATGTGCAAAAGATGGATTTCAGATGTCGGTATGGCCACTATGAGTTCCTGTCTATGCCATTAGGCGTAACCAACGCACCAGCTATGTTCATGGGACTTATGAACAGGATCTTCCAGCCATACCTTTATCGCTTTGTGATAGTCTTCATCGATGACATTTTGATCTACTCGACTACCAAAGAGGAGCATGCCTAT
The DNA here is from genome assembly GCA_963277665.1 of Viscum album. Lineage (NCBI taxonomy): Eukaryota > Viridiplantae > Streptophyta > Magnoliopsida > Santalales > Viscaceae > Viscum > Viscum album. Next base: position 1,502,524,538 of record OY728119.1, on the reverse strand, counting down.
CATTTATAGATAGTACTGGATACACTTCAAGAGCACCAGCTTTATGGTAAGCTCTTGAAGTGCCAGTTCTGGATCCGAGAGGTTCACTTTCTGGGACACATCATCTCAAAGGTTGGAGTTGTTGTGGATCCAGTGAAGATTGAGGTTGTACTAGCTTGGGATCCACCTAGGAGTGTAACGGAGGTACAGAGTTTCTTGGGTCTGGCCGGATATTATCGGAGATTTGTGCCAAACTTCTCCAGAGTTGCAACACCCTTACCGGCATTGATGAAGAAGGGGAAACCCTTCATGTGTTCAAAGAGGTGACAGCGGGTTTTTCAGGAGCTGTGGTAGAGGCTGAATAGTGTGCCCATCTTGAGGCTACTGGAGGAGGGCGTTGGGTACATGGTCCACTGTGATGCATCAGGGACTAGGCTCGAATGAGTCCTGATGAAGTAGCGAGCATTGATAGCTTATGGTTCTCGTTAGCTGAGATAGAATGAGAAGAACTATTCTACTCATGACCTAGAGTTACCAGCAGTGGTCTTTTCCTTGAAGATGTGGCAATACTATCTGATGGATGAGTGTTTTACAGTCTACTCTGACCACTAGAGTCTCAGATATATATTCTCATAGAAGGACCGGAACCTGAGACAGCAGCATTGGCTTGAGTTCCTCCAAGACTATGATTTCGAGATAGTCTATACTCCTGGGAAGGGGAATTTTGTAGCATATGCTCTCAGTAGGAGATCGGGTATTCATCTGCTAGGAGAGGCGAATGAGCAGCTGGCCGATTTGCAAATTTCTTATGTCGACTGAGATGGAGCATCTTTCCTGCAGTCTCTTACAGTCACACCCCCACTTTTTCAGAGATTCAGGGAGGTGCAGCGTGGGTATTTTGACTACGAGGCTCGACGTGCATAGATATCCACAGGGCAGGCACCTGATGGATTTTCTATAGGTGGGGAGCACGTCATCCTCTTTAGAGGACATACCATGGTACCAACATCACTTCGGGAGGTAGTGTTGAGGGAGTTCCACACATCACCGCTAGCAGTACATATAGGTGTGGAGAAGATGTACCAGGAACTTAGACAATGACATTGGTGGCCAGGTATGAAGAAGGCAGTAGCAGAGTTTTTCTCACGATGCCTCACTTATCAGCAAGTGAAGGTAGAGGACCAGGTACCAGCAGGCTTGGTTTAGCCTTTAGAGGTCCCAGAGTGGAAGTGGGATGGGATATACATGGACTTTGTGATAGGATTTCCATGTACATCTAGGGGATATGACTCAATTTGGGTGATCGTCGACCGACTCACCAAGTCGGACCACTTCCTATCGATCAGAGAGAAGGGTTCAGTAGAGAGCTTGGGATGCCTCTACGTGTAGGAGATTGTGCGACTACATGGAGTACCTTTAATGATTATCTCTGATCATGACGCACGTTTCACTTCCCAGCTATGGAAGGGGTTGCAGGAGGCTTTCAGGACGTAGCTTCATTTGAGAACTGCCTTCCATCCTCAGACGGATGGCCAGACTGAGAGAACCATTCAGAATCTTGAGGACATGTTTCGTGCATGCGTCCTAGACTTTGGTCATAGCTGGGAGGACCACTTGACTTTGGTGGAGTTTTCATACAATAACAACTATCACTCCACCATCGGGATGGAACCTTTTGAGGCCTTGTATGGTCAACCTTGCAGATCGCCACTATGCTGGAAAGACCCAGGGAAGTCAGCACTAGTGGGACCAGAGATGGTACGAGCTACCATGGAGAAGTTTCAGATCATTCAGGAGTGGATGAAGACTGCACAGTGTAGGCAGAAGTTGTATGCTGATTGGAGGCGGAGACCTCTGGAGTTTGAGGATGGAGACCACGTCTTTCTATGGGTCTCACCTCGACAAGGTCTGCAGAGATTTGGCCGAGGCGGAAAGTTATCTCTGAGATTCATCAGACCTTTCCAGGTCCTCAATAGAGTAGGTGAGATGGATTACCGCCTAACACTTCCCCCTCAGTTGCATCGGGTGCACGACATTTTTCACATATCCCAACTGAGGAGATATTTGCATTATCCTACTCACATCATAGACTGGGGTGATCTTGACATAAATGATGGGGTGAATTTTTCAGAGGTTCCAGTGGAGATCAAGGATTGACAAGAGAGAGTCCTTCATGGGTGGTCGATACCTCTAGTGCGTGTGCGATGGCAGCATGAGAACCTCCTGGAGAGCACATGGGAGCGGGAGGCTCAGATTCATGCTTAGTATCCCCATTTTTTTCCTAGTTTTTGAGTTTTGGATTTCAGGGATGAAAAGCTCTGAGGTGGGGAGAATGTAAAGACCCGAAAATCCATGTAAATTTTTTTTAAAATTATATAGAATTATTCTGAGTCTACATTTTCTGACGGCATGTAATTCTGAGGCCCAGAGTGCCCAGAATGTTTTTTCAAAGTTTTTGAGTATATTCAGTGAACTTAAGAGCGGGTTTTGTAACTTTATAACTGGTGCTCGGAATTGAAATCTGAGGGCACCATTGAACTCGCAGCGCCGGTGATTTCTTAAGGGTACCTTCACCTCAACTACGTTTGGTTGTGAATAGAAGTTGGTTTTCCAACCTTTTGTGGAGGATAAAAAAAGGTGGAATAAAATAAAATTATTTAAACTTAAATTTTATTTTATTCAAATCTTTTTGAATTAAAGTAGGGTCCACTTGAACTAAACCTCCACTTTAATTCTTGCCACCCCCCCCCCCTCCTTCATTAAATGAAGTGATTTGGGGGAGACTCCTCAAATTGATGTGTTTGATTCCCTCCTTTGGGAGTTACTGGAATTGGTGTTTTGGATGTTGGAGGAAACCTTGGTGGAAAAACTCTTCTACCACCAATGATGAACATCTTCTTCTTCTTTGATCTCCTACCTGAACAAGGGAGGAAGCATTGTCCTTGAAGAATGCCGATGAAGTCATCCTCAACTTCTTCATCTTCTTTCCCAACATCAACGAATCCGAGGTAGGGGTTTGAGCTTTGTTAATTGTTTCTCATTCTTAATTTCCCTTTGAGGATTAAGATTCGAAGTCACATGCTATCACTCTAACACGGAGGGTGCGGGCCGAATGAACACGGCCCGACCCCTCCACCTTACTTTGTGGATTTTGAAGCTAATCGTGGCACGAGTACGAGATGATCTATTTTCATCAGCGATGGTTACGGATTGAATGTGATTTCCCAAGTAGTGCGCGGAAACTTCCGGAACCAGAATCGGGCCACCGGAACTCATTCGGTGACCCGTGGAAGGTCTGTCGGCGGTCGGAACCGGCGAACGTCACTGGCGACGAAGGGAAGGACAGTTGGAACTCCATTCGGCTGCGTGGATGGCGGCTGTGAAACCATGCTGCTGGAGGAGTAGGTCATGGCCGATGGGCTGCGGTGGTGCAGCGATGGCCAACGCAAGGCCGGCAATGAAGAAAACCGGTGGCTCAGACCACCGGGTTGCCAGAGAAGGCGCGGCGCAGCGCGCGCCACGCAATGGAGTGAAGGGGGTCGCGGCCTTGGCCGCAGTGATGGAGGACGGGCGGCTGGCTCTACCGGCCGTCGGAGGAGGCACACTGCAACCACACCACGCCGGAGGCGGCTGGCCGCTCGGCTAGCTAGGAATAGCGGGACCCGCCGCAGGGGTCCCGCATGACATAGACCAGCGCCACGTGGCGCCGGATCTGAACCACCCAAACAGATAAGTCGTTCGGGACTCCAGGGGGTGCGGCCTCCCCCCTGTATATAGCTAGGGAGAACACCATGGGGATCGCCAGCCTCGGGCCTTACGCGGGCCGAGCCCAGCGTGAGCCGGACCCAGCGCCAGCCAGACCCAGCGCGAGTCGGGCCTCCCCCGTGGGCCGGTTCAAACCTACAAACTGGATCGGACCCCAGTCCGGACCTAGGTCGGGCTAGGTCGGGCCGGGTCGGTCTGACTGGGTCGGACCGGACCCGGACTCTCTTTGACCTGTTTCCACTCTTTTTCCCGTAACTTGAGCTACGGGCATCCGATTAATGAACTGTCTTCGGAGACAGAAACCTTGGAGGGGGACGGTTCTTTTGGTATACCCCACTTGAGGTTTGGAATTAGTTGGGGTATAGCTGGGTGGGATCGAACGTAAATCCAATCGGTCACTCAGAACACAAATGCCAATAACTCTCCGATCGGGCATCTGATTGACGCGTCATCTGTCGCGTTGGTTTTCTTATGGAAAGATGGATTTTTTGAATACATCAACTTGGTACTTCATGGTATTTGATGTATAGACACTTGGCTTGAGGAGCAGTCCCTCCAAGAATCAAGCGTGCTTTGTGCGGAACCCTGTGGCTGGTTGAATTGTGATAAAGGGATCCTACATGGGTTCAACAGGACTGATTACTATTCCCAGATACTACGTGGGTTCGAAAGCTCCAACTACTATTTTGGGATTCTATGTGGGTTCGATAGCTCTGATTACTATTCCTGGATCCTACATGGGTTTGACAGCTCTGATTACTGTACCAAGTTCCTACGTGGGTTCGACAGAGTATATGATTCAGTGGCTACATTTAATAATCTTTTTTCTCTACATAAGTTTTATACCTATGTGAGCTGAGCCTCGACTTTGTGTTGTTATCAATGAGTTATCTTTATTCCTTAGTGGAATGGGTTATCCTTGGGCTCAATAGTTGGAGTCGTTTTGTATTTGATTACTTAGGTATATGTATGGTAATATACCTAAGTAGAGTTGGATGATACTTTGTGATTGTATTCTTACTACTGTGGTTTATCCTTAATAGATTCTGGGAGACTTTAGGGGGTCTCGGGGTCCCTACTGAGTATCATTATATTCATCCCTGCATGGGCTTCGCCCGCACCTTGTTATGTCTTTTGCAGACGACGGAAAGGAGTGATCGAGACTGAGAGAGATGGACAAGAGGCTGCTCGGAGCTGGACTTAGACGAGACATACCTCAGGGACCACTTGATCGAGATTTGTACCTACACTTCAGGTAAGATTTCTCAGTGGATGATCCAGGAGCTATTTTCCCTTTTTTTAGTACTTTTAATTCGTTGGGTTTGTATACTGGCCCGTTTACTTTCAGCACTCTTTACATTATTAGTACTTTTTGTTTATCTCTGGTTGTGTACAGTCTGTGTGAGTTGCAGGTTTAAAGGCAATGCCTTCCCTATTCTATGGTATATGCCTTTTCGGTGCTAGTATCCAGCCCCTGGCCTAAGGAAGGCAGGCTTGGGGTAGTCACAGTATGGGACCATGGATGGGTCGTGACAGCAGATCTAAAGAGGTTTCTTTTCAGAAAGATTTTCATTTTTTGTACAAGAATAAACCCTTACTTTTGATAACATATTAGGAAGCTGAGAAACTAGTAAAAGATAGAAATGAATGTTACCTTGCACATATTGTTGAAAATAAAGGAACTGTTCAGATTAATGATGTGCCAGTGGTAAATGAGTACCTTGATATTTTTCTTGATGAGTTTCCTGGTATTATACCTGATCAGGAAGTTGGATTTACTGTTGACTTAGTTCCTAATGCTAAGCCAATTTCAAAAACCCCTTATCGAATGGCTCAAATTGAACTTTCAGAGTTAAAGAAGAAATTGCAGGAGTTATTAGATAAAGGTTTCATTCAACCTAACACATCACCATGGGGTGCTCCTGTCTTTTTTGTTAAAAAGAAAGATGGTTCAATGAGACTTTTCATTGATTATAGAGCATTGAATAACATCGATGTTAAGAACAAGTATCCTTTGCCTCGTATCGATGATTTGTTTGATCAGCTCCGGGGAGGTCAGTATTTTTCAAAGATTTACTTTAGGTCAGGGTACCATTAATTGAAAGTAAAGGAATCAGACATTCCAAAGACCACATTCCATGCTAGATATGGCCATTATAAATTTGTAGTTATGCCTTTTGGTTTAACCAATGCACATGTTGTATTCATGGATCTTATGAATAGAATTTTTCATGAGTTATTGGATAATTTTTTGGTTGTGTTCATTGATGATATTTTGGTTTATTCCAAAAGTAAAGAGGAACATGAAAGTCATTTAAGGGTTGTCTTGCAAACCTTAAAAAAATAATCTATTTTGGAAATTCATCAAGTGTGAGTTTTGGTTACAGAAAATTTCTTTCCTTGGTCACATTGTTTCAAAAAATGGAATAATTGTTGATCCTACTAAAACCAAAGTTATTGAACAATGGTCAAGACCCACAAATATAACTGAGATTCGTAGTTTTCTTGGTTTGACGGGTTTTTACCGGAGGTTTATTGAAAAAAATTTACGGTTATCTAGTCCAATGACTAAGTTAACTCGAAAAGGTGTTAAATTTGTTTGGAAAAAGAATGTGATGATTGTTTTCAAGAATTAAAAAGAATATTGGTGAATTCTCTAGTTTTGGCACTACCTTCCAAAAATGGTGAGTTTGTTATCTATAGTGATGCTTCATTGAGAGGACTTGGTTGGGTCCTTATATAGAATGATCAGGTAATTTCTTATTCTTCACATCAGTTGAAACCTCATGAGTTAAATTACCCTACAAATTATTTCAAATTATCTGTTGTTGTTTTTGCTTTAAAAATTTAGAGGCATCATCTGTATGGAGTAAAATGTGAAATATATACTGACCACAAAAGTTTTAAGTATATATTCACTTATAAATAATTTAACATGAGACAGAGGAGATGGATGGAATTAATCAAGGATTATGATTGCATGATTTATTTTCCTCTAGGAAAGAAAAATAAAGTGGCTGATGCATTGATTCGAAAAATTAATGCTTCATTGACCATGCTATGTTTGGAACGAGATCCTTTGGTTTTTGATTTGATAAACTTTGGAATAGAAGTTGTTGGTCCAGGAAATTCTTCTATTTTGTTTTAGGTGTCAGTGAAATCATCTCTGTCAAATAGAATAAAGCAAGTGCAAAAGGAAGATAGTGAGTTGCATAAAAAGTTAGAGTTGGTTTAGAAGGGTAAGTTGCCTGAATTTAATGTTGATAATGATTGTGTTTTGAGATTTAAAAAGAGATTATATGTTCCTTGTGATTAAAAATTAAAGAATGAGTTTTTATGTGAAGCTCATAGTTCCTCGTTTTCAATTCATCCTGGCAGTACTAAGATGTACAGACATCTTTGGGATTATTACTGGTGGGATGGAATGAAAAGAGATATTGTTGATTTTACTATGAAGTGTTTGACTTTTCATCAGGTTAAAGCAGAGCGATAGTTACTAAAATGGATGCTTCAGACTTTACCAGTGCCAGAGTGGAAATGGAAAAATATATCCATGGAATTTTTTGTGGGATTACAAAATACATATTAAGGTAATAATGCAATCTGGGATATTATTGATCGATTGACTAAATTTTCTCATTCCCTTCCTATTCGAGATACTTTGTCTCTAGATCAACTTTCTCGATTGTATGTTAAATAGATAGTCAGGTTGCATGGTGTTACTCTCTCTATTGTATCTGATCATGATCTCAGGTTTACTTCTAACTTTTGGAAAGGCCTTCAAAAATCATTGGGTATTAAATTAAATTTTAGTATAGCTTTTCATCCACAATCAGATGGGTAGTCAGAACGAACAATTCAGACTATAGAGGATATGTTACATGCTTGCTCGATGGATTACCAGGGAAGTTGGGACCAACATCTTTCTTTGGTTAGATTTTCTTATAATAAAAGTTTTCATTCCAGTATACAGATGGATCCATTTGAGACATTATATGGGAAGCGGTGTCAAACTCCAGCTTTTTGGGATGAAGTAGGTGAAAGGAAGTTGATGGGACTAGAATTGGTAAAAGAGATGGCATAAAAAGTTCAGTTGATTCAGAAGCACATGAGAACTGCTCAGAGCAGGCAGAAAAGTTATGCTAATAATCAGAGGAAGGATCTTTCTTTTAAGGTAGGTGATCGTGTCTTTCTCAAAGTTTCTCCCTGTAAAAGTGTGATGTGTTTTGTTAATAAGGGAAAGTTGAGTCTGAGGTTCATTGGACCTTATGAAATCCTGGAGAAAGTTAGATCAGTTGCGTAATGAGTGTCTTTAACTCCTTGTTTATCTGTGGTACTCAATTTTTTTCATGTTTTAATGTTTAGAAAGTATATGCCAGATCCATCTCATGTTTTGAGCCTAGAGGTAGTTCAGTTGGAAGAGAATATCTTTTATGAGGAACAACTGGTCCAGATTCTTGACCGAAGAGAGAAAGTGTTGTGGAATAAGGTAATTCATCAGGTAAAGGTTTTGTGGAAAAACCATATGGTTGAAGAGGAAATGTGGGAATATGAAAATTCTATGAGGGATAAATACCCCCATTTATTTGATAAGTGAATAAAATTGCGAGGACTAAATTTCTAAAAGGGGGAAGGATGTAACATCTTAGGAAAATAAAGAAATAATAAATTTTATTTTTAATTAATATTTTGTGAATTAAATATTAATTTTACCTTAAAGTGGTTTCTATGTTCGATGGCGTACCCGATACACAACAATGGGTTTCTTTGAAATCTTATGTTCCACAATAATAATATAATATTATTATTTTAAATGGTAGTTAACACCTAGCCATTGTATTGGAAGGAATGAATAGAACTAACTACAATATGATCATACATGTTTGTTAAATTTTTTACATTTATCAAATAAAATTTAGAGGCTTAAAATGTGAATGAATCTGATATAAAGCAAAAATACTCTAATATTCATTAAAAGGTCGATTTACCACCTTTTGATGGAGAAACCTTTTTAAATATAGTTTTGGTCACTTTTATATGTTCTATTTAACAAAATAAAATTATACTTCAGAATCGGGAAATAAAAATTTACTTTGGATGAAATTTTAGTATTTTTCTGATAAAGTTCATTTTTTTAATGAATAGTGAACAATATTGTGTTTTAATTCAAAACTACCTTTTAATCTAATTTATTTATATAGTTAGATTATATTTTTAATTAGTTTTAAAGTGTAATTAGATTATATTTTTACCATTTAATCCAATTTTGGTTATGGGAATTAATTTCACATTGAAATTGGACATAAACAAGGGTCAATCTTTTGATAGTTATTTCTTAAAAACACGCTTTTTGTTTTAAGAGAGGGAATTAATTTTAAATTAATTTCTTCCTCTTCTGTGTTTTGAATTTGGAAAAATGGATTCCATATTTGGAATCAGGATGTCTAGATTGTGTAAATATGTAACTTTTATTTTTAGACATTATGAATATTTAATTCAGTAAATGTTTTATTTATCATGGTTAAAGGGTAAATCTGGTAAATAAGGGTAAACAAATATTACTATAATAATATAAAATTTCCCTAAAATGTGTCCTAACTATATTGGTTGATAAAATTCTGACCATGATCATCCTTGGGTCGATTTTGGGACCCCATGGGGCCACTTGGGAGTGATAATGACACTTTATTTTAATTAACTTATTAAAGACAAAAATGACATAAACAAATATCTTTTACTAAATTAATTTTTACATAGGGTTATTTAAGTTATCTTTTCGACTATAAATATTATTTCGAAAGGTAAAAAGTTTTTCTACATCATGGTATTTTTTTATAATTTTTAGACATCAAATAAATAAAATTAATTATGACATAATAATGATATAGTATTTACCTCATTAATAAATGATTTAAATAAATAATATTATAATGATTAAAATAATATCCAAAACCTGTAAAATTGTTATTGTATGATTTTATTTCGACCATGAGTCATATTATCTTTGACTTTAATAAGTTTTGGACATTTATAAACTGAAAATCATTATGTAATAAAATAATATTTTCACACTTTCCTAAAGAGCCCCTCCTCCCCCATACAAAAAGCCCTCACCTCTAACTCATTACTCACACCTCTCAAGCCCCTTGTATTATCCAAACTCTACCCAATTAAGATCCATAAATCCCTATCCTCCTCATAAAATCCTTAACTTAGGTATAAGTCACTTCAAAAAACCCTTTTGGTTCAAACCAAAGGGAGTTATCTGATTTAAAGGTAACATCTTCTCTTAAGTTCTTTTGTTTTATTTTACTTCTCCAGCCCCCTAAACTCTTTTTATTCCTTTATTTTATAAAAACACAAGTATACTCAATATACGATGATTTTTTAATTAGAATAATTTGAACTACACTTACACACGCCTCCATCTAATGGGTAAAGAACATACTGTTTCTGTGGATGGTAAACTAATGCCTCATGAAACGATGATTGTTCAATTATCTCCTACTGCTTCTCATGGTGGACATTATGATGGAACTATATTTATATATAATATATATTATTATTATTTTTTCTTTATTCTTCTTTATTTTCTATTTATATCATGAATTTATGGTTTCCATTATGGGTAAACGTGATAATTTCATTTGAGGAAGTGCGGACCACCGCCCCTCAAAGTGATATGACTCGTTCATGCCTTACATGGAAAGTATAAAGGATAGATTTAATGAAATTATATATGATATTATACTGGAATTATAATATACCTATGTATAATTATGATTTCATTACATTAAATATGAAATATAAATGAAAGTAGCGTCCATGTATACGTACGACTTACCGTCTCCATGAACGGTGCATTTCATTTCTTACCTCCAAATGTTATGTACTATTATAAATATATGTATATACAGGATATATAAGATATATATGATATCTAAATCATTAATATAATTCTAGATATAATGAACTTTTGACCACATGAACAACTTGTAATTATAAGAAGTTCATTTTTGACTCAAGTACCAAATATCGAAAAAATGACCATTATTAACTTAAATGATTACATAATGTTTATAACATGGTAATAAGTAATATAAAAGGAATAATAAACTTGAAAAAGGTTCTTAAGAAATTATAAATTAACTTTAGTTTATTATTCAAGAGATTAAAGAACGAACGGGTCAAGTCGGACACGGGGTAAGGGACTTCGTCTCAATCTCCTTTCATTGAGGCATATATTGTTTTATACACGACTTTATTTTATACACTATATAAACACATTTGAATTTTCATTTAATTGAAGGGGAATTGTTTTCTACAAGGCATTTTACTAAATGTAAAAAATAATGTTTGTTTTTAACATACGCGGTGACAATGACATTTCTATCGCCGTGAGTATTATTTGATCTTTGGATTCCTTAACAATCCATAATGTTTTTAAAAGAAAAATAAATATCATATACTCTTTTACATATTTTGGTATTGAAAATGGTTTTTGGATTTATTATTTCAATATCTTATTCAATATCTTGAAAAGATATATTGGGATTGCAATTTGGGAATGTTATCTTTCCTATATGCTTATGTTATGTGTTATGATTATATTATGGTTCTTGTGAATTGTTACGTATACAGATGGTTCCATGATAAACCTAGGGCGGGTGAGCCAGAGATAGCTCTCCAATGCATTGGGTAACGTGATGGAGGTAAACGTGAATGTTTCTCCTAAGATATTTAGGGAATATACTATGATGGGTATTCCAAATGTAACTCCCTACGTAGTTGTGATAGCTACAATGTAAGTATGATATGGATGCCAAAAGTTACCTTTATGATTTATGATTTCTATGTGTTATTCATAAATCTTATTATTTCATGAGGTATGTTAAAGAGAATATGTTATGTATTTAATGATTAACTAATGTTTTCTTTCGTTGTTTTATAACACTTACTGAGCTTTTTATGCTCATCCCAAGTTTTGAAATGTTTTTCACAAGACCTAAAGATGAATAGGGTCAAGTATGAGATCAAGGAAAAGTCATGTTGTCTAAAACATGGGACTAGACATGACTCTTTTTTTCAAGAGTTTTTATTTTATGAAAAAAATGGAAACTGAGTAGAAGTGTCTACCTTGTAATTTTTGAGATGTAATGTAATAGTTATGGCCTAATTTTATAAAACTCTAAACCTGGAAAGATCCTCAATGTGAATTATTCATTTAATTCAAGATTATGTAATGTTTAAGGCTGGGTCCTTATAGAGAAGGCTGAGCTTATACAATCACTATAGCTGAGGTTGAAGTACCCAGTAATGTGGTAGACGGTACTTTAATACTATCTTAAAATTTAGCTAATTATTTATTTGATTATGGATCCTCACAAACTTTTATATATATCCAGTTTTCTAAGAAAATTAGATATGTCCCTTTTAATTTTATAATAGAGTTTTTAGTTAAAACTCTTAGGGGAAGTCTTTCTATAACAAGGATATGTCATGTAGTCCACATTATAGCACATAAACACACTTTATTTTCTAACCTTATTATCATTCCTATGGTTGACTTCAATATAATCCTTGGTATGTACTAGATTTAAAAATATAATGCAAAAATTTATTATAAGAAGAAGTAAATTATGATTTGTGTGGAAGATGTTGAATTCCTTATCTTTAGAGAATATACTTCATCATCTGAGCCATATATAGATCCACCCACATTATCTCTACTGGATGAGATTCTTAGGGAAGAAGAGGAAAAAATATTAGGATGGATAGGGTAATCTCTAAATTAAGGATGTACCTATTTTATAGGAATACATTTATGTATTTCCATATAAATTACCTAGATATACCCTAGATCGTGAAGTTGAGTTTTCCATTGATTTAATCCCTGGTAAAATACCAATATCAAATAATATCTATATAATTTACATATGGGATTAGTGGAGTTGAAGAAAAAACTAGAGTATTTGGGTGATAATGTATTTATTCACCTTAGTGTTTTTCCATTGCGATCTCCAATTCTCTTTGTTAATAATAAATATGGATTCATGAGGCTATTCATTGATTATAGGGAAATCAATGTTATCATGAAAAGAAAAAGTGTCATCTTCCTTGAATTAATGAATTATTCAATAAAATTTATAGAGCCCAATATTTTTCAAATATTTACCTTTATTTTGGGTATCATTAATTTTGACTAAATAAAGAATAAATTCCAAATACATCTTTTTAAAATTAGTATGGACATTGCGAGTTTATAGTAATTAAATTTGGATTGACTAATGCACCCTCTGTTTTTATGGATCTAATGAATAGATTATTCAAAGAATATTTTGATGATTTTTTTGGTATTCATTGATGATATTTTGGTTCATTATAAAATTTGAGTACCAAGATAATCAATTACATGTCATTCTTGCAACTCTTTGAAGAAAATAGTTATATGGTAAATTTAGAAAGTGTGATTTATGGATTCAAGAAGTTTCTTTTCTTGGATATATTATCTCCAAAGATGGAATCTCAGATGATTTTATAAAGAAAAAGGTAGTCATATAATGGCCTATACCAATTATGTAGTTTCATTGGTTTAATAGGTTACTATCATAAATTCATTCAGAATTTTTCCTGATTAGCTAACCCATTAACCAATCTTATACAAAAATGGGTTAAGTTTGTTTGGATAAAGGAATGTGATGAATGTTTTTATTAACTAGAGAGGAGATTGGTCAATTCTTTGATTTTGACTCTATCATGTGGAAATAATGGGTTTTTGATATATATTGATGCATCGAATAAGGGACTTAGTTGTGTCCTAATGAAAAAATATAATGTTATTACATATGAATCAAGGTAGTTGAAGACTTTTGAATAGAACTATTCAACCCATTATCTAGATTTGGCAGCTGTAATATTTTCTTTGAAGATATTGAGACATTATATCTATAGAAAAATATTTTATATATACACCTATTATAAAATTCTAAAATACATCTTTTCATAGAAAGAGATCAACATGAGGAAAAGGTGATGGCTTTAGATACTCATGGATTATGATTGCTCAATACACTACAACCTAGGGAAAGCAAGTAAGGTAGCGACTACATTGAGTAAGAAAGATCATGGATTTATGAACCAAATGAGGATTGAGGGAGATCTTATTTTCATGGATATATTAAAGATGGATAAGGTAATTATTAAGGAAGTTGATACATCACACATTTTTTAAATGATTTCAAAACCATATTTATTGTAAAAGATAAAAAGTTCGCAATCTGATGATGAGAAATTTTAGAAGAAAATTAAAGTTGTAAATGGTGGTAAATTATCAGACTTCCTTTGTGATGAAATTATAATGAAATTTGGAAGGAGATTATGTGTTTCACAAAGATGTATAGGTATTTGAGGGAATATTTCTTGTGGGGTAACATGAAGCGGATAATTGTTGATTATGTGTCCATATATTTGGTTTTTCAAAAAGTTAAAGCTATGAGAAATCATCCTAGAGGATTCATGTAACCTATTACTATCCTTTTGTGGAAATGGGATCACATTACTATGGACTTTGTCATGGGACTACCAAAGACTCCTAGAAAGAATGATGCAATATGGGTTATCATTGATCGCTTAACCAAATTGGAACATTTCCTTTATATAAGAGAATATTTACCTCTTGATTACCTCAAAATGATTTATATTAATGAAATTTTAGTACTTCATGACTCACCTCTTTAAATTATTTTTATCAAGATCCTTGTTTTACATCAAAATTCTAGAAGAGTCTTCAGAAGGCTCTTGATACTAAGCATTATTTGAGCACTACCTACCATCCTTAAACTGATAGACAGTCCGAAAGGACTTTTAAAACAATGGAATATATTTTTAGGTCATTCTCACTTTACTTTGAAGGTATGTGGGATCAATATTTACCTTTGGTATAGTTTTCCTATAATAATAGTTTTCATTCAAGTATTCAAATGGCACCTTATGAAACATTATATGAAAAGAGATTTTGTACTCAAACTTTTTGGGATAATGTGGGTAAAAGGAAACTCATATTCCCAAAACATATTAATTAGAAAAAAACAATAGAAAAGGGTATTTAGTCTCACATTAAATAATATCGAAGTTAGAAAAATATTTATGCTGATAATCAGAGGCAAGATTTTTAATTCCAAGTAGGAGGTCATACTTTCTTAAAAGTATCTCTATGAAAAGGGGTTGTAAGGTTTGGTAAGAAAGGGAAACTAAGCCCTGGGTACATAGGACCCTTTAAAATTCTTGAATGAATTTTATTTTTTACTTATCATTTTTAAATACCTTTAAATCTCTCAAAAGTACATAATGTGTTCCATGTATCATTATTAAGAAAGTGCATGCCAAACCCAATGCATGTGCTCACATATGATTAAATATAATTATAAACTAGTCTATATTACTATAAATAACCCATAAATATTCTTTATACTATAGACAAATTATTTAGGAATCATAAAACTTGTCTAGTAAAGGTGCTTTGGATAAATCACAGAATAGAGGAGGCAACATGGGAACTAGAGGATGTTATGAAGAAGAACTATCCTCGTTTATTTAGAAGGAAATATCTATGAAATTTAGAGGATGAAATTTTTTTAGGAGGTAATAATTTAACACCCTAAGACTTTAAAATATATTCATTTTTGAATAAATTTAATTTCATCGATATCTTACAATGCACGCAACACCGGGTTTGAAAAAATGAGATACTCTATTAAAATATTATTATTTAAACATTACCATTATAAAATAGTTGTTAAATTGGAATGTATAAATAGTTTTAAATAAATTATGATAATTATATGGTTTACGCATTTATAAAACAAATAAAATGGATATCTATGTATTGGATATAATATTAGAACTATTTTAAAGAAAGAGAGATGTTCTCTGAAACATTTTATTTCTTTAAAAGGTAGTTTAGTCACACTTTTCACACATAATTTATTATTAATATTTACCAATTTTAGAAAAATATTTAAAAATATAATCTTCATTTTTTAAATCCTAATTTCAAAATTATCTTAGGGTGATTTTTTGGATTTTTCTAAAATGTTTCATTTTTCAATGAATAGTGAAAATACTGAATTTTAATTGAAAACTTCATTTTCATTTAAATAATTTATAATGTTAAATGATATTTTAAATTAGTTTTAAAGTAAAATTAATTAAATATTATATAAATTAATATAATTTAGGTTATTTTAATCATTTTCATATTAAATTTTGATATATAAACTTTGTAAACTTTTGAACATTTTATATTTAAAAACATGTGTTCTTATCAAGTCGGAAAGATGAATTTTAAATTATATTTTTACACATATGTTAATGTAATTTGAAAAAATATATTACATATTTTTAATAATCATAATTTATATTGTTTAATAAGTTCAACTTAATTTTTTATCAAAATGAATAGTGAAAAGGTAGAAAATAATTATCGTAGTTGAGGTAAAAATGGATTTACTAGGGGTTAAACTAACAAAATGAGGGTTAAAATGACCTAAAAACTTTTCTAAAATCCATTTTATAGTAATATTTAGACCCTATCATGTATAATTATTTATAATAATCTATTTTGGACCCTTTTTCGTGTAAAAAATGTGGGTACACCTTTTTCTTTCCAAAAATCACAAGTGTGTCACTCACCTCACTTATAAAAGGCCACCTCATATCCTCTATTATAAACACCTTAAAACCCTTTTGTTTCAGAAAATAACTACCCAAGTAAATTCCAAAATTCCCTCCTATTATCCTAGAAGCTCTGTTTTTGGAATAAATCCTACCTATAAAGGATTTTGGAGCCAACCTAATGAGGTTACTCGAAGAATAGGTATTGTTCTTCAACAAGTGTTTTTATTTTATTTCTTACTCCACCTCTTTAAATTATAATTAAAACATGATGATATAATAACCTAAGTATATTACATATACTTATATGTTTTTATAATAAGTTCATGACCAAAAACCCACCTCCACTTTCATTAAATGGGTTATGAAAACATTATTCGTGTGTACGGTGGATTACCATCTCTCGAACGGATGTCATTCATTTTCCATTAACACCTATCTATATTGGGTATAATGATGGATATATAGTATATATATGATATTTATAACATAATTATACCATTTTATTCATTATATCATAGATAACTTTTTACTTTCCATTCCTTAAGGGATACAATAACGTCGCTCGTATATATATCAAACTACCGCCTCACAAAGCGATGTGATTTTTCTTTCAATAACACGTAACATGGAAGGTGATAAGGAAAAAATTAATAAATATATGTGATATACATTAAATAATTATTATATTAATGATATATTTATCATTATGAAAATATAATATATCATTTTCTTTCTTACACTGAAAAATGATAATATTGTTTGTGTACGTGTGGGTTACCATTTCCATGAAGCAATGTGACTCTCTTTTCATCACCACACCACATGGATGATATATATGTGTGTGTGTGTGTTTGTGTGTGTGTGTGTGTATTTACAGAAATAATATGGTATTTATTATATTATTATCATTATTTAAAGATTAATTATTACTTACATTCTTTCCATAATGATCGTTGAAAATGGAAACATTAATCATACATATGTACGGCCTACTGTCTCCATGATCGTAACGTACTTAATTTCTCAAAACCATATTTCATGATTGATATTAAAAATATAATTGATATATTAATTTGATAATTATTTCATGATTATTATCATGTAGATTATATAATTATATAATATGTGCAAGAACCATATCTTTTGTGACGAAACACGCATGAAACAATGAAAATAATTAAATATTATTAACGAAAAGGTGATAATATGTTATAAAATTATTATATGACATTATAAATATTAATATTGTTATTTAATAAGTTAATAACATGTTTAAAACCACTATAAAGGATTTTAAATCATGTTCAACTAAAAGAAATCGTAAGGTAAGGGATTTCGTCTCAAATTACATTCCATTGAGATGTTTTTGTTTTTATGAACTAATTCACTTTTATGTGGATTATATACTACCACTTTGAAATATAATATCATTATTCATTTATAATTCATGGTATTTTAAGTTTCAATATGAATTATTTCATCCAATGGGATTTAACTTGAAAATTACTAAGTGGTAAAATCTATTGTACAATCTCACTTTCTTTTGTGATTGTTAACTTTATCCTGAAATAATAAATTTCTTGTGATCATTTTTAATTATACATTAAATTTAAATTAAATATGCATATTATTTTATAATAGATATGATTATTTCCTAAACCTTATACCATTTTTACATATGGTGTTCACTTTTACAGTTATTTAATTAACTAGGGAAATATCGATAAATTTGTATCCTTTACTCAGAAATGACATACCCCTGGAAGAAAACCTCATGAATCCAGAATTGTAACTTAGAGATATTAATATAAATCTAGTTCTCCTAAATAAAATCTATGACCAACCTCAAGTTCTTTTCATGCTCCTTCTACAACGTAGAGTAAATGATTTTTCCATCAATGAAGACAACTAAAAACTGGTCCAAGTATAGATGGAGAACATGGCCACGAAGATCCTCCAACTTCAACTATAGGTCCCATATCTAGGAAAGGTCCATATGATATGACATAGATGATATAAAAGTGGTCTCGAGATGAAATTTGATGAAAAAATCCATCTATCTCCATAGAGGTAGTCTCATAACATCCTTAGGGAAGACCTCTATAAAGTCCTCCATAAATGAGGGAATCTAGATTCTTAAAGATTCTAATACACCAAGGGATACACTCACCAAATTAAGGGTTATGGGGTCTAACCTCCTACTCGCAACACCCAATTTCCCTACCATGATACCTCTCTCACTCGTAAAGGTGAATCTCATCCCATAAGTGTGAAGGCATCTAACTCATTTTTTGTGAAATTCAATTTGTGCTTGGACCATGGACAACCAATCCATACCCAATATAAATTCATAGGGTTTCATCATGATGACCAAAAGGTCCCATGTGAACCTCTATCCACAAAGTGATAGCTCACACTGCTGAAAAATAAAATATATAGAATAAGAATTTCATGTAGGAACCTCAAGACAAAGTTGATGGGCTAGCGCCTCAAATGGGAGCTCCAAATATCACACTAGGAGTATAGAGATGAAGGAATGACTCTCACTTATTTCTAATAATACTGAGGTAAGAGTAGAAAAAATACAGATCGTACCATTAATCATCTCATGTGATGTTGGGTCATAAGCCTCCATTGCATGTAGTTGTCTGTGGCCCCGACCGCCAGCTCCCTGAGCCTGACGTGGGTCACTCGGTGGTGCTGGTGTAAGGATCTCATAATGTCATCCACCACCCACATATATTACTCTTAGAGATCCACCTATAACAACCCTTCCATTTATTACACATTAGCACATTATTTATTACATAAAATTACACTTAATTTAACCCGAAATATAGAGAAGTCTAGTGTATTTGGTAATTAGATACATTACATTACAACTTAAAACATGGAATAAAAAATATTTATTGAAAACTTATTTAACATGATCATACTTAAAACTAAAAGGGATAACCTTAATAAATTACTAAGAAATCGATGAGATATAAAACCTAGTAATTGAATAAACATGGAATAAGGTAAAACATGTTAGAAAATATCCATATCAAGGGGAATAAAAAGAGTGTGAATCATAAACATGAATGATAAGCCATGATATAGAATTATAACATAAAGGAAACATGAAAAAGTGGAAACAACTTAAAACATTGCATCATAGGTCAAGTCTAACAAACAAGACATCATAATGCACAAAGTTCCATAAAGGAATCGGTTTTACTCCCTATCCCAACATTATGTATCATGATACTAAACATTACCCAATGCATTTAAGTTCTATATAATTTTGAGCACACCCATCATTTTCAGTTCATTATCATAATTAAGTGTGACATATAGATCATACAACATGGATTCATTCATCATTATATTTTATTCCATGAACTTGGATTGTGGAATAAATACATGTAAACTCCCAATAAGAATGAGTATAAGTGAATAAATTTGAACACCATTTATATAAATTGGGTATGGTATTCACTACATAATTGTTTTGGCATGGATTCCTGCAGTGAGATTTCAGCAGAATAAAGGGGAAGTGTAAATATTCATGGAAGGACTCAATAAGAGATAAATGGGCCTCTCATCATTTATAAATCATAATTATTATTGGATTTGGTGGCCTATAACCAACTACTTTGTACTTTATTCATTAATAAATAACTTATCACATCATGATTATTCTCTGGCGTGACAATGCATGTGATAATTTCCTAAGGATAGTTGTTGCATTAAAGGGTCGTAGCGGATCCCTACTATGATGAGAAACCGGAAGTTCCATAACGCTGTTCTTGAATATATATTCTATGTACGGATGATGTTATTTGAGGGACACAAATAATACAGGCCATTAGGGGTGAGGACTCATAAAACTTTGAGGCACCTTCTCATGGTGTTCTCCCTTGGTGATATCCAGGAGCATATTATAAGAACGAGACCCACCAGTAGGAAATCCACAATTCATAGTGTCATTGTATGTTCCTATCTACAGATGTGTGTATTGGTCCTTAGACTTTAAGATCATTATTAATGGTTATTACAACTCACGCACTTAGATGTATTGATGAAAACGATGATGGCACATTGTTCGTAGTGAGGTAGGATATGTTGGGTGTGTCACGAGTGATACTACATTAATAGATAATACGAGAAAGGAATTGTCCCTTCTGTTCCATAACGGAAGTTGATATCTCAGACCCTTTGATGTAATTGATATAGCCTAAATAAATCCATGTCCATGGTGAGGAATGGGAAAGTTCAATTCCAGGAAGTCAAAGAAAGAGTAATCTAGCACATGGGTTGATGGAACCAGCATGCAACCCGCTTGATTCGAGATATAGAGACAAATGGATTATATTACACGGTAAGTGTTCGTAGGAGGTGACACGTCATTGTGGCATTAACTGCTTTCTCTATGGGTGCCTTGGCGTGTTGATAGATGTTAACCTTGTACTTTAGGTAGGCTCTACCTAATGCCACTGAGAAAGAGGCCTAGAGGGTCACACACTAAATGTGTCCAAGTATCTCAGTTAAATATTAATTTAACAAGTTAAATAAATATTATTCCCGGATGTGGTTTAATAATTATTTAAGGATGTCTGATCATATTTATTTCGACACTAGTTATTCGAGAGAATATATTTTGGGTGAAATAACATATATATTTATTAGCGAGTAATGCAGTGATATTTATTTGAGAAATAAATAGCCATTATTCAAGGTCTAATAAATGTGGTGGAGGAAACAAAGAAAAATGGAAAAATAAAAGTACACGCCGTGTATATTAAATATACATGCCGTGTATTTTTTCTGGGAAATTACGAGAAATAATATTATTTATTTAATTAAATAATATTAGGTGTAATTTGTTGGGAACATGTCAAGTAATAATAATAGTCAACTGTTATTATTAGACATGGGGTATTACTAATAATTAAATGAAATGAATAAATGCTTTTTGGTAATTAATTCATTTTATTATTCTATGTAATTAAAAATACCAATTGTATGTTTCTCATTATCCTTGCCTTTTTTTAGTGTGGTGGTGCACAATTTATTTGGAAAAGCTCTCAAACCAAGAGATAATTCTTTTTCCACCGAGAATACTCTCAAGATACGAAAGAGAGATATCCACCTCCACCAGATCAAGGCGATCAAAGGCGAACATCACAAGCAAAGGCTCTTTTGTGCTAGCACCCTTAGATCCCTTTGGCGACATCCAAAGATATGTGGAGCACATGTGGATCCCCACTAGAGGAATCCTACACTTGGATTCTACGACGCAATGACAGATCACATCGGATAGTGACCGGAAACATCAATGAAGAAAGAATTTCATCAAGGTAATTCTTTTCAATTAATTAAATTAATTATAACCAACATATGATGATCCTATCTATTATTTTAGGACTCCCCTCTTTATTTTTTGTTCTTCGTTCTATTCTGAGGATCCATCATTTTATTATCGTGATGGATCTCTAATTGATCATTGTTAACACTAAAATTAAAGTTGGGTACACCCACCAATGTGCTTCCGCTGCACTTAGAACCTACAAGTGCTATCAAAGGGATCATATCATTGATTATAATTATTTGGTTTTTTCATTGGTGATTTATGCATTTAATAATTTAGTTATTTCAATTCAAGTTAATCATTCTTTAAAATTGAATCTCAAGATTTGTTCCTCCTCACTCGTTTCTCGTTTACCTTACAAAAATGCACTTTTATTTTTATTTTGATTAAAATAAAATAGAGGAACTCATCCAGAGGTGCCAGACGTTCTTGGTCGTACAACACCAGAATACACAGCGTGTATTCGGAAGTACACGCCGTGTATTCTAGGTTCAATTCATTGGATCGGTCTGCCAAATCAGATCGTGTAAATGGATCATATCTAAGTCTTTAATACCTCATGTGTTGAACAAGAACAGGTGGCACATGGTTTCTAAATTACACTCTATGTGGCCCATGGAACATGGAGTGTAGTCCCTTTAGGTTAGGGTTGGACCGTGTACCTCGTACACGGCTTTCCCAACTGGAAACCATGTAACACAGATACTACATGTCGTGTGTCCCACTGAACATGTTGTGTACTCTGAAGATTTCCAAAGTACATCAACACGCCATTTCCCCAGGCGTATACTTCGGATGGACAGTAAACAAAAGTAAACGTCGTGTATTCGAAACTACATGCCATGTACTCATCCAAATTACATAGATTTATGAAAATTTATTATTATATTATACAATCCATTGAGTCGTGTACCATAGTGCATGCATAAAGCTAAGGCACAACATGTGATAGGTGTTTTATATATGTGTGTTTAATTTAACATCTGCGTAATGTTCGTCTCTACTCATTGGGTAGTTATGAATCGGAATTCACTGAGTTGCCTCCAAGGTACAAGTTACGTACAAAGATAATTTAAAAAGAATTTATTTGTTTAAAATTATGATGGATGAGAATCTCAAGGAAATTCAGAAAAGGGTTTAAGATAAAAGGATTGATTAATTAAAAATAATTGATTGATTCAAGTGTGATTTATCTTAAACAAGAATGATTAAAGAATTTAATGCTAGTTTTATTATGCATAAATATCATTGCATGTATGGATGATCATGAGCAAGACCAAGACATTTTTATGTGAATGGTTTTTTTTAATTTAAATTAAATTTTTTGGCATGTGTGCCTTCTCCACATTAATATATAGGGCCTACACGACCAAGGTTTATTTTATGTAAAACCCCCTTTTTACCCATCACCTTTGTGTGAGATAAATTCATATGTAATGGATGGAGCTCCCAAGCTAGTGGAGGTGGCCCAAGTCAAGAGCCAAGGGGAAATCAATCCAAGAAGATACAAAGGTGGATAGGTGGAAAGCTATAAACACGAACCCAAAAGTTTCAAGGGGTTTCTCCCCAAGGTCTTGGGATAGTTTATCAACCACTAGATAAACTAACCAATAGAACAATCTCATGATCACACCATTTATTTTATTTTTGTTAGTTGCATGGTTTATTTATTGTGGGTGTGTTGTCACGATCTCACAATTAATTAATTAAACAAGCATGCAAGATGGAACTAAAATAAAACCGGATTATGTGTAAATATTATCTTAGACATGTTAATCACTTAATTATGTACCACTTAATATTAAGAAACATGTAATCAAAGATAATAAATTGGAAATTTATGTATAAGGATAAAATCCCTCAAAGAAATATTAAGTCAGTGTAGCCTTCCACAATCTTGGTTAGAATCGAACCATAGTTCAAAGTGCTTGACCAACCCTAGTTGGGGTGCTCTCAATTATCGAGGAATTATAATTCAAGGTTTTGGGTTGACATGACTTGGTTCGCATCGATGGTTGACTGCCACAAAATGACTTGGTGTGACCAAGAGTAAAGGGTTGAGGAAATCCAAAAGGATTTCAGGATTGGGGTGTCCACTCGGCGGATTAAGGAGCTGAGAGTTAATGAAGTTGGAATTTTGAAATGACTACCTAAAACCCTTAAAGTTTCTTGACCAACCCTAGTTGGGGTAATGTGAAGAGAAATATGGATCCTTACCACTAGAATATTCAAGTAACAGAATATTCTGAAGTCAACGGTGAGGGCTATTGAATTTCGATAAAATAGTGGGAGACTAATAAGAATTAATTTATTTATTTGTCTCGGTTTTATCATAAAAAGTACTAAACCTTTGCTAATATTAATTTTTTTGTAGAAACGGAAAGAAAAATGACATCAAACATATCATTATGAACCATACTCGAGAAGTAAAACATTCTCACTTGCACCAATTTCCAGGAATGGTAGAGGTGTTTATGCGTCATCCTTCGCCACCAGAGGAAATTGTATGTGTTGGAAGAGCTCATTCCAGTTGAACCTAGAAAAGAGTCCAGTGGTGAGGAACTATCTCTTTATATGAAACATATGGATGATTCCAAAGATGTCTAATGTTTCATGCTATCGTCCATGTCTAATGAGCTCTTGAAGCAATATGAAAACATGGACGCATATAGCAAGATGTCTCACCTTAAGGATCTCTATCAAGAGAAGGCGATACAAGAGAGATATGATGTAACACCCTAACCTTCCACGGTACATTTCCCTTCGAATAATGCAATGGCGTGCATTGTACGCAACTTCGAGATTCTAACACACCACAACCAATCAAACTAGCCTTTATGAATAGTAATACCTACTTTTTGAAATTTTATAAATTCTATCTCTCAAAATGGACTTCATTTTTGGATTCGTAATATCGAATTTATCCCAGGGTGAAATTTTGGAACTTTTCAGATAACACTTATATTTTGATGAATAGTGAAAATTACTAAATTTTAATTAAAAACAACTTTTTAAATAAAAAAAATTTATAGTGATAAATTATATTATTGAGTGGTTTTAAAGTATAATTAGAATATATTTTTACCATTTTATCCAATGGTGTTCATTAGAATTAATTTCACTTTGAAATTGGACCTAAACAATTGTCAATCTTTGGATATATATTGTTTCTTAAAAACACGCTATTTGTTGTCACAACGGGAATTAATTATAAAATTAATTAATGCAACTTATATGTTTAGAATTTTGTAAAATAGACATCATTTTTGAATTCGGAATATCAATTATAGCTTAGGGTAAAATTTTGGCATTGTTCTGAAAAACGTCAATTTTTGATGAATAGTGAAACTACTAAGTGGTAGTTTAAAAAAACTGAATTTTTCATAAAACTTAATTTTACCGCTTCTGTGAATGGAATTTCGAAAATCCGAGAGACATGGTTAATATCAAGAAGTAAAATTTGGTTCAATGAGATGAAAAAAAAATTTAGTGAATAGTACCTTTTTACTTTTATTTACCATGGTTAAAAGTAAATAGGGTAATTAAGGGTAAAAATGATATTAATATTACCCTAACACATGTCCTAATTCTATTGGACAAGTGTATCTCAAACAAAAACAACCTTAGGAATAAAATATTATCATTTAGGTCCACTTGGATTAGATTAGGACATTTATTATTATTTAATTCAAAGAAGAGTTAAAAGAGTTAAAATCAAAGTTTATTTACTAAAACATTTTAATTATAGGGTTATACATAAGATAAATTAGATTGTAAATATTAATTAGAAATCTAATAAGATTTCCTACATAATTATATTTTATTTATAATTTTTAGACATTAAATAATTTAATTTATTTATGACACAATGATGATGCAGTAATTACCATAATAGTGAAAAATTAAAATAATTGATATTATAAATAACCAAATAAATATAATTTAAGACTTATAATGAATTAAACTAATTTTATAGGATAATATTACATATTAGGATTGATTTAATTGACTTTTTTCGAAGTAATCATTCTGTTATGAGTTTCACAAAAATCAACTATTGAATAGTGTCAAAATTGACATAAAAGAGTTTTTAAAACAAATATTATATTATTAATTGATATTAAATTCCTAAAAATCTAAGGTTCATCAAAGAGACTTATATCATGATAGGTATATCATTAAAGGACCACTTGGGGGTCTCTTGGATGTATATAGTAAGTTTATTAACTATATAATATAAAAATACAAAGTGACATGGTAAATGTCAAACTAATTAACTAAGAGTTAAAACTAAAAGATAAGAATAATATAGTGACCCAAAACTGTCTAAATTCTATTGGTTGAATGGTTTTAGACCTATACCCACCTTAACCTTTGAATAATCAACTTTGTAGCCATTAGAAACCGAATATGAATTTATTATAAATTAATATTTTTAGCTTTTCCAAAGGTGCCCCTCACCCCTCTTATAAAAGGGCACTCCTCCTTCGAATTTCTTCACACCTTCAAAGCCTTTTGGTTCGGCAAACCCCTGCACAAATACTCTCTAAACTTCCCTCACTACAACTAGGAGGCCTTAGTTTTATCAGAAAGCCAACCTAAGGAGCCCTTTTGATCAAATCAAAAGGAAGAACCCGAAGAAGAGGTAATGTTTTCACCACCCCTTTTCAAGTTCCTTTCTTCTTTCACTTCTTCTTTATTTGTTATTACAATTCTAAAATAATAACTCTAGTATATTATATATATTGTGATGTTATTATAAATATGGTACAACCATATTCAGTATTTTATCCACCCTTTGAATAACATGTCACCATACGTGCGTACGTACGGCTTACCGTCTCCAAGTCGTGGTGTAATTGTTATTCAATATATTATTATTTGGGTGGGTATAATAATGATGTGTAACTCATGAAAATAATAAATATAACATTATAATGATTCTTTATATACGATATAACATCCAATTATATATTATTTTAATATCAAAAGAATGATATTGTCGCTCGTGCGTACGTACGGACTACCGTCTCCACGAACGCGATGAGATTCATTCTCTATCGTACCCATTCAAGTATAATTATCATTTGATTATTTAAAAATAATAAGAACTTGATATCATTCTGGATATATGAATAAGATACAACCTATCCATGACAAACATGGCTTGCGTAACAAAACATATAAAAGAAAATGAGTAAGTTAACACCTGAAACGACGATAATTCTAAGATATTATTAACAAAGCAACGTTAAAAGATCATATATAATATCATATTAATGTATATGATTCATGAATAATTTAATAACAATTATTTCAACATTATACAGGATGTTAACCTACCCCAACCAAGGAAAAGTACAAGGTAATGGATTTTCTTATCTCACTTTTAATTCCGTGAGAATTCCATTGTTCGCCACTTATTTATTGCATGTGGTGTGTGTACTGCCCATGATTGTATTCATTGTGTCATATACTTTAATTTATGAATATTTACATCATCATTTTATTATCCTTCTTTCATGGGTGTATGTTTTTTAAGTTACCAAATCGATAAGGGATTTTGAAATTTCAATTTCCATTTATTCATCTTTACGCAAACTCCATTGATTATTTTACTCCGAGATTATGTGTGGAATCACTATTCATTTGCTTATGTCATAATTTCCACTCCCCTTTTCTATGGATATACTTATGATACACATAATCACTCCATTGATAATTTCTCAAGTCATCGTTATGAATTTGACAAGAGTAATTTTAACTCATTCTCCATTTGTTGAGTTAAACATCCAATTCATTGGTGTTGTTTTTACAAGATTATGTGTGAATGTTCTTTGATTGTTTTACACTGAATATCCAATCATATTTAGTGTATTTATATTTTTCACACATAACTATGTCATTGATTTATCCTTAACCTAAGGTTACGACCTTTATGAGATATTTCATCTCAATTTACATTCCATTGAGACTTTTTTGTTGATATACACCAAATCACTTTTATGTGGTGTATATAATGTACTTTGACATAGTATATAATGAATCCCTTTATTATCATGATATTAAAAAGTTTTGATTACCTCAATTATTTTTATTCAAGTGTCTCTCTTTTGGTTAGAATCTCTAACTAAAATACCATTTTTAAATTTTTTAAAGACTTATTCTTCTAAATCTTGCTCATTAATGTTCATGTTTTAAAAATGGTTTTAAGGATTTATTTATATGGACATTAAAGTTTTAAAATTAAAACTCCATTTAAAAAGTTTCAAAGTGGTATGGGACACTTTGATTCAAAAATCTATTTTTAAATGGCTTCTTGACAAATGGTGTGACTTTTAAATGATTTCAAGAAAAAGGGGGATATTTCTCTCAAATAGTTTTAATGATTATTTTCACCTATGTCAACATCCTTCATTATTATTGATTGAGGTTAATGTGATACAATACAATCTTCCATATTGTATCAAATGAGTTATATTTTACTATGGATGTGCTATTTTTATACCATTCATGGTTTGTGGTTAAAGTATTGACATTTCGTATGCTAGTTTTAATACGAATGTTTATGTTATGTTTAAACCTGTTCATATGAGGAATGCATTGGACTTAATAAGTCACGGGTGGAGCCCGCTATAGCTCCTCGATGCATCGGTAGGTCTCATGAGACAAAATAGTGTCTTGGCACAAGGCCTTGACAAAATCTTATTTGTAGTCTTGGCACGAGGCCTTGGCTATGTGGTTATGATAGTCTGGCATTATGCATTCTATCATTATGAAAGTGGTTATTGATATTGCATGTGATCATTAGACTAGTATAATATCCATGTAAGTAAGTAAATGGCATTATTTTATTTTATCTTTTCCATTTTATGCTGAAGTTCAAGTTTAAAGAGGCTTTTTTTTAGTTATAAATTTCTTTAAGTGTTTATGCTTATCTATGAAAGCTTCTGATATATTTTTATCCTTACTGAGCATTTGAGATCACCCCTTTCAGTGTTTTATTTTTCCCAAGATGAGAAGAAGTAATTTATGAATGACCTTCAAGGATAGTATGATGGGATATGAAGACAAGATGTTGTTTTAGTTTTTTTACCTTATGATGTAATGTAAGACTTATGAATATATCTAGTGTTTCCAAGACTACTAAACTAATCGGTATTTCAAGACTTGATCCTTTGTGATCATGACAATGTTATGTAATAATGCACTGACTCTGGGTATCTAGGGTCGGGGTGTTACAGTTGGTATCATAGGAAGTTTAGTACAAAACTTGGAAGCTAGATTTAGATAAACTCTTATTAGAGCACGTAGACCTAAGATGAACTTTGAGGATTAGTATAGAAGAACTTCCTAGAATTTTAGTATTGTAGAGATTTTGTGAGTTTTCCGAGCAATAAATCCCTGTCTGGATATGAGCAGGTAGAGGCGGATCTGGCATAGATGTACCTAGGGGTAAAACTCGAAAACACCGCTTTAAGCTAGACTCGAACGGGAACTGGTGCACGACAATGGGCCTTGCTGCACTCTTGGTTACGACACTCCCAGGGGATATGCTTAGGATAATTTACATTTTCTTTACAAACCAATTTGAAGTATTATATATATAAGATGAGAGTAAATGACCTTGGTTAATCCTAATATGTTTCAAATTGAGAATATGGTGACATGTTAATCTCTAAATGATTTTATGACTACTGTTACTCACACAATGATTTCTATCTTTAGTAAATGGCTAGATTCCAAGGAAGTCATAGTGACTTTGAGAATGATGTACAAGGTGGGAACGGTGGTGGCAATGAGCAACAAAATGGAATGTTGATAGGCGTAAAAGATATCGTCTTTATGCCAAATCTGTTTTCCAAAAATATGATCAACAACATATATATTAACCAACTCCCAGACTCAACAAGGAAGAGAAAGGTGATGAATGATAAGAGCTCCAGCAATGGAGACCATGGAGAAAAGAACCCTCAATTTCCATTATGCAAGAAATGTGGTAGGAGACACCCGGGAAAGTGTCTCAATGGGACTAAGAAATGCTTTACATGTGGGAACGAAGGACATAAAGTGAAGAATTGCCGAAGCAAAATGAAGAGTACTGTGGAAGAAGATAAAAATGGTCCCAAGAGTCCATTTACAGTCATTTGCCGTAAATGTAGGGGACCTGGCCCTTACTCAATGGAATGCCCTATTCTATAGGATATTTTCTTGGTCAAAGAAGAAGCTATGTGGAAATAAATGGTTAGAGAAATGTTTAAAAAGTATTAGTGCTCCTTGTCGATGGGTTTACTTTGGAATAATTTTCTATTGTATTTGTAACCCCGCAGTTTTCCATGTGAGAATGATATTTGAGGAAGAATTGTCTCTTCTCTTGTGGATATAGGTATAAATAACTATTTGGTTTTATATGATCATTGGGGTTTGAGAGAATTATAAGTTATTATAATTTGGGATGAAAATGCAAGGTATGATATAACATTTGTGGTTAAATTATGTTATGGTATTTTGAGGAATTTATCTCATTTTGGTAATATTATAAAATATAGTTTTTGAAAAAGGACAACACGTAAACTGTGTGACAACCCATCGCGTCGGACAAAGTTGTGGGAATCAAACCCACAACCAAGGTGTGATTGGGATTTATCGCCTACCACTGGACTACGTGAAGTCCCTGGTTAGTGTGACTATTATTTTTAGTTAAATAATTTTATTGATCAATAATAAGTTGATTTGGGTTCTTATGTCTTATCAAATGAATACCCTTAGTATAGGAAAATGATTTGGTGATTAAGTGATAAATGTTATTTTGGAAGATGTTCACTTTGTTTGGAACACTATATGTCCAATGAAAATTGAATACTATGGGATGTCATTAGAGGAGTAATGGTGGATTTTTATCTATGCTTTTATTGTGGATTTATAGTGATTTGGGTTATTTATGGAAATGATTAACCTATAATAAAGAATATGTTATTAGGTTAATTACATTTAAGTATGTGACTTTAAGAGCAGATGATTTCATTTGGAGATACAATTTAATGTGGAAGACTACATTATTATAAGTTTTGGGTTTCCATATTAGTTTAGAATATATTGAAGGATTTTAAGGATAATTTATTATTGAATGGTATTTATTTAACTTTGGGGTATTGTTGGTTTAATTTTAGAAAATTAAGATTAGTATTTTTATTTTTCTCTAATGGAATATACATTTGAGGGATCATTAGATCTTGTACTAACCATTTTGGTTTTGATTAATCTCTAAAAACAATGTAAATATATAGTTCATCCTGCATGGATCATGTGATTTTATAGAAGTTTATTCTAGCTCTTCCAGTGTGACCAAGTCTTCTTGAATACTCATCGTTTAAAAAAAATGAGTTAGTGGTGGAAATTTATTAAAGAATGAAACTCTACTTAAAATGTAAGTATATATCCTTATATTCTTAGTCAATATCATAAATAAATTCCTCATCCTTATGTAATGTAACTTAAAACAAAAAATGTTGTCCGTTTACTTTCCTATTAGGAGACTAATGGTCGTTTGTCCCAACACAAGTTTGTGGTTTTCTTATTGTTAACTTTCTCCTGATCATGATTTATATCCCTCTCCATCAGAACTTGACACTTAGTTTATCATCCATATCCATATTTTCCTACATGTAATCCGAGTATGGGTTATCTTGGTTGACCTTTATACCTCTCTTTCTTTCTTTTAAAGTGATAGTTTTATTGACTCTTTTTCCGATGTGGGACTTTCCATTATATTCCCAAGCACAATTTTAAAAATTGCGAGGACGCAATTTATTGAAGGGGGGGAGAATGTAACACCCCAAGCTTCCACGGTACGTTTCCCTTTGAATAATGCAATGGCGTGCATTGTACACAACTTCGAGATTCTAACACACCACAACCAATCAAACTAGCCGTTATGAATAGTAATACCTACTTTTTGAAATTTTATAAATTCTATCTCTCAAAATGGACTTCATTTTTGGATTCGGAATATCGAATTTATCCTATGGTGAAATTTTGGAACTTTTCGGATAACACTTATATTTTGATGAATAGTGAAAATTACTAAATTTTAATTAAAAACAACTTTTTAAATCAAAATAATTTATAGTGATAAATTATATTATTAAGTGGTTTTAAAGTATAATCAGAATATATTTTTACCATTTTATCCAATGGTGTTCATTAGAGTTAATTTCACTTTGAAATTGGACCTAAACAATTGTCAATCTTTTGATATATATTGTTTCTTAAAAACACGCTATTTGTTGTGACAGCGGGAATTAATTATAAAATTAATTAATGAAACTTATATGTTTATAATTTTGTAAAATAGACATCATTTTTGAATTTGGAATATCAACTATAGCTTAGGGTAAAATTTTGTCATTGTTCTGAAAAACGTCAATTTTTGATGAATAGTGAAACTACTAAGTGGTAGTTTAAAAAAACTGAATTTTTCATAAAACTTAATTTTACCGCTTCTGTGAATGGAATTTTGAAAATCCGAGAAACATGGTTAATATCAAGAAGTAAAATTTGGTTCAATGAGATGAAAAAAAAAAATTGGTGAATAGTAACTTTTTACTTTTATTTACCATGCTTAAAAGTAAATAGGGTTATTAAGGGTAAAAATGATATTAATATTACCCTAACACATGTCCTAATTCTATTGGACAAGTGTATCTCAACCAAAAACAACCTTAGGAATAAAATATTATCATTTAGGTCCACTTGGATTAGATTAGGACATTTATTATTATTTAATTCAAAGAAGAGTTAAAAGAGTTAAAATCAAAGTTTATTTACTAAAATATTTTTAATATAGGGTTATACATAAGATAAATTAGATTGTAAATATTAATTAGAAATATAATAAGATTTCCTACATAATTATATTTTATTTATAATTTTTATATATTAAATAATTTAATTTATTTATGACGCAATGATGATGCAGTAATTACCGTAATAGTGAAAAATTAAAATAATTGATATTAGAAATAACCAAATAAATATAATTTAAGACTTATAATGAATTACACTAATTTTCTAGGATAATATGACATATTAGGATTGATTTAATTGACTTTTTGCGAAGTAATCATTCTGTTATGAGTTTCACAAAAATCAACTATTGAATAGTGTCAAAATTGACATAAAAGAGTTTTTAAAAACAATATTATATTATTAATTGATATTAAATTCCTAAAAATATAAGGTTCTTCCAAGAGACTTATATCATGATATTTATATCATTAAAGGACCACTTGGGGGTCTCTTGAATGTATATAGTAAGTTTATTAACTATATAATATAAAAATACAATGTGACATGGTAAATGTCAAACTAATTAACTAAGAGTTAAAACTAAAGGATAAGGATAATATAGGGACCCAAATCTGTCTAAATTCTATTGGTTGAATGGTTTTAGACCTATCCCCACCTTAACCTTTGAATAATCAACTTTGGAGCCATTAGAAACCGAATATGAATTTATTATAAATTAATATTTTTAGCTTTTCCAAAGGTGCCCCTCACCCCTCTTATAAAAGGGCACTCCTCCTTCTCATTTCTTCACACCTTCAAAGCCTTTTGGTTCGGCCAAACCCTGCACAAATA
This sequence comes from Viscum album, assembly GCA_963277665.1. Lineage (NCBI taxonomy): Eukaryota > Viridiplantae > Streptophyta > Magnoliopsida > Santalales > Viscaceae > Viscum > Viscum album. The sequence goes on along the minus strand of OY728119.1, from coordinate 1,502,491,126 downwards.
CTCTCTCAACTTCCCTCACTACAACTTGGAGGCCTTAGTTTGATCAGAAAGCCAACCTAAGGAGCCCTTTTGATCAAATCAAAAGGAAGAACCCGAAGAAGCGGTAATGTTTTCACCACCCCTTTTCAAGTTCCTGTCTTCTTCCACTTCTTCTTTCTTTGTTATTACAAATCTAAAATAATAACTCTAGTATATTATATATACTGTGATGTTATTATAAATATGGTACAACCATATTCAGTATTCTATCCACCCTTTGAATAACATGTCACCATACGTGCGTACGTACGGCTTACCGTCTCCACGTCGTGGTGTAATTGTTATTCAATATATTATTATTTGGGTGGGTATAATAATGATGTGTAACTCATGAAAATAATAAATATAACAAGATAATAATTCTTTATATAGGATATAACATCCAATTATATATTATTTTAATATCAAAATAATGATATTGTCGCTCATGCGTACGTACGGACTACCGTCTCCACGAACGCGATGAGATTCATTCTCTATCGTACCCATTCAAGTATAATTATCATTTGATTATTTAAAAATAATAAGAACTTGATATCATTCTGGATATGAATAAGATACAACCTATCCATGACAAACATGGCTTACGTAACAAAACATATAAAATAAAATGAGTAAGTTAACACCCGAAACGACGATAATTCTAAGATATTATTAACAAAGCAACGTTAAAAGATCATATATGATATCATATTAATGTATATGATTCATCAATAATTTAATAACAATTATTTCAACATTATACAGGAGGTTAACCTACCCCAACCAAGGAAAAGTACAAGGTAATGGATTTTCTTATCTCACTTTTAATTCTGTGAGAATTCCATTGTTCGCCACTTATTTATTGCATGTGGTGTGTGTACTGCCCATGATTGTATTCATTGTGTAATATACTTTAATTTATGGATATTTACATCATCATTTTATTATCCTTCTTTCATGGTTGTATGTTTTGTAAGTTACCAAATCGATAAGGGAATTTGAAATTTCAGTTTCCATTTATTCATCTTTACGCAAACTCCATTGATTATTTTACTCCGAGATTATGTGTGGAATCACTATTCATTTGATTATGTCATAATTTCCACTCCCCTTTTCTGTGGATATACTTTTGATACACATAATCACTCCATTGATAATTTCTCAAGTCATCGATATGAATTTGACACGAGTAATTTTAACTCATTCTCCATTTGTTGAGTTAAACATCCAATTCATTGGTGTTGTTTTTACAAGATTGTGTGTGAATGTTCTTTGATTGTTTTACACTGAATATCCAATCATATTTAGTGTATTTATATTTGTCACACATAACTATGTCGTTGATTTATCCTTAACCTAAGGGTACGACCTTTATGAGATATTTCATCTCAATTTACATTCCATTGAGACTTTTTTGTTGATATACACCAAATCACTTTTATGTGGTGTATATAATGTACTTTGACATAGTATATAATGAATCCCTTTATTATCATGATATTACAAAGTTTTGATTACCTCAATTATTTGTATTCAAGTTTCTCTCTTTTGGTTAGAATCTCTAACTAAAATACCATTTTTAAATTTTTTAAAGACTTATTCTTCTAAATCTTGCTCATTAATGTTCATGTTTTAAAAATGGTTTTAAGGATTTATTTATATGGACATTAAAGTTTTAAAATTAAAACTCCTTTTAAAAAGTTTCAAAGTGGTATGGGACACTTTTATTCAAAAATCTATTTTTTAATGGCTTCTCGACAAATGGTGTGACTTTTAAATGATTTCAAGAAAAAGGGGGATATTTCTCTCAAATAGTTTTAATGATTATTTTCACCTGTGTTAACATCCTTCATTATTCTTGATTGAGGTTAATGTGATACAATAAAATCTTCCATATTGTATCAAATGAGTTATGTTTTATTGTGGATGTGCTATTTTTATACCATTCATGGTTTGTGGTTAAAGTATTGACATTTTGTATGCTAGTTTTAATATGAATGTTTATGTTATGTTTAAACCTGTTCATGTGAGGAATGCATTAGACTTAATAAGTGATGGGTGGAGCCCTCTATAGCTCCTCGATGCATCGGTAGGTCTCATGAGACAAAATAGTGTCTTGGCACAAGGCCTTGACAAAATCTTATTTGTAGTCTTGGCACGAGGCCTTGGCTATGTGGTTATGATAGTATGGGATTATGCATTCCATCATTATGAAAGTGGTTATTGATATTGCATGTGATCATTAGACTAGTATAATATCCATGTAAGTAAGTAAATGGCATTATTTTATTTTATCTTTTCCATTTTATGCTGAAGTTCAAGTTTAAAGAGGCTTTTATTTTAGTTATAAATTTCTTTAAGTGTTTATGTTTATATATGAAAGCTTCTGCTATATTGTTATCCTAACTGAGCATCTGAGATCACCCCTTTCAGTGTTTTATTTTTCCCAAGATGAGAAGAAGTAATTTATGAATGACCTGCAAGGATAGTATGATGGGATATGAAGACAAGATGTTGTTCTAGTTTTTTTACCTTATGATGTAATGTAAGACTTATGAATATATCTAGTGTTTCCAAGACTACTAAACTAATCGGTCTTTCGAGACTTGATCCTTTGTGATCATTACAATGTTATATAATAATGCACCGACTCTGGGTATCTAGGGTCGGGGTGTTACAGTTGGTATCATAGGAAGTTTAGTACAAACCTTGGAAGCTAGATTTAGATAAACTCTGATTAGAGCACGTAGACCTAAGATGAACTTTGAGGATTAGTATAGAAGAACTTCCTAGAATTTTGGTATTGTAGAGATTTTGTGAGTTTTCCGAGCAATAGATCTATGTCTGGATATGAGCAGGTAGAGGCGGCTCTGGCACAGATGTACCTAGGGGTAAAACCTGAAAACACCGCTTTGAGCTAGACTCGAACGGGAACTGGTGCACGACAACGGGCCTTGCTGCACTCTTGGTTACGACACTCCCGGGGGATATGCTTAGGATAATTTACATTTTCTTTACAAACCAATTTTAAGTATTATATATATAATATGAGAGTAAATGACCTTGGTTAATCCTAATATGTTTCAAATTGAGAATATGGTGACATGTTAATCTCTAAATGATTTTATGACTACTGTTACTCACACAATGATTTCTGGCTTTAGTCAATGGCTAGATTCCAAGGAAGTCATAGTGACTTTGAGAATGATGTACAAGGTGGGAACGGTGGTGGCAATGAGCAACAAAATGGAATGTTGATAGGCGTAAAAGATATCATCTTTATTCCAAATCAGTTTTCCAAAAATATGATCAACAACATATATATTAACCAACTCCCAGACTCAACAAGGAAGAGAAAGGTGATGAATGATAAGAGCTCCAGCAATGGAGACCATGGAGAAAAGAACCCTCAATTTCCATCATGCAAGGAATGTGGTAGGAGACACCCGGGAAAGTGTCTCAATGGGACTAAGAAATGCTTTACTTGTGGGAAGGAAGGACATAAAGTGAATAATTGCCTAAGCAAAATGAAGAGTACTATGGAAGAAGATAAAAATGGTCCCTATAGTCCATTTACAGTCATTTGTCGTAAATGTAGGGGACCTGGCCATTACTCGATGGAATGACCTATTCTATAGGATATTTTCTTGGTCAAAGAAGAAGCTATGTGAAAATAAATGGTTGGAGAAATGTTTTAAAAGTATTAGTGCTCCTTGTCGATGGGTTTACTTTGGAATAATTTTCTCTTGTATTTGTAACCCCACATTTTTCCATGTGAGAATGATATTTGAGGAAGAATTGTCTCTTCTCTTGTGGATATAGGTATAAATAACTATTTGGTTTTATATGATCATTGGGGTTTGAGAGAATTATAAGTTATTATAATTTGGGATGAAAATGCAAAGTATGATATAACATTTGTGGTTAAATTTTGTTATGGTATTTTGAGCAATTTATCTCATTTTGGTAGTATTATAAAATTTAGTTTTTGAAAAAGGACAACACGTAAACCGTGTGACAACCCGTCGCATCGGACAAAGCTGTGGGAATCAAACCCACAACCAAAGTGTGATTGGGATTTATCGCCTACCACTGGACTACGTGAAGTCCCTGGTTAGTGTGACTATTATTTTTAGTTAAATGATTTTATTGATCAATAATAAGTTGATTTTGTTTCTTATGTCTTATCAAATGAATACCCTTAGTATAGGAAAATGATTTAGTGATTAAGTGATAAATGTTATTTTGGAAGATGTTCACTTTGTTTGGAACACTATATGTCCAAGGAAAATTGAATACTATGGGATGTCATTAAAGGAGTAATGGTGGATTTTTATCTATGTTTTTATTGTGGATTTATAGTGATTTGGGTTATTTATGGAAATGATTAACCTATAATAAAGAATATGTGATTAGGTTAATTACTTTTAAGTATGTGACTTTAAGAGAAGATGATTTCATTTGGAGATACAATTTAACGTGGAAGACTACATTATTATAAGTTTTGGGTTTCAATATTAGTTTAGATTACATTGAAGGATTTTAAGGACAATTTATTATTGAATGGTATTTATTTAACTTTGGGGTATTGTTGGTTTAATTTTAGAAAATTAATATTAGTATTTTTATTTTTCTCTAATCAATATACATTTGAGGGATCATTAGATCTTGTACTAACCATTTTGGTTTTGATTAATCTCTAAAAACAATGTAAATATTTAGTTCATCCTGCATGGATCATGTGATTTTATAGAAGTTTATTCTAGCTCTTCCAGTGTGACCAAGTCTTCTTGAATACTCATCGTTTAAAAAAAATGAGTTAGTGGTGGAAATTTATTAAAGAATGAAACTCTACTTAAAATGTAAGTATATATCCTTATATTCTTAGTCAATATCATAAATAAATTCCTCATCCTTATGTAATGTAACTTAAAACAAAAAATGTTGTCCGTTTTCTTTCCTACTTGGAGACTAATGGTCCTTTGTCCCAACACAAGTTTGTGGTTTTCTTATTGTTAACTTTCTCCTGATTATGATTTATATCCCTCTCCATCAGAACTTGACACTTAGTTTATCATCCATATCCATATTTTCCTACATGGAATATGAGTATGGGTTATCTTGGTTGACCTTTATACCTCTCTTTCTTTCTTTTAAAGTGATAGTTTTATTGACTCTTTTTCCGATGTGGGACTTTCCATTATATTCCCAAGCACAATTTTAAAAATTGCGAGGATGCAATTTATTTAAGGAGGGGAGAATGTAACACCCCAAGCTTCCACGTTATGTTTCCCTTTGAATAATGCAATGGCGTGCATTGTACGCAACTTCGAGATTCAAACACACCACAACCAATCAAACTAGCCGTTATGAATAGCAATACCTACTTTTTGAAATTTTATAAATTCTATCTCTCAAAATGGACTTCATTTTTGGATTCGGAATATCGAATTTATCCTAGGGTGAAATTTTGGAACTTTTCAGATAACACTAATATTTTGATGAATAGTGAAAATTACTAAATTTTAATTAAAAACAACTTTTTAAATCAAAATAATTTATAGTGATAAATTATATTATTTAGTGGTTTTAAAGTATAATCAGAATATGTTTTTACCATTTTATCCAATGGTGTTCATTAGAATTAATTTCACTTTGAAATTGGACCTAAACAATTGTCAATCTTTTGATATATATTGTTTCTTAAAAACAAGCTATTTGTTGTGACAGCGGGAATTAATTATAAAATTAATTAATGCAACTTATATGTTTAGAATTTTTTAAAATAGACATCATTTTTGAATTCATAATATCAATTATAGCTTAGGGTAAAATTTTGGCATTGTTCTGAAAAACGTCAATTTTTTATGAATAGTGAAACTACTAAGTGGTAGTTTAAAAAAACTGAATTTTTCATAAAACTTAATTTTACCGCTTCTGTGAATGAAATTTCGAAAATCTGAGAGACACGGTTAATATCAAGAAGTAAAATGTGGTTCAATGATATAAAAATAATTTTTGGTGAATAGTAACTTTTTACTTTTATTTACCACGGTTAAAAGTAAATAAGGTAATTAAGGGTAAAAATGATATTAATATTACCCTAAAACATGTCCTAATTCTATTGGACAAGTGTATCTCGACCAAAAAAAATCTTAGGAATAAAATATTATCATTTAGGTCCACTTGGATTAGATTAGGACATTTATTATTATTTAATTCAAAGAAGAGTTAAAAGAGTTAAAATCAAAGTTTATTTACTAAAACATTTTTAATATAGGGTTATACATAAGTTAAATTCGATTTTAAATATTCATTAGAAATATAATAAGATTTCATATATAATGATATTTTATTTATAATTTTTATACATTAAATAATTTAATTTATTTATGACACAATGATGATGCAGTAATTACCGTAATAGTGAAAAATTAAAATAATTGATATTATAAATACCCAAATAAATATAATTTAAGACTTATAATGAATTACACTAATTTTCAAGGATAATATGACATATTAGGATTGATTTAATTGACTTTTTCGAAGTAATAATTCTGTTATGAGTTTCACAAAAATCAACTATTGAATAGTGTCAAAATTGACATAAAAGAGTTTTTAAAACAAATATTATATTATTAATTGATATTAAATTCCTAAAAATCTAATGTTCGGCCAAGAAACTTATATCATGATAGGTATATCATTAAGGGACCACTTGGGGGTCTATTGGATTTATATAGTAAGTTTATTAACTATATAATATAAAACTACAAAGTGACATGGTAAATGTCAAACTAATTAACTAAGAGTTAAAACTAAAATATAAGGATAATATAGTGACCCAAACCTGTCTAAATTCTATTAGTTGAATTTTTTTCGACCTATACCCACCTTAACCTTTGAATAATCAACTTTGGAGCTATTAGAAACCGAATATGAATTTTTTATAAATTAATATTTTTAGCTTTTCCAAAGGTGCCCCTCACCCCTCCTATAAAAGGGCACTCCTCCTTCTCATTTCTTCACACATTCAAAGCCTTTTGGTTCGGCCAACCCCTGCCCATATACTCTCTAAACTTCCATAACTACAACCAGGATGCCTTATTTTGATCATAAATCCAACTTAAGGAGCCCTTTTGATCAAATCAAAAGGAAGAATCCGAAGAAGAGGTAATGTTTTCACCACCCCTTTTCAAGTTCCTTTCTTCTTCCACTTCTTCTTTCTTTGTTATTACAATTCTAAAATAATAACTCTAGTATCTTATATATAATTTTATGTTATTATAAATATGGTACAACCATATTCAGTATTCTATCCACCCTTTGAATAACATGTCACCATACGTGCGTATGTACGGCTTACCGTCTCCACATCGTGGTATAATTGTTATTCAATATATTATTATTTGAGTGGGTATAATAATGATGTGTAACACATTAAAATAATAAATATAACATGATAATGATTCTGTATATATGATATACCATCCAATTATATATTATTTTAATATCAAAAGAATGATATTGTCGCTCGTGCGTACGTACGGACTACCGTCTCCACGAACGCGATGAGATTCATTCTCTATCGTACCCATTCAAGTATAATTATCATTTGATTATTTAAAAATAATAAGAACTTGATATAATTATGAATATGAATAAGATACAACCTATCCATGAAAAACATGGCTTACATAACAAAACATATAAAAGAAAACGAGTAAGTTAACACCCAAAACGACGATAATTCTAAGATATTATTAACAAAGCAACGTTAAAAGATCATATATGATATAATATTAATGTATATGATTCATGAATAATTTAATAACAATTATTTCAACATTATACAGGAGTTTAAACTACCCCAACCAAGGAAAATTACAAGGTAAGGGATTTTCTTATCTCACTTTTAATTCTGTGAGAATTCCATTGTTCACCACTTATTTATTGCATGTGGTGTGTATACTGCCCATGATTGTATTCATTGTGTAATATACTTTAATTTATGGATATTTACATCATCATTGTATTATCCTTCTTTCATGGGTGTATGTTTTGTAAGTTACCAAATCGATAAGGGAATTTGAAATTTCAATTTCCATTTATTCGGATTTACGCAAACTCCATTGATTATTTTACTTCGAGATTATGTGTGGAATCACTATTCATTTTCTTATGTCATAATTTCCACTACCCTTTTCTGTGGATATACTTTTGATACACATAATCACTCCATTGATAATTTCTCAAGTCATCGATATGAATTTGATAAGAGTAATTTTAACTCATTCTCCATTTGTTGAGTTAAACATCCAAGTCATTGGTGTTGTTTTTACAAGATTATGTGTGAATGTTCTTTGATTGTTTTACACTGAATATCCAATCATATTTAGTGTATTTATATTTTTCACACATAACTATGTCGTTGATTTATCCTTAACCTAAGGTTATGACCTTTATGAGAGATTTCATCTCAATTTACATTCCATTGAGACTTCTTTGTTGATATACACCAAATCACTTTTATGTGGTGTATATAATGTACTTTGACATAGTATATCATGAATCCCTTTATTCTCATGATATTACAAAGTTTTTATTACCTCAATTATTTGTATTCAAGTGTCTCTCTTTTGGTTAGAATCTCTAACTAAAATACCATTTTTAAATGTTTTAAAGACTTATTCTTCTAAATCTTGCTCATTAATGTCCATGTTTTTAAAATGGTTTCAAGGATTTATTTATATGGATATTAAAGTTTTAAAATTAAAACTCCTTTTAAAAGGTTTCAAAGTGGTATGGGACACTTTGATTCAAAAATCTATTTTTAAATGGCTTCTTGACAAATAGTGTGACTTTTAAATGATTTCAAGAAAAAGGGGGATATTTCTCTCAAATGGTTTTAATGATTTTTTTCATCTATGTAAACATCCTTTATTATTATTCATTGAGGTTAATGTGATACAATACAATCTTTCATATTGTATCAAATGAGTTATGTTTGACTGTGGATGTGCTATTTTTATACCATTCATGGTTTGTGGTTAAAGTATTGACATTTCGTATGCTAGTTTTAATACGAATGTTTATGTTATGTTTAAACATGTTCATATGAGGAATGCATTGGACTTAATAAGTGACGGGTGGAGCCCGCTATAGCTCCTTGATGCATCGGTAGGTCTCATGAGACAAAATATTGTCTTGGCACAAGGCATTGACAAAATCTTATTTGTAGTCTTGGCACGAGGCCTTGGCTATGTGGTTATGATAGTCTAGAATTATGCATTCCATCATTATGAAAGTGGTTATTGATATTGAATGTGATCATTCGACTAGTAGAATATCCATGTAAGTAAGTAAATGGCATTATTTTATTTTATCTTTTCCATTTTATGCTGAAGTTCAAGTTTAAAAAGGCTTTTGTTTTAGTTATAAATTTCTTTAAGTGTTTATGCTTATCTATGAAAGCTTGTACTATATTGTTATCCTTACCGAGCATCTGAGCTCACCCCTTTTAGTGTTTTATTTTTCCCAGGATGAGAAGAAGTAATTTATGAATGACCTGCAAGGATAGTATGAGGGGATATGAAGACAAGATATTGTTTTAGTTTTTTTTACCTTATGATGTAATGTAAGACTTATGAATATATCTAGTGTTTCCAAGACTACTAAACTAATCGGTCTTTCGAGACTTGATCCTTTGTGATCATGCCAATGTTATGTAATAATGCACCGACTCTGGGTATCTAGGGTCGGGGCGTTACATATGAGATCTCCAACGCTTTGTTTATAATTAATCTTGGAGTTTCTTCACCATCTAGGCATCTTGTAGTCAAGCTTATTGGCTACATTGAACGCTTAGGTATCTTAGGTATTAATTTCCCGGATGAGTTTTGTACAGATCTCATCCTATCATCACTGTCTAAGACCTTCTCTAACTTTATTGTCAACTACAAAATGATAAAAAATGAGAAGAGTCTATCAGAACTTCTGATCTTAATTCGCTAGGTAGATAAGGACATGGGGCATGAGAAACCCATAGTCCTTATGGTGAATAAGAAAATGAATGACAAGGAAAAGGGTTCAAAGACTTATAAATGGTCTGAAGCCCCTGAGAACCATCCCGCCAAGAAGGGGAAAATCTATAGGTAACGTAAGGAACGGGAGGAGGTGTGTTTTTATGTGGAAAGAAAGGCCACTGAAAGAGGAACTGCACCCAAAAGAATGGGGATGCTAAAGTTACATTCATTATCGAGTGTAATCTTTCCATTTCTACACATTGGGTATTAGATACAACTTGTGGGGCTCACATCTATATTCAAAATCAGGAACCAAGTAGATTTAGAAAGATTTCCAGAGGAGAGGTGGATCTTTGAGCTGCCAATGGCACGAGGCTGGTTGTATTGGCCATTGGAGATTACGACCTCTCGTTTCCAACATGGATGATTTTGGTTTTACATACCTGTTATTATGTACCCAGTGTTACCAAAAACATAATTTCTGTATCATGTTTTGATATGTATGGATTTATTTTCAAGTTTGTAAATAATGGTTTCTTCATTTATAAGAACAACATATGTTATGGTATAGATCATTTAAATAATGGTTTGTATGTATTAAATTAAAAAAACCAAGTATTTGCAATTGATAACGAAATAAACTCACATGACTCAAACATCACCCAGTTGTGGCATCACCGTCTCGGTCATGTAAACAATAAGTGCTTGACAAAGCTCTGCTAAGATGGTTATTTAGGCTCTACTGAGCTAAAACCACTTGATATATGTTACGCTTGTTTACAAGGTAAAATGACTAAGCCACCTTTCGTTGGACAGGGTGAAAGGGCCACAGAGCTTCTAGGATTGGTGCACACGGATGTGTGTGGACCATTTCTAGTAGAAGCTAGAGGTGGATATTCTTACTTCATTAATTTTACTGATTATTTGAGTTGATATGGTTATGTCTACTTAATGAGGTATAAGTGAGAGTCCTTAGATAAATTTAAGGAATTTAAGAATGAATTAGAGAATCAGTTTGGTAAGAAGATAAAGAAGCTTTGATTGGATCATGGTGGAGAATATCTGAACAAAGAGTTCATTGATCTTATACAGGGGTCTGGGATTTTATCTCATCTCACTTCTCCTTATACACCATAGTGGAATGGTGTTAGTGAAAGGAGGAACCGCACCTTGTTGGACATGGTGAGGTCAATGATGAGTCATGCAGATCTTCCATTATCCTTTTGGGGATATTCATTACAAACTGTAGCATACACATTAAAACGAGTACCAACTAAGGTGGAAAATGGAATTCTCTCCGAGTTATGGAATAGAAAGAAACCCATTTTGTCGAACACACATGTATGGGGATGTGAGGCATTTGTTAAGGCCTTTTCAGGCAACAAACTAGCACCCAGGGGCACGAGGTGTATCTTTATAGGATATCCTAAGGAAACGAAAGGATATTACCTATATAACCTTTCATACAAGAAAGTGATTATTGCCATACAAGCCATCTTTCTTGAAAGGGAGCACATCCTCAAAAAGAATAGTGGGAGCAAGATTGACTTCAACAAAGTTAATGCTCAAGATACACAAGAGTTGGTACAGGAACAAGTTCCACATGTCCTCATGGAAGAGGTTCTAGAAACACAAGTACTATGTAGGGGCTCAAGAGAGTTAAGGGAACCAGGGAGATTTGGATTCCTAGTCATCGAGGATGGTGAATCATTATTGTTGGAGAATGATAAACCTCTCTCCTACAAGAAAGAAATAGAAAGCTCAGATGCTGCAAGATGGATAAAAGATATGAATTCTGTGATGGATTCTATTAATCAAAACCAATTCTGGGTTCTGGTCGATGATCCAGTTGATGTAAATCCTGTTGGATGCAAATGGGTATTCAAGAGAAAACTGGACATGGAATGTTGAGTTAGCACCTATAAATCAAGGATAGTGGCTAAAGGATTCAAACAGCGTCAAGGAATTGACTATGATGAAACATTCTCACCAGTTTCCATGTCTAAATCCATTAGAATCATACTTTACATAGCAGCTTACCATGACTATGAGATTTGGCAGATGGATGTCAAAATATTGTTTCTTAACGGGAACCTTCAGGAAGATGTCTATATGACACAACTATAAGGGTTTGTGACACCAGGTGAATCCAAACGGGTTTGAAAGTTGTAGAGATCCATTTATAGATTAAAGCAAGCATCCAGGTCATGGAACATTCGATTTAATAAATCCATAAAAGAATTTGGTTTCATTAAGAATGAATGTGATCCATGTGTTTATAAGTAGTTTAATGGGAATGCGATTGTTATCCTAGTATTATATGTTGATGACATATTTCTTATTGGAAATGATGTACCAGTCTTACAGTCAATTAAGGACTGGTTGAACACATGTTTCTTCATGAAGGACTTAGGTGAAGTAGCCTACATTCTAGGGATCAAGATCATTCGTGATAGATCCAAGAGGCTGCTTGGACTAATTTAGGGTACATACATTGACCAGATACTAAAGAGATTTAGTATGGAACAATCCAAGAGGGGATTGGTTCTAGTGTCACATTTCCTACATCTTTCTAAGAAAATGTGTCCTTAGACACAACAAGGGAAAGATAGAATGAGTAAGATCTCATACGCTTCAGCTATAGGATCCATCATGTATGTCATGTTATGTACCAGGCTTGATGTTGACTATGCATTGAGCATGGTAGGAAGATATCAAGAAGATCCAGAAGAACAACATTGGATTGTTGTTAAGACTATCCTTAAGTATCTGAGAATAACCAAGGATATGTTCCTTGTGTATAGAGGATAAGAGGAGCTTGTCATCAGAGGGTATGCAGATTCTGGTTTATAGATAGATCAGAATGATCTAAAGTCGCAATCTGGATATGTTTTATGTCTCAATGGAGGAGCTGTGAGCTGGAAGAGTTCTAAGAAACCAATTGTCGTCGATTCTACAGTGGAGTCTGAATATATAGCGGCTTCTAATGTAGCTAAGGAAGCCATCTAGATTCAGAACTTTGTCTAGGAGCTTGATGTGGTGCCTAGAAGTAAATATCCTATCATGTTGTATTGTGATAATACTGCAGCGGTGGATCTTGCAAAAGAACCAAGGTCACATCAACGGACAAATCACATACTCCAAAAGTATCACCTCTTGAGGGATTTCTATTAAAGGGGTGAAGTTGCAGTGAGCAGAGTGTCCATGGAAGAGAACGTGGTGGACCCTATGACTAAAGGCCTATCTCAGCATAAGAATTAATATCATGTGAGAGTTAGCTGGTTAAAGGTTGTTAGCAGTTGGCTCTAGTCCAAGTGGGAGTCTGTTGGATTTGGTGTCCTAGAACCAAATACTTTGTACTTTATTCATTAATAAATACCTTATCACATCTTGATTGTTCTTCTGCGTGAAAATGGGTGTGATAATGTCCTAAGGATAGCTATTGCATTAAATGGTCGTAGCGGATCCCTACTATGATGAGAACCTGGAAGTGCCATAATGTTGTTCTTGAATATATGTTCTATGGCCGAATGATGTTATTTGAGGGACACAAATAATACAGGCCATTAGGGGTGAGGACTCATAAAACTTTGAGGCACCTTCTCATGGTGTGCACCCTTGGTAATATCTAGGAGGATATTATGAGAACAAGACCCTCCAGTAGGAAATCCACATTTCATAGTGTCATTGGATGTTCCTATCTGCGGACGTGTGTATTGGTCCTTAGACTTTAAAATTATTATTAATGGGTATTACAACTTGCGCACTTAGATGTATTGACAAAAACTGTGACGGAACACTGTTCGCAGCGAGGTAGGATACATTGGGTGTGTCCTGAGTGATACTGTATTAATAGATAATGCGAGAAAGGATTTGTCCCTTCTATTACATAATAGAAGTAGATATCTTAGGCCCTTTGATGGAATTGATATGGCATAAATAAATCCATGTCCATGGTGAGGAATGGGCAAGTTCAATTCTAGGAAGTCAAAGAAAGAATAATCGAGCACATGGGTTGATGGAACCAGCATGCAACCCGCTTGATTTGAGATATCGAGACAAAGAGATTATATTACATGGTAAAATTCGTAAGAGGTAACACATCATTACGATGTTAACTACTTTATCTATGGGTGCCTTGGAATGTTCCTAGATGCTAACCTTGGACTTTAGGCAGGCTCCTCCTAATTCCATTGAGAAAGAGGCCTAGAGGGTCACATGCTAAGTGTGTCCAAGTATCTCAGTAAAATATTAATTTAACAAGATAAATAAATATTATTCCCGACTGTGGTTTAATAATTATTTAAGGATGTTTGATCTCATTTATTTCAACACAGGTTATTCGAGAGAATATATTGTGGACAAAATAATATATATATTTGTTAGCGTGTAATGAAGTGATATTTATTTGAGAAATAAATATCCATTATTCAAGGTCTAATAAATGTGGTGGAGGAAATAAAGAAAAATGGAAAAATAAAAGTACACACCGTGTATATTAAATATACACGTTGTGAATTTCTTATCGAGAATTTATGAGAAATAATATTATTTATTTAATTAAATAATATTAGGTGTAATTCGTTGGGCACATGTTAAGTAATAATAATAGTCAACTGTTATTATTAGACATGGGGTATTACTAATAATTAAATGAAATGAATAAATGATTTTAGGTAATTAATTCATTTTATTATTCTATGTAATTAAAAATCCCAATTATATATTTCTCATTAGACTAGCCATTTTTTTAAGTGTGGTGGTGCACAACGGATTTGGAAAATCTCTCAATCCAAGAGAGAATTCTTTTTCCACCGAGAATGCTCTCAAGCTACGAGAGACAGATCCAACTCCACCGGATCAAGGTGATTGAAGGCGGACATCACAAGCGAAGGCTCTTCCATGCTAGCACTCGTAGATCCCTTCAGTGACTTCTAGATATATTTGGAGCACGTGTGGATCACTACTAGTGGAATCCTATACATGGATTTTATGATGCAACAACAGATCATGTCAGATCGTGAACAAAAACATCAATGAAGAAAGAATTCCATCAAGGTAATTATTTTCAAGTAATTAAATTAATTATAACAAACATATGATGATCCTATCTATGGTTTCGGGACTCCCCTCTTTCTTTTTCATTCTTCGTTCTATTTCGAAGATCCGGTGTTTTATTATCATGACGGATCTTGGATTGATCTTTGTTAACTCTAAAATTAAAGTTGGGTACACCCACCAACGCGCTTCTGCTACACCCGGAACCTACATATACAGTATGGGGAAGGTTATAAAACATACTCCATCATTAGGAATTTTAAATTAAAGGGCATAAAATGAAGAGTATTCCTGAATAAATGGGAGAAAGAGAGGTTCCCTTACGAAATTTCAGCAGCCTAACGATGTCACTTAAAAAGTCATAAAATTGGTTGATAAGATAAAAATGTGAATATAATAATTTTTACATAAAACTTTCAATAATAGGTACAAGTAAATACATATACCAACATTAGAAAAGGGAGAATATAATGCTTAACGTAATAAAGAAACTTGAATAAAGAGGAGAAAAAAATATCCCTTACTTTAGTGTGTGACTTAAAAACCTTGAAAAGGGGATTCCTGAGAGATTGGGTGCATTGGGAGGATTATAGAGAGAGTATGGAAGATTAATTAAGTTCTATAATGATTTTGAGTGAAGATAAATGGGGTCTTTGATGAGTTTATATAGGAAAAGAGAGGGATTTCTTTAATATTTAGGTTTTGGACTCTACAAAATAAAATATTCAAAACCAAAAACCTTCCCATGGTTTTTTCTAAAGGAGAGTTTTTTTATTATTTTATTGTGTAAAGTTCATAACTTATTAAAATAATTCCCTTGCATATGTGGAGGTGAGTCACAATTTTAAATAAATGGATTTAAAACTCTAAAACATTTAATGGTTTTGGAGGATTCATAAAGGCTTAATAAAAATAATAAAATAAACACAAAATAAAATTATTTATATGGTAAAACATATATTTTTATGATGATACCCATTATAGTATTTATTATATCATTTTTTGGTCATTATGATGTCATAAAACACACCGTATATTTATGTGGTGTTTAATTTTCACATGAAAATTGCACTATCTTAGAAAATTATTAAAAATTAACCATTGTATAATTTTGACATTATGATTCCAAAAATAATATTAATTTTATCTAAATAATTTTTAAAATATGTTCATTTTCACTTTTAAAAATAATAACTGACATTTATTGAGAATTATGGGTTTTTTGAAATATCAGTTTTTTGAACCCTAATAAAACATTACATTTTAATTCATAAAATGTATATGATTATTTATATTTAATAAACATAATTTAATAATAATATTTAATTAATATATTATTTATTTAAAAAATACATTAATTCATCAAAATGAGTTCTTTAATTGAATTCAATAATACCCAAATATATTATTCATGTCTTATAGTATCAAAATAAAAATATATTCATTGTTCAATAAAAAATAATGTACATAATCAATTTTATAGAGTCTTGATACATATCACTTTAATACACCAGCTTATGCCCTAAGATTAAGGTGCACAATGGTGAGACTTTCATGGGGTCATTCAGTAAACATGGTTTGGTTCGTGATCTCAATGAGCTTGAACTTCTCCCATAAACAGTTTCGCTCATGCTTAAGTTGTTGGATCTCAGCGTGGTATTGGTCAAGGTAAAATCCCAGTGAAGCTATCTCTATCAAAAAATATGATAAATGGGCTTCATAGGGTATAATCATACTTGATGAGTTCATCACTTCCTTTTTTTATTTCAATTGGATTTGTTAATGCCCTATATTTATACTAATCATGCGATCACTATTTAACAAATATATTATCAACATTAAATATTCTTAATGGTCTTTTTAATCCAATTAGATATAATAAAACAATACAAGTACATGTTTTTCCTATAACTATATTACATAATAAAACATTAAATCATAAAGGAATTTTATTTATAAAATTTTGGATCGTTACAGTCTTCCCCCCTTGAGAAATTTCACCCTAGAAATTTTCATTTCACCCCCTTAAAATAGATGAGGGCAATTATTTCTCATCACTTCCTCTAGCTCTCACATTGCATATTCAAACTTTTTATTTCTCCATATCACTTTTACAAGGATCATTTTCTTATTTTGTAGAAATTTGTCTCTATGATCTAAGATCTTCATCAGCTACTCCTCATAGGAAAGATCATTCTCCAATGGTACCACCTCTAGATTGAGTACATGTGAGGGGTCAGGTATGTAATTCCTTAATAGTGATACATGGAATACATCATGAACTCGAGATAGGTTGGGTGGTAGGGCAAGTCGATAGGCCAACACTCTGATGCGATCAAGGATCTCAAAGGGGTCGATGTATCTTGGACTAAACTTCCCCTTATTCCTAAATCTCATCAATTTATTCCATGGAGATATGTATAGGATTACCATTTATCCAACATAAAACTCTAGGTCTCATTGATGATTATCAACATAGCTCTTTTTTTGACTTTGATCAGCCTTGATGTGCTGCTGAATAGTCTTAACCTTTTCCACCATTTCCTCGGCCATTTCAAGAACTAGCAGTTTTTGTTCCCCAACTTCATCCCAACATGCTAGTGTCCTACACCTATTCCCTTAAAAATCTTTATAGGGATCCATTTGGAATATTGAGTAGAAACTGTTGTGGTAGGAGAACTCGACCAATGGAAGATGTTGATCCCATCCTCTTTTGAAGTCAATTGAGAATTTTCTCAACATGTATTCAAGTTTCTAGATAGTATTCTCTGATTAGAAATTAGTTTGATGGTGATAAGTTTTGATTAAGTTAAACTCAGTGTTTAGATTATGCTGAAGACTTTTCCAAAACATGTATTTGAATCCTATATCTTGATCGAATACAATCTATAGTGGTACTCCATGCAGCCTGATCACTTCCCTGATGCATATTTGTGCAAGTAGATCCAGTGATAATTACTCTCATATCACAATGAAATATCCAGTGTTTATAATATGATCCACCACAACACATATATCATTATTCTTTATTAATTTATTTGGAAGATCAGTGACAAAATCCATGGTGATTGTTTTCCATGTCCATATAGGTATGGGTAATGGTTTCATCATCCCCTTGGATTTTTTCCTTTCTTCTTCCACTTGCTAACATACAATACATATTGATGTATATTTTGCGATATTCTTATTCATATTATCCCACAAATAGTGTTCTTGAACACCTCGATACATATTTTTGATTCCTGTGTGAATTGAGAAGGTTGAGCTATGTGCATCATCCAACAGCTCCTTTTTTAACTCAGGATTTGATAGTACACATAGTCTTGACCCAAATCTCACAACACCTTCATCATTAACATTGAACTCTAATGATTTCTCTTACCTTATAGCTTAAACTTTATTCTAAATTTCCATATCAACAATTTTATAATCCTTTAACATCTCTAGAAGAGATGATTGAGAAATAATTTGTGAAAGGATTAATGATGTTCCTTCTTTTATGATTCCCATGTCCATCCTTTCCAAATCTAAGAAGATCAGATCCCTCTCAATTCTCATCAATAATAGAATTTCCAGATCCTATCTACTTAGAGTTTATGCCACTTTATTCACTTTCCAATGATGTAAGTGGATTGATTATTCATAATATTTTATCAGCTATAACCATCTTCATTGTTTCATATTCATATATTTTTGTGTGAATATATACTTGAGGCTTTTTTGATATGTATATATATATATCATACTTCTCCCAAAAGAGATAATTCCACCAAATTTTCAAATAAAATATCACTACATCCAACTCTAGATCATGCATTGGGTAGTTCTATTCATGAACTTTCAACTACCTTGAATCATAAGCTATTACTTTGTCATTTTGTATTAACACACATCCCAATCCCTTTTTTGAACCATTGTTGGATACCATAAAAAGTTCTCCACTTGAGGGTAGTGTAAAAATAGGGGTAGTAAAAATCCTCCCTTTGAACTCCTTGAATCTCTCTTTGCACCCATAATTCTAATAAAAATTTACTTCCTTATAAGTAAGATTGGTAAAAGGGTTTGAGAATCATGAGAAATTTCTCACAAATCAGCAATAATATCCATCTAACCCAAGGAAACTATGGATATTTATCATAGATGTTGGAATTGTCCATCCTTCAATTGATAATGTCTTTTAAGGGTCCATAGATATCTCATTTCTTGTGATGATATATCCCAAGAAAGATACTTCCTTTAACAATAACTCGCATTTGATGAACTTTTCATAAAACTTCTCTTTTCTCAACGTTTTTATAACAGTGTTCAGATGCTCCTCATGCTCCTCTTTTCTTTTGCAGTATATTATAATATCATCTATAAAGACTACCATATATTTTTCTAGTTAATCCCTAAAGACTTTATTAATCAATTACATGAATATTTTTGGAGCATTATTGATTCCAAAATTCATCACTATGAACTCATAGTTCATGTACCTTGTACGAAAAGTAGTCTTGGGGATATCCACCTTCTTTATCCTAACTTCGTAATATCCCAACCGTATATCCACCTTTGAAAATTATTGTGCTTCATGTAGATGATTAAACAAACCATTAATCTAAGTCATAGGATACTTTTTCTTTATCGTTATCTTATTTAGATCATGATAATAAATGAAAAGGCGCATTGATTCATCCTTCTTCTTAGCAAAGAGGACTGGTGCACCCCATGGTGAAGCACTTGGGTGTACAAACCCTTTATCTAGATTCTCCTGTAGTTGTTTATTTAAATACTCAAGTTAAAAAACATACATTCTATACATAATCTTGGATAATAGTAATTCCCCAAGTATAATCTTGATTGAAAACTCAACCTCTCTATTAGGAGGAAGACTGGGCAATTCCTTAGGAAACACATCAGTGTATTCCCTCACAATGGGAATGTATTCAAGTATGATATTGTACTTAGAATCAATCATTTGAGCTAAATATGATTTATTATAGGGAAATAATATCCATACTTGAGATGATGGTACTAAATAAGATTCATACTTCTCCTTTCATTTGTACAGAATTTGAGGACGATTCATAATACAGAGAGTGATTTCCTTCTCGCAGCAATTTGTGTTGGATCTATATAGGGAGATCAAATAAATTCCCATAATTGTATCAAATTCTACCAAAGGGAGTATGAAAAGTTTTTCTACGGAATTCATCCCACAAACATTGATAGGGGAGGAGTTATATACTTGGGATGAAATAATTTCCCCATTTTATGTTTTCGCTGACAACTCTACTTCCAAGCTTTGTGGTGGTGTTTGGATAGTTGTACTAAACTTTTTTTATATAAAGGAATGTGTATAACTAAAATCAAAATTATTTTCACTATTCTTGAATGGATAAATAATATACCTATCACCACTTCATTTTTAGGATTCACTTCAGTGATAGTGATGGAAAATCTCACCCTTTCTATCTTGGAGGTTGTTGGTTGTCTCTGAAAACCTTTAGCTTAGTGCATTTGTTTGAAAATTTCCTTGGTTCCTTGTAGTTGTGGTAGTGAATAATGTGATGAAGGTTGACCAGAGCATTCCTTTCCTCCATCGCAGTAGCAGTTTTCTCCCATTGTAAATCATTGGCTAGGTTCCCTTCCTTCCCGCACCTAAATCATTTTCTTATCCCCTTTAGGAAATTTTCAGGGTACTTTTTTCAGCACATTTGAAAAGTGGGGTGTTGGAATTTTTTGGCCCCATTAGATATCTCTATCAGACTTCCAAAATTAAACTCCACTTTCTTCTTCTTATCCCTATGATTACCTTGAGATTATCCAATCTTCATTTCGACTTTGAGGGCACATCGGAAAATTTCCTCATAGCTATCAAAGTCATGGATCGACAAGGCTTTTCGTAGACTAGGTTTTAGCCCACCAAAGAATTGTTCAACCTTTCATTTAGGGGTAACAACAAAGCCAATGGTGTATCGTGAAAGTCTTGTGAATTTTTACTTGTAAACCCTAATAGATTTGTTATTTTTTTCTTGAGAGTAAGGAAATCCATTTCCATTTTAAGATGGAGAGTGTGAGGAAAATATTTATCAAAAAACATTTTCTAGAAATCCTTTTACTCCATTTCTTCAATATCTTCCTCAGGATTTTTATTTTTGATCAATGTCCACCACTAATCATCTCCACATTCCATATGATAAATAACTCGTAGGACCTTCTATTTTTTATAACATTGAAGGATGGAGAATATCTTTTAAATGAAGTTGATCTGTTGTTCCATGATTAAGGGATCAGATGAACCATTGAAAGTAGGAGGTCTTTGATGCATGAAGCTCTGGATTGGGGATTGTTTTCTATTAGGGTGGTTTGGAAACTCCTCCTAATCCATGTTTCTATTTATAACCTGATTTATCTAAGTGAGTATCTTCATGAAGTTTGTAATTCCTACTCTCATCATTTTGGGCATCTCATTAGGGTAGTCATCACATTGCTCTTCACATTGATTGTTTACCTGATTCCTCCTATTTTTGTCCATTATCTAGAATAGAAGGAAAATTAAGGATGATTATATTTAACTTTTAAACATGTAAATGGGAATTTAATGACATTAAATGGATAGCTTATAACTTACATGTATTTCCATAACCTATGGGTTTCTAGGCTTTAGTCTTGGTTATCCATGATCTAATTCCTAACATATACTCTTATGGGAATTTTTTTACACCCCTAATAATGTTTCATAATGAGATTATGAATTACCAAAGAATATCCCCTGGGAGTGTCAAACCAGGTGTGCAGTAAGACCCATTTTTGTGTACTAGGTTACCCTGAGTTAGGTCCACAACACCTTGTCAAAGTTGTTACTCCTAGGTACATCTATGTTAAAATCACATCCACTTGTAGTATACAAATAGGGATGTATTTTCTTTATAAATCAATTAATCTATACTAACCAAAATTTAGGGATGTTTTCTTATAATTATTCTTATCTACAAGGATTTTGCTATATTTTTCTAATCCTAATCCCAAAAATAAGTAAAATTTTCCTATGATACCAACTATAACAACCCTACCCTTTATAACACATTAACATTTGATTTATTATATAAAATTATACTTAATTTAACCCAAAAGATCAATAAGGATAGTGTCTTTTGGAATTAGGTACATTACATTATAACTTAAAACATGGAATACAACATCTTTATTGAAAACTTCTTTAACATGCTCGCACTTAAAATTGTATGGGATAACCTGAAGAAATACATAAGAAAGGGATGAGATATAAAGGCCAATAACGGAATAAACAAGTAATAATGTAAAAAATGTTAGAAAATAGACATATAAATGGGCGTAAAAAGAGTATGAATTATAAAAATGAATGATAATACATGATATAGCATGATAACATAAAGGAAACATGGGAAAGTGGCAACAACTTAAAACACTGCATCATATGTCAAGGATAACTTCCAAGACATAATAATAGAAAAATTCCCATAAAGGAATCAGGTTTACTCCCTATTCCAAAAATTACCCATCATGGTACTAAACATTACCCAATGCATCAGACTGGTATATAATTTTGGGTGCACCCGTCACTTTTATTTCATTCTCATGCTGAAGTGTACCACATAGATCATAGAACATCGATTTATTTATCATCATATTTTATTCCAAAAAAATGAAGTGTGGAATAAATATATGTAAATACCCAATAAAAATGATTATAAGTTCATAAATATTGTAACACCCCAAGCTTCTATGGTACGTTTCTCTTTGAATAATTCGATAGTGTGTGTTATACGCAACATCGAGTTCTAAAACACCACAACCAATCAAACTAGCCATTACGAATAGTCATACCTACTTTTTGAAATTATATATATTTTATATTTCAAAATGGACTTCATTTTTGGATTCAGAATATCGAAATTATCCTAAGTTGAATTTTTGGTATTTTTCTGAGAACTTCCAATTTTTGATGAATAGTGAAACCACTAAGTGGTAGTTAAAAAACTGAATTTTTCATAAAACTTAATTTTACTGCTTCTGTGAATGGAATTTTGAAAATCTGAGAGACATGGTTAATATCAAGTAGTAAAATGTGGTTCAATGAGATGAAAATAATTTTTGGTGAATAGTAACTTTTTACTTTTATTTACCACGGTTAAAAGTAAATAGGGTAATTAAGTGTAAAAATGATATTAATATTACCCTAACACATGTCCTAATTCTATTGTACAAGTGTATCTCGACCAAAAACAACCTTATGAATAACATATTATCATTTAGGTCCACTTGGATTAGATTAGGACATTTATTATTATTTAATTCATAGAAGAGTTAAAAGAGTTAAAATCAAAGTTTATTTACTAAAACATTTTTAATATAGGGTTATACATAATATAAATTAGATTGTAAATATTCATTAAAAATATAAAATTATTTCCTACATAATGATATTTTATTTATAATTTTTAGACAGTAAATAATTTAATTTATTTATGACACAATGATGATGCGGTAATTACCATAATAGTGAAAAATTAAAATAATTGATATTATAAATACCCAAATAAATATAATTTGAGACTTTTTATTAATTAAACTAATTTTATAGGTTAATATGACATGTTAGTATTGACTTAAGTAACTTTTTTCTAATTAATCATTCTGTTATGATTTTCACAAAAATCAATTATTGAATAGTGTCAAAATTGACATAAAAGAGTTTTTAAAACAAATTTTATATTATTAATTGATATTAAATTCCTAAAAATCTAAGGTTCGGAAAAGAGACTTATATCATGATAGGTGTATAATTAATATACCACTTTGGGGTCTCTTGGATGTATATAGTAAGTTTATTAACCATATAATATAAAAATACAAAGAGACATTGTAAAAGTGAAACTAATTAACTAAGAGTTAATACTTAATGATAAGGTTAATATAGTTACCCAAACCTATATAAATTCTATTGGTTGAGTGGTTTTCAACCCATACCCACATTAACCTTTAAATAATCCACTTTGGAGCCATTAGAAACTGAATATGAATTTATTATAAAATAATATTTCTAGCTTTTCCAAAGGTTCCCCTCACCCCTCTTATGAAAGGGCACTCCTCCTTCTCATTAATTCACAACTTCAAAGCCTTTTGGTTCGGACAAACTCTGCCCAAATAGTCTCTCAACTTCCCTCAATTCATCCTAGAGGCATTATTTTAGTCAGAAATCCAACTTAAGGAGCCATTTTTATCAAATCAAAAGGAAGAACCCGAAGAAGAGGTAATGTTTTCACCACCCTTTTTCAAATTCATTTCTTATTCAACTTATTCTTTCTTTGTTATTCCCATTCTAAAATAATTAATACAGTATCTCCTATATACTATAATATTATTATAAATATGGTACAACCATATTCATTATTCTATCCATCCTTTAATGACATGTCACCATACGTGCGTACGTACGGCTTACCGTCTCCACGTCGTGGTGTAATTGTTATTCAATAAATAATTATTTGGATGGGTATAATAATGATGTGTAATTCATGTAAATAATAAATATAACATGATAATTATTCTGTATATATGATATACCATCCAATTATATATTATTTTAACATCAAAATAATGATATTGTCGCTCGTGCGTACGTACGGACTACCGTCTCCACGAACGCGATGAGATTCATTCTCCATCGTATCCATTCAAGTATAATTATCATTTGATGATTAATAATAGTATTTAAGGACTTGATATCATTCTGGATATGAATAAGATACAACCTATCCATAACAAATATGGCTTATGTAACAAAACATATAAAAGAAAATGAGTAAGTTAACACCCGAAACGACGATAATTAAAAGATATTATTAACAAAGCAATGTTACAAGATCATATATGATATCATATTAATTTATATGATTCTTGAATAATTTAATAACAATTATTTCACCATTATACAGGAGGTTAACCTACCCTCAACCAAGGAAAAGTACAAGGTAAGGGTTTATTTCGCAATCTCTTCATTATCTGAGGTTGTTTATACGTAATAATCTACTGGGACTTCTTTATCATTCACATCTATGTTTCTTAAAAATGTATTTCAAAACATTTTTCATATTTACTAGAATATGGGTTAAAGTCATTTATACCCTTGTTTGACTTTTTATAACAGTTTTATAAAGGAATCTTTCTGTCATTTTCCAAACAAGGTGCTTTTTAACCTTTTCGACAGAATTAAGGTAAGAATGCTTTTTTAAAATTATACGGCAGGTGCGGCTATTTTCCGCCGTTATAAAATCGTCGAAGCTTCCCTTACAAGATATTAATAATATTTTCAAAGAAAATGTTTTATTTTATAAATATATGACTCTTAAATGATTTCAAAATAGAAAGATATATTTCTCTAAAAAGTGTTTTGATTTCATCTATGTCAACATCCTTTGATGGATTTTACGCTTATTTGAAATTGATTTATTATGATACAAAACTTCTATATCGTATTGAAGGTTTTGTGATATGTTTGATTGTGGATGTGTTATTTTTATACCATTCATTGTTTATGGATGAAGTATTTACATTTCGTATGCTAGTTTTAATACGAATGTTTATGTTATGTTTAAACCTTTTCATATGGGAATGCATTGGACTTAATATGTGACGGGTGGAGCCCGCTATAGCTCCTCGATGCATCGGTAGGTCTCATGAGACAAACTAGTGTCTTGGCGCAAGGCCTTGAAAAAATATTATTTGCAGTCTTGGCACGAGGCCTTGGCTATGTGGTTATGATAGTCTGGCATTATGCATTCCATCATTATGAAAGTGGTTATTGATATTGCATGTGATTATTCGATTAGTAGAATATACATGTGAATAAGTAAATGGAATTATTTCATTTTATTTTTGCCATACTATGTTTAAGTTCAAGTTTAAAAGGCTTTTGTTTTAGTTATACATTGCCTTAAATGTTTATTCTTATTTGTGAAAGTTTCCGCTATATTGTTATCCTTAATGGGAATTTGAGATCACCCCTTTCAATGTTTTATTTTTCCCAGGATGTGAAGAAGTTATTTATGAATGACCTGCAGGGATAGTATGTTGGGATATGAGTGTGGACTATGAAGAAAAGATGTTGTTGTTGTTTTCATTTTTATGATGTAATGTAAGACTTATGAATATATCTAATGTTTCCAAAGCTACTAAACTAATCGGTCTTTCGAGATTTGATCTTTCACGTGATCATGCCAATGTTATGTAATAATGCACCAACTTTGGGTAACTGGGGTCGAGGTATTACAAATATGAACACCCTTGATTTAAATTGGGTTTGGTGTTCACTACACAATTGTTTTGGCATGGATTCTCGTGGTAAAATTTCAGCAGCATAACAGGGAAGTGAAAATATTAATGGAAGGACTTAATGAGAGATAAATGGGTATATCATCATTTATACATAATAAGGATAGTATGGTTAAGGTTTTAAAACATACCCCATAATTAGGAATTAAAAACTAAATGGAATAAAATGAAGATGATTCTTGAATAAAGGGGAGAAATAGTGGTTCCCATACGAAATTTTGGCAGCCTAATGGCGTCCCTTAAAAATTCATAAAATGAGTGGATGAGAGATAAAGGGGAAAATCATAATTTTTACATCAAATGGGAATTAATAGTGACATGGAAATAAATATCCCCACATTATTAAAGGGATAATAGATGTCTTAACAAAATAAAGAAACTTGAATAAAGAGGAGAAAGGGAAGAACCCTTACTCAAGTGTGTGACTCCAAAAGATTGAAAAGGGGCTTCTTGAGAGCTTGGAGAACCTTGGGAGGATTATAGAGATAGTAGGGAATAATAAATATATGCTCCAAGTATTTTAGTGAAGAGAAATGGGATATTTTGTGGGTTTATATAGGAAAAGAGAGGGATTTATTTAATATTTAGGTTTTGGACTCTATAAAATAAAATATTCAAAACCACAAATCATCCCATGGTTTTGACCCATGGTTTCTGCCAGAGGGGAATTATTTTTATTATTTTATTATTAAAAGGTCCAAAATTATTAAAATAATTCCCTTTCTTATATGGAGGTGAGTCACACTTTTAAATAAAAGAATTTAAAACTCTAAAATATATTAATGGTTTTGGAGGATTCGTAAAGGCTTAATAAAAATAATAAAATAAATATAAAATCACATTATTTAAAGGTTAAAACATATACTTGTCCTAGGATACCCATTATACTATTTATTACATCATTTTTAGGTCATTATGATTTTATAAAACACTATATTTATATGGTATTTAATTTTTACCTGAAAATTCGACTGTCTTAGGAAATTATGAAAAATTAACCATTGGATAATTTCAAAATTTTGATTCCAAAAATAATATTCATTTTATATAAATAATTTTCTAAATATAATCATTTTCACTTTTAAAAATAATAACCTACATTTATCGAAAATTACTGGTTTTTGGAAATATCAGTTTTTTGAACACTAATAAAACATTACATTTCAATTCATAAAAATTATATGAATATTTATATTTAATAAAAATAATTTAATAATAATATTTAATTAGTATATTATTTATTTCAAAAATACATTAATTCATCAAAATTAATTCTTTAATTGAATTGAATAATACCCAAAAATACTATTCGTGTTTTATAGTATCGAAATAAAAATAATTTCATTATTATTTACAAAATAATGTACATAATAAATTTTCTAGGGACTTGATACATATCCCTTTAATACACCAGCATATTCCCTGAGAGTAAGGTGCACAATGGTGATACTTTCATGGGGTCATTTAGAAAACATGGTTTGGGTCATGATCTCGATGAGCTTGAACTTCTCCCATAAATGGTTTTGCTCATGCTTAAGTTATTGGATATAATATTGGAATTGGTCAAGGGAAAATCCCAGTGATTATATCTCCCTAGAAAACTCAGATAAATGGGATTCATAGGGTATAATACTATTGTATGAGGCCATCACTTCATTTGTTTGTTTCAATTGGATTTGTTAGAGACTTATATTTATACTAATCATGTGATCACTATTTAAAGACTATATTATCAATACTAAAGATTCTTAATGGTATTTTGAATCCAATTAGATATAATAAAACAAAACAATTGCTTGTGTTTCCTATAATCATGTTACATAATAAAACATTAAATCAAAAGGGAATTTTATTTATAATAGTTCGGGTCATTACACCACCTGCTCCTCTTCCAGCTCCCCCCCCCCCCCGAGGGCTACCCCACCCTCACTTGGTGATCCCTAGTCATAGCACTTCCTCTACCATGGTGGTCTATCATCCATCTGTCTATGATCCTCAGAACATTTGTTCGAGCAGTATTGCACTATGTGACCTCACCTATCACAAGAATAATATCACCCCTATTCAGGTTTCCCATGTACTTTGTGTTATCCTTGACCATGTGCTCAATACTGATTCTAGGAAGATATCCTCTACCTAGATCTAGTCAACTAATGTCTGCTAGCTACTACAGATGACTCAGCCCTCTGACTCCCACTACCAGCTCCAGTTGTCTAGCTTTCCTCAAAAAGAAAACTCTTTATCACCAGTTTAATTTCAAACACCCTAACATTGGTGGAAATACACAAGGGTGCCACACTGGAATGGATCTCTCTGTGAATTCCCTGCTCAAACTTTTGTGCTCAAAAGTATCTATCCCAGATCACATCAAGGGAGTACTATGTATGTTATGTGTACCTCTTCATGTACTTAGTCATTTTTACCCCTCCCTTATGCATATCTAGAATCTCCTAAATCCAAATTGAGTGCAAGAAGGATGGGTATCACTCCTCATGGAATAAATGCTGGAAGTTGGGCCACAAGAGTGTTGACTCATCATGCATCTAGGTAACAAGACTCCACCAGCTCCCAACTGCTCCTTGGAAAATTTTATCTGCCAGCAAAACCACTTGATCATTGGTGTCTATAGGAGTTTAAAAATGTTCCCCATAAAATCTATATAATCCTCTGTTTCCTGGGGATCTGTATTTTGTGGAACCTTAGTGACCTCTGGTGATGGAACTCACGTAATTCACTAAGCCTACATGCATACTCAGCCTACACTATTGGAATGATCTTCTACTCAATAGTTGGGGGTGTTGTTACCTACCCACTTGGAGGAAGGATCTTGTAGGATGGACCCTGAACTAAGGCATCATCACTCATAGGATTGTCATCACGATCTGGAACTAGTAACCTAGTCGGTTGGCATTATGGAGGCATCCTGAAAATTTAATCAAGATGAACCATGGTCAGATGAGAATATATATAAAAAATAGGGAT
Source organism: Viscum album (assembly GCA_963277665.1). NCBI lineage: Eukaryota > Viridiplantae > Streptophyta > Magnoliopsida > Santalales > Viscaceae > Viscum > Viscum album. The sequence goes on along the minus strand of OY728119.1, from coordinate 1,502,461,679 downwards.
ATGAATCAAGAAAGAAAATCAAAGGACTCAATCCTATATGATTAATTTACCATTTATCCCTACAACCGATTTATTGGTATGTCAAGTCAACAAGTAGGCAGAAAATTTCCTAGTGAATAGATACATCTGTCGCCACATGAACATTGGATTCCCTGGCCTAAAATTCATACTCAAGATACTTTGAAATTGTTTCCATAAATCCCATCCAAATAATCATAAGGGTGAAGGTTCCGGGCATAGGGGAAGTGCATGGGTGGATGTGCCCACTTGGATTTTTGTCATTAGCAATGATCAATTCAGGATCAATACGACGATAAATGCCAGTCTCCACGGATCGATTCACAGAAATAGAAAAAGAAGAAGAAAGGTCCCAGAAACACAAAAGTGGATCGTCATAGGTTGATTATAATTAACTTAATTAATTTAAAAGATGTAAATTTTGGGTGTTCTTTCTTCGTTGATATTCTTGATCACGTTCTGATGTGATTCGTCGTTGCGTCGCAGAATCCAAGTGTAGACTTCCTCTAGTGGTGATCCACACGTCCACCTCATATCTCTGGACATCGCCAAAGGAGTCTCCAGGTGCTATCATGGAGAAATCTTTGCTTGTGTTTTCCGCCTTAGACCGTCTTGATTCGATGGAAGAGGGTCTCTCTTGGTCTTGAGAGCATTCTTGGAGGAAGAGGTTCTTTCGACCTTGAAATAATTCTCCAGAATTATTGTGCACAACGATTAGGGAAAAGTGTTGGGGTTGTGAGGATATTTATAATCGGTTTTGAGGCTATAGAGTTATGACAATAAATAAATGTGTTACGCATTTTATTTATTTCATTAACTCTTATTGAAAACCCCCATGTCGAATTATTAATTCCTTGACATGCTCCCACACTGATTATAATAAATATCATTTAATAAGACAATATCATATCCTCAAAATACCAACTGGAAAAAATACACGGCGTGTATTTATTAATACACGGTGTGTACTTGTTTTTCATAAAAATAAATGGTGTGTAATAATTAATACATGGCATGTACTTGTTTTACATTTCCTTTCCAAAATAAAAACTATACGGCGTGTAATCATTAATACACATCATGTACTTGTTCTCAAAATAAAAACTATACGGTGTGTAATCATTAATAAACGGCATGTACTTGTTTTCATTTTATTCTTCCTCCAACATTAAAACGATTTAGGCTTCCTTGAATAATTATTAAACCACGTACGAGAATAATCTGTATTCTACTTGAGATACTTGGATACACTTAGTGTGTGACCCACTAGACCTCTTTCTCGTTGGTATTAGGCGGGCTTGCCTAAAGTCCAAGATTACTATCTAGCAATGGGTCAAGGCACCCAAGAGAAATAATTTGACGCTGCATTGACGTGTCACATCATACAAATGATTACTGTGTAATTTAATCCCTTTGTCTCAATATCTCATCAAGTAGGTTTCATGGCAGTGTCATAAACCTATATGCTTGATCTGTCATTCTTTGACTTCCAGAAATAAACTCATCATTACACCCTGGCCATGGAATTTGGGTGACAGTTATATTTCAATAAAAGGGCCCGAGATATCTACTTCCATAAATATGGAAGGTACAAATCCTTCCTTGACTTATCCATTAACAACATGTCATTCGTGACACACCCAATGTACCCTACTTCCCACCAACTATCTACATGACAGTTTTTGTCAGAAAATCTAAGTGTGCGAGTCATGACATGAGTTAATGATAATCTTACAGTCTAAGGACCATTAAACGTGCTCGCAGATAGAAATATCTGATGACACCAAGACATGCGGAATTATTACTGGCGGGTCTGTTCACAGAATCTCCCATCTTGGAGATTACCAAGTGAAAAGTCTATGAGAGAGAGTCTCGTCTTCTTACGAGTACTCACACATGACGGTGTGTATACTATGTATCCTATCATAGTATGTCATCCAACTGTAGAACTTTATTTAAGAATATTGTTATAGAATTTCAAGGTTCTCAACATAGCGGGGATCTGCCATGACCTTATTAATGCAACAAATATTCCAGGACATTATTTTATTATAGTCATACAGAACAATGAACAATATATAATAAGTGTACATTCATGTAATCAAAGTAAAAATAGTTGGTTATCAGGACACCAACTCTAACAAACTCCCACTAGGACTATATCCAACTGCCTACGACTTTTAGTCTGCTAGACCTCACATGATGATCATGTTTCTGCTGATTCAAGCCTTTAGTCAAGGGGTATTCCACATTGTCTTCTATGGAAATACTGCTCACTACAACTTCACCTCTCTGAGAAAAATTCCTCAAGAGATGATACTTCTGAAGTATGTGCTTTGTCCACTGATGTGAACTTGGCTATTTTTCAAGTGCCACCGCTGTAGTATTATCACAATGGTACTACATCCAGCTCTTGGATTAAGCTTTGCATCTATACTGCTTCTTTAGCTACCTCAGAAGCTGTGATATACTCGGACTCCACTGTAGAATCTTCCACCACACTTTGCTTTGATCTCTTCCAGCTCACTGCACCTCTATTCAAACTGAAGATGTATCCGGTCTGCGACTTCATGTCATCTTGATCAGTTTGGAAACTAGCATCTACATGTCCTCTGATGACTAGTTCCTCATCTCCTCTATAAACTGGGAACATATCCATAGTACGCCTCAGATACTTAAGTATAGTCTTGACTGCCATCCAATGGTGGTCTCCTAGATCAGCTTGATATCTGCCTACCGTACTTAATGCGTAAGCAACATCTAGCCTTGTACATAGTATAGCATACATAACTGACCCAATCGCAGATGCGTAAGGAATCCTTGCCATTTTCTTTCTTTCCTCATGTGTCTGAGGACACATTTTCTTGGAAATATTAATGCCATGTGACACTGGAAACAATCCCCTCTTGGATTGTTCCATACCGAATCTCTTCAGTATCTTGTCAATGTATGTAATTTGACTTAGGCTCAGCATTCTCTTAGATCTATCATGATGGATCTTGATCCAAATAATATATGTTTCCTTGACAAAGTCTTTCATAGAGAAGCATTTATCCAACCATGCCTTAACTGACTGTAAGATAGGTACTTCGTTTCCAACTAGTAATATGTCATCAACATATACTATTAGGAAAACAACTACACTTCCACTCAACCTGTTGTAGACACAATGCTCACATTAATTCTTAATAAAGCCAAATTCCATTATGGATTCATCAAAACAAATGTTCCATGACCTTGATTCTTGCTTTAATCCATAAATGGATTTCTGCAACTTGCATACTTTATTAGCATCCTTTGGAGTCACAAACCCTTCAGGTTGTTTCATGTAGACATCTTCCTGGAGGTTCTCGTTAAGGAATGCTATTTTAACATCCATTTTCCAAATTTCATAGTCATGGTAAGCGGAAATGTCCAATAGGATTATGATGTATTTCAGTATCGCAACCGTTGAAAAAGTTTCATCATAGTCAATTCCTTGACACTGTCTAAAACCTTTTACAACCATTTGTGCCTTATAGGTTCTAACTTTCCCCTCAATGTCCAGTTTCTTCTTGAATAACCATTTATTACCAATAGGATTTACATCAACTGGAGGATCTACCAAAATCCAGACTTGGTTTTGGTACATGGAATCCATTTCAGAATTCATGGCTTATTGACACTTGGCAATGTCTGTGCCTTCAACTGCTTTTTTGTAGGTAATAGGATCATCATTGTCAACCAATAATGAGTCACCATCCTCAGTGAAAATAAAACCATATCATTCTAGTTCTCTCACCTCTCTCATGGTCCTACACAGTTCTTGTGTCTCTAGAACATATTGTTCTTCCATGGGGCTTTGTGGAATCTGTTCTCATACCAACTCCTGTGTATCTTGAGCCTCGACTTCATCAAAGTCTATCTCCCTCCCAATATCTCTTTTGGATATGTTCTCCCTCTCAAGGAATATGGTGTGTATTTCCACTGTAACCATTTTGTCTGAGGGGTTGTATAGGTAATATCCCTTTGTTTCCTTGGGATATACTATAAAGATACACTTCATGCCTCAGGGTACAAGTTTGTTACCTGAAGAGGCCTTAACAAATGCTTCTCTACCCCACACATGTAAATTTGATAACATGGCTTTGCATCCAATCCATAACTCATATGTAATACCATTTATCAATTTATTTGGTACTTGGTTTAGTATGTGTGTTGTTGTTTGTAATGCATATCCCCAAAAGGATAATGGAACTCTCGTATGACTAATCATTGATCTTACCATGTCCAATAGGGTGTGGTTCCTCCTTTCACTAACACCATTCAACTGAGGTGTGTAAGGAAGAGTGAGTTGAGATAGAATCCCAAACTCCCGTAAGAAATCAATGAAGTCCTGATTAAGATATTCTCCTCCCATGTCTGAGTAGAGTTTCTTAATCTTCTTACCAAGCTGGTTCTCAACTTCATTCTTGTATTCTTTAAATTGATCAAAAGAATCTGACTTATACCTCATTAAGTAAATATATTCATATTTACTAAAATCATCAGTAAAAGTTATTAAGTACGAGAACCCACCCCTTGGTTTAACTGGAAATGGTCCACACACATCTGTGTGAACTAATTATAGAATCTCTTTATCCCTTTCACCATTCCCACTAAATGGGGATTTGGTCATTTTTCCTTGTAGACACTCATGACTTACACCAAGTGGTTTTAGTTTGAAAGAATCTAAATACCCATCTTAATGTAATTTTTTCAAACGTTTATCATTGATATGACCTAGCCGGTGATGCCAAATTTGGGTGTGGTATGAGTCATGTGAAATAACTTTGTCATCGATTGCCATTACTTGGTTTGTGTAGTCTAACACATAAAGGCTATTATATAAATGTTCCCTACCAAAACAAATGCTATCTTTATAAAAGTAGCAACATCCACTTCCAAACATGAAGATGAATCCATCAGTATCTAATTTGGATACTGAAATAATGTTTTTGGTTATAGAGGGTACATAATAACATCCTTTCAAAACCAAGACCATCCCAGTAGGCAATGTGAGGTGGTAGTCTCTGACATCTACAACAGCAAGTCTGGCTTCGTTGGCTGCTCATAGATCCACCTCACCTCAATAAATCTTTCTGAATCTACTTGGTTCTTGTATTTGGATACAGATGTGAGCACCACAATCAGTATCTAATACCCAATTGGTAGAAATAGATAGATTACATTCGATAACAAACGCACTTGAATCTTTCTATTGTTTCCTTGGCTGGGTGCAGTTTTTCTTCTAATGGCCCTTCTTTCCACATGTGAAACAAACATCCTCTTGTTCTCTTGCCTCTCCTTTGATCTTCCTTTTCTTGGAAGGCCTTGAAGAATCTTTGGGCTTAAATCTCTTCACCTTCCCTTTTCTTTTATTCACCCTAAGGATAAAAGGATTTTCACGCTTCATATCATTGTCCACTTGGAGAATTAGGATAATAAGATCAGATAGAGACTTATCAATGTTTTTCATGTTGAAATTTACAAAAAAGTTTGAGAAGCTTTGGGGGAGTGATACAATAATGAGATCGGTACCCAGTTCTTTGGGGAGTTTAAACCCTAGAACATCCAAGCACTCAATGTAGCCAATGAGCTTGACTACATGAGGCCGGGCTAGAGAACCCTCTCCAAGATTTCTCTGAAATAGAGCCTTAGAGATCTCAAACCTTTCATGTCTTTCTCTCTCCTGGTATAGACCATGGAGGTGCTTGAGCATGCTATAGGCATCCATGTCTTCATAAGACTTCATGAGATCACTAGACATTGATGATAGCATCAAACATTGAACGTCGAGTACAACATTCAAATGTTAATCAAAGACCAGGAAATCTTCATCACTCACCCCTTGGGCAGGAAAATCAGGAAGCGAGAACTCCAACACGTAAAACTTTCGTTCATGGCGTAGGATAACCCTAAGGTGCCTAAACTATTCCTGAAAGTTACTCCCAGTGAGGATATTGTCTTTGTCTATAATTGATCGCAGAGAAAATGTGGTTGACAAGTTTTTCATATTGATTCTACAAATTAAAAGAGTAGATTTATCATTACCTTTTGATTGCATTTTATGAAAAATAATAAATGAATTTATTAATTCTCCCACTATTTTATCAAGTCCCAATGGCCCTCACCATTGAACCCGGAATGTCTAGTTTCTTTGACATTCTAGTGGAAAGGATCCATATTCCCCTTCTCATAACCCCAACAAGGCTTTGTCAAGCTATTTAAAGGTATTTAGGTAGGCAGGTCTTTGCCAACTGTGAGATTACAGTTCCTTGATCTGTTGAGTGGACTCCCCAATCCTGAAATCTTGACTTGGATTTCCTCAACTATTGCCTCCAATATTACTTCAAGTCTAGCAAGGGCTACTCCTATTGATGTAATATGGATAAGTCAACCCAAAACCTTTTATAAGGGATTCCTTTATAAAAGTAAGTGTCCCAACAAGGGTTGGTCAAACACATAGTTTTATTGAGTCTTTCCCTTAATCAAGTAATAGAAGGATTGGTCTGAATTAATATGGTATTGAGGGATTTTCATCTTTTATACGTAGTTTCACATTATCACATGCTTGTTAATATTAAGTGATTCTTTCTTAAGTGATTAACCATGTTCCGATAATGTTTACGCATAGTTCGGTTTTTATTTTATTCCATCTTTGCATGATTTTTCATTTTATTAACTATGTGATCATGACAACACATACATAATAAATAAACCATGAAATTAGATAGAAATAAAAAAAATATGGCATGATCATGAGATTTTTTTGGTTAGCTTATCTAGTGGTTTGATAAGTTAACCTTAACCTGGGGAGAAACACCTTGAACCGATGGTTCATGTTTTGCAGCTCGTACCTGTCCACCTTTGTATCTTCTTAGGTTGGTTTCGCCTTAGCTTCGGGTTTTGAACTGTCTCCTCTGACTTGGGAGATCCTCCATTACATGGGGTTTACATTAAAGAAACCATGGGAAAACAGGCCCCACATTTTATTGGAAGAAGGCTCGCAGGCCAACGAATTTAAATTAAACAAATTTAAATGAAACCATACACACATACAAAGGTTCTTTGGTCTAGATCATGATCATCCATAGCATTCAATGACATTTACTCATATTTAGAATTCAAATTATTTTAATCGTTCTATTATTTAAGATATGTTGCGCTTGAATTCAATTAATTATGATCTTATAATTAATCAATTCTTTATCTTAAATTCATTTCTGAATTTCCTTGAGATTCTTCTCATCCATATTCCTTGTATAGGTATTTGTACTTTTGGAGGAAACCTGGTGAAATTCCATTTCTGGAAATTAAACAGTGTGTAGTTTATATTTACACGGCGTGTATTTATTTTCACCTTTTATCCAAAGTACACATCGGGGGCTTTGGAATGTTTTCTCTACTTTGGAAATTTTGGAGTACATGGAGTGTAGATTAATCTAACACGACATGTACTTCCTTGTTACGTAGTTACCGGCCTGGCAATCCCGTGTATACGGAACACGGCTTCTCCTTGTACACAGTTTCACTTGGGCCATATCGGACTACACGGCGTGTTGATTCAACAAACACACTGTGTATTTTGGTTCCATGCGCCATCCATTTCTGGTCAACATGGTGTAATAAAACTCAGGTATACTCAATTCACACGGCGTGGTTTGGTGGACCAATACTTGTTTGTTGAACCTAAGTACATGGCATGTAGTTTTCATTACACTTCATGTATTCCCATGTTGTACAGACAGAAAGAGCAGCTCCTCCGGATGATATCATCATTTTTAATTTAATCAAAATTAAAATTAAAAGGTCGTTTCTGTACTGTGAATCGAGAAATGAAGGAGGAAGAACAGATCCCGTTCATTCAGTTTTATAGAACGATTTATCTTTAATTGAATCAAATATAAATGTGTAAATTATCAACGAAAATTAAATAAATATAATCAAAGTTGTAACCTTGCTCTGATACCAATTGAAGGTTTCGAGCGTAGCGGAAGCGCATGGGTGGATGTGCCCACTTGGATTTTTTTCATTAGCAATGATCAATCTGGGATCAATATGACAATAAATGCCGGTCTCGATGGATCGATTCAAAGAAATAGAAAAAGAAGAAGAAAGGTCCCAGAACCACAAAAGTGGATCATCAAAGTTTGATCACAATTAATTTAATTAATTGATAAGAAGTACATTTTGGGTGTTCTTTCTTCATTGATATCCTTGATCACGTTCCGATGTGATTCATCGTTGCCTCGCAAAATCCAAGTGTAGACTTCCTCTAGTGGTGATCCACATGTGCACCTCATATCTCTAGATGTCACCAAAGGATTCTCCAGGTGTTAGCGTGGAGAAACCTTTTCTTGTGTTGTCTACCTTAGATCGTCTTGATCCGATGGAAGAGGATCTCTCTAGATCTTGAGAGCGTTCTTGGAGGAAGAGGTTCGTTCATCCTTGAAAGAATTCTCCAGAATTGTTGTGCACAACGATTAGGGAAAAGTGTTGGGGTTGTGAGGATATTTATCATCGGGTTTGAGGCTATAGAGTTATGACAATAAATAAACACGTTACATGTTTTATTTATTTCATTAACTCTTATTGAAAACCCCCATGTCAAATTATTAATTCATTGACATGCGCTCACGCTGATTATAATAAATATCATTTAATAAAACAATGTTATATCCTCAAAATCCCGACTGGAAAAAATACATGGCGTGTATTTATTAATACAGGGTGTGTACTTGTTTTTCATAAAACTAAATGGTGTGTAATAATTAATACACGGCACGTACTTGTTTTACATTTCCTTTCCAAAATAAAAACTAGACGGCATGTAATCATTAATACACGGCATGTACTTGTTTTCAAAATAAAAACTACACGGTGTGTAATCATTAATAAACGACATGTACTTGTTTTCATTTTATTCTTCCTCCAACATTAAAACGATTTAGTCTTCCTTGAATAATTATTAAACCATGTACGGGAATAATCTTTATTCTACTTGAGATACTTGGATACACTTAGTGTGTGACCCTCTAGACCTCTTTCTCGTTGGCATTAGGCGGGCTTGCCTAAAGTCCAAGATTACTGTCTAGAAATGGGTCAAGGCACCCAAGAGAAAGAAGTTAACTCCGCATTGACATGTCACCTCATACGAACACTTACCATGTAATTTAATCCTTTTGTCTCAATATCTCATCAAGCAGGTTTCATGGCAGTGTCATAAACCTATATGCTTGATCTTTCATTCTTTGACTTCCAGAAATAAACTCGTCGTTACACCACGGCCCTGGAATTTGGGTGACAGTTCTATTTCAATCAAAGGGACCGAGATATCTACTTCCATAAATATGTAAGAAACAAATCCTTCCTCGACTTATCCATTAACAACATGTCATTCGTGACGCACCCAACGTACCATACTTCCCGCCAACTGTCTACGTGATGGTTTTCGTTAGAAAATATAAGTGCACGAGTCATGACATGAGTTAATGATAATCTTCCAGTCTAAGGACCATTACACACGCTCGCAGATAGCAATATCTGATGACACCAAGACATGTGGAATTACTACTAGCGGGTCTGTTCTCATAATCTCCCATCTTGGAGATTACCAAGTGTGAACTCCATGAGAGAGAGTCTCATCTTCTTACCAATACTCACACATGATGGTCTGTATACTATGTGTCTTATCATAGTATGTCATCCAACCATATAACTTTATTTAAGAATATTATTATACCATTTCAATGTTCTCATCACAGAGGGGATCTTCCATGACCTTATTAATGCAAAAAATATTCCAAGACATTATTATATTATAGTCATGCAGAACAATGAACAATATATAATAAGTGTACATTCATGTAATCAAAGTACAAATAGTTGGTTCTCAGGACACCAACTCTAACAAAGGGGACTACTCCAAACACTATTCCAAGGATCAAAATACCTCTAATATCAATCTGTCATGGCCCGACCCAATGGGGCTCGAGCTGCAACTATCCCAAGCCCACCTCCATTAGCCAGGGGATAGAGAAAATTACCAAAAGGAATATCTAACATGGGGAGTTATTTATCTAATGTACCTATATGCACACACCCAATCATATTAATTTATAAGTGAAGATGAATAATAATAAAAAGATTCAATAGCTAGAATATAAACCAAGCATGAAAAACCTCTAGGGTGTACAAGAGTATGATAGTAAAAACTAAAATTAAAGGTGAAAAATAAATTTCTAACCATAAAGATGTCCCGAACTAAAAAAAATGGAAGGTAAAAGTGTCGAGAGATCCCATCTCTTGATCTCAAACCCCCAAACACCATACACGGCCCAATGCATCAAGTATCCTAAGATCCTCTATAGTCATCATTGACTTTTATTTCATCTACATAAGACACGACACATGCAGGAAAAGACCATATAGAGGTGAGTATATACATAACCAGTAGTATGTCCAAAAAGCTAAGGGGGGACTAGTAAGAGATGCAATAGGAATAGATAGACAAACCACTCAACCCAAATCAAGAGAGTAAAAAAAATCCAATAGCATAGATACAAATATATATATATATATATATATATATGTATGTATGTATGTATGTATATGTATATATATATGATCAAACCAAAGAAGACAAAATGAGAGAGAATGGGATCTCCATATTACAGTCTAGATCAATGAAGAATGCCATTATTTCGAAAATTCCATCAATGATACCCAACATCTCGCGCATCTTCCCGGCATAAAAAATCTAAGTTAAGACTCACCTCAACACTATATCACACAATCGTGGGAAAATAATCTCTAGATATAGGACCCATTCCCTGGTACAATAGGATAGTGTCACTCAGTAAAAGGTAGTGGACCCATGCCAAGCCCAGATAAATGGTGCCTCTCTTGGTTGGTAGAGGACCCATGCCTAGCCCAGTTGTAGGGTGTCACTCTAGTAGTCAAGGACCCATTCCCTATCTCCACATGAGGGTGCCACTCTAATCATCAAGGGCCCATGCCATGTCGCTACAGGAAGGTGTCACTCAAAAATATAGATAGAGGACCCATGCCCAATCCCAACTGGAGGGTGCCACTCTAATCATAGAGGAACCATTACCTATCTCTACAAAGAGGGTGCCACTTGGAAAGATAGGTAGAGGACTCATGCCCAATCTTGACTATAGGGTTCCACTCTAAAGCCTCTGGTGATCCTTCTCAATCACTATCATCTTCAAGCATTGCCTAAATAATTTTCATGCCCATAAAATATAACAACATATCCCAAAATATACAATAGAGGGAACCATCATTTTTTATGTGGAAAAATACTCAAGATAGGCTAATCGTGGTCCAAAATCTGAGTCCAAACAAAGGAGATACAAGAGTTTGAAGTTTCCTGAAAAGGAACCATGGGGTACACGGTGTGTAAGGGGACCCACATGGTGTGTGATCCTACTCCATCACTTGGTCATGTCACTAGAGGTACATGGATTTCTTCTGATCATTACTACAAAATAGACCTTTAATAGTTCTAAAAATGGTCTTTATCAATGCTAGAGAAGCGCTGACTACCAGAGCAAGATTAAAAGTCCTGGTCTTTTATCAGTACTAAAAAAGTGCTGATAAAGGGTTACTTTATTAGATATTTTAGATGTTTTGATAAAGGACCGCATTTATCATAATTTCTATTTAGCACTGATAAAGGGGACCTTTATCATTTCTTATAGAATCGTTGATAAAGGACCCATTTATCAGTACATTTAAAAGCACTGATAAAGGGACATAATGCAGTATGCTATAATAGCACTCTGTAACATGAGTGCAATGTGTTGTAACAGCACATCGTAGCACTAGAAACACGCCAGATATCAACAAAATCAAGTACCAATATAGAATTTAAATTAAATGAAATTTACAACACATATATAAGAAAAAAATACTATATTATAGATATTTCAAACATTGTTTATACAATTACATAAGTACAAATTATTAGATACATTCAAAAACATCAATGTTACTTTGTCTTTGGATCCTAACTCTGAATCATGCTATTACCAAAAAAACCACCCCTGATTGAGAAAAATAACACACCTATATAAGAAATAAATTATCTTGTTAATAATAAGATAAATAAATAAAATAACAGAAGGTGTTAATTTTAAACTAAACTTTGAGTCGTACCAGGAACACTGTGTATCAAATTGAGTTGCAATTTATTCTAAAATGTCACACCATTTAATTCTAATATTAAATAATTATATCTATTAAAATTAATTAAATAAGTATAAGATAAATCTCCATGGATGCAGCCTAGTGCTTGCGTCATGTTGTGGTGTTTGGGTGGTATTAGTTTCGAGCCTCCCCATGTGAATTTAGGTAGGTTTTTATTTTTTTTATTCCCCCTCCCCTAACTGATGTAATATAGATATGTATAATATAAAAATAATAAGTAAAGTAATTAAGTAATAGAAGGTAGAATTATGAGAATAAAATCTAGACTCGTTTGCTCGATTTTGGCAATGTGATGCACATTTTAAAATAAAATGAAACTTATATATTGAGAAGACACACTCGAAGTCATGTCGGTCACACCATGCATTAAATTAAGGTTTTTTTAATTCAAACACATCTAAAATTAATTATGGATAATTTCCCTAAAGTATCAAAACAATCCAAATGAATTTTCTTATTTTTGATTATATCACTTGTCTTTTTTACTAAAATGTCATTTTAAACTGTAAACGCGCACTTTGAATCCTACTAGTCGCATCATGTCTTTGTTTGACATGATATTTATTCCTACACATCACAAATAAATTATGAATAATTTTACAAAATTATCAAGACAATCCAAGTGTGTTCACTCAGTTTTTAGTGAGTGACACTTTTTGAACTAAAATGTTGATTTTAAACTAATAATGGAAACATTGAGACATATCAGGCACATCATGTATCAGATTGAGGTTTATATGATTCCTAATCATCAAAAATTACTTATGGATTGTTTTAATAAATTATAAAAACAATTTTAATGAGTTTTCTCAGTCTTGAGTAGGTCATTTATCATTTTTACTAAAATTGATGTCAATTTTCAATAAAAATATGCACTTGGAGTCATATCGATCACATCATGAATTGGATTGAGGTTAAGATGATTCCAAAACATCTCAAATGACTTATATATTATTTTCCTAAAGTATCAAAACAATCCAAATGTATTTTCTAGATTTTTAGTACGTCAATTGTCTTTTTTACTAAAATGTCATTTTAAACTGGAAACACGCACTTTGACTTGTACTAGTCACATCGTGAGTCAATTTGACATGAGAAAATTTTTGACATTTCACAAATTACTTATGAATATTTTTCCTAAATTATCAAGAAAATTCTAGTACATTTACTCGGTTTTTAGGGAGTGGAATTTTTTGAACTAAAATGTCGATTTTAAACTGATAACAGACACATTAAGTCATATTGGGAACATTGTGTATCGGATTGAGGTGGGTCAGATTATTACATGTCAGAAATAACTTATGGATATTTTTTCTAAAGTATTAAAATAATATGAATGTGTTTCTCAATTTTGAGTAGTTCAGTTGTCCTTCTTATTAAAATTGATATCAATTTTAAATACAAAGATGCACTTGGAGTCATACTAGTCACACCGTGTGTTAGATTGAGGTGTTTCTAATTCAAAAACATCTCAAATGACTTATGGGTCACTTTCCTAAATTGTTAAAACAATATTAATTAATTTTCTTGGTTTTGATTATATCACTTGTCTTTTTTACTGAAATTTCATTTTAAATTTGAAACATGCACTTTGACTCATACCAATCATATCATGTCTCAGTTTGAAGTGAGAATTATTCCTACATGTCAAAAATAACTTATTAATTGTTTTCTTAAATTATAAAGACAATATGTGAATGTTTTCTTGGTTTTTAGTGTCACTTTTTGAACTAAAATGACAATTTTAAACTGATAATGAACACATTGAGTCAAATCGGGAACATCATGTATTATATTGAGGTGAGGTTGATTCCTACACATCAAAAATGACTTATGGATCATTTTCCTTAAGTATCAAAACAATCCAAATGTGTTTTCTTGGTTTTGAGTAAGTCAGTTTTCCTTTTTACTAAAATTGATGTCAATGTTAAATAAAAAGACACACTTGGAGTCATACCAATCACTGATCTTAGATGTGGAGGCAGGGTTGTGTTTATGTTTTTGATGTAATCATGGTTTCCCAATTTCTTCTCAAAAGTGCTTTTGAAATAAAATTTTAATTTTCATTCATACCAATCACATCGTACAATGGATTGAGGTGCATCTAATTACAAAATGTCTCAAATGAATTATTTATCATTTTCATAAAGTATCAAAATAATCCAAATTCATTTTCTCAATTTTGAGTATGCCACTTGTCTTTTTTACTAAAATGTCAATTTAAACTGGAAACACACATTTTGACTCATACTAGTCACATCGTACCTCAGTTTGACATGAGACCAATTCTTAAATGTCACAAATGAATTATGAATCATTTTCCTAAATTATTAATACAATCCATGAATGTTTTCTTAGTTTTCATTGAGTGGCACTTTTTAAACTAAAATATCGATTTTAAACTAATAACAAACACATTGAGTCAAACAGGGAACATAGTGTATCATATTGGGGGGCATCTAATTCCATCACATCAAAAATAACTTATAGATAATTTTACTAAAGTATCAAAACAATACAACTGGTTTTTCTTGGTTTTGAGTAGTTCAGATGTCGTTTTTACTAAAATTGATATCAATTTTAAATAAAAAAGATACATTTTGAGTCATACTGGTCACACTGTGCGTCGGATTAAGGTGAGGCTGATTCCAATACATCTAAAATTTATTATGGATCATTTTCCTAAAGTATAAAAAAATAAAAAAATGTGTTTTCTTAGTTTTTAGTATGCCACTTTTCTTTTTTACTAAAATGTTGTTTTGAACTGGAAACAAGAACTTTGACTCATACCAGTCACATCATGTATTAGTTTGATGTGAGACCAATTCCTACACACCACAAATTACTTATAAATAATTTTATTAAATAATCGAGACAATTTGATTTTTTTGGATTATTTTTTAGTGATTGAAACTTTTTAAACTAAAATGTCAATTTTAAACTAATAACGGACACATTGAGTCATACCAAGAACATCATGTATTGTATTGAGGTGTGGTTGATTCTTACACATCCCAAAAGACTTATGGATCATTGTATTATATTATAAAAATAATTGGAATATTTTTTTATCAGTTTTTAGTATGTTAGTTGTCTTATCTACTAATTTCAATTTTAAATAAAGATAACTTGGTCATATCGGTCACACCATGTGTTGGATTAAGGTGCGGCCGACTCCTACACATCCCAAAGTCTCAATGAAATCCTAACTATCAATGTTACCATGATTTCCATTTCCTTTATTTATTGAACTACCAAAAATGTATATTTACTTGATGTTCTTAGAAAAAAATATTTCTCATTTTTGAAAACCAGTAGAGTAGAGGAAGATCATTTTCCCATTATATCATGAGAACTTACCAAAATTGGCACATGATATTCCTCTAATCTTCTATATTTCAACAAAGAGAAATTTTTTTCAGATAATAACATAGATTCAATATGAATTTTTTTTGGTTCTATAAATAAAGGAAATGGAAATCATGGTAACATTGGAAGTTAGGAAAACTTGACTTTCCAAAAGATCTTTAAAAAAATAAGTATTATATAAAAATTATAAGGAAATTAACTTAAAAATATTAGATAAAATGATGACAAAAATTAGTTAAATAATTATTATGAATTCACCATTTCATGATGGTTGTATGAATTCTTGACACATTTCCTTGTTATTGTAATCTCAGTTGTAAACTCAAAGTTTAATCTCTCACAAACATGAGAAGATTCAAACAAACCACCACAACTCAAACAAAATAATTCACCTTTATAAGTAAAAAATTATTATATTAATAATACTAAAAAGAAATAAATTAAACATAAATATGAAACAATACATTAATTCTATGGAAAATGAATTTATTGTGTAAACATCAAGATTACCTTTGTAATTGAGAAGTATAGGGAACTTGAAGGAAGGTGATAAATTCCAATACTATAGGGGTGAAATTTTTTGATGTAGAATAACTCTGTGGAATTTTTAGTGTAGAAATTCATGAAAAATGGACAAACTAGCCCAAATAAAACAAAATAATCCACCTGTATAAGAAAAAAAATCTTATATAAGTAATACAAAAAATAAATAAATTAAATAGAAATATGAAACTATACATTAATTCTATGGACAATGTTTTTACAGTGAAAACATCAATATTACCTATGTGATTGAGCAGAGGAGACATAGTTACTCTTCCTATAAAGGTAGTAGAGGGAAATTAAAGGAAATTGATAAATACAACACTACATGGATGAAAAAAATTTGAGGGGGGAGAATTATGTTGAAGTTTTGGTGAATAAAGGCATGAAATATGGACAAAAATATTATAAAATAAACAAACTCTAAAAGTAATAATGAAAATTAAATCAATATTTCATTATATAATTTTTCACTAAAATGGAGAAAGTATATCATAACATTACCTTTACATCTTACCATGGGGTTTCTTTCATTATAGTTTGTTCTTCCAAGGGATTGGAAACATCATCATGTATAGAATACATTGTTTGTATGATTAGTCAAACATTTAATTTAGATTATGTTACTACAATAGAGAACATATGATATTATGAGGAAAAATATAGTATATTAAAAAACACTTTTACCTTCTCATTGAACTCTCTCTATTTTTTTAAATGTTTTAGGTATTTGGTTCCTCTATATAGAATCCAAATCCCCTCTCTATAGTCCCCTCTAACATAAAATACATTTCCTACATTGGGATTTACATGAACTAATTTTGATCTCCCAATGAAAGGGTCATCCTCAATTGAATTTTAATCTTAACTGATATTTTTTTTAGTCACCAGCAGGATAATCAACCAATTATTTTTTGTTGGATCAGAGACAAAATATTTTCACTACTTGTGATTTCATTATAAACGTATCATATTTTTCCCCTTCCATATAGAAATTCACCTTTATGAATCCCATTTCATAAACTTTATCTGTGCTCATATTGTCAACCCATTTTACAATGGAAAATCATCAATTGAAATGTTATATAATACAACTCATGTATCTATTTGATAATTCCAAAATATGACATATTTTCATAAATTGGATTTCTATCATTGGAAACAGATATGTGCATCGCTTTCCATAACCATAACACCACTATTTTTCATTGTAATATAGTCATAATTTTCTTTTTTATAGAACATATAACCATTTATTACAAAACCAATATAAGATATATCATTTGAATTTGGTCCATTGGATATCTATTAAAGTCGTTCAGTAATTGAATTCATATTTTTAGATAAATCCTTATAAATTTTATCTATAAACCATCCTATAAACTATTGATTATATATATTATATATCCATCCTTCATCCCTTGATGGATTCAAATCTATAAGAATTTATTTGTGGTATTCAATTTATGGATCAACATATTCACTATTATGTAAAATGTAAACATACACTTGCTCTCGCTCTGTCAAGATAATTGTAACAGCATCTCTTCTAGAAATACCTTCACCTATAAGGCATCCACTATAAAGAGACTTTGGGAGACTATTGTTGTCAACATATAATAGGTAATTAGTATAGAATCCAATAGATTATTCAACAATATATCATTCTATAATACAACCTTCTGTCTGACTTCAATTTTTGACATACCCATTCAAAATCTTCATATATCGTTCAATGGGGTGTATCCATCTTTAATGCACAAGACCACATAGTTAAACCTCTATGAACAATTGAACCATTAGGTGGACCATTATATTAAAGAAGAATGGTAGGAAGAACATCTATAATTCACATACTATGACTAAAACCTACTTATTCATGATTGGAAACTTCATTGGGTCTATAAATTTACTACATATGGATTTGAAAAAGAATTAGAGTCTGGTTAATGTATGTTGTACATTTTGTGTAAGAATGTAATGGAAAGCAACAAGCATCAAATCTTGTATCAAAACATGAGAGTTGTGTAATTTTAGTCCTTGTAAGTTTAAATTAGTCATTGATACATCATTATTGATATTTGATGAATACCCCTCTAGAAATTTTACACTATTAAGGAAAAGACAAAATATCAAATTTTAGTCCTTGTAAGTTCAAATTAGTCATCGACACATCATTATTGATATTTGATGAATGCCCCTCTAGAAATTTTACACTATTAAGGAATAGACAAAATATCAATTTTTCCTATCTAGATATAGTTTAAGCTGCTGAAAGAATAAAAATATTCCATTTACCCTTCATTGGTACCAAATTTTTCCTTATCCTCATGTCAATCATGTCCAACCTATCCTAGATGCCATATTTATTTTTTCTATGAACATTTAGTAACATTCCAATAACACTATCAAATACATTTTTTTCTATATGCATGACATTAAGAATATTTCTGACATATAAACAGTTCCAATATGGTAATTCAAAGAAAATTGATCTCTTCTTCCAACCTGATTTTATAGGGTTTTTCAAAAATGGTTTACCAAAAATAGTATTAATATATTTTACTTTATCAAATAGTTGATCACCCATTTTTTGAGATGGTGTTGTACCTTGTTCGATATTCCCATCAAATATTATCATTGAGGATAGGTATTTTTGTGTTTGAGGTAAAAATTTACAATTTCCTAAAAACATTGTCTTCAAGGAATGTTTCAACTAAACTAATTTTGTGTTTTTTTCACAAATGGGACACCCCAGTATTCCTTTAATTTTATATCTTGATAAATTTCCATAAGCAGAGAAGTTATTTATCATCCCATACAACATGTACATCAATGTGAATTCTTCCCTTCTATGAGCATCGTACATTTTAACACTTGTATCCCATATCAATTTCAGATCTTTGATCAATGGATCCAAATAGACATCAATATCATTACTGGGTTACTTTAGTCTAGATATAAGTAGAGACAACATAATGTATTTTAACTTCATGCATAATCATGGTAGTAAGTTATAATTTACCAACATGATGGGCCATGTACTGTGAGTAATACTATGTACACCAAAATGATTTATTCTATATGTATATAATGAAAGATGGAATTTTCTCAGATCATTTACAAATTCAGAATACTTGTAATTAATTTTATTCCACTAAGGAGAATTTTTTGGATGACATAGTTTCCCATATTTAATTCTTGTATATGCATGTCATGTCAATTGTCTCGCAGTTTCCAAACATCTATATAGTCTTCTAAAAAATGTAATTATAGTAAATTATCATACATATTTCTAAGTAATTGATTCATTTTTCTTTTATCAGTTTGTTCCACACTTAGGGAATTTTATGAGTGATTCATGGTCCTTGCAAAACAATCTGCAATCATTTGGACAAGCAAGTGTTTTTTAGATATCATTCCCATTGAACATAGAATTAATTTAGCATCATATGTTCAGCATGGTAGTTAATTTTCTTCTAGTATCATTTCATTTAGAATACCAAGTAGTTCTATAAATCTGGTGTTACTCCATCTACTTTTAGCTTTCAAATTATATAACTTTAATACAGCTAATAATGTTTTGTATTTAGTACAACAGATATACAATGGTTTCTTAGAACAACTATTTAACTTCTCAACCAAATTTTAAAATCATGAAGTTCATCTTCAATTTCCATTGTAATTTATTCCAATTGATCTTCATCATCATTTACAGTGGTATTTACATCAAATGATCCATAAACCACAATGTCATCCCAATTGGTGTTCATGTTCAGTTTGTCCCCATTTTTAGTCCAAAATTTATGGCTCTAATATATTCCATGACAAATCGAATGTTCTTCCCACTCTTATGGACTAATATTTCTTGAATAACAATAACATAAACACAAACAAGGGATTTGAGAAGGGTCGTATGAATGATCTATTGAAAACGTGATGAACTCTTTAACTTTATATTCATACTCTTTTTTCAAAAATGATTAGCATGAAACTTTTTTTGATTCATATATATCCTATTGGGTTCATAAAATATTAATTTTTTATAATAAATAAATAAATACACATAATATATTCATTATCAAAAGTGAAAGTTAAAGATAATTATAATAAGGGAACCCCAGCATTTTATTTTTTCAAATAATTTCAGTATTCTTTGAATAAAATGGGTAAATGAATTTAAAAAAATAATTAATACACTTTGGTAAGTGTTATCCTCTAAATTCATTCAAAGTTGAAATTTATAGACAACTTTCAACCTCATCAGTTCATCTCCCAAACATTAATCATTGCATTTTGTTATTAGACAAACATCTTTATCTCTTGTGGACATGCACCTATGTTGCTTTAAATACTCTAAGAAGTGGTCATCTGTGGGATGACTAATGCTTAAATTATTACAAGAAACATAAAAGAGATTGGGGAAATTCTCAATCAATGAAATGCAATAACTATTCGAGATATGAAACAGATGAGGATGACATTTATACTACATTGTGTTCTCTAAAGGGGGTAATGCCTCCCATTTGTGAGAATTACACCATTAGAAATAGTTATTAACTTGTGATCTATTTAAGGTGAGATTTGGGGGGCATAAACATTCTTGTATATGATTCAAGGGGTCTCGGTAGGGACATGTTGTGATATATGAATCTTGGGGGCCTTGGAATTCTATATTTATAGGAGAAATTCCACTTTTAATACTTTCAATTCTCAAACTAAGACTAGTTTTACCTCTATTATAAATTTATTATATGAAAAATGATGTAATTTAAAATGAATTTGTAATTTATGTCACACTAAAGGATTTATAAAAGAAACATAATTTCATATTAGATATTGGTTGTTCATCTCACATGATAGGTAAATTGATGTAATTAAATATTTTTTGACAATTTCAAAGGGTACTTATTATTATAGAAATGGTGGATCTCTTAATATAAATTATTTACATTTAAAAGATGTTGGAAAAAAGGCAATGTAAAAGAATGATCTGTTTTTCGATGGATTAAAGTAAAACATATATAGTGTTTATTTGATGTGTGATGAAGGAAATAAAGTGATTTTTAAGAATTATTAATGTGTGGGTTATCATTTCAAAGATGGCTATATTTTTACAAAGTTATAGAAAATTAACCTAACCATATTCTAATTTGGGGTTGGTAAAAATTTATAGTAATTATGTTTGAAAGGGGAAATTGATTTGTGGTACTGAAAAATTAATCATTATTAGATAATTTGATATTTAAATACCAACTTAAAAATGGTGGGTTGAGATGTTTTTGTTGGATTTGGTGGCCTAGAACCAACTAATTTGTACTTTATTCATTAATAAATACCTTATCACATCTTGATGGTTCTTCTGCATGAAAATGCGTGTGATAATGTCCTAAGGATAGCTATTGCATTAAAGGGTCATAGAGGATCCCTACTATGATGAGAACCCAAAAATGTCATAACATTGTTCTTGAAAATATATTCTATGGTTGAATGATGTTGTTTGAGGGAAACAAATAATACAGGCCATTAGGGGTGAGGACTCATAAAACTTTGAGGCACCTTCTCATGGTGTGCTCCCTTGGTAATATCCGAGGGGATATTATGTGAATGAGACCCGCCAATAGGAAATCCACATTTCATAGTGTCATTGGATGTTCCTATCTGCAGACGTGTGTATTGGTCCTTATACATTAAGATTATTATTAATGGGTATTGAAACCCCCACACTTAGATGTATTGAGGAAAAATGTGACGACACATTGTTCACAGTGAGGTAGGGTATGTTGGATGTGTCACGAGTAATACTGCATTAATAGATAATGCGAGAAAGTATTTTTCCCTTCTGTTTCATAACAGAAGTAGATATCTTAGGCCTTTTGATGGAATTTATATAGCCTAAATAAATCCATGGCCATGGTAAGGAATGGGTGATTTCAATTCCAGAAATTCAAAGAAAGAATAATCGAGCACATGGGTTGATGGCACTAGCATGCAACCCACTTGATTTGATATATCAAGACAAATGGATTTTATTACATGGTAAGAATTTGTATGAGGTGGCATGTTATTGTGGCGTTAAATTCTTTCTCTATGGGTGCTTTGGCGTGTTGCTAGATTCTAACCTTGAAATTTAGGCAGGCTTCGCCTAATGCCGCTGAGAAAGAGGTCTGGAGGGTCACACACTAAGTGTGTCCAAGTATCTCAGTTAAATATTAATTTAACAAGTTGAATAAATATTATTCCCGATTGTGGTTTAATAATTATTTAAGGATACCTAATTTCATTTATTTCGACACTATTTATTCGAGAGAATATATTATGGGTGAAATAATATATTTATTAGTGAGTAATGAAATGATATTTATTTTAGAAATAAATATCCATTATTCAAGGTCTAATAAATATGGCGGAGGAAATAAAGAGAATGGAAAAAAAAGTACACGTCGTGTATATTAATATACACGCCATGTATTTTTTTGGAAATTTATGGGAAATAATATTATTTATTTTATTAAATAATATTAGGTGTAATTCGCTGGGTGCATGTCAAGTAATAATAATATTTAACTGTTATTATTAAACATGGGGTATTTATAAGAATTAAATTAAATGAATAAATGATTTCAGGTAATTAATTCATTTTATTATTCTAAGTAATTAAAATCTCAAGTATATAATTCTCATTATCTTATTCATTTGTGGGTTATGCACAACGGATCTAAAGAAATCTCTCAATCCAAGAGAGAATTATTTTCTTATAAGAACGCTCCCATGCTATGAGAGAGAGATCCTCCTCCACCGGATCAAGGCGATTAAAGGCGGACATTGCAATCGAAGGCTCTTCCACGCTAACACCCGGAGATCCCTTCGGCAATGTCCAGAGATACGTGGAGCACGTGTGGATCACCACTAGAGGAATCCTACACTTGGATTCTATGACGCAACGATGGATCACATTAAACAATGATCGGAAACATCAACAAAGAAAGAATTCCATCAAGGTAATTCTTTTTGATTAATTAAATTAATTATAACCAACAAATGATCATCCTATCTATGGTTCTGGGACTCCCCTCTTTCTTTTTCATTCTTCATTCTATTCCAAAGATCTGGCATTTTATTATCATGATATATCTCAGATTGATCATTGTTAATGCTAAAATTAAAGTTGGGTACCCCCACCAACGCGCTTCCATTGTGCCCAAAACCTACAAGTGGTATCAGAATAGTCATATTGTTGATTATAATTATTTAGTTTTCCGTTGGTAATTGATGCATTTAGTAATTTAGTTTTTTCAATTCAAGTTAATCGTTCTTCAAATTTGAGTCTCGGGATATGTTCCTCCTCTCTCATTTCTTGTTCACCTTACAGAAATGACTTTCTTTTAATTTTGATTAAAATAAAACAGAGGATCTCATCCAGAGGTGCCAAAAGTTCATGGTCGTGCAACACCAGAATACACGGTGTGTATTTGAAAGTACACGTCGTGTAGTCTAGGTTCAATGCATCAGACTGGTCCACCAAATCAGGTCGTGTGTTGGAGTATTTCTAAGTCTTAAATGACACCGTGTGTTGACCAATAATAGGTGGCACACAGTTTTCATATTACACGCCATGTGGTTCACTCAACACGGCATATAGTCCCTTCGGGTTAGGGTTGGACCGTGTACCTCTTACACGGCTTGCCCAGCTAGAAACTGTGTAATGCGGATACTACACGGCATGTGTCCCACTGAACACGCCGTGTACTCTAAAAAATTTCTGAAGTACATCTACATGCCATGTCCCTGGGCATGTACTTCGGATGGACGGTGAACAAAAGTACACATCGTGTAGTCAGAACTACACATCGTGTACTCATCCAAATTACAAAAAATTTATTAAAATTTATTATTATATTATACAAACCCTTGAGATGTGTACTATAGTGTAGGAATAAAGCTGAGTCTCAACACATGATAGGTGTTTTTATATATGTGTGCTTAATTTAACATCTGCGTAATTTTCATTTCTACTCATTGGGTAGTTATAAATAGAAATTCACCAGGTTTCTTCCAAGGTACAAGTTACGTACAAAGATAATTTTAAATGAATTTATTTGTTTAAAATTATGTTGGATGAGAATCTCAAGGAAATTCAGAAAAAGGTTTAAGATAAAAGGATTGATTAATTAAAGATAATTAATTGATTCCTGCGTGATTTTTCTTAAGCAAGAATGATTAAAGAATTGAATGCTAGTTTTATTTATGCATAAATATCATTGTATGTGTGGATGATCATGAGCTAAACCAAGACCTTTTTATGTTAATGGCTTATTTTAATTTATTTATTTTAGGTTCGTTGTCCTACGAGCCTTATCTCCATTAATATGTAAGGCCTACGTGCCCAAGGTTTATTTTATGTAAAGCACTGTTTTACCCCTCACCTGCGTGTGAGATAAAATCATATGTAATGGATGGAGCTCCCAAGCTGGTGAAGGTGGATCAAGTTAGGATCCAAGGTGAAACCAATACAAGGAGATACAAAGGTGAAGAGGTGGAAAGCTATAAACACAGACCAAAAAGGTTCATGGTGTTTCTACCCTAAGACTTGATTTACTTTATCAACCTCTAGATAAACTAACCAATAGAAAAAGATCATGGTTATACCATTTATTTTATTTCTGTTAGTTGCATGGTTTATTTATTGTGGGTGTGTTGTCACAATCACACAATTAATGAATTAAACAAACATGCAAGATAGAACTAAAATAAGACCGGCTTATGCATAAAAATTATCTTAGAAATGGTTAATCACTTAAGTATATCTCACTTAATATTAACAAGAATGCAATCAAAGATAATAAAATGAAAATTTATGTATAAGGATAAAATACCTCAAATAAATATTAAGTCGGTATAGCCTTCCATAATCTTGGTTAGAATCAAACCATAATTTAAAGTGCTTGAAAAACCCTAGTTGGGGTGCTTTTAATTATCAGGGAATTCTAATTCAAGGTTTTAGGTTGACTTAACTTGGTTTGCATCAAGGGTTGACTACCACAGCAGGACTTGGTGTGACCAAGAGGCAAAGGTTGAGGAAATCCAAAATAAAAGGATTTCAGGATTGGGGATTCCACTCAGCGGATCAAGGAGCTGCAATTTAATGCAGTTGGCATTTGGAATGCCTTCCTAAAACCCTTCAAGTTGCTTGACCAACCCTATTTGGGGTAATGTGAAGGAAAATATGGATCATTTCCACTAGAATATTCGGGAAATATAATATTTCGAAGTCAATGGTGAGGGATATTGGATTTTGATAAAATAATGGGAGACTAATAAGTATTAATTTATTTATTTGTCTCATTTTTATCATAATAAAGTACTAAACCTTTTCTCATCTTAATTTTTAGAAACGCCAAGAAAATGACTTAAAACATATCATTGTAAACTATGATCTAGAAGTAAAACCTTCTCACTAGCACCAATTTCTAAGAGTAGCAGAGGTGTTTACGTGTCATCCTTCACCACGAGAGGAAATTGTATGTGCTGGAAGAGTCTTTTCCAGTTGCGTCTGGGAAAGAGGCCAGTGATGCAGAACTATCTCTTTATATAAAACATGTGGATGATTCCATAGATATCCAATGTTTTATGCTATCTATCATGTCTAATGTTCTATTGAAGAAACATAAAAACATGGACGTGTATAGCATGATGTCTCACCTTAAGGATCTCTACCAATAGAAGGTGAGATAGGAGAGATATGAAATCTCCAATTCTTTTTTTACAACTAATATTGGAGATCCTATTCCATTTAGGCCTCATGTAGTCAATATTATTGGCTACATTGAATGCCTAGACATATTAGGGATTAAGTTCCCAGATGAGTTGCGTACAGAACTCATCCTATCATCACTACCCAAGACCTTCTCTAGATTTATTGTCAACTATAACATGAGAAACAATGAGAAGAGTCTATGAGGACTTCTGACCTTAATTCTCCAAGTAGATAAGGACATGGGGCATGACAAACCCATAGTCCTTATGGTGAATAAGAAAATTAAGGACAAGGAAAAGGGACCAAGGAATTATAAATAGTCTGAAGCCCCTGAGCACCGTCCCCCCAAGAAGGGGAAGATCTAGAGGCAGGGAAAGGAATGGGAGGTGGTATGTTTTTCATGTGGCAATCAAGGCCACTGGAATAGGAACTTCACCCAGAATCATGGGTACACTAAAGGTGCATTCATTATCAAGTGTAATATTTCCATTTCTACACATTGGGTATTAGATACAACTTGTGGGGATCACATATGTATTCAAATGTAGGAACCAAGTAGATTTAGAAAGATTTCTAGAGGAGAGGTGGATCTTCGAGCTGCTAATGGCATGAGTCTCGTTGTGTTATCCATTGTTGATTACCATCTCTCATTTCCAATTGGGATTATTTTGGTTTTACATAACTATTATTATGTGCCTAGTGTTAACAAAAACATAATTTATGTATCATGTTTGGATATGGATGGATTTATTTTCATGTTTGGAAATAAGGGTTTCTTCTTTTATAAGAACAACATATGTTATGGTATGACACATTTAAATAATGGTTTGTATGTATTAAATTACAAAAACCAAGTGTTGTAAATCGATGATGAAACAAACTCACATGACTCATACATTACCCAGTTGTGGCATCACCATCTCGGTCATGTAAACGATAATCCCTTGACAAAGCTCTGCCAAGATGTCTATTTAGACTCTACTGAGATAAAACCACTTGATAGATGTCACGCTTGTTTACAAGGTAAAATGACCAAGCTGCCTTTCGGTGCACATGGTGAAAGGGCCACATAGTTTCTTGGATCGGTGCACATGGATATATGTGGACCATTTCCAGTTGAATATAGAGGTGGGTATTCTTACTTCATTACTTTTACTGATGATTTGAGTAGATATGGATATGTATACTTAATGAGGTATAAGTTAGAGTCCTTGAAGAAATTTAAGGAATTCAAGAATGAATTATAGAATAAACTTGGTAAGAAGATAAAGAATCTTCGATCAGATCGAGGTGTAGAATATCTGAACCAAGAGTTCATCGATCTTCTACGGGAGTCTGGGATTCTATCTCAGATCACTCCTCCTTACACACCACAGTGGAATGGTGTTAGTGAAAAGAGGAACTGCACCTTGTTGGACATGGTGAGTTCAATAATGAGTCATGCATATCCTCCATTATCCTTTTGGGGATATGCATTACAAACTGCAGCATACACATTAAACCGAGTACCAACTAAGGTGGAAAATGGAATTCCCTCCGAGTTATGGAAAGGAAAGAAATCCATTTTGTTGCACACACGTGTATGGGGATGCGAGGTTTTTTGTTAAGTCCTTATCGTGAAACAAACTAGCACCTCGGGGCATGAGGTGTATCTTTATAGGATATCCCAAGGAAATAAAAGGATATTATGTATATAACCCTTCAAACAAGAAAGTGAATATCACCAAACAAGCCATCTTTCTTGAGAGAGAGAAAATACTAAAAAAGGATAGTGGGAGAAAGATTGACTTTGATGAAGTTGATGCTCAAGATACACAAGATTTGGTACAAGAACAAGTTCTACAGGTCCCCATGGAAGAGGTTCCAAAAACACAAGTACTGCATATGAGATCAAGAGAGGTAAGGGAACTAGAGAGATTTGGTTTCCTAGTCACCAAGGATGGTGAATTGTTATTATTGGACAATGATGAACCTCTATCCTACAAGTAAGCAGTAGAAATATTAGAAGCTGCAAGATGGCTAGAATCTATGAATTCTGGGATGGATTCCATGTATTAGAACCAAGTTTGGGTTCTAGTCGATGATCCAGTTGATGTAAAGCTTGTTGGATTCAAATGGGTATTTAAGAGAAAACTGGACATGGAAGGTCAAGTTAGCACCTATAAAGTAAGGCTAGTGTCCAAAGTATTCAGACAGAATCAAGGAATTGACTATGATGAAACCTTCTTTCCAGTTTCCATGTTTAAATCCATAAGAATCATACTTTCCATAGCATCTTACCATGACCATGATATTTGGAAAATGGATGTCAAAATAGAATTCCTTAATGGGAACCTTCAGAAAGATGTCTATATGACACAACTAGAAGGGTTTGTGACACCAGGTAAATCCAAACAGGTTTTCGGGTTGTAGAAATCCATTTATAGGTTAAATCAAGCATCCATGTCATGGAACATTTGATTTGATGAAGCCATAAAGGAATTTGGTTTCATTAAGAATGAATGTGAGCCATGTGTTTATAAGCGGTTTAATGGGAATGCGGTCTTTATCCTAGTAGTATATTTTGATAACATATTGCTTATTGAAAATTATGTACCAGTGTTATAGTCAGTTAAGGACTGGTTGAACAAGTGTTTCTCTATGAAGGACTTGGGAAAAGAAGCCTACATTTTAGGGATTAAGATCATTCGTGATAGATCCAAAAGGCTTCTTGGAATGAGTTAGGGTACATACTTTAACCAGATGCTAAAGATATTTAATATGGAACAATCCAAGATGGTATTGGTTCCAGTGTCACATGGCCTACATCTTTCTAAGAAAATTTGTCCTCAGACACAACAGGAGAAAGATATAATGAGTAAGATATCATACACTTCGGCTATAGGATCTATCATGTATGCCATGTTATGTACCAGAATTGATATTGCTTATGCACTGAGAAAGGTAGGAAGATATCAAGTAGATCCAGGAGAATAGCATTGGACTGTTGTTAAGACAATACTTAAGTATCTGAGAATAACTAAGGAAATGTTCCTAGTGTATAGAGGAGACTAGGAGCTTTTCATCATAGGGTGTGTTTAATGCTGGCTTTCAGAAAGACCAGATCAATCTGAAGTCACAATCTAGATATGTTTTCTATATTAATGGAGGATTTGTGAGCTGGAAGAGTTCAAAGTAGCCAGTTTTTGTCGATTCTACTATGGATTCCAAATATATAGCGGCTTTTGATGCAACCAAGGAAGTCGTCTGGATTCGGAACTTTTTCCAGGAGCTTTATGTGGTGACTAGAAGTAAATATCCTATCACATTGTATTGAGATAATACTACAGCAGTGGCTCTTGAAAAAGAACCAAGGTCACATCAATGGAAAAAGCACATACTTCGAAAGTATCACCTCTTGAGGGATTTCTATCAAATGGGTAAAATTGTTGTGAGAAGAGTTTCTACGGAAGAGAACATGGAAGACCCCATAACTAAAGGCATATCTTAGCAGAAGCATGAATATCATGTGAGATCTAGCGGGTTAAAGGTTGTTAACAGTTGGCTCTAGTCCAAGTGGGAGTCTGTTGGAGTTGGTGGACTAGAACCAACTACTTTGTACTTTATTCATTAATAAATACCTTATCACATCTTGATTGTTCTTCTGTGTGACAATGCTTGTGATAATGTTCTAAGGATAGTTGTTTCATTAAAGGGTCATAGCCGATCCCTGCTATGATGAGAACCTAGAAATGTCATAACATTGTTCTTGAAAATATGTTCTATGGCCGGATGATGTTATTTGAGGGGACACAAATAATACAGGCCACTAAGGGTGAGTACTCATAAAACTTTGAGGCACCTTCTCATGGTGTGTTCCCTTGGAAATATCTAGGAGGATTTTATGAGAATGATACCCTCCAGTAGGAAATCCACATTTCATAGTGTCATTGTATGTTTCTATCTGCAGACATGTGTATTGGACCTTAGACTTTAAGATTATTATTAATGGGTATTGAAACTTTCACACTTGGATGTATTGATGAAAACTGATATTACACACTGTTCGCAGTGAGGTAGGATATGTTGGGTGTGTCACGAGTAATACTACATTAATAGATAATGTGAGAAATGATTTTTCCCTTCTGTTCCATAATATAATTAGATATCTCAGGCCTTTTGATGGAATTCATATAGCCTAAATAAATCCATAGACATGGTAAGGAATGGGCAAGTTCAATTCTGGAAATTCAAAGAAAGAATAATCGAGCACATGGGTTGATGGCACTAGCATGCAACCTACTTGATTCGAGATATCAATACAAAGGGATTATATTACACGGTAAGAGTTCATAGGAGGTGACATGTCATTGTGATGTTAACTTATTTTTCTATGTGTGCCTTGGCATGTTGCTAGACGTTAACCTTGGACTTTAGGTAGGCTCCACCTAATGCCACTGAGAAAGAGGTCTAGAAGGTCACACACTAAGTATGTCCAAGTATCTCAGTTAAATATTAATTTAACAAGTTGAATAAAGATTATTCCCAATTATGGTTTAATAATTATTTAAGGATGCTTGATCACATTTATTTCAACACTAGTTATTTGAGAGAATATATTTAGGGTGAAATAATATATTTATTAGCGAGTAATGTTGTGATATTTATTTTAGAAATTAATATCCATTATTCAAGGTCTAATAAATGTGGTGGAGGAAATAAAGAGAATGGAAAAACAAAAGTACATGTCGTGTATATTAATATACACACCATGTATTTTTTCTGGGAATTTATGGGAAATTATATTATTTATTTAATTAAATAATATTATGTGTAATTCGTTGGGCGCATGTCAAGAAATAATAATAGTAAACTATTATTATTAGACATGGGGTATTGCTAAGAATTAAATGAAATGAATAAATTATTTCGGGTAATTAATTAATTTTATTATTCTAAGTAATTAAAATCCCAATTATATAATTCTCATTAGCCTAGCCATTTTTGGGTTGTGCACAATGAATCTAGAGAAATCTCTCAAGCCAAGAAATAATTCTTTTCTTCCAAGAATGCTCTTAAGCTTCGAGAGAGATATCCTCCTCCACCGGATCAAGGAGATCAAAGGAGGACATCGCAAGCAAAGGTTCTTCGTCGCTAGAACCCAGAGATCCCTTTGGTGACATCCAGATATAAGTGGAGCACATGTGGATCACCACTAGAGGAATCCTACACTTGGATTTTATGATGCAACGACGGATCACATCAGATCGTGACCGGAAACATCAACGAAGAAAGAATTCCATCAAGGTAATTCTTGTCAATTAATTAAATTAATTGTAAGCAAAATATGATGATCCTATCTATGGTTATAGGACTCCCCTCTTTATTTTTCATTATTCATTCAATTTTCAAGATCCAGAGTTTTATTATCGTGACGGATCTCGGATTGATCATTGTTAACGCTAAAATTAAAGTTGGGTACACCCACCAATGTGCTTCCGTTATGCCCAGAACCTACAGTTTTTATGATTACAAGATAAAATTGATAGATATTTTTTACTAATAAAAATATTGATACTGTTAATAATTTAAAAAATAAATTATATATTTAAATGAAATGGACCTTGGGCTTCCCCTAGTGAGACTTCCTCTTAGATATGCTCTATTAGGTGGTTGTGGACATTTGATGCAACTAGAGATATTCAAATGTGAGTTCTCTCTCAACTTAATCAAAAATTTTAATTGGAATATCTAGGTGAGATATTGTAAGGTTAAAAGGAATCTGGGACTTCCCTAAAGTGGTTTTTCCATTATATATTTTTATTTCATTTAGCTTGGACCATCATCTCACATAATATTTGGCTAGGACATTCAAGCATAAAGGCAAAACATTTCACCTTAATTGAAGATGGAATATTTAGGGTGTCAAATATCCTCTCAATTTTATCCACCCAATCCTATATATCTTTAGGATCATATTACCTTGAAAAGATGGAGGATTATGGTGAATAAAATTTTGTTTAGGATTCTTATCTCTATTAAATGTTCAATTAAATAAAAAAAATGGATATAAAAATTCATGTCACTCTATAAATATAGTGAATGTGAACGGTCCATGTCCTAACTCAAATGGAAGGATAAAATAATTAAAAATTAAAATATTTTTCCCAACATCATTTGGAAACTCAAGAGAGGAGGCTAAAAGTTTTGGATAGACACTCCTTCACACCTATTACTCAAGCTCTAACAGCCCTATCTCCTTTCAACCAAACATCCCTAATAAATATATTTGAACATAGGGATATTAAAATAGTAAAGAAAGAAATGTGATAAAAAATATATATATATATTTCCAAACAAGAAATCAATGAGTGAGGAGGAGGAGGAGAAAATAAGATACCTTTGATTGAATCTTTGAATTATCCAAGAGAAATTATAGACATAAAAAGTGTGGAAAACATGAGATCCTTGGATTAGTTTGACCCTTGAATCATTCAAGCCTTGTATTTGAGCCTTAAAATTGTTTTTTCATTGATTCGAGCCTTGATTTGAGTTTGATTCACCAAGGAAAAGCGACAACATAGGGTGGATTCTGTGGAATGATTCAGATATTGTGGCGAGTTTGCGACTGGTTTGGTTTATTTAAATTGGTTGGGACACTTTTATCAGTGCTTCCAAAAAAGAGTTGATAAATATCTCTTTTATCAGTACTAAATTAATTAGCATGGATAAAAGCAATATTTATCAGTTCTTTTTTAGCACTGATAAATATTACTTTTATCAGTGCTTATTACTTAAGCACTGATAAACAATTTATAATTATAATTATAAAACAAATTCAAATATAGTTATATAAATATATATCAATATAAATATAGTAGGTATATTCTATATTTAAATATATTTATTACAATTTTATAATTATTTATATATATAATTATTTATTTATAATTATATAAATGTTTTTAAAAAAAATAATATTTATATCATTATATATATTTATATAATTATATATATAATAATTATAAATAATTATAAATATAGTAAAAATATTAATTATTTAAATAAATTTATTATAATTTTATAATTATTTAAATATATATAATTATATATTTATTGTAACATCCTGAACCGAACCACTAGATCCGAGCTGGAATACTACATGACCACATGCGTGCCTCCTCATACGCAAGAGGTTGTCGACTAGTAGTGAGGTTCTCAAGTGAAACCTTGGGGAGACTATACCATTTGTATCATGTCATGGTATTAATAATGATGAATAAACCAAATAATAAACAATCATAGTATATGTTGAAATAGAATAATGACATACATATAAGAGCTCCCAAAGTGGTAAGCATGTCCAGAGTATAAACCAGTTGACAAATACAAGATAAGAGTAAATAAACAACCATCTTTGGGGTACTCTGGTGTCTATCCCCTCTACTCTAGCTCCAAGCTCCACCACTCAACCATCCTATATAGGGACCTTTCCCTTCACTAGATCTATGGTCATGAAATCTACAAGGGCACCGAAATTCCCAAGTAGGGTGTGAGTACAAGACTCAGTATAACACCACCAATGAATCCTTACCATAACTGCACAAATATATGTATATATATAATAGTGTATATCATGACATAAGTAAATAATTAGTAAACATACATGTGTTGAGTCATTGTGCACTGGCCAAGCCGCCATGAATCTCGACCCCACCTA
Organism: Viscum album; assembly: GCA_963277665.1. Lineage (NCBI taxonomy): Eukaryota > Viridiplantae > Streptophyta > Magnoliopsida > Santalales > Viscaceae > Viscum > Viscum album. Next base: position 1,502,428,038 of record OY728119.1, on the reverse strand, counting down.
CTTCATCTCATTGTCAGTAAGAAAGTAAAGAAGTTACACACCTCCACTGAGGCAACAAGGCTCACCCAACCCCACTGGTGGTTTTCATAGGAATGCCTCATGTTTCATCAAGTAGATCCCCAACCTTCTTGACCTTTTAAAACACCCACATCCCAATTCTATGGGAAGCAATAACCAATATCTATCATCTATGCATCCTCGGCCCACTTAAACTTTTAAAACACACACTACCCAAGTGTGTAGGAAGAAATGACTGGTATATGATAGATATACATCCTCAAACCACTTTGACCTTTTAAAACACCCATGGACCAAGTCTGTAGGAAGCAATAACCGATATCTTCCATCTAGCTACTATGCATTCTCCTCTGTTGGGGTAGCCACGTTCTCCTTTAAGGATATTATGACTACTTTGGGTTGGGTAGCTAGCCACTGATCTGCATAACTCCCAACCTTAGTGATCCATCTGAGTATCTTGATACCTAAAACACAATTCCATAGGTTATGCACACACAACAACACATGTCATGGTGAGGAACGATAAGTCACGCCAAGATCAAAGTCAGGATAATCACACGCAAATAAGTATGCTCATGGATACTCACACACTCACATGAAATTCATCACAAGCATGGGTTAGTCCAACATAAATATCACATCATGATAAAATTATATATATATATATATATATATATATATATATATATGGCCCAAAATGGGAAGGGGCCTCCTACCTCAATGATGTCGATATCAGCGATAAGGATAAACCATCGTGTGTGGTTCGATACACCTCCTCATGACCTTATTATCATAATCATCAATACATCAATATTAGATGTTCTTTAAGGGTTCTTAGAACCAAAAATAACTATTTTATTTCAAAAAGGGAAAAAATATCACATGTGATGATACCTTCTCTCTCTTGGATAACTTTTGAATTATTATTTAGGTAAAAACATGTGCTTGTGATATTTTTCTTCGAGAATAATCATATATTGATAATTTATAATAAATTATCCTCTATAATTATTTTATGATAATTTAATACAAATTATACTTTTATAATTATATTTTGAAAATTTCTCTTAAATTATACCTTTATAATTATATTTGATAATTTCCCTTAAAATATCCTTTTATAATTATATTTTGGATAATTTATATTAAATTATCCTTTTATAATTATATTTTGATAATTTCTCTTAAATTATATTTTGATAATTTTATTACAAATTATCCTTTATAATTATTAGTTTGATAATTTTATTACAAATTAACCTTTATAATTATTTTTTGATAATTATTTATGATAATTAATTATCTTCTGATAATATATTATAATAATATATTATAAATTATCATATGATAATTATACATTATTAATTTATAATTATCCATTTAATAAAATGAATAATTATATTCTAATAATTATTTCTTATAAATTATCATTTTTCAATCTCCTTATGATAATTTGTTGTAATTATCACTTGATAATTATTTAAAATTATCATTTCAAATACACATTGATAATTATATTTAATAAAATTATCCTTTAATGCGATTATCAATGTATATGTATACACACACACAGAGAGAGATATATATATATATATCTTTTGATAAATAATATAAAATCTATCATTTGATAAATTTATATTATTTTCATTTTCATTTTTTTATAATAACGCATATAAAAAGGAAAAAAAAGATAATAATAATAATAATAATAATTAAATAAATAAATGAAGAAAACTTATGGGAGAGGGTGTGACACACTTAGGAAAGGGAGAAGAGCCCATAGATCTTCCAAAAAACCTTCTAGAATCATTTCACTATTTATCGAAGATCATTTTTGGTCTTTCTTAGTGTGATTCCAATGTAGAATAACACCCGTTATATATGTAAATCCCTAACCGTGTTTCTTCATTTTAGGAATTTAATACAAGATTTTTAAATCCATTTTTTAAGGAATATATCGATGTAGAGTCAATAGATTCTTCCTAGGAACTTATTTCCATGATTTCCTGGTCAAAAACATGTGAAAATGAAGGTTTAAAAAAAGGCTTAGTGCGTTAATGGTGGTTTGTCCATTTAGAGGAGAAGAACCACATGATTAAATTTATTTAATTAATTACATAATTAAATTAATTTATATATTTATAAATTAATTAATTTTAATTTGGCGGTATATCCAAATGTCTATTGCGTATAAAAAATATACCCTATATAGGGTAAACCCCCTGTTTTGGACCCAACATTGGTCTTATATTTCTTATACGATGCACTGTTTGTTATAAATTTATTTATTTTCAATAAAATAATATAATAAATATTATTTAATAACTTTATCACACAATCGATGTGTCCCAAATTCTGACGACTTCAAATTGTATACCCCTCCTCGGGTAAACACCTCGTTCTGGACCTAACGGTGGTCTCGGGTTTTTTATATGACATGTTGTTTTGGAGTTATTCAATTATTTTGAATAAATTATCCATGCTTAATATAATATTTTTAATATTTTTATTCACTCTTCATCAAGCCATGGAGGACCTCAGAATCTTTCACTAACTCGGTGTCTGACTTTAAAAATATTTCATTGAATATTTCAAAGTGTTAACTGGGCTTTTACCCTTCCACAAATCATTTGACCCATTTTAAGTTATTTTCACTGATAAATTATTTTTTCCTCAGAAGCAAATTATAATTTATCAAAAGTGGGATTTTATTATCATTGTAAAAATAAGGATATTACAATTCTCCCCCTCTATCGACTTCTCTTCCTTGAGAAACATCTCTAGTGGTCTTTCTCAAACGACTCAGATCACTGATATAGAATTTCATACTCATGTTTCCACATCTCTTCCTAGATATGTCCATGTTGCCACTGAAACCAGATTAGTAGTATCATTTTCCCTTATAATCCTTTCTCAATCTAATCTGTAATCCACATAGGACACTCATAATAAGATGAAACAAGTTCCAACACAACTTCCTTTCAATATATAATATGCACAGGCTCGGGCATGTACCTCTAAAGTTGAGAAATGTGGAACACATCATGCATACCTCGATAGTGTGAAGGGAGGTCCAAATGATACACTACCACCCTTATCCACTGAGTGAGTCCCTCATTAGTCACTCACTAAAAGAAACAATGACTATCGATCTCTCATATACTAGGGTTTCATGTCATCATTCAACGAAATATTAGAGGAAGGTAAGTTAGGGAAACATAACTCTTCTGGTAAGTCAAGTCCAGACATGACTTGCAGATATTATGAAAATAACAGTATTAAAACAATATATAAGATCAAAAACGTGCTCTAGTTTGTACCTTGTATAGTAACAAGTTCCTTATCACCATATGTTGGTGATGGATCCATTGCATAGACATAGTCTACCTCAACTCCATGATCATATCCGTGACTTTCCTGATTCATCCTCATCAGGGGAGTCTGTATCCTCTACTAGGTTTCTCCACTCCCATCTTGATTCATGGAATTCCACCATCTCCTGGAAGTTCCTTGGAACATAAAGGTTTCTAGAATCACTCTCCCTTCATTAGGGGTCTAGACTAGCTCAAAAATTCTCTCTATATAGTCTATAAAATCCCCTACATACTATTGGCCACTAATACCCTGGAATGCAGGAGGATACTAAAGTTGGAAATCCTCATCATGTTCAGTCATAGTCCACTAAATAGATCCACTCTGGATAGGAACAAACTGAAAAAGTCATGGTTGAGCAGGCTCTATGGCTTGGATTACCTGTGTCGGTACAAGATCATGTTGGGGTATATCCCCATGTACCACATGTGGTGGCACAGAAGCATCCTAGGTTTCCACAGCTGGTGGTTCCATCAAATGTCTCTAAGGAGACATCTCTACAACAAAAGGTGAATTAGGAACATAGCAGGTCCTAATAGTCTATGGGATCAAACAAGTTTCCTCTAAACCAGTATATGGGATCAAATAAGGTTCTCCTAGGAGTCTACCCTTAACCCAAGGTATACCCCTCTTAGCAATAACCCTTGTTTCTATCCCTGCACATTAGTCACTTTCATCATATGTATACTAACACAAAAACATGTTATATTCAAATAATTAATTACAATAATGATATCACACAATATGGTGACACAGATATGTCACATAGAGAAACTATCGTGAACAAATAGCACAGATCAAGGTTTTTAATTAATAAACTACTATGCATCACAACAACAGGTATATATATGGAATGTGAACCTATGTTCCTAGTCATTATGCATGGATATATGAAAAAACTCATAAATCACATATAAACATCATGTAAATCACCCAAGGTGAATTTAATAAACAGTAACAACAAAACATAATTACCCCAATTTATGGAAACTCAGAGGTCCATTATACAGTGTTGGCTAGACACTGACATAGTTCCCCTACTTGAGTCCCAACCATCCTAACTTCAGTATAACCTGTCCCAAACTAATACAATAGAAGAAACAAGTTATTTAGTAACCTGATGCTCTGATTCCATTTTGTAACATCCCAACCTGAACCATTGGATCCAAGCAGGAATGCTACATGACCTCATGTGTACCCCCCTGTACGCAAGAGGTTGTTGACTAGCGGCAAGGTTCTAGAGTGAAACCTTTGGAAGACTATACCCTCTGTATCATGCCAGAGGATCGATAATGATGAATAAACCAAATAATAAACAATCAGAGTAAATTCAGAAATAGAATAATGACATACAAATAAGATCTCCCAAAGTGGTAAGTCCATCCATAGTATAAAGAAGTAGACAAATACAAGATAAAATTAAATAAACAACCATATGCAAGGTACTCTGGTGTTTTTCCTAGTCTGTTACAGCTTTAATCCCCACCACTCAATCATCCTATATTGGGCCCTTTCCCTTCGCTGGATCTCTGGTCATGAAATCTACAAACGCACTGAAATTTCTAAGTAGGGTGTGAGTACAATTCTCAGTAGGATACCACCAATTAGTCCTTACCATAAGTGCATAAATATATATAACAATTTATATCATGGCATATGTAAATGATCAATAAACATACAGGTGTCGAGTCATCGTGCATTGACCAAATCTCCATGAACCTTAGACCCACCTGTTTCGGGTCGTTGTTGGTAATAAAGTCAAGAAGTTATTTACCTACATTGAGGCAACAAGTCTCACCCCTCCCCACTGGTAGTTGTTATAGGAATTCCTTATGTTCCATTAATTAGATCCCCAGCCTTCTTAACCTTTTAAAACATCCATGAACCAAGTCCATGATAAGCAATGATTGGTATCCATTAGGTATTCATCTTCGACCCACTTAACCTTTTAAAACACCCATGGACCAAGTCCATAGGAAGCAATGATCTGTATATGTCATCTATGCATCCCCAACCTACTTTAACCTTTTAAAACACTCACAACCCAAGTCTATAGGAATCAGTGACTGGTATCTTCCAGCTAGCTACTACGCATTCCCCTCTACTGGGGTAGCCACATCCACCTTTAAGGATATTATGACTACGTTAGGTTGGGTAGCTAGCCACTGAACCGCATAACTCTCAACCTCAGTTCTCTACTTGAGTATCTTGATACCTGCAACACAATTTCATAGGATATGCACACACAACAACATGTGTTATAGTAAGTAATGATAAGTCGCACCAAGATCAAAGTCAGGATAATCACACTCAAATAATTACCCCCACATGCAATTCATCACAGGCATGGGTTAGTCCAATATAAACATCACATCATGATAACATCAAATATATATATATATGTCCCAAAATGGGAAGGGACCTCCTATCTCAAGGATGATGATGTCAGCGGCAAGGATAAACCACCATGTGTGGTTCAATACATCTCCTCGCGACCTTATTATCATAATCATCGACACACCAATGCTTGAAATTCATCAAGGGATCCAAGAACCAAAAACAACTATTTTATTTCAAAAAGGGAAAAATATCACATGTGATGATACCTTCTCTCTCTTGGATAATTTTCGAATTATCGTTTATGTCAAAGCATGTTCTTGTAATATTCTCCTTCAAGAATAATCATATCTTAATAATTTATTATAAATTATCCTCTATCATTATCTTTGGATAATTTAATACAAATTATCCTTTTATAATTATCTCTTGATAATTTCTCTTAAATTATCCCTTTATAATTATATTTGATAATTTACCTTAAATTATCCTTTTATAATCATATTTTTGATAATTTCTCTTAAATTATACTTTTATAATTATATTTTGATAATTTCTCTTAAATTATCGTTTATAATTATCTTTTGATAATTTTATTACAAATTATCTTTTATAATTATATTTTGGATAATTTTATTACAAATTATCCTTTATAATTGTTTTTTGATAATTATTTCTGATAATTAATTATCCGCTGATAATATATTATAATAATATATTATAAATTATCCTATGATAATTCTACATTATTACTTTATAATTATCCATTTAATAAAATGAATAATTATATTCTAATAATTATTTCTTACAAATTTTCATTTTGTAATCTCTTTATGATAATATTTTGTAATTATTGCTTGATATTATTTTCATTTTTTTATAATAACATGTATAAAAATAAAAAAGGTAATAATAATAATTAATTAAAAAAATGAAGAACACTTATGGGAGAGGGGTCACACTCTAGAGAGGGAGACGAGATCGCAAATCCGCCAAAAAACCTTATGGAATCATTTCACTCTTTACCAAAGATCATTTCCAGTCTTTATTGGTTTGATTCCAAGGTAGAATAACAACCAATATATATATAGATCCCTAACCATGTTTCTTCATTTTGGGAATTTAATACCTCATTTATAAATCAGTTTTTCAATGAATATATCGATGTGAAGTCGATAGATTCTTTATAGGAACTTATTGCCATGATTTCCCATTCAAAAACGTGTGAAAAATGATGGTTTAAAAAAAGACTTGGTGTGTTAATGGCGGTTTGGCCATTTGGAGGAGAAGAACCAACGTAATAAAATTTAATTAATTAATTAAATAATTAAATTAATTTATATATTTATCAATAACTTAATTTTAATTTGGCAGTATATCCAAATGTTTATTGCGTATAAAAAATTATACCTTACCTATGGTAAACCCCATGTTTTGGTATCAACGGTAGTCTTGTATTTCTCATACGATGCACCATTTGTGAGAAATTCAATTATTTTCCACAAAATAATATAATAAATATTATTTAATTACTTTATCTCGTGAGTTAGGCATCCCAACTTTTGATGCCTTGAAATGTTATACCCCTCCTAGGGTAAACACCACATTCCAAACCTAAATATGGTCTTAGATTTTTCATACAACACGCCTTTTTGGAGTTATTCAATTATTTTGAATAAATTTTCCAACCTTAATATAATATATTTAATATTTTTATTCATTCTTCATCAAGTCTTTTCGGGTCCCAGAGTCTCACACTAACTTGGTGTCTGACTCTGAAAATATTCTATTGAATATTTTAAATTGTTAATTGGGTTTTTACCCTTCTGCAAAGCATTTAACCCATTTTATGTTATTTTCACTGATAAATTATTTTTTCCCACATAAGACATTTATAATTTATCAAAAGAGGGCTTTTATTATCATTGTAAAAATTAGGATATTACATTTATAGTTATATGAACACTTTTAAAAAATAATATTTATTTATTTATAATTATTAATATATTAATGTATAAACATAGTAAATATACATTTATAAATATTTTTATTTATGAAATTTTTTTAAAAAATATATTTTTAACATTATTAATGAATATTTAATCTTAAGTGCATATATGTTAAAAATGAGTGAAATTGAATAATTAAAAATGAGTACACTTTAACAATATTGAAAAAATATATAAGTTTTATTAATTAAATATAAATTATAAAAACAATATGGATATATATTGAAATAAAGATGAATACATAGTAAATAAATAATATAAATTGATTAAATTCCCAAAAAAACATATTAAAAATGAAATAATACTTAAATATAATAAGTTTTTAAAAAAAATACTACGATTAAAGACATGAAATATTAAATGTATCATGTTATAATAAAATTATAAAATAAATACTAAAATTTGAATAAATTACATAAATATTAGGTGTATATGTTTCTATATAAGATTTCATTAATTGTCTAAATATTTGTATGTGTGTGTTGTATATAAAAATGCATTAATTATGTATATGTGAAATCAATATAACACAGGTTTGATCTATGTTAAATTGAAAAATCAAACAACATTCAATTATATCCATTACTCGATGCAATGAGTCAGTATTTTAAATTCATGTTAATTTTTTATTATAAACTAGTATTCACTAAATATATTAATATTTAATGTAAGGAATAAATATTTTGTATTATATAAATCATATTTATATACATTTATATATGTGTGTGTGTGTGTGTATTTAATATATAAATTTTATTAACATTGTCAATAATTATTTAATTAATAAAATGTTTAAAATTTTTCTTAATTTACTTATTTTTAATTTTTATTTATTTATTTTCCATTTTACTTATATATATATATATATATTTAATATATATTATTTATTATTATTTATAATTTATATATAGTATAATCAATTTATTCATTTTTATCAATAATTGTTTAATTGATAAAAAAATTAAAGTTTTTTTAATAAACTCATTTTTACAGACCTTTCTCATTGCTAAAAAAGCGCTGATAAAGGATCCTTTTATGGTCGCTAAAAAATGATGATAAAGGGTACCCTTTATCATCACTTTTGTCAGCACTGTTAAATGTCTGTTTTGTAATAGTGCATGTAGGGTTACACAGCGTGTAGAGGATCTACACGACGTTTTCGAGCCACCTAAGGTCCTACCAATGCTCCTTGACCATGTTTGTGTACTTCTTCCTGTGTCTGTGTACTTCGGTACATGGTGTGTCCCATCACATGGGGTTACGCCCATGTCTCTAGTTTTTTTTCATGTATCTCGGCATATGGGGTGTGCCTGGTCATGTCTTTTCCCGTGTACTCCCAAAGTACACATCGGGTTTCTAGAACAAGGTCATACAAAATGTGGGGATCCCACACAGCGTGTGATACTTATAATTTCATGAAACCCCAACCACTGCAACCAAGGCCCTAAACGTCATGTGTTATTAGAACTACACTGTGTTTAGTATTTTTTTACAGAAGTTTAGATCTGGTCTCTGCGCGCCAAATCTGATCGCTCCACCATCAATTTTTGGCCTCATCTCCTCCTGAAATTGGTGGATCAAACTCCAGCTATCATTTTTTGACCATCTAGTGCCTATAAATCAGGATTCCATTTCTACGCATGAACCACCTCGCACCACGCATGAAAACTATTTCCATATGATTCAGATTCCTCTCAAAAAATCAATCACCTGCAACCCACAAAGTCTTTGTTTGCATCCCTAATTCAATATTATGTTTGTCGTATGCGATTCCATCATGAATCCGGGGGTCCGATCGGGCTCAGCGCCACCCGACAACTGTAAAGACCCGGATTTTTCTATGTAACTTTTTTTTTAAAATTATATATAATTTTTACGAGTCTGCAAAAATTGACGGCGCATGATTTTGAGGCCTGGTGTGCCTGGAATGAATTTTTGAACTTTTTTTTGGGTACGTTCAGTAAATGCACGAGCGGTGTTTTGTAACTTTTAAACCGATGCTTGGAATTGAAATCTGAGGACACTGTTGAACTCGCAGTGCCGATATTCACTTAAGGAGACCTTCACCTCAACCATAGTAGGTCGAGGGTGAAAGTTAGTTTTCAGACTTTTTGTGGGAGAAAATAAAATAAACATGCTTTATTTTATTTTTGAAATTTAAACCTCCCATTTGAAACATGAAGGTGGGGACCACACGAGGGTGGTCGGGCATTTATTGCTAGGAATTAAATGCCCGGTTACACAAAATGTGTAACCACCTTCAACCTTAATTATTAGGATTCATTAATTCAGAATTAATGAATCAACTTTAAACTCTTGGCTTTCTCCAAATTAAATGAGCCAACTTAATTTAATTAATGTACAAACTTTAATTAAATTACTGCTTAAGCTTATATAATTTGGAACCTCACCTCTTGCATGAAAAGGGATTAACAAAGGAGGGGAGAACTTTGGAGAGTTGGAAAGATCTTTCTCCAACAAAGGAGATCCTCCAACGAAGAATGACTTCTGGAATCGAAGAACGAGGAACTGACCTTGGAGCAACTTGCGGGAGTGACAAACGTCGACGTCAATCTTCAATGACTTCTTATTCTTCCTCACACCACCTCCATCGTAAAATCAAGGTAGGGAATTTATATATGATTGAATTTATTTATCAATTCTTCATATTCTAGTTTCACAATGACGATGGCCAAACTAACATGGCCATCATCCCGCGCATATACCTTGCCTCTTATCTTTTGATTCTCTGTGCGTTCTTTGTGCATTCATCAACGCAAAATATTTAATTACGTTGGAAATGCAATATTTTTTTTGAGTGCGACATATAGATGTGGAGCCCTCAACCAAAGGATCGTGAATATGCTATTGTTTTATTTTTCAGGCTAAGAACGGAGATGCGATGACCCACGGAAGAGGAGGAGGGTTAGCACACCGGCCGACTGCATGAAGGTGGGGTGGTACACATCTGTGCCACCGGATGAACAGAAGACCACGGTCTCTTGGCCACAGCGGAGGCCAATGAGTGTTCGGCACCCGGCGGGCCGCAGTGGAGCAGCGGCGTGCGACCACGCCGCTGGGAGGAGGACTGGCCGGAGAACCCGACCAGCCATGGAGGATTAGTGGGACCAACTTGGGTCCATCAGGTGACGTGGCGGTGCCCTAAGGCACTGCCCTTTGGTAATCTGAATAGAAGGGGGTCCGCTCTCCCTTCGGCGCCAACTCGGGTGGACCGCACCTTCGGGTCGTGCCACTGGGTCGTGCCCAACGCCATCGGGCTGCGCCCAACGAGGGTCGGGCAATGACCTACGGGCTAGGCCCACCAAGGCCCAGGAAATCCAGGCTAGACCCAGGTCAGGCCAGTTCAAACCAAACCAGGTCGGGTCGGCCCAGGCCAAGTTGGTCCGACTGGGTCGGACCTGGCCCGGGCCCATTTCGACCCAATTTTTCCTTTTTGGCCGTAACTTGAGAACCGGGCATCAGTTTGACGAACCGTCTGTGGCATAAGAATCCTTAGATCGATAAGGTCCTTATGGTATACTCCACTTGAGTTTTGGATAAGGTTGGTGTACGAATAGGTTGGATCGGACCCCGAATCCAACCGGGCCCTCAGAGCGGAAACGCTAATAACTTACAGATCGGGCGTCTGATTGACGCGTCGTATGTTGTGTTGGGTCCCTTATGACATGGATGGACTTTGGGATACTTCTTCGTGGGACTTTGGGGCGTTTGAGGTATGACTGATGGCTTGTGGAGCGGTTCTCGCAAGCGCGCTACGTATAGAACCCTGCGACTGGCTGAGACTTAACGATTGCTGACCGTTTTGACTCGGAGTGACTCAACAGGCCCAGTGGGGAGTCCCTCTGTGTGACGCGATAGACTAAAGGTGGGGAGTACCTCTTTGTGACACTTCAGACCCATGGTACTTGACAGGAGGAGTACCTCAGTAGGCCATGAGGGGGATCGCCTCTGTGTGATGCGGAAGACCCATGGTGGGAAGCACCTCTGTGTGACACGGAAGACTCACGATACTCGATAGGAGGAGTACCTTAGCAGTTCAAGGTTAGTGGGAAGTGTCTCTATGTGATGCGGCAGACCCACTGTACTCCATAGAGGAGGATTTCTTCAGCAGCTGAGGTGTTCGATGTTGTGACTAGGGATGTTACTTGTTATTATCTCTAGAGAATCCTATGGCTGGCTATCAGCTTTCATAGCGATCATGTGTGGGTCTGCATCATAATCCTGGTTCTCATAGTTGTATACTTGCTTTGAGATGAGTCCTATATCTTCATGGTGTACATGGGTGGTACTTTATCTTCATGGTGATACGTGTGTGGTACTCCTACCTTCGTGGTATCACCTGTGTGGTATTCTTCCCTCCTGTGTGAGGTGGGTATATTATGATAAATTAGGTATATGTATGGACATATACCTAAGTAGGGTTGACTATTGTTTCTATGTTTTTTGGTTTATCCTTCGTGGATTTGAGATACCTTCAGGGGTCTTGGGGTTTCTACTGAGTATTATTATACTCACCCCTGTACGGGTTATGCCCGCACCTTGTTGTGTCTGGTGAAAATTATGGACAGCACTGACTAAGGATGCGGGTACCTGGACTAGATACTGCTCAGAGGTGGACCTTTGACGAGGTGATCCGCAAAGACGATTGTTCAGGAGATGTACCTACCCTTTAGGTAGGATCCTTGGCAGGTGTTTACAGGAGTTGTACTCATTTATACTTGTACTTTCCAGTTTTTCTTGTACTTTCCAGTTTGGGCTTGTATTTTGGCCCCTTTACTTTCTATACACACCCTGTTTACTATATAGTTTACTTTTTCTTGTATCTGTATATATTCTTGGTTTGTGTGAGTTTATAGTTTGTAAAGGAAATGTCTTCCCATTTTAGGAAATACATTTTTCGGTGCTTGTCGCCAGCCCCTGGCCTATGGAAGGTGGGCTTGGGGTAGTCACGACATGGGCCCCGGGGGCGGGTCATGATAAATTGGTATCAAAGGAGTTCGGTTCTACCGAAGAACTAGGACTTTGATCTTTTCTGTGTGGAGCAATAGTGTTAAGTGTTTTTTAGTGTGGTTTTTAGTTCAGGGAGTCCAGTGTTGGTGCGGCGACTGACGAATCCATACACCAGGACCCTGACCTCTAATTTTTGACTTAGTGCATGAAAACACTAATTGTGTATGTGTTTTTGAAAAGTTTTGTTTATGATCTCTTTGAGTCAGCTCACACTAGTGGAAATACGGGATTTAACGTCAACGTAATAACGTTGGTTTTTTACAAACCAATGCCAATAGTATGTGCGGGAACTTTTTAGCATCGGTTTTCAGTAAAACCGACGCCAAAACTTATTTATTAATGATTTTTCATGTCGGTTTTTTTAAAACTGACGCGAAAAATAAAAAAATGTTTTGGCGTCGGTTTTAGGGAAAACTGACACCAAAAATAAAAAAAATGGTTTTGATTTTAGAGAAAACTGATGCCGTATAATTAATTTTAGGCGTCGTTTTTCCCAAAAATGGATGCCGAAATCAAAAAAAAAACTGAAGACTTTTGGCATCATTTTTTACCAAAACTGACACCAAAAAGTGTTTTCTTATTTTTGGCGTCGGTTTTGGTAAAAACCGATGCTAAAAGTCTTTTAAAAAATGTTGAGATTGTGAAACCCTAATTTTTCTTGGATCTACGAAATTGAAACCTATGTTGGCGCTCTCAACTCGTGATGACTTTGAAGCCATATTTGTGATCCTTGATGGCCATTGTTAATGGTTTTCTTCTATTTTCACGTTTTTCGGTTTGCGTTCTTTGTTATCCTCCCTTGATTTATCTTCACGGTTTATTTCTTATTTTGTAACCCTCTTTTGCGTGATTTTTAATTGTGTTTTGATTTTAGTTGTTGTTTATGATTATTTTTCATTTCTATCGTCAATGTTGGTATAGATTTTGTAGTGTTTGTTTTTCCAAGTCATTATACAGACAAAGTTTGGACTGAGGATCTCTATTCGGGTTAAACATCAAATTTTGTAAGTTTTTTTTAAATTTTATAGATAAATTATTTATCATTTAATTTTGTTATTTATTTTATTCAATTATTAGTTTATATTTTATTTTAAATGTGTTGGGACATGGTTCAATATTCAGTCAACAAACATTCTTAAATATCCTATCAACAAATTGCATCTTTTTACATTGACTCCAACTTACTACACCTAGCACATGTGAGAATTATAATAAAACACCGGTACCCACCCCCACATCATTTCCAATCCCAAATATATGTGCCTTTGTAGTCTAAGAAAATCACAAGCATGTTAGTATCTGGAATGGCACAGTCAATGGATCGTAAATGTGTTTCATATCTGATGTTTTCTATATGATTATCAATAGTTTTTATTAAATGTGTTTTTGTTTACAATTTATCTGATATATATTTAAATTTTTATATGTTTTAATATATTCACCAATTATATTATGATATCAGGTATTTAATGGATCATAATTGGATTCATTTACGAAGAACCACTCGTGAATATGAAAAAGGAGTTGATGATTTTTTGGAATTTTCTAAATTCCATCTTCAAAACATTGATTTGATTTTCTTTCCATGTGTGAAGTGTGTAAATATGAGAAAGTTAAAATCCAGAGAAATCAAGGATCATCTCATTTGTTATGGTTTTATCCTTAATTATACACGTTGGATCTGGCACGGTGAAAGAACTTAAAATTCAACATCCAATGTTGATGAAAATATTCATAATGAGGAAGAGGATCGTATTGAAGGATTAGTTCATGATTTAGGTGTTGAAACTATTGAAAAAACACCAACTGTTGAACGATTGTATGGAGATTCTGAGAAACCATTATTCCCAGGTTGTGGTAAATATACAATGTTATCAGCAGTTTTGAGATTAGTTAACTTAAAATCAAAAAATGGGTGGAATGATAAAAGTTTCTCCAGCTTACTTGAGCTTTTAAAAGAGCTACTTTCAGAAGTAAACGAGCTTCCATATCCCAATTATGAGGCGAAGAAAATATTATGCCCAATGGGATTGGGGTATAAAAAGATACATGCTTTCCCCAATGATTGTGTACTGTATAGGAAAAAAATGAATATTTATCAAGTTGTCTTACATGTGGTACATCACGCAATAAGATAGATGGGAAAGTCAACTCAGATTCATTCTCAGGTGATGTCATCTAAAATCATGAAAAATCAATTTTGTAATTTCTAATGATATCATCCAATATTTTTTTGCATACAATTATGATAATTCAATTCTAATTCATTTTAGGTACCATAATCAAAATTCATGCTAAAGCAATTTGGTACCTTCCAATAATTCCTCTTTTGAAGCATTTATTTGCAAATTCAATTGATGCAAAAGGGTTAAGATGGCATTCAGATGAGTGCATCTCTGATGGTAACTTATGTCACCCTGCCGATTCACCACAGTAGAAAAGTTTTGATAAAAAAAATTCATGATTTTGGAAGTAAAGTTAGAAATCTAAGAATGGGATTGTGTATTGATGTAATGGATCCATATTAGAACCTCAGTAGCCAACATAGTTCATGGCCCATTTTTCTGGTAGTTTGCAACTTGTCCCCATATCTATGTATGAAGAAAAAATATTTTATGATAAGCTTGATGATTTCTGGACCAAAACAATCGGGAAATGATATTGATGTGTATCTTTCACCATTGATTGATGATTTGAAACTGCTATGGGAGGAAGGTGTTAAAGTTTTCGATGCATACAAGAAATAATATATTCTTTTGTGTGCAAGGATAATGTTCACTATAAACAAATTTCTTGTATATGGAAACTTATCTGGATATAGTGTTAAGGGACATAAATCATGTCCAATTTCTGAAAAACAAACTTCATATTATCAATTGCAGAATGGATGAAAGATAGTGTACATGGGACATCAAAGATTTTTGCGAATTTATCATTCTTATCATAGATTGAAAAAAGAATTTAATGGTTTACAAGAATACAACCTTCCCCCTCAACCATTTTCAGCTGAATAATATTATGACAGAGTGAAAGATATTGATTCGACATTTGGAAAGAGAAGAAGTTTTGGTTTTCAAAGAAATATTTGTAAGAAGAAGTCTATTTTTCTAACTACCTTATTGAAGATTTTTAGAGATAAAACATAACATTGATGTTATGCATGTTGAGAAAAAACATATGTGATAGTTTGATTGGAACTTTGTTAGACATAAAAGGAAATACAAAAGATGGATTGCATGCTAGATTAGACTTTATATTAACAAGAATACGTTTGGAGTTAGCTCCCACTGTGAAAGGAAATAGAACATATTTACCTCCGGCTTGTCACACATTAAGCAAGATTGAAAAGATGAAATTTTATCAGTGTCTTCATGGTATTAAAGTACCTAGTGGTTTTTCTTCAAATGTGAATAATTTTGTGTCATTGGAGGATTGTAAATTAATAGGTATGAAATCTCATGATTGTTATGTGTTGATGCAACAAATTCTACCAGTAGCAGTGCGTGGTATATTTCCAAAAACTGTCAGAAAGACTATCATCATGTTATGTAATTTATTCAAATCCATTTGTAGCAAAGTCATTGATCCAAATTTGTTAGATGTGTTGTAGAATGAAGCAAATATTATTCTTTGTCAACTAGAAATGTATTTCCCACCCACTTTTTTTGATATAATGGTTCATCTGCTGATTCATTTGGTGCGTGAGATAAGAATATGTGGGCCTGTTTATTTAATATGGATGTATCCTTTTGAAAGATATATAAAAAAATTGAAAGGATATGTTAAAAATCATTATTGACCAGGGGCCTATATTTTTCAAAAATATGTATCAGAAGAGGTGATTGAGTTTTTTACTAATTATTTGTATGAGGTGGAGCATATTGGTCTCCCTATATCTTGACATATGATATTTGATAGTGAAGGTAGAGGGGTTCGAGGCTTAAAGGTAAAGTTCATTCCACATGATGAAGTGATGCAGGCATATTTATACATTTTGAACAACACGGATGAGGTTCAATAATATATATCCTCACATATTGTTGAATTAAAGTTATGATATTAGAAAAGAAATGAAAAATATTTATGATTGAGCATAAGAAGACATTTGTTTCATAGTTTAAAGAGAAAGTCACCCCAGATATATCTGCATCAGAAACATTGAAGTGGTTAGCAGGGGGACTATCTCTTAATGTGATCACATGGTCTGGTTTTGATATCAATGGCTACACATTTTATACAAAAAACCTGGATAACAAGAGTACCATTCAAAATAGTGGTGTGATGTTTTTTGCTGAAGCAGTGCATTTTTCGAGTGCCAAAGATAAAAACACAATTTCGGAATCAACATTATATTTTGGAGTTCTTGAAGACATATGAGAAATTGATTATATTAAATTTCGAGTCACTGTTTTTAAGTGTAATTGGGTTGATAGTAATAGTGGTGTGAAACATGATGAATGTGGGTTTAAACTGGTTAATTTGAAAAGATTTAATTACAATGAGGAACCATTTATCATGGAGACACATGCAAAACAAGTATTTTATGTCATTGATCCATTGAATGATTAGTGGTCGTTTTTTTTCAAGGAAAAAGATACCATTTGTGTGATGAGGATGATGTTAGTGATTTACATGAGCCTTATTCATCTATTATGCAATTTTCAGATGATTATAATGAGTGTAAGACAAACATAGTGCATCCAGTACGTAATGATCATGATGAAGGCGTGTCGGAAAACAATAAATTAGTCTCCTAATTTTTCTGGTAAATATTTATATTTTGTTTCCTTTTTTGAAACTTACAAATGCATGCCTCTTTTTTTACTTGCTTATTTTTTTCTTCCTTGTTTCTAATTATTCAGTTTTCTAATGATATGAAGGTACACAAAATTTCATTGCACTTTCAAGTAGCAATGTCAGATATAGATAGAGAGGAGCAATTACCTAGGTATATCTATTTTGACATATTATTATATATTCAGTAATATACTTATTTAATTAAAAAATTATTAATTTACAAAAAAAATTGCAGGACTACTGATGCATCCTCGGCAAAGGTGACTTCTCCTATTACTACTAAAAAATCAAGTTCTCAAGTTGGTAAATATGGTATTACACATTTACCAAAACTATCACTTGCTCATGATGATGACAGAGTACACATCCATTTTGATGATGATAATAATGTACTTGTCCCATCTATAGTTCATTTTGTCAGTTATATAGCGATGTAGAGCCATTGTAGGATCAGTATTTTATATCCTGATTGGAAGTCAGTGGATAGGATGGCAAAGCAACAGCTTTGGGAGGCCGTGATGGTAAAATATATTAATTGATTTCTTTTATCTCATTTTTTGAATATTATATATTTTAAATGACATATTTAATTTATTCAATTAAAGATGACATTCAATTTTGAGGAAACCAAAGAAATTAAGAAAAGACATCTCTCTTTAGTAGCGGTTCAATAAAGAGATTTTAAAACAAAACTGACAAAAAAATATGTTTTTGTAAAGAGAAGGTTTGAAAGACCATGTCTTAAGTATCTGTTTATAGATGAAGATACATGGAAGTGATTTTTTGACAGTCGTCAGGAAGAAAAATTCCAAGTATGATAATTATTTTATATTTGAAAATTTATGATATATTATTCTTACTACTTAGTAGTTTATTTTTATATAACAGGACTCCAGGAGATCTCATTAGGAGATCCAATTGAAAAAAGTATACCCTCAGACTTTATCACATGGAGGGTATTCGTATTTGGAGCAGAAAATGATTGAAGAAAAATTTGAAGCATTAAGAGCTTGATCAAGCAGTGGTGCAGAAGAGGTCCAGTTTGGTCCTCTATCTCCTCCCACTCGCCATGAGAAATGGAAATGAGCAAGAAGAAATAAAAATAAAAAATATCTTACAAAGTAAGGTAAGAAAGTATCTGATAGAATTGTATGTAAATATTATTTATTTATTAACAATTTTTATATTTTATAAATTATAAAAACTAATATAACTTTTTTATTTTTCATTTCAGGATTAAATTCATGAGAAATAGACACAGGGCTCTTTTATCCCCGAGGGTAGGATGGACATCCTAGCCACTACTTTGGGAAAGGCAGAACACCCCAGCCGTGTTAGAGGATATCAGGAGGGTTCTGGTATTCAGAAGGTTTTTGGTAAGAGTAAGCAATCAAAAGACCCAGAGATAGAATCCTTAAAAGAAGAGCTGAAAAATATGAAACAGTCTATGGGTGATCAAATTCAAGCAGCAGTGCAGAAGGCTTTGTTAGAACACTTGGAAAGACAGTCACAGTCTGTGCAGCCTTCTCAGGTATATTATTTATTTGTCATTATTTTTTTATTTTATAAATTATAATCACTAATATAACTTTTTAATTTTTCATCCTTCCCGGTCTGCTCACCCGGACTACCCTACCCTATCTGCTTACCCTGCCCCGTCTGCATAGCCTTCCCAGGTATATTATTTATATGTCATCAATTTTTCTATTTTATAAATTATAAACACTAATATAACTTTTTCATTTTTCAGCCTTCTCAGCCTACTCACCCGGACCACCCTGCCCCGTCTTCTTACCCTACCCCATCTGTGCATCCTTTCAAGGTATATTATTTTATTTTCATCAATTTTTCTATTTTATAAGTTATAAACACTAATATACTTTTTCATTTTTCAGCCTTCTCAGCCTACTCACCTGGACTACCCTGCCCCATCTGCTTACCATGCCTTGTCTACGCATCCTTTCGAGGTATATTATTTTATTTTCATCATTTTTTCTTTTTTATAAATTATAAACACTGATATAGATTTTTCATTTTTGTGCCTTCTCAGCCTGCTCACTCGGACTACCCTGTCCCATCTACTTACTTTGAGCCTCCACCTCCTTGCTCGGATCAAGCCTTATATTGTGAGTTATTTACTGAAGATCCTCATGTATATATTATTGCGTTAGGACAGGTGCATTTTTTGGGGGACTCGGTACATCATCAGCCTATGTAGATGGTTCAGGTTAGAGTATTGGTACTTGATATTATAGATCCTACTACTCTACTACAGTTTCCTACTGAGGAGATCACTTGTGTTGGAGAATGTCTGAGCCATTTTTTACTTTAGCCAACTGGTCTTCTACGTTATATTTAATATGAGGTATGCATTTTTTTAAATATTAATTACAAATGATTCAAAATTACTTATAATGTTTTCTAACATTTAACTTATATAGGAATATCTGAAATCAAAAGAAACTTCCCAAATGCAACAAAATGTTCAGGAACAGTCGGTTGTAGAACCTTCTAATATTTATTCTGGGTTACAAAGATTATCTCAGGCTTCTTCTTCCTTGAATTATATCTATGAGTTTCAGATGACTCCCGATATATGTGGAATAATTTATCGATTGAGAATAATAAAAGAAGATATCATGCATTTAGTTGATTTTGAAGAGCTCAGGCTAAGTGTGGTGTAGTTGTTTACTATGTAAGTAAATTGACATTTGAATTGCTATTTCTTCAATAAAAGATGGTTTTAAATTGAATAACTATATTTTATTTTTAATTTAGGTATCTACACAAGATTCTTTTACAAAATAAAAGTACATTTACAGTTTTATAGATCCAGATTACATTTCCTTGGAAGTCATAAATGTGAAGAATGATGATACAGTTCAATATATATCTGAGAGATTATCATAGACAGAGATTAAATGATGGTTTTTTTCATTTCTTGATAAGTAAGAACATAAACATAATTATGAACTAATAATCATTAGAATGTTATTAATTGTGAACTTTTTGTATTGTAGGGGACATTGGATGTTAGGTGTATTTTTCCCAAGTGAATGCACCTTATATTGGTTTTTCTCTTTATTAGGAACAGTTCATAAACCATTTTCCACCATATTAGACAAGTAAGTTTTTTTTATTTTTTATAAGATCATTATGTTTAATTTTCATTGTTTATACATGTATTATTAGTTCATATATATGAAAATACAGTTCATGGAAACAATTTGACAAGGAATACATGTTAGTAAAGAAACTAAAGAAAATCAAATATGTGTAAGTAAAGGTAATTAGTTTTTATATTATATTTTTTATGAATTTATTATTATATATTGTATTTATTATCAGTTTACTATTTTATAACTACAATGTCATCATCAAAATGGAAATGTTGAATGTGGTTATTATATTTTATGATTCATGTACGAGATAATCAAAATTGGGGAAACTACTTATTTTCATGAGGTTAGTTGTATTAATTTTTTTATATTTTCTGCCATATTATTTTATTTTTTAATATCATGTCATTCAATATTATTGTAGGTATTCAATGATTCATAGTCTTATTCCCAATCTAATATGACCCATATTTGATCTACTTTTGCGAACTATTTGCTAATTCTGATTAGGATTTGAGGTATGTATATTCTAATATTTATAAATAATAATACATATGGGTTCAAAAACTAACTCTTTTGATATATTAGTTATTTTAACCTACCAATAATCAAATGAATGCTTCAACAATAACCAACAATGAGTCTGTTGTAAATTTCAGGTACGTATAGTCTATTTTTTTTAACTTTCAACGTCGTTTTTTTTGTTTATGTTTGGTATATGTAAGTTATAGGTTTTTATTTAATGATAAATACTATGTGAATGTTTTTGTATATTGTGTTTTTTTACAGCAGTTTCGATATTTTTAGAAGTGTAATTTTCTGATTTTTCTAAAAAAAATTAATTTACGACGCCGGTTATTTTAAAAATCGCCGCTGAAAAGTTTTTAAAAAAAATTGGGGTTTCGGTGTCGGTTTTACAAAAAATCGATGCTGAAACCTCAATTTCGATCGAGTTTCAGTGTTGGTTTTATCTAAAACTGATGCCGAAACCCTTAACAAAAATAATTTTCGTCATCGGTTTTCTAATAACCGACCCCAAAAATCATATTTTTTACATCGCCTTTATATATGTCGGTTAAAACCCGATGTCAAAAAAAATCGATGTTAAATTGTGTTTTTGCACTAGTGCCACCATGTATAAACTTAATAACCATGGAACACCTATTTCTTTTCAGGATGCCTCCACACAGACATCCATCCAGGATTCTAATTAGAGTACCTAATGACAGCCCACTGAACGATGAGGCTTCAGTGCAGGGCCCCCTTATGGCAGTTGTACCGTCAGGTGGTGTACCAGCAGCACCACTACCCGTTGGGTAACTGATACCACCAGCCCCATAAGCATAGGGTGCACACTGCTTGAGCGCATTGCACACGTTCTAGCGTTAGAGGACACCGAGGTTTCAGGGCAAGACAGATCTACGGGCGGTTGAGGACTAGCTGGAGGTCATGGATAGAGTTTTTCGACTGGTAGGGACACCAGCCGATCTCATGGTGATCCTTGCCGCCAGCCTTCTTCAGGTAGCAGTGGGAAGATGGTGGAGCTTAATTCTCTAGGTTCACGATGAGGTGACACTCATCTGGGAAGACTTCAAGAGACTTTTTAGGGAAGAGTTCGTCCTAGAAACCATATGCTTAGTGTGTATATAGGAGGTTCTCCACTTACAGTAGCTTAGCATGGCCGTGGGTCAATATTCAGCGAGGTTCACCGACCTCTCTCACTACTCCACTAATATAGTGTGGGACCCTTTCTTTAGGGATCGGACCTTCGAGAAGGGGCTCAGACGGGAGATTAGAGATTTGATGGTTTCTCTCAGCATCCTGACGTAGGTGGGGGTGTTAGATCGAGCGCTCTTAGTGAAGAGTTTCCTTGCTGAGCAGTTATTGGCAGCAAGACCCACCACCAGATGGCACGTAGTAGAGTCATCGGAAACTGGAAGAAGACAAATGACAGAGAGGTCCAAGAGGACCAGACCTACAGGTGGATGACCGCAGGATACAGGGTCGGTGGTGTGGGGATCTCGAGACAGAGCAGGACAAGTGAGGATCATGTAGTTTTACTCGTGCGGCAGGTAGGGTCACATGGCTCGCAACTGCCCGACCCGCCATACAGACGACCAACAGACGGTCGAAGGACCGCCTGGGCAGAGGTGAAGATTCGATTGAGGAGGTCAGCAGGCAAGAGGCATATGTGGCAGAGGAGCAGGTCGTATAGTAGGCAGTGGGTAGCGATTTGAGGTTATACCGCCACCACCACCAAGAGGTCCACCCCAACCATAGGGAGCAGGTGGATAGGGATGAGCTCAACTCCAGGCAGCTGAGGGCTACGACCATAGCACTACGGAGATGATATGAGGTACGATCTATGTCTACTCCGCCCTAGTTGCAGTACTTATAGACACAGGTTTCAATCACTCTTTTATTTCCATGGCCCTCGTTCGGATCTCGAAGATTCCGGTGGAGCCGTTAGCTCGATCCTTACAGTTAGAGATTCTACAGGAGAAGATTCGATGATTACGCACTGGTGCCGGCAATGTGATCTTACTCTAGGAGGTGAGAGCTTCGGCTAGGATCTTCTAGTAGCGGCGTCATGGCCTTACGACGTCATCTTGGGTATAGACTGGTTATCCACAGTCCATGCTTGGATTGACTATATTAGGCGTAAAGTGCAGTGTGTCCGCACAGATGGGACCAGGTTTTCTTTCACCGGTGAGAAGGGAACCTTTATAGTGCATGATGAACTTACCAGTAGGAGGGTGCATCCGATCACACATCAGTTGGCTAGCCTTACCCTCGGAGCGGTTGATGTTGAGAGTCTGATCTATCCTGTAGTGGTGGACCTGTACGCTGATGTTTTTCTTGATGATGTTTTGGATTTACCTCCTCGCAGAGAGATGGACTTTTACATCGACTTGTACCCCAGGAAAACACCGATATATACAACATCACATCAGATATCTCCCGCAGAGCTTTGAGATCTATGGGTACATCTAGAGGACTTGCAGAGCAAGGGGTTCATTAGGCTTAGTGTTTCCCCTTGGCCATCCCCGATATTGTTCACCAAGAAGGCGGATGGGAGTTTGAGAGTCTGTGTGAACTATCGGTGCCTGAACCAGGTGACTGTAAAGAACAAGTACCCACTACCAAGGATTGATGATCTATTTGATCAGCTAAAGGGAGCACGATGGTTTTCGAAGATAGACCTTAGATCAAGTTATCACTAGCTCAGGGTACGAGATGAGGATGTGAAAAAGACAGCCTTTAGATGTCAGTATGGCCACTATGAGTTCTTGGTTAGGTCATTCGGCATGACCAACACCCCAGCAGTGTTCATGGGACTCGTGAACAGGATCTTCCAGCCATACCTCGATCGCTTTGTGGTAGTCTTCATCGACAACATCCTGATATACTCAGTGACAGAGGAGGAGCATGCCTATCCTCTGCAGATAGTTTTGGACACACTTTGAGAGCACCAGTTTTCTGGTAATCTCTCGAAGTGTCGGTTCTAGATACGAGAGGTCCACTTTCTAGGACATGTTATCTTGGAGGCTGGAGTTGCGGTGAATCTAGTGAATATTGAGGTTTCTCTTTCTTGGGATCCACCTAGGAGTGTGACGGAGGTGCGAAGTTTTCTGGGTTTGGCCGGTTACTACTAGAGGTTTGTGCCTGACTTTTCCAAAGTTACGGCACCCTTATCATCATTGAAAAATAAGGGGAAACCCTTTGTGTGGTTGGAGATATGTCAGCGGAGTTTTCAGGAGCTGAGGCAGAGACTGACGAGTGCCCCCATCTTGAGGCTACTGGAGGAGGGTGTTGGGTATGTAGTCTACTGCGACGCATTAGGGATTTGACTTGGATGTGTCCTGATGCAGGAGAGATCAGTGATCATGTATGGTTATCGACATCTGAGACAACATGATCAGAACTACGCTACCCGTGACCTGGAGTTAGCAGTAGTTGTCTTCACCTTGAAGATGTGGCGACATTACTTGATGGGTGAACATTTTACAGTCTACTATGATCACAAGAGTCTTAGGTATATCTTATCTCATAAAGACTTAAACCTGAGACAGCGGTGTTGGCTTGAGTTCCTCCAGGACTATGACTTCGAGATAGTCTATACTCTTGGGAAGAGAAACGTAGTAGCAGATGCACTTAGTAGGATATCTGGTATACAATTTTTGAGCGAGGCGATGGAGCAGCTAGCCGCTTTGTGGATATCCTATGTGGATCAAGATGGAGCAGATTATCTTCAATCTCTAACAGTCACTCCCCCACTCCTTCAACGAATTAGGGAGGCGCAGCTTGGGGACACTGACTGTGAGGCTTAATGTGCTCAGATATCCATAGGAAAGGCACCTGATGGATATTTTGAAGGTGGGGAGCATGTCATCCTATTTAGAGGGTGTACTATGGTACCAATGGTGCTATGGGAGGAAGTGTTGAGGGAGTTACATACATCCCCTCTAGCGGTACATCCAGGAGTGGTGAAGATGTACCAGGACCTTCGGTGTCAGCACTAGTGGTTGGGAATGAAGAAAGTTGTAGTAGAGTTTGTTTCATGGTGCCTCACTTGTCAGCAAGTGAAGGCAGATTATCAGGTTCCAACAGGATTAGTTCAGCCACTAGAGGTTCCAAAGTGGAAATGGGATGGAATTTCCATGAACTTCGTGACAGGACTTCTATGCACATCCAGGGGTCATGATTTTATCTGGGTGATCGTTGACTGACTCGCCAAGTCGGCCCACTTCCTACCTATCAGAGAGAAGGGATCAGTAGAGAGTTTGGGATGCCTCTACATACAAGAGATTGTACAGATTCATGGAGTGACATCTATGATTATCTCTGATCGTGATGCATGTTTCACTTCCCATCTATGGAAGGGGTTGCAAGAGGCATTCGGGACATAGCTTTGGTTGAGCACCGCCTTCCATCCTCGGACGGATGGTCAGACAGAGCGAACTATTCAGACCCTTGAGGACATGATGCATGCTTGCATCCTTGATTTTGGCCGCAAATGGTAGGATTACTTTCCTTTGGTGGAGTTCATGTACAACAACATCTATCACTCCACTATCGGTATGGTTCCATTCGAGGCATTGTACGGACAACCTTGCAGATCACCTCTATGCTGGACTGACCTAGGGGAGTCAGCACTTATGGGTCCAGAGATAGTACGGGCTACCATGGAGAAGGTGCAGATCATCCAGGAGCAGATGAAGACTGCACAGATCAGGCATAAGTCTTATGCTGACAGGAGAAGGAGACCTCTTGAGTTCGAGGATGGTGACCATGTCTTTCTACAGGTCTCACATCGACGAGGTTTGCAGAGGTTTGGTCGGGGTTACAAGTTATCTCTGAGGTTCATATGACCCTTTTAGGTCCTCAGCAGAGTTGGTGAGGTAGTTTACTGCTTAACTCTTCCACCTCAGTTGCACCGGGTGCACGACGTTTTTCACGTATCCTAGTTGAGGAGATGCGTACATGATCCTTTACACATCATTGAATGGGGTGAGCTATACATCGACGATGGTGCGATGTTTTCAGAGGTTCTAGTGAAGATTGAGGATCGACAGGAGCGGTTCCTTTTTGGGTGGTCGATACTTCTAGTGCATGTTCGTTGGTAGCACGGAAACCTCTAGGAGAGCACATGGGAGCGAGAGACTCAAATTCGTGCTCAGTACCCCCACTTATTTCCCTAGCTTGTGTTGTGGCTTTCGGGGATGCAAAGCCCTGAGGTGGGGAGAATGTAAAGACCTGGATTTTTCTATGTAATTTTTTGTAAAATTATATGGAATTTTTACAAGTCCGCAAAAATTGACGGCGTGTGATTCAGAGGACTGGTTTTCCCCAGAATGAATTTCTGAACTTTCTTTCAGGTACGTTCAGTAAACACATGAGCGGCATTTTGTAACTTTTGAACCGGTGCTCAGAATTGAAATTTGAGGACACCGTTGAACTCACAGCGCCAATATTCTCTTAAAAAGACCTTCACCTCGACCGTAGTAGGTCAAGGGTGAAAGTGAGTTTTTGGACTTTTCATGGGAGAAAATAAAATAAACATGCTTTATTTTATTTTTGAAATTTAAAACTCCCATTTGAAACATGAAGGTGGGGACCAAATGAGGGTGTTTGGGCATTTAATGTTGGGAATTAAATTCCCAGTTACACAAAATATGTAACCACATTCCACCTTAATTATTAGGATTCATTAATTCAGAATTAATGAATCAACTTTAAACTCTTGGCTTTCTCCAAATTAAATGTGCAACTTAATTTAATTAATGTACAAATTTTAATTAAATTATTGATTAAGCTTGTATAATTTGGCACCTCACCTCTCACGGTAAAAGGGATTGGAAAGGGAGGGGAGAACTTTGGAGAGTTGGAAATATCTTTCTCCAACAAAGGAGATCCTCCAATGAAGAACGACTTCCGGAATCGAAGAACGAGGAACCGACCTTGGAGCATCTTGTGGGAGTGAAGAACGCCAACATCAATCTTCAACGACTTCATCCTCTTCCTCGTGCCACCTCCATCAGAAAATCGAGGCAGGGGATTTATATATGATTGAATTTATTTATCGATTCTTCATATTCTGGTTTCACAATGATGATGGCCAAACTAACATGACCATTGTCCCACACATATACCTCGCCTCTTATCTTTTGATTTTTCGCGCGTTCTTCATGCGTTCTTCAATGCCAAATATTTAATGATGTTGGAAACACAATATTTTGTTGAGTACGGCATATGGACGCAGAGCTCTCATCCTAAGGATCGCGAATATGTGATCGTTTTATTTTTAGGGCTAAGAACAGAGATGTGGTGACCCGCAGAAGAGGAGGAGGGCCAGCACACCGGTCGGCCGCATGAAGGTAGGGCGGTGCGCGTCAGCGCCGCCGGACGCACAGGAGACCGCAACTGCTTGGCCACGATAGAGGCCGAAGAGCGGCCGACACCCGACCGGCCGCGGTGGAGTAGCGGCGCGCGACTGCGCCGATAAGAGGAGGACCGGCTTGAGCACCCGACCATCCGTGGTGGATCGGTGGGACCTGCTTGGGTCTCGCTGGTGACACGGTGGCGCCCTAAGGCACTACCCTTTAGTAATCCGAATGGAAGGGGGGCCGCTCCCCCTTCAGCACCAGCTCGGGCGGACCGCGCCACCGGGTCGCGCCACCAGGCCACGCCCCGTGGGCCACACCAGTGGACCGCGCCACCGAGTCGTGCCCCCGGGTCGCACCCAACGCGGTCTGGGCCAGGCATCCCCCTCTACGGGTCGGGCCGGACCCAGATCGGGCTGGGTCGGTTTGACTGGGTCGAACCGGACTCGAGCCCATCCGGGACCAGTTTCGCCTTTTTGGTCGTAACTTGAAAATCAGGCGTCTGTTTGACGAACCGTCTACGGCACCAGAATCCTTGGATGGAGATGGTCCTTATGGTATACTTCACTTGAGTTTTGGATAAGTTTGTAGTATGGCCGAGTTGGATCGGACCCCGAATCCAACTGGGCCCTCGGAGCGGAAACGCTATTAACTTACAGATCGGGCATCCGATTGACGCGTCGTCTGTTACGTTGGGTCCCTTATGATGTGACAGACCTTTGAGATACTTCTTCATGGGACTTCAGGGTAGTTGTGGTATGACTTATGGCTTGGGGAGCGGTTATCCTAAGCGCACTACGTACGAAACCTTGCGACTAGCTGAGACTTGACGACTGCTGACTGTTTCGACTCGGAGTGACTCAATAGGCCCAATGGGGAGTGCCTCTGTGTGACAGGGCAGACCCATGGTGGGGAGCACCTCTGTGTGACATGGCAGACCCATGGTGAGAAGCGCCTCTATGTGATGTGGCAGACCCACGGTACTCCACAGGAGGAGTACCTTAGCAGTCCAAGGTTAGTGGGAAGCGCCTCTATGTGACGTGGCAGGCTTACTGTACTCCATAGAGGAGGAGTTCTCCAGCAGCCGATGTGTTCGACGTTGTGACTAGGGATGTTACTTGTTATTATCCCTAGAGAATCTTGTGGATGGCTATTAGCTTTCATAGCGATCCTGTGTGGGTCAACATCATAATCTTGTTTCTCATAGTTGTATACCTAGTTTGAGATGAGTCTTATATCTTCATGGTGTACCTGTGTGGTACTTTATCTTTGTGGTGATACTCGTGTGGTACTCCTACCTTCGTGGTATTACCTGTGTGGTATTCTTCCCTCCTGTGTGAGGTGGGTATATTCGGATAACTTAGGTATATGTATGGGAATATACCTAAGTAGGGTTGACTATTGTTTCTATGTTTTGTGGTTTATCCTTTGTGGATTTGAGAGACCTTCAGGGGTCTCGGGGTCCCTACTGAGTATTGTTATACTCACCCATGTACGGGCTACACCCGCACCTTGTTGTGTCTAGTGCAGACGACGAACATCGCTGACTGAGGACGAGGGTACCTGGACTGGAGACTGCTTAGAGGTGGACCTTTGACGAGGTGATCCGCATAGACGATCATTCAAGAGTTGTACCTACCCTTTAGGTAGGGTCCTTGGGGGGTGTTCACATGAGTTATACTCAGTTTTACTTGTACTTTCCAGTTTTTCTTGTACTTTCCAGTTGGGATTGTATTCTGGCTCATTTACTCTCTGTACACATCCTATTTACTATATACTTTACTTTGTTCTTGTATCTGGTTGTGTGCTTGGTTTGTGTGAGTTTACAGTTTGTAAAGTCAATGCCATACCGTTTTAGATAATACGTCTTTCGATGCTTATCGCCAGCCCCTGATCTATGGAAGGCGGGCTTGGGGTAGCCACGGCACGGGCCTCGGGGGACGGGTCGTGACAGCAACGTCGAACCGTAGCCTCATAGGCCAATCAGCAAATAACGCGAAGAATCAAGGGAGAAAAGCACCACAAAAAAGGTTTAAACAATTTTTAGCCAATAATTCTTGGCCAACGAACATGAACAGGGATATTCGGGGTGAGAAACAATGAATAATGAATTTAATTTCAATACTTGATCACATGAAATTATCCGAAATTTGAGTAGATCAAAGAAAGTGATTGATCATGCTCAACAATTTAATCAAATGAGAAAGAATCCACAAATAACGAGTCCTTCCTAGAGATTGGATTGTTGTTCGTCAAAGAATGTGATTTCCAACAATTGAGAGGAGTTGTTGTGTTTGTTACACTTCAATATACTTTGATCTAGAGTTTCATCATCATCGTATGTAATTCGCTAACGGAAGGATGAAGAAGAGGCTCTCAATTCTCTCAGGCACAAGCGACTAACCCTAGAGAATTTGGCATAACGGGGATTATATAGATGTATTTTAGTTAGGTTAATTAATTAATTAATTAATCCTCTGAATGCATCTCCAACCGTTGTTTAATCTGAACGCTCCACTCTGACCTATTTTATGTCATTCCTAGGATAAAAATTTCATTTCAGACTCAATTGTGGTCTCAGATTTCTGATTCAGGAATCATTTTAAGATTTATCTCATTTTCTTTAAGAAATTGTGCACGTGTAATATAAAAAATATATAATATTTTTATAAAATTAATTCTGGGCACACCGGGTCTCAGAATCGCACGTCTTCTCAGCGTCTGGCTCTAAAAATATATATAGAAATATTTCAAAATCTTACAAGAAAAAAATTAGGTATCTACACATTCTTTTTTATCAAACTCTTCTCCAAAATAAATCTTGTAATCGTAGGGGCATGCATGTATCTTTGTATAACCAAGTCCAGGTTTATTGATGTTTTTTTCATGTCATCAAATGATACTAAGATATTAGATTCACTAAATGTGTCACGAATCAAATCTAAAATCATGGACATTACTTTGTTAGTAATTCCACATAGATACTTGATATGATAAAACTTAAGTGGAAAAGATAAATTTGAATACTTGACACACCCTTCATACGATTCTTATTTTTCTCTTCAACTAATTCATAAAACTCATTTTTTGGTCACTGAAGTTCTAAGCAAGATTAACTTACTCGGGATCAAAAGAAGGTTCTGTTGATCTGTTAAAATCTTGGGCATTGGATCCTGAAAATCCAAATGTGTCATTTATCAAGTTTAGAACTGATTTCACCTCTGGCGGGTCACTTTGTGTTTCAGTGACAGGATATTCATTATTTTAACTTTCCATAACATTCGATTATCCATGCCAAATCCAACATACATATCGAGCAGGAAACTGTTTCAATGTCAAGTGCACATATACTTTGTTTCTATCCAACCATTATTTGAATTTACAATCAGGACACAAACATTTTATTCTAC
The DNA here is from genome assembly GCA_963277665.1 of Viscum album. Classification (NCBI taxonomy): domain Eukaryota; kingdom Viridiplantae; phylum Streptophyta; class Magnoliopsida; order Santalales; family Viscaceae; genus Viscum; species Viscum album. The sequence continues at coordinate 1,502,397,061 of OY728119.1, read as the reverse complement.
CATCCATTGATCAATTTGTAATTGTATAATCTAAAAATCATTTCAAACTCTTGGCATATTGAGGTGTGTTTCAAGTTAAATTAATCTAATTTTTATGTACAGGTATTATATTGTCACTCTTCTCCCTATACATTCAAATATAAAGATACAAATTTTTAATCAAACAAGTAAAATCAAAATTAGACATTACCAAACATCGTAGGGTAGGGTCTTAATTTGAAAGAACGCAAATGCAATATAAAAATGGTTCAATGCAATATGAAAAATATAAACAACATAAATGAAAAAAATATTACCCCTCACAATAACGTGGTCGGACGTCATGGAATAAGTTTACTGAGCCAGTAAAAGGGAAACAGATAGTGTGGAGGTCGGGGAGACAAGGCCAATGAAGCTTGACTCATAGATGGGTAGGGTGGGGTGAATCGGGTCGAGGTAGAGGGAGGAGGATGGGGTGATAGGGAAAAGGGGGTTAGGGATGTTGTCGTAGTCAGGGTCACAATCATTAGAAAAAGGGTAAGAGGGGTCATCGTCGAGGGTCTTCATCATGGGCAGAAGGGTCGTCGGGGGGGGGGGGGGTCGTTGTGGTCGTTGTCGGGGAGAAGAGGGGTCAGGGCCATGGGGATTGGGGGGGCATGGGCATCAGGGGGCATGGGGGTGAGTAGGGTTTATTTTAAAGATTTAGTGACAGTTTTAACAAAACCACTGCTAAATCAAAAAATATAAAAAATATTATGGTGGTTATACCAAATCACCGCTATATTTTAAATTATATTTATTATGATTTGTTTAGTAGCAGTTTTAAGAACTGCTCCTGAGACCTCTTTTTTGTAGTGTTAGCAATTAAGAAAATGTTAAAAGATGAAGGTTGGGGTAGGGAGTAGAGGATGCATGGTGTATAGTAGCAGAACTCGAAAAGAAAGGGTAGTGAACTGTACAACGAGCAGGGGAAGAGGACTTGAGCAGACCGTCACCAAAATGCAGCAATGATTGATGGATTAGGTAGTGAGGTGTCATCAAGTTTGAGGGGGTGGGGAGGGAATTAGGTATGAATGAATAGGGAAGATGGAAAGAGGGTTTTTTGAGGGGGGTTTTAAATAGCATCTGTTTTTAAAAACCATTACTATAGATCACGCTTTTAAATTCACTCAAAATGGGATTTATCAGTGCTAAAAAAGTGATATTATGATAAGCATTGTTAAAGTCACCGACCTTTATCAGCGCTAAAATAAAATCATTATTAAAGGCATCATTTATCAATGCCTTTATTTTAGTGCTGATAAAGACATCATTTATCACTGTTTTTTTATATTGTTGATAAAATTTGAAAAAAAAATGCACTCACCCACCCCGCCTCGTACCCCTGCTCCCTCTCTCATGCACCCCCTTTGTCAGCACTCGCAACGTCCATTTGTTAGTGCTTTTCTATTGTCTCGATGCATATTCACCTACGTGTGCACCTAGACTTGATCATGTGACCACCCTTTTGCATTTCAAACCCCTTTACCACTGGTCTCATGCTTGTTTTGTTCTATATTTTATGATATTTCTATTTATTTATATATATTTACATACATCCTTTTTATTCATATATTTATATATATTTATATATATTTATATATATTTATATAATTATTTTAAAATATATTTATAAAATATATGTTTGTGTGTGTGTGATATATATATACTCTTATATTTAATTAAATATATTATATATTAATATTCATTTATATATATTAGAATATATATATAAATATATATAAATATATATCTATTTATTAATACATACACATATGTATATATAACCATTATATATACATTTGAATAAGAATATATGTGTATATATATATATTCATATATATTCATATATTTTTATAATGTAAAGAAATGGTTAGATATTGTTTTAAATAAAATGGATAATAATTATTTTCATATGATTTATATAATTATTTTAAAATGAATTTTTAAAATATTTCTATTTATTTTATATTTAGATATATATTTTATATTTAGATATAAATTCTATACATTATATATATATATATATATATATATATATTTACATATAAATTTATACATATTTAAATATAATTATATATTTAGATATGAATTTTTTATAATGTATTTATAAATATTTATTATAAATATATTTATATGCTATATTTAATGATAATGACATGTTTATAAAAAAATATTCATATATGATGTATTTACACAATATTGGTACACACACGTACACACATATTTACATACATATGTATACATTTATACTTTGCACAGACACAAACAAAAATTAAGGTAAATAAATGAATAATCTTTTATTTTATATACAATGAATAATAAATATTTATTTTCATACAGTTTATATATTTAAAAATACATTCATATGTAAACATGTTTCAATATTTATTTGTACAATTGATTTATTATATGTAAATATAAACAAATATGTATATTTTAATTATAAATAAAACTAAAATATGAAAAACGATAAAATTTCAAAACCAAAATGTCTCTATGAATGTAACTCTTGTGAAGAAATTCAGTCTCCACTGAAAAAAGACAATAATACCCTCTTAAATGAAGGTGGAATCACATTGAATATTAAAAAATTAGGATATCTCAACTAAAAAATCAGTTTTTGAGGCCTTCCTGACCTTTTTTGACATTGAAAAAATAGTGATCGGGGTTTACCAGTAAACTCGGTGTAGATCTCTTTATAGGCTTCGATTTGATATATGATAGAGCTCAAACGAACACCCGGATAAAAAGTTACGACTGTTTGAAGTTCAAGTCATGTTTTCAACTTGTTTTGAATCATTCATCAATTTATTAAATTTTTATGTCATCCAATGTTATTAAATGACTACTACTCATTAATAATTAGTTATATATTAATTAATATTATTTTTAAATTATTTTATAAGACATTTTTTCACTAAATATCTTATATATTAAGCGTAAATGCATATTTAATAAAACATATTATATTTATATCAATATATGTGTGTGTGTGTGTGTGTGTGTGATTTCTAATGAATATTTACTTTTTTTATAAAATATATCATTTATCAGGGTTAGCAAAAAGCGATGATAAATGATGTGTTTTTATTAATGTTAAAATAAAAGTTGTGACAAAGACACTCTCTATTAGCGTTTTTGTTTTAACAATGATAGAGGGTGCATTTATCAACATTAAAATAAAAGCGTTGACCAACTTTCTATTAGTGTTTGTTTCTTTATCATTGCTTTTTGCTAGTGTTCTTAAAGACACTCAATTTATCACCACTTTTAGGTAGTGTTGATAACGGTTAATGTTGAATTTAGTGTGATTTGTAGTAGTGAAACATTGCTAATTGATGATATAAAATATCTTGTTATTAGTTTAGCAGCGGTTTAATGAAATCGCTGCTAATTCGAATATAATTTTTTTTATTTTCTATTTAGCAATGGCATATAAAATTGCCGCTAATAAACTGTCTGTATAATTTTATTGTAGTGTTCACCGGTCATAGTTGGTTGGGTTTATGTTTCATCATATGTTTGGGTGTGTGCTTTATGGTTTATGAGAAAAGTGAGATGTGATGTGTACTTTATGGGATAAATTGGTTATATGGGTTTTTTTTATTTTTTTTTATTTAATGGGTTTACTTTTTATTTATTTAAGTAAATGGGTTGTTTGAGCGCCAATTCAATTGGCGCTCTCACAAACAACCTATAGCGCCAATTGAATTGGCGCTGAACCCTTATTTTTTTTCTAAATCCCCACACCACCCCTCCCCAACCCCCTTATATATATATATATAATGTAATCACTAAAATAAATGTAATAAATTTATTATTATATATATTATATCTATAACAATTTTATAATTATAATAGATATATAATAACAATAAATACAATTATTATAATTATATAAATAAAATAATTATATAATTACAATAATTATATATTTATAAATATAATAAATATATAATTATAAATATAATAAATATATAATTATAAATATAATAATAATAATCAATATATAATTATAAATATAATAAATATAATAAATATATAATTATATAATTATAATAAATATACAGTTATAATTACAATAATTATATAATGACAAATATAATAAATATATAAATATAATAATCAGATAATTATAATAAATATACAATTACCATAAATATAATTAAAATTATAAATTTAATAAATATATAATTATATATTTACTATGATTATATTAATTATAATAAATATACAATTATAAATATAATTAAAATTATAAATATAATAAATATATAATTATATATTTATTATAACTATATAATTATTATAATTATATATTTATTTTATTTATAATTATAATTATATTAATTATAATTACAATAAATATGTAATTATATAATTATTATAATTATAATAATTCTATAATTATATATTTATTCTATTTATAATTATTAATATAATTATTATAATTATAATAATTATATATTTATTATTATTATAATAAATATAATAACTATAATTATTATAAATATAATAAATATAATAATTATAATTATTATAAATATAATAAATATAATTATTATAATTATTATAAATATAATAAATATATAATTATTATTATTATAATTATTATATAATAGTAATTATTGTATAGTTATTATAATTATATATTTATTATATTTATAATTATCTATTTATTATAATTATAATTATATAATTATTATAGTTACATATATGTTGTAAATTTATTACAATTATACAATTATTATATTTATAATTATATAATTATTGTAATTATAGCTATATATAAATTATAATTATATTATTATTATAATTATAAATATAATTATTATAATTATATAATTGTATTATAAATATAATTATTATAATTATATAATTATATAATTATAATAATTATAATAATTATATAATTATAACTATAATAATTATAATAATTATAATTATATAATTATATATTTATTATAATTATGATAATTATATATTTATTATGGTTATAATAAATATAATTATTATATTTATTATAATTATAACAAATATAAAATTATAATAAATATAATTATTATAATTATAAAGTTATTTTAATTATATTTATAATTGTATATTTATTATAATTATTATAAATATATAATTATTATAATTATAATAAATATATTATTATATAATTATTATATTTATTATAATTATAATTATATAATTATTATAGTTATACATTTATTGTAATTTTATATTTTTTATAATTATAGAATTATTATAGTCATAATTATATATTTATTATAATTATATAATATTTATAATTATATATTTATTATAATTATATAATTTTTATAATTATATATTTATTATATTTACAATTATATAATTATTGTAATTATAGTTGTATATTTATTATAATTATATAATTATTTTATTTATTATTATAATTATATATTTATAATTTATATTTATTATATTTATAATTATATAATTATTGTAATTATATTTGTATATTTATTATTATTATTATTATTATTATTATAATTATATATTTATTATAAATATACAATTATTATAATTATATATTTGTTATAATTGTATATTTATCATATTTATAATTATATATTTATTATATTTATAATTATATATTTATTATAGTTATATATTTAGGGTAATTGTATATTAATTATAATTATATAATTATTATTTTTATAATTATATATTTTTTTAATTATATAATTGTTATAATTATGTTTTTATTATATTTATCATTATATAATTATTGTAATTATAATTGTATATTGATTATAATTATATAATTATAATATTTATAATTATATATTTATTATAATTATATATTTATTATATTTATTTTATTATTTATATTTATTATATTTATTATTATATAATTATTTTAATTATAATTGTATATTTATTATAATTATTTAATTATTATATTTATAAATATGTATTTATTATAATTGTACATTTATTATAATTATATATTTATTATAATTATAAATATATAATTATTATTAATATATATTTATTATTAATATATATTTATTGTAATTGTGTATTTAGAATAATTATATAATTATTGTAATTATAATTATATATTTATTATATTTATAATTATATTTTTATTTTATTATAATTATATTATTATTATATTTATAATTCTATATTTATTATAATTATATATTTATTATATTTACAATTATATAATTATTGTAATTATATATTTATTATAATTATATAATAAATATAATTATAAATTTATTATATTTATTTTAGTAGTTATATTTATTGTAATATATATATTTATTATAAATATATTTATTATATTTATTATATTTATAATTATATAAATATGTATAAGATATAAGTATATAAGGTGGGGGAGGGGTAGCGTGGGGATTTTGAAAAAAAAAATCACCCAGCGCCAAATCAATTGGCGCTATGAGTATTTTGTTAAAAGTGCCAATTGATTTGGCGCTAGACAAACCCATATCCCCAAATAAAAGAACCCTAAACCCCTTAAATTAAAAAAAAAATTAAAAACACCCCTATACCCAATTTTGCCGTACTTTATGGTATTGATCCTAACGCTTTAAATTATGGAAATGTGGATTTTTTTTTTTTAAACATGCTGGAATTTGGTATGCTTGGTTTCTAAAGGGTTTATATAAACTACCAATCAACAAACTATTAATTTGTTTTACAAATGACATGGTTTGGAAAAAATCCAAACATGGGAATTCATGGAAGTGACTATTAAGTGTTGCTCACCCTTATATTCAGTGAGTGCCTGTTTGCTATTCATAACTGTAAAAACGAGAACACAAGATTAAAGCCTTAGCCACGTGTCCCCCTCGATGAAGGTGAAGTCGAGGAAGGGTCTGACTTGTTCAAAGCTGAAAGATTGGGACCACGGCACCCACCCGCTCGTGTCCGCGCCCTTCCCCGTGCATCTGTACTCCCCGAACTCCACCGTCCTGGATTCAATCAAAAACATCAAACCAAACACTCGAACCGGACCGGACCGGACCGGACCAGACCCATTCTAGATGAGAGGGGTTCGGTTCCCTACTTTCGGCGACCCGGATCGTTCCAGTCGCTCCATCCGCCATGGACGACGATGCCCTCGATGTAGGAATACGCATACACCACCCTGGAGTGGCTCCCCCAAGCTCTCCCCAGGTACACTCGCCCCGTCCCGTTCACCACGCAGTTCACGAAAGAGAACCCCGTCTCCTCCTCCGCCCTCTCCCTGTGGTGCGCTGCAATGGCTCCGTACGACTCCGCAGTCGACTCCAGAACACACCCCTTCCAAGAACGGATCAGAAATCGGGTTCGGGTTCGGGTTTGGGAGTTCATGAATTACGGGTTTACCTGATACAATGATCTGGCTTGCCCAAAGATGAAGTCGACGCTGCCCTGGATGTGGCACTGGTAGAAGTAGTGGGTGCCGGCGTCGTCCAGGAGGGTGTCCTGCGTCCCCACCACCCTCACCCTGTAAACCACGCCTCTGTCCCCCGCCATTCTCAGCGCCACCGCCTGCATCCCCCTCCCCCCCGCCACCGCCGCCACCGTGTTCTGCACCGTCGGACCTTAAATATCACCGTTCACCGATTTCACCGCAATTGGGTTACGATCACGTACCTCCACGGTGATCCCCGCCGCGCAGAAGTAGTCGGCTTCTACCGTGACGGTGGCCGACCGGTACGTCCCTAGCTCCGTGCCGTCGCCGTCGCCGTCTGCATCGGACGCTTTGCTGTCCCAAGTAATGACGGTTTGGTAGGGACGGTTTTCTTGGCCGATAAACGAAACGTACGGCTTCGAACGTGGCACCGTCACCTTCTCCCTGTATATCCCAGGGTAAATGAGGATTTTCACGCGGCGGGGGTTGGCGTCGGGAACCATGTCGACGGCGCCCTGCACCGTCGGAGAGTCTCCCCGGCCGCCGCGCCCATCTACCGCGATAATCCGGGTGCTCTCATTTGCGCCGCCCCCAATTTCCTGCCCGTTGATAACGGGACTCGGGTCCACCCTCAGGTCCTCCCAGCCTATAAAATTCTGCGCGTTTTGGCCGCCGCTCGGGGCATAGCGGCACTGTGAAAAATCCGGGAAGAGAGCCAGCAGCAGCAGAAGCACCCGAAAAGGAGCGTCGAAACAGGACGGAGAGCTCGCGCCGGTCCACATCCGCACCGGCGGCCGCGCAGGCCCGCCGTCGGTCATCAGATGGAGGGAGGTGAGAGGGTCACCGCCGTGAATCTGAACGGTTCTGAACCGTGGGCATGCCCCCTGGGAAGGAGGTTTTTTATGGAGACGGTCGTGGAGAGAGGGCGGCGGGAAATAGGTGGGATTAAAAAATACTTGTAATAGGAGGGTGTCTTTTGAAGTGATGGAGAAAGCTTTAATGGAAATGGAGTCTAAGAGGTGGAGAAGCTTTAATCTAAAATAAGGGTGAGGAGTCCAAGAGGTACTGGTTGGGTGAAACCGGGCATAAAGATGGTGCATGCAATAGATATGGTATTTAATTTATACACAAAAAGAACCACCCACAAAGGAGGACGTTTGGTGGCTGTTGGTTGCCATGGAAACTACACCGGTTATGGCTTATGGCAAGTTGAAAACTCAAACATCACCACACTCCTTTTTCAGTATAATGTGGCCACTTTTTATCACCCAACACTTCTAATAAAATTTCTTGAACCCCATATAAGGGAGCCACACCTCAAAAGGATCTAAGAAAGGGATGGCAATCAATAGCCTAGGGTTCGGGTATTTGTATTTCTAATTTTAAAAAATTAATATTTTTAAGACATTTGGCGGGAACGCACAGCGGAAGGCAAGCTCATGACGGAGATGGTCGAATGGGTGGTAGAACAATCAATGATCATTTACTTGTTTTTGACCATGTGACACGAGTTTTGAAGTTCTTCAACGCTAATAAGAAAAAAATATAATTTAGCTCATTTCGACAACATGTGTCGGAATGACGTGCGGTTCACTCCTACAGGTCACAAATGAAACAATGATATTTTTTCTTTAATGTAATGAAGATCTAGGATTATTTTCTCAGATTTGACCATGTGATGCACTTATTTAAATGAAATGTCTCTTTTAAAAACAATAGAAATCGCTAACATTTTTATAAATTTTTAACTTAGTTTTAATTAATTAGTTTAACTGCTTTTAGTGTTTTTAGTTTTTTATTTCCATATTGCTTTAGTTATTTTTACAATTTTATTTATATTAGTTATTTATTATTAATACATATTAATTGTATATATTATTTAATATTGTAAATTAATATTAGCATTATTTTTATTATTACTGTGGTTTAGTATATTATTATTATTATTATTATTATTATTATTATTATTATTATTATTATTATTATTATTATTATTATTATTATTATTATTATTATTATTATTATTATTATTATTATTATTATTATTATTATTATTATTATTATTATTATTATTATTATTATTATTATTATTATTATTATTATTATTATTATTATTATTATTATTATTATTATTATTATTATTATTATTATTATTATTATTATTATTATTATTATTATTATTATTATTATTATTATTATTATTATTATTATTATTATTATTATTATTATTATTATTATTATTATTATTATTATTATTATTATATTGCTACCATGTGTGGTTTGCATTTAGATGGGGGAGGGGCGCGTTGTGGGGTCAACTCCCCATATATGCATATTTTCTTTAAATTTGCATGCATATGTAACCAGCTTTAATTATTATGACGTTGACTATTTTAATTGATTAGCATGTATCACCACAATAAAACACATGATATTAAGCGCTACAATTTGTCGCCACTAAAAAAAATTGATAAAAGGGGCAATTATTAAAAGTGGTGATAAAAGTCACTTTTATCCATGCTAAAAAAATCAATGATAACATAGTAGATTTTTCCAATGTTTTTTTAAACGCTAATAAAGATACCCCTTTATCCACAAGTCCACCAACTCTGCTTGATATTCCAACCGTCCCACTGACATGCCTCTCTTCTTGCATTATCATCAAATGTCTAAAAAAATAAAATTAAACACATAGTATAAAATTAATCAGGGGTGGGTTGTTTACATATATTGTGTAACTAATGGGGGTCGGGTATCCATAAATCCCACCCATTGCCATCCCTAACCTTGATGGGTTGGGTTATATATGTAAATTGGTGGGAGCTATATGGTTCAAATCGAGTTTTTGACTTGGTCATAGAAAAAAAATCATCTTCCAACCTGACCTGTTTATCAGCTGAATCTTGAAATAAATTCTAATTCATTTATATTTGTACACCCACAACTCTAGGTATTAATTGAAGCATAAAATACAATTATTTTAGAGTTTCATGAAGGCCATGTAGATTTCGAGCGCAGCGGAAGCGTGTGATTGTTGAGAAAGACGGCAAGCGACGAACACACAAACAATAACAAAGCAAACACGCATTGAAAATAAAATTTTTTCCCTTCAAACAAGCCAAAAAAATTAAGGCGGATGCGCAACGAGCAAATATATGTGTGCATAAAATAAAAGTTGATACCAGAAATTTTTACGTGGAAAATCCAATGAGGGAAAAACCATGGGGCCTAGTCCAGAAAAAAGTTCCATTAAAATCAACGAGTACACGGTAGAGACTCCTAAAAATGGAAGAGATTTCAAAAATATAACTCTCTGATGCAGTAGAAAAAAATATCAGCAGACAAGGGAGGCATAAAACAGATTTGACAAAAGAACGTCTCCTGAATTTGTTCTTGTATGGACAAGGGAGGCATATAACTCTCTGAATTTATGCGTGCATAAAATAAAATATCAGCAGACAAGGGAGGCATATAACTCTCTGAATTTGCTCTTGTACGGACGTTGTGAATACCGTCAACTCGCTGCCTCCTTTTATAATAAATTTGTCTGCATCAAAAACTGTAACCCATTCATCAAAACGTGTCTCTGCGTTTCTCTTTTTTCAAAGCCGCATGCACACCATTTGAGGAGGCCATGTTTCTCTTCTTCAAAGCTGTGTGAACACCATTTGAGGAGGCGCCCAACAAACTCCCCATCCGACTCGAGTGGGGATCATCGTCAACCCTACAATCAGTCGGAAAGTCTCAAATTTACCTCTGGGTAAACTCTTGGTCAACATGTTTGACCCATTGTCATTAGGGTGAATCTTCTCAAGCTCTAACTGTATCGAATCAAGGACATTGCAGATCCAATGATATCGAATATCGATATGTTTTGACCTGCCACGAAAAGTGGAATTCTTTCCCAAATAAAACATATATAATTTCAATTATATATACATATACACATTTATATATGTGTAAAAATAATATCAGATTTATTATATAAAATATATAAATTTAATTTATTAGATAAAAATTACAGAACATTAATAAAACAATTCATTGAAAATAACTCTTTCACCATTATCATGGTTATTAACTTTAATCTTAGTAATCATTCTTTTATGACTGAAATTGAAATTAACCTTATTAAATAATATGAAAATAATGATCTAAAATATGAAATCCATTTTTTAGATTTAATTTCTACAAGTGATGAAATCTAATTTTTAGCTTAGGCGAATAAAACATTTTTTAAAGTAAAATATTACTTAAGTTTCCAAAACGATAAACATGAGTTTTATAAAAACAAAATAGTATTTTTAATTGATTTATTTTACTTTATAAATATATATATTATATAAAAAAGGTTTCAAAAAAATCTAAGTCATTTTTATATTATAATAATGTCATAAATCTATGATATTAGCAAAATCAGTATTTTTCACTATTCATCTAAAAATCAATTATTTTAGAAAAATCTAAAAAATAAATCCTAAGATAATATTGATATACTTAATAAAAAATTTACATTTATTTTTTCAAATTCATATTCTAGAGTTTAGGAATTTAACTTTTAAATGGAAAAAATATAATGAAAACTGTTTTTAATAGGAAAATAACTTTTTAGATATTATTAATTCTTATTCTTATTTTATATCAATTGATAATTAAATTAGTGTTAATATAGTATCCAATATATTTTATCCATGATATATTTAGTTTCATAAAATAAAGTGCATAAAAATCCAATTTTAGAAAAAAATACATAAAATGATGTCATTAATTTTATCAATGGATTATTAAATAAATTTTCTTTTTCTTTAAAAGTCTAAATGAGAAATTTGTAAAATAAATGTGATAAATAACTTATTATCTTAATAATTACTTTCTTATATAATACTAATTTCGAGTTACATAACCCCTCAAGATCTATGCGTAATATCTAAGCATAAGGTAAGCTCTGGTGGCAGTCGCTGGTGGTGATTCCGCTAGTATGGACCTTGTGGAAATTTTCATGAGCTTGAAATTCTCTCTAATATGATTTCAATCGTACCATAATTATAGGATTTTGGATTGTAATTTGTCTAGGGAAAACCCTAGTGAAGCCACCTCCTTTCCAAGATCAAAAAAATGAGCTTTATAAGAGAGGCTTCCACCACATGATTTGTCACACCCTGACTCGTGAAAATATTTCTATTTTATTATTTTATCTGGCTTTGAAATATTTTGTTGAGGTTCGGGCTGAGCCGATTGGAATTTGGTGTTTTTGGTGATAAATGAATGTTTTGGTCTTGTCAGCATCTGACACACGGACAGAGCACGGTCGAAACTATGTGGCTTCACCCAAGGTCACTGTGTGGCCTGCCCGGTGTTCAAAAAAAATTAATAGGATGAATAATAAAGTGAAAACAAAAATTTAAAAAGGAAAGAAATAAAATGAATTGAGAATTGTTTTAATAATAATAATAATGATAATATTATTTAAGAATATTATTATTATTATTATTATCATTATTATAATTAAGTTATTATTATTATTATTAAGTTATTTTTATTATTAAGTTATTGTTATTATTATTATTGTTAAATTATTAATATCATTATTATAATTATTATCATTATTAATGCATTTTTTGTGAAATTGATCGAACGCCAATTGAAACCGTGAAGTATTTCGAAACTGGAAATGTAAGATCAATCATAGGCGAAGCGAATCGTTGAGAAAATGAATGTTGAATTTGCATATGACGATGATAATAACAAATGGAAATACAAATACAAAAGAAATACAAGAATTAGAGAACAAAATGTAGAGCCAAAAGTCCATCCCATTTCATTAACATGTCGCCATATTTATAGAGTACATGAGATCTGATCCAACAGTGAGAATATGAAAGGTTGACCATTAAGAGGGGAATTAATTGGGAATTGAGGAGTCATCATTATTGTCATAATTATGACATCCATTAATAATGTTTCATAAAACTCCCACTTGGATGTCATAATTTCATGGAACCTTATTTAATCTTCACTTAAAAAAACCTGTGGCAAAAATAAGTGAAGCCAAAATAAAATAATTCCATGTCATGCTACCTCATTAAAAACCTTATCAAGAAAACTCAGTGGGAAAAAACCTGATGAAGGGAAAAAGAGTGCAACATTCCCAACTCCCCCTGATTATATCATTTAGTTGTGTGTTCAGGACATCAATTAATATGATTATTTAATTATGTCTTCAGGACATGGGAGGAAGACCATAGGTAATAATGAATGGTCTCATTAAAATTACAACTCATGGGGAAGACCAACAATTTCCATTAATTATAGATATCCATAATAATTTATAACATTCCCTTGGATATCTCTTATGATGTATGATTGCCTCATTAAAAACCTCATCAAGGAAAAACCCTTTAGGGGAAAACACTTGATTAGGGAAAAAGAGTACAATAACATCATGTCTCCAGAGTGTTGCCTCATTAAAATCCTTATCAAGAAAACCTAGTGGTAAAAACTTGACTAAGGTAAAAAGAGTACAACAATTACATCTCCCACTCATAATGATCATCACTACATTATTTAACTCATAGAATGTCCATGATCAATTCATAACCAAAACATTCAGTTTTGAATTTTGGAGTAATAATAACTTATACCCTTTAGATTTCAATGAATGGGGAAGAAAATTACCTTGAATCATAATATGATTTATTGTTATTTGAAAGGTACATATGCACATGTACATGTATATCCTTCAGGGATAAATAAAATGTGCATTTATATTTAATCCTTTTGGGATAAGTATGTTTTTCATCAACCCCTTATGTATGAAATCTATCACTCTTGGAAGTAAGAGATTTAATTATTCATTAAGGGTAAAACCATTCCAAAATTTAATATTTCATCTTCAGGATGATTAATTCAAAATACAAGGACATTCCATGTAATTTCATGATCAAATAATTCATTGATTTTAGAAAACTCTTCAAGAGTTTAGAAAACACCTTAATAACATGATGAATACAATGATTCATACAAACCATGGGATGATAAATTCAATTTACATTCTTCCTTAACTTAATATGGATACATATTATTTAGTTCACCCCATAATTTATCAGATTGGGTGAAACTTTCATACTTAATATGCTTCGAGCATTTCGAACCCTTCTGGGATTCATATATAAATATCCAAATATACAAGGAAGAATATTTCTTATAATAAGATCATCGATATTCAGTAGTCTTGATAGTTTGGATAATCAACCTAGAACTTTATATGTTGAACATTTTATAATTTACTTTAATAATTTTGGCTAATTATTATGATGTCGACATCTATCAAAATCCATTGTCATCAATGAGTTTTAAAAGCATTCATAGAAAATATATCATCAACAACATTTGATTGAGATCTCATAATTTTTCTGGTACCAGTGTCACTTCAGGGATAATATCTAAAAAGATATAATATTGTTGATATATTCATTTTCCTCTTCAAGAGAAAATATATTTATTACTTTCTACTCATGATGAAAAATGATTTTATATAATCAGTTCAACCACACGTCAGGTGTGTATAATCAGACTATTGATTTCCAACACTTTACATTCATGTATGTATTATGAGCATCATGTCAATGGTTCTGTAGGACCATATAATATATGATGCTCGATATTTCATTTAATCAACATGCATAGCATGCAATGTATACTCACCAGCATTAAATAACACATGTGATCATTTAGTTGATGCATCTTTCATGTAGATGGATCACATGGTAGGTGGGCGCGCCCATATATACTTCTTCATAAGTATATGTGAAATTTATTTCCATAATAGCTACTAATGATATAAATAATTTACCACAAAAATGGGTACCTCATGGTAAATTATCATACAGGGGGAATTCATAATGACTTAATGATAATAAATACGTTGATAATTTTGTAGACATGCATCCATTAAATAAATTCATCATTCTCCCCCTAATGGATGTATAATATGTTATCAATAAATCGATGATCATGTATACTTGAATCAATATATTTCATTATAATTGATCCCAGATGGCCTAAATCATCATTTCATATATTTTAATTGTCGGGATCAGTAAACTTCTGGTTTACCATTATTGATTCAATTGTACATAACAAATTCTTTATAATCACTTTTATGAATTCTTGTTACATATCGAGGTACCTCTTTTGTCTCCATATGATATTCATTTTCAAGAATTCCATTCATATATCTCATTGAGACTTTAGATATAACAAAGCATTAAGAATTTGTACTACCAGGTAGGAATGTATTCACTCTTCTGGAATTGTTTATTAATTTTCACTACCGGTAAATGTACTTATATGAGCATATACTAACGCATATATGAGTTCTTTTGAAGCATTTAATCAAAATAATATATGTAAATATTTTGCTTCAAGATCGACACATATAAGATCTCTAGGATATTTCATTGTGAAAACTCATATTTGTTATTATAATTTCCATTTATGGTGGTTGATGAATTCATAATATAATCATAACGAGTTAGGCCCATCGCCAAGAGGATTATTGCATAATTTAGAACTTCTGGAAAAAATATTTTGGAACTTCGGGCCCAAATATTATTTTACAATACATCTACCTAGGATAGAAGCCCCCACATCTTTTGAAGGTGGTGAATGTGGTAGCGATAATCAATGTGGAAGAATCTTCTGGATTCACGACACACCTTATCACCATCCAAAATTATAATTCATAAACAACATTCACTTTATCAAATGAAAGATAAATCATTTGATCAAACCTCATCAACTCTCAAATATTCATGATATCATAAATCATAAAAAAAACATGAATAATTTCATTCACTTCAAGGAATGAGATATAGTAATTAATACTACATTCACATCAGGAAAATCATTCATTCATTGGATTTCATGACCCATGAATTATAATTTATTATTTATCAATAATGATCATCCTATATAAAATATAAATTTTATCGATTATGATGATCATTTCTTTAACCACTTCAGGTGGTAAAATCATGTTCATAATATATATCAGATTATTAAAACTATGTAATTCAATTATTTCATTTATGAATTATATGAACAACAACATCCACTTTAAGGGATAGATGAATTACATGAGATGATATTGATAATCCATAAGAATATGATAAATAATAATGTTTCCCTTGATATTGTTGCTTGGTAACAATAAATGACAAATGAAGATATTCTTCAATATAATGTCAAAGGACATTATTTTCATATCATCCTTCATGGATGAAATATTTTATAAATATCAATAAAATTCATTGTGCTATGTAAATATTTACTATCATCAAACCACTTCTGGTGGTTATATTTTTATTATTTGTTATAAACAAATATAATTTTTATTGTTTGTTATAAACAAATACAACACAATGATCATTCGCAAAACATCATATTCACCTCAAACTTGATTTATAATAAAATCAGGTATATTTGTATTCACTTTGGGGAATGAAATAAATCATTTTCAATAAATATTCTCATTCACTCTAGGGAACAAAATAAAATTATTTGTTCAAGTTTCATAGTGTCTTCAAGACAATTTCATGAATATTCAATTCAGCAATTTCATCAATTTCATCCACTTTGGGGGATTAATATCTATAAAATATATTTACGCTTGTTCATCAAGAATATTTAATTTCTCTAAAATATTTTATAAGAAATAAAAGAAATAGAAAAGAAATAAAAAAAATATCTACAAATATTTAAAGTAAACATCATCTCCATCATGAACCTTTATACAGTATAATAAAACTTGACACCTTCAGGGTGAACAAGAAATAAGAGATATGAAATTTCATGGTTCATGGAATGATTAGCGAACTTCGTATTGGCATACAATAGGTACGCGATGATCATCAAACTTCAGCTCGACGTACGACGGGTACGCGATGTTCATCAAACTTCGTCTCGACGTACGATGGGTACGCGATGTTCATCAAACTTTATCTCGACGTACAAAGGGTACGCGATGTCCATCATTCAATAGCTTAACGTATGACAGGTAAACGATGTTCTTCATTCAACAGCTCGACATACAATAGGTACGCGATGTTCAACATTCAATGGCTTGACGTATGATGGGTACATGATCTTCATCATTCAACGGCTCGACGTATGATGGGTACGTGATATTCATCATTCAACCACTTATAGTGGTGTGTTTTTTATTCATTTGATGAATGATATTTGTCTCAGCATCTACTACATCGGTTATTAATCAAAAAAATTCTCTCCAAGGAATGAAGTGAAATTTGTCAACCGTGAGTCATTACAGCTCTTCAGGAGCTCATTATTTTTCCCACAACAAAAGATTAAGAAAATCATATATTATTTTCAGATTTATCAAGAAGGGAAAAATAAATGTAACAACATCTTACATATAAAATAAGACTCACCTTTTTGATGCAGCACTTCGAATGAGTGGAGTCGATGCACATGCGAAAGAGTATGTCAAAATACGAATGTTTATAAAAACACGTGACATACCTTTTTCCTATGAGATTTTTCTTATGCCGATGATAGGGATGAAGAAATTGACGTCATGATGCGCAATGCGGAGAAGACAATCGTGCTGATAATTTTTTGTGAAATTGATCGAACTCTGATTGAAACCACAAAGCATTTTGAAACTGGAAATGTAAGATCAATCGTAGGTGAAGCGCATCGATGAGAAAGCGAATGTCGAATTTTCGTATGACGATGATAATAACAAATTGAAATACAAATACAAAAGAAATACAAGAATTATAGAACACAATGTAGAGCTAAAAGTCCATCCTATTTCATTAACATGTTGCCATATTTATAGAGTACATGAGATCTGATCCAATGGTGAGAATATGACAGGTTGGCCATTAAGAGGGGAATTAATTGGGAATTGAGGAGTCATCATTATTTTCATAATTATGAAATCCATTAATAATGTTTCATAACAACATTTACATATTATTTTTTTAGGTTTTATTTTCCGCCCTTTTTTCTTTTTTTCCCTTTTCTGTCCCTCTTGCTCTCCTTCCTCTCCCGTCGCACCCCCCTGTGCGTCGCGCCCTACCTCCCCTTCCAACCTGTTGCACATCATTCCTCTTCCCCTTTTACTAATCACCTTTCAGTGACCTTTGTTCAGTGCCCTGCTCACCCTTCGGTGACCTACATCACACTGCCCCTCTCCTTGGACGGACCTCCTGCCAGCGCAAACCCCTTTCGACGTGGCTTCTTCTCTAACGCGGTCCCCTGCTGATGCGACCTCCGGCGAGCACCCTTAGCATGTAGCTCCCCTCTGATGGACTCCCCCTCATGCGATCTACACCAAGTAACCTTATTCTCTATTCCTTAGGGTTTCGTTTTAGGGTTCCATTTTGTTTAGGGTCCAATCTTGATAATATTGGTTCGGTCTCTTGAATTAGGGTTTAATTCGGTTTCCTCATGGTGTCGTTGATATGTGGTTGATGAATTCACACCAATTTTTGAGGATTTTGGAGAAAGGTGGGTGGAGGTGGTTTCATGTATAAGCATTATGTGATGAATTTATTTTGATTTCATGATTATCTTAGCATGTTATTTATTTATTGTGTGTGGTGAAAAAGTGATTTTTGGTAGGATTTAATATGCATTTGATTTTAAAGTGGAGTGTTTATATGAAATGGGGTATGTGTTTAGTGTAAACCCTTGTTATGTCACTTGGGAGTGTTTTATACATTGTGAAATTGGTTTATTAAATTTTACAAGAGATGCGTATTATGTTTTGGTATGGTGTTGGTGTGCGCTTAATTCTAAAAGGGGATTTTGAGTGGGTTTTTGTGTGTAAATCCATATGATACTTTTTTGGAATTGTTTTATAAAATTTTGAAATGTCTAGTAAAATATATTAAAGGTGAAAAACATGTTTGGAGACTGTTTTGTTTTGCGTATGGTTTTGAAATATGATTTGGGCATGTGAATGGTGACTTTGGCATGTGTAGTGTTTTGTTTGGATTGCTTGTATGAATGTGACATACTGTTTGAACCTGAAACTTGTTTGAGCAAAAAGGGAAGCCCGAGTAGCTAGGAGAGCGAACTAGGACTAGTTTTCTAGTGATTCAGAAGTGGCTTCATCCCAGTTTCACTTAGTAGGATTGATGATGACAACACGAACTAAATATATTGATGATAATTGGAGACCACTCGAATTTTGGATGATTCTCTTCTCTAGTGGCTCGTGCACGAGAACATAGATGGTTGTGGTTCCTATACCACTTTTCACCGAGACGTGAGGTTCTAGGATCCCATCACTAGCTAGTACCCATAGAGCCTCTCCCATATTTGGTTCTCTTTGAAAACTTTGTGATCATCGTTGACATACAGTGTGACATTTGGGTTACTATAAAAGCAAAGGTGTTTTATTTAAAAATTTCACCCCTTTAAAGTTGTTTTCACTAAAACTGTTTTCCTTTAAATTGTTCAAGCATTTCCTTTTATTTATTAAAATTGTAAGTTTATTTGTAATTTAATGTTTTTAGCATGAAACCTTTTCTTGGGTGGAATCCTACTGGGCATTAGCTCACACCCTACTTACACCTTTGGGTGTAATTATATTTGGTAATGTTTGATATGGGTAAGGGTAAAGCTTACGGAGATGGCACTTTGGGTTGTTAGTGATCTTTTGTGGGCGGTACTGTAGAGATAGCTTGAGGGTGGTGTCCTCTTTCCATGTGGAGGTTTTTGAGCTGGTTTTGGTCACCTTACCTTGTGATAGTTTTTGGGCTTTTGTACAAACCTTGTGACTAAATTTTGAAACCTTGTAAAGGTTTTTTTGGTGGGTTTCTAGTTTTGGTTTATTTTATATTGCCGATTGGTTTGTATTTGCATATTCGGGTAAATCTTTCCCACTTGATTTTGTTGAAACTCGGACACTTGAGCCAGTCCATGGGGATCAGGAACACTCTTCGGGTCTTGCCACAGATCAGGTCGGGAATCAGTTTGGATGATGACCCGACTTGGTTCATGACACGATTCTATTTCATTCCTTTTATCTTAATAGATTTTACAATATGTTTAATTCCTTTATACACATTAATTTAACAATAATATAATAATGGTGAAATATGATAATTTTCTATTGTTTCACTATTTTTTTTAGTTTAGTTTGCATCTAAAACAATCTACTTAACTCATTAGGCTTTTAAGAAAAATATATATTAAAATCTTAGGGTGTTGTGGGCCAGGAGGTGAGTCCTAGTGATAAGAAAACAAATGTGAAAGTTGTTAGGATCAAGTGGATTATTATTAAAGGGGAAGTCCCATATGTGTGTTCTTTGGTTTTAGTGGAGTATTTTTAGGTGAAAACCAATCCCACGTCAGTTTATATGAGGAATGGTGGATGATATATAAGCTTGAATGGGCTACTCCTCTCATCACAAATTGGTTTTAGGGTAGAACCCCAGAAGGGCATAAGTGTTGGTCCTAGAAGATTTGGGCTATAGGAATTGGATTTTGACAAAAAGTATAAGTATTAATCAAGGGTTAAAATAAAATTATTTAAGAGTTTCACGAAGACCCAAACTTTTTTTTCTCTTTTTTGAGCATTTGATGATCATTTTGATGTAAAATGACACTTTTAAATTGAAAACACATACTTTTGATCGATAATGATGTGTGTTTCATTCCAACATGTAAAAAATAAATATAAGATAATTGTATTACAATAATCAATGATCATTTTCTCAATTTTGACCATGTGATGTGAGTTTTTATGTTCTTTAACACTAATAAGAGAAAAATATACTTTTGTACATTTCGATAATATTGTGTGTCGGAATGATGTGTTGTTCACTTCTACATGTCAAAAATGAAGCAATGATATTTGTGCCTCATTATAATGAAAATATAAGATTTATTTCTTGGATTTTGCCATGTAATGCACTTATTTAGCTGAAATATCATTTTTAAATGGAAAAAAACGTTTTCAATCATTCTGGCCACATCGATGCACATGGAAATCACTAATAATTTTATAAAATTTTAACTCAGTGTTAATTAATTAATTAAACCTATTTTAGTGTTTTTATTTATTTTTATTGTTTTATAGTGTTTTAGTTATTTTTATAAGTATTGTTAATTTTATATTAATATTAGTTATTAATTATTATTTGTAGTATGTATTAATTTCATATATTATTTTATATATTATTTAATATTCTAAATTAATATTATCATTTTTTATTATTACTAGGGATTAATATTTTATTATTTTTATTATCATTACAATTTTTAATTTATATTAGCATCTTTTATGATCAGTATTAGTGTAATATTATTATTTTAGGTTTAATTATATTAGTCTAATTAATTTTAACTTTGGTTATTAGTCTTATTATTATTATTAATTTTTCCCACATTGGTGCAATGAGGGTTTGGGTTTGGGGGGAGTGGAAGGGGTGCATCGTAGGATCAAGTCCTCAGATGTGTGTATTTTCTTTATATTTACATGCATATGTGACCATATTTAATTATTAGAATATTGATTATTTTTAATTGCTTACCATGTATCACTATTATAAAAGACATGATATTAAGCACTACCCTTTATCAGTGTTAAAAAGGAGCAATGATAAAGAGTGTACTTTTATCAGTGCTAACTGAAAGCGCTGATAAAGGTGAATTTTACCAGCACTAAAAAACCACTGATAAAAGGGTATCATTTGTCAGTGCTTTTTTTAGCACTGAAAAGGAACCTACTTATCCACATGCCAGCTGCTTCAGCCTACTGTTCTAGCTGTCCTACCAGAATGCCTCCTGCCCCAAATTTTAGTAGAATTTTTTAAAAATATTTAAAAAAATTAAATTAATAATATAATATAAAAAAAATCAGATTTGAGTACTATATGATTATTGTTTAATTAATTAGGGATAGTATTGGAAAAAATTTAAACGGTTTTATACAAGTTCCGATATCCTAGAACCGAATCAGGTTTTGTGTCAGGTAGCCCTAAATGGGTAGGTTCCTGACCCGTTTCTATCCTTAACTATGGAGGGTTGGGTTAGATATTTAAATTTATGGGTGTTATATACTTCATATTTTTTTTTGACTTGGTTATGGAAAAAAATTCATCCAACAATCTAACCTGTTTATTAGTTTTACCTTGAAATAAATCCTTAAAACTAAAGGTTCCGGGTGCAGTGGAAGCATAGTTGGGCCGACACCCAACTTTAATTTTTACCACGATCAATGATTATTCCAGGATCAATACGACTATGAACGTTAGTCTCCATGGAATAGAATAAAAAATTTAGATAAAGAAAAAAGATGTCGAAACCTTTAGAGAGGATCTTGCACATCATGTTTATAATTAATTTAATTAATTTAATAAAGAAAATAATACTTGGATCTTCGATATTTTCTTTGTTGATGATGTTGATCATCTAGAATGACCCTTCTAGATTATCTTATTGTGCTTGCAAGGATCCAAACTATAATCCCTTTAGCGGTGATCCACACGTACTCTGATGACCTCCGATTGACACCACTCGTTCTCCAGGTGCTAGTGCGGCGAAGTGAGTGTCTTGTGTTGGTCGTTCTTGATCACTTGTTATTCGGCCTTGAAGAACATCTCTTGTTCTTGAGAGGGGAGGTAAGAGGATTTGAGAGAGAAATTGTTCAACTCAACAATTCTCAATTCACCGAGTGTGCGGTTCGGTACATGGAACAATAGACGTATGTCTCTATTTATTGACATGAGGCTTTAGTTAAAATATCTAATTGTGTAACAACAATTAAATACATTCATAACCATAGAGAAAACCCATGCTATTAATAATAATACTGCGTCATTATTTATGGTGTTCCAACTTGCGCAAAATGGAATTATAAATAAAATTCCGCGTCACAAAATAATAGCAGCGTTATTTTAATTTGTGCCAACTAGTTAAATAATTATTTATCATCTTGAAAATAATTATTTTACTACCGGACCAACATTGATCCTCTCAAACTCCACTTCCATTTATTGAACACTTGAATAAATAAATAATTTATTCTCTTAAATAAATATTTTACCTACAAACTAGTAAATAAATATTTATTAAATGTTCAATAAAATAAATAAATATTTATTAAATGTTCAATAAAATAAATAAATATATTTTACCCACAATCCAGTGAATAAATATTTATTTAATTTATGCAATCATTTTAACTTGAATAAATTTATTCCATTGTCTTGAGAATAATATTTATTAATTAAATTCAAATAGAATTTAACCGAGACCACCAGAAACACTTAGTGTGTGACCCTATAGGATTCTTTCTCGTTGGTATTAGGCAGGCTTGCCTAAAGTCCAAGAGTAATCTAGAAACAAGTTAAGGCACCCAAGGGAAAGAACTTAAAGTCACGACAATGAGATCCACATACGAACGCTCACTATGTAATATAATCCCTTTGTCAAAAATCTCATCAAACAGGTTTCATGATAGTGTCATCAACCTTTGTGCTTGATATGTTGTTCTTTGACTACCTGAAATAAACTTTTTGTTACAGCATGGCCATGAAATTTTGCACGACGGTTCTATTTCAGTCAAAGGGATGAGATATCAACTTCCATAAATGGAAGGGACAAATTCTTCCTCAACTTATCCATTAATAACATGCCACTCGTGACGCACCCAACGTACCCTACTCCCCGCCAATTGTCTCTGTGATTATTTTCGTCAGTAAATCAAAGTGCGCGAGTCGTGACACATATTAATTATAATATTAAAGTTTAAGTATCATTACACACGCTCACGGATAGGAATATCCGATGACACCAAAACATGCAGAATTCCTACTGGTGGGTCTTTTCTTATAATCTTCTATCTTGGAGATCACCAAGTGGGAACTTCATGAGAGGAAGTCTCATCTACTTATGAGTACTCGCACCTGACGGTCTGTATGTTATGTGTCTCATCATAGTATGTTATCTAATTGCAGAACTATATTTAAGAATATTGTTATAGCATTTCAAGGTTCTCATCATAGCGGGGAACTATCATGACCTTGTCAATGCAACAAATACTCTAGAAAATTATTATATCATAGTCATAAAAAACAATGAACAATATGTAATGCATTAAATATCCATGTAATCAAAGAACAAATAGTTGGTTCTAGGACACCAACTTTAACAAACTATCACTTGGACTAGAGCCAACTGCCTACGACTTTCGGTCTGCTAGACCTCACATGATAATCATGTTTCTGCTGAGTCAAAGCTTTAGTCAAGGGGTTTGACACATTGTTTTTCGTGGAAATACTTCTCATTGAAACTTCACCTCTCTAAGAAAAATCCCTCAAGAGATGATACTTACGAAGTATGTGCTTCATCCACTGATGTGACCTTGACTCTTTTGTGAGAGTCACTGCTGCAGTATTATCACAGTACAATGTGATGGATCTTTAATACTAGGTATCACATATAGCTCCCGGATGAATCTTTGCATCCAAACTAATTCTTTATCTACCTCATAAGCTGCGATATACTCAGAATCTGCTGTAGAATATGTGACCACACTCTGCTTTGAGCTCTTCCAGCTCACTGCACCTCCATTCAAAGTGAAGATGTATCCTATTTGTGACTTCATGTCATCTTGGTCATTCTAGAAACTAGAATCTTCATATCCTCTGATGACTAGTTCCTCATCTCATCTATAAACCAGGAACATATCCTTAGTACACCTCAAATACTTTAGGATAGTCTTGACTGCCATCTAATGGTAGCCACCTAGGTCAGCTTGATATCTTCCTACCGCACTAAATGCGTAGGCGATATCCATCCTAGTACATAGCATGGAATACATGACTGACCCAATCTCTGATGCATATGGAGTCATTTCCATTATCTTTATTTTCTCATGTGTTCGAGAACACATTTTTTTGGAAAGATGAATGCCATGTGACGCTGACAACAATCCCCTCTTGGATTGTTCCATACTGAATCTATTCAGTATCTTATCAATGTATATACTTTGGCTTAGTCCCAACAATCTCTTGGATCTATCACGATGGATCTTGATCCCAAGAATATATGTTGCCTCTCTCAAGTCCTTCACAAAGAAGCATTGATTCAACCATGCCTTAACAGACTGTAAGACTGGTATCTCATTTCCAATAAGTAATACGTCATCAACATATACAATTAGGAAAAAGACTCCACTCCCACTAAACTATTTGTAGACACAAGGCTTACATTCATTATTGATAAAACCAAATTCTGTTATGGATTCATCAAAACAAATGTTCTATGACATGGATTCTTGGGTAATCTATAAATGGATTTCTGAAAATTGCATATCTTATTGGCATCCTTTTAATCCGCAAACCCTTCAGGTTGTGTTATGTAGACATATTACTGAAGGTTCCTATTAAAGAAGGCTGTTTTGAAATATATTTTCCAAATCTCATAGTCATGGTAAGCCACAATAACAAATAGAATTCTGATGGATTTCAGCATTGCAACTAGTGAAAAGGTTTCATAGCAGTCATTTCCTTGACGTCGTCTAAACCCTTTTGCAACTAGTCGTGCCTTATAGGTACTAACTTGTCCTTCCATGTTCATTTTCTTCTTGAATACTCATTTGCAACCAACAAGCTTTACATCAACTGGAGGATCTACCAAAATCTGGACTTGGTTTTGGTACATGGAATCCATTTCAAAATTCATGGCTTCTTGCCACTTGGAAATGTCTATGCCACTTACTGGTTCCTTGTAGGTTAGAGGATCATTATTATCAACTAATAATGAGTCACCATCATCAATAACTAGAAAATCATACCGTTCTAGTTCTCTAACCACTCTTGTACTCCTACGCAGTACTTGTGTCTCTGGAGCAGATTCTTCTTCCACGGGGCTTTGTGGAATCTGTTCCTGTACCAACTCTTGTGTACCTTGATCCTCGACTCCATAGAAGTCTATCTTGATCCCACTATCTCTTTTGGAGATGTTCTCCCTCTCAAGGAATATGACATGTCTTTCCACTATAACCTTTTTGTCTGAGGGGTTATATAGGTAACATCCCCTTGTTTCCTTGGGCTATCCTATAAAGGTATACTTTGTGCCTCAGGGTGCGAGTTTGTTACCTGAAGAGGCCTTAACAAATGCTTCGCTATCCCACACATGTAAATTAGATAACATGGATTTTCTACCACTCCAGAACTTGTATGAAATACCATTTATTGATTTAGTTGGTACTTGGTTTAGTATGTGTGCTTATGTTTGTAATGCATACCCCCAAAAGGATAATGGAAGACTTTCATGACTTATCATTGATCTCACAATGTCCAAAAAGGTGAAGTTCCTTTTTTCTCTTACACCATTACATTGAGTTGTGTAAAGAGGAGTGAGTTGTTATAGGATCCCAAACTCCCATAAATAATCAATGAAGTCCTGATTAAGATATTCCCCACCTTGGTCTGAGTTGAGTTTATTAATATTCCTACCAAGATGGTTCTCAACTTCATTATTTTATTCCTTGAACTTATCAAAGTAATCTAACTTATACCTCATTAAGTAGATAAATCCATATCTACTAAAATCATCAGTAAATGTTATGAAGTATGAGTACCCACCCCTTTCTTCAACTGGAAATGGTCCACACACATCAGTATGAACCAATTCAAGAAGCTCTTTAGCCCTTTCACCTTTCCCACTAAATGGGGATTTGGTCATTTTTCCTTGTAAATATGCATGACATACGCCAAGTGGTTTTAGTTCAAAATAATCTAAATATCCATCTTGATGTAACTTTTTCAAGCGTTTCTCGTTTACATGACCTAGCCGGTGATGCCAAAGTTGGGTGTGGTATGATTCATTTGAAGTATCTTTGTTATTGATTTCCATTACTTGGTTTGTGTAATCCAACACATAAAGACTACTGTATAAATGTTCCCTACCAAAACAAATGCTATCTTTATAAAAGAAGAAACATTCATTTCCGAACTTGAAAACAAATCCATATGTATCTAGTCTGGATACATAAATTATGTTTTTGGTTACATAAGGCACATAAAGACAACCCTTTAATACTAAGATCATCCCATTTGGATACTTGAGATGGTAGTCCCTGACATCAACATCAGCAAGTATGGTTCCGTTGGCTGCTCGTAGATCTACCTCCCCTTGATCAATCTTCCTAAATCTACTAGGTTCCTATATTTGGATACATATGTGAGCACCACAAGCTATATCTAATACCCAATTTGTAGAAACAAATAGATTGTACTCGATAAAAAATGTACCTGAAGCTTTCCCTTTCTTCTTTGGTTGGGTGCAATTATTTTCTAGTGGCCCTTCTTGCCACATGCGAAACAAACAACCTATTGTTCCCTTGCCTCCCCTTTGATCTTTCTTTTCTTAGAAGACTGTGAAGAAGATTTGGGCTTAAATATCTTTGCCTTACCTTTCATCTTATTCATCATAAGGACATAAGTCTTTTCGCGCTTCATATCTTTGTCCACTTGGAGAATGAGGATAAGAAGATCAGATAGAGGCTTCTTGATGTTGTTCATGTTGAAGTTAACAACAAAGTTGGAGAAGCTCTGAGGGAGTGATACAAGAATGAGATTGGTACCCAGTTCTTCAGGGAGTTTAAACCATAGAACCTTTAAGCACTCAATGTACATGAGGCCCAGTTGGGGAACCTTCTACAAGCTTAATCTAAAAGAATGCCTTGGATATCTCAAACCTTTCATGTTTTTCTCTCTCATAGTAAAGACCATAGAGTTGCTCGAGCATGCTATAGGCATCCATGTTTTCGTGAGACTTCATGATCTCACTAGACATTGATGATAACATAAAACATTGAACATCGACCGCGTCATTCATATGTTTCTCATAGACCAGGAAATCCCCATCACTCGCCTCTTTGGTAGGCGGATCAAGTAATGATGACTCCAACACATAAGACTTCCGTTCATGATATAGGATAACCTGAAGGCGTCTAAACCATTCCTAGAAGTTACTGCTGGGGAGGATATTGTATTTATCCATAATTGATCACAGGGATAGTGTGGTTGATGAGATTGTCATTTTTATTCTACAATTAAAAGATCAAATCATTAGTAC
Organism: Viscum album; assembly: GCA_963277665.1. Classification (NCBI taxonomy): domain Eukaryota; kingdom Viridiplantae; phylum Streptophyta; class Magnoliopsida; order Santalales; family Viscaceae; genus Viscum; species Viscum album. Next base: position 1,502,368,512 of record OY728119.1, on the reverse strand, counting down.
TTTCTTGATTACATTTTTATAAGAAATAATAAATTAATTTTATTAAGTCTCCCACTATTTTATCAAGTATCAATGGCCCTCACCATTGAACTCAAAATGTCCAGTTGCCATGTAATTATAGTGGTAAGGATATATATTCCCCTTCACATAACCCCAACAAGGGTTGGTCAAGCTATTTGAAGGTATTTAGGTAGGCAGGCATTTTCCAAATGAAGGCTTGCAGCTCCTTGATCTATTGAGTGGACTCCCCAATCCTGAAATCCTGAATTTTGATTTCCTCAACTCTTACCTCCAATATTACACCAAGTCTAGCAAGGGATACTCCTCTTGATGTAATATGGTTAAGTCAACCCAAAACCTTTCACAAGGGCTTCCTGTATAAAATTAAGTGTCCCAACAAGGGTTTGTCAAACACATAGTTTTATTGAGTTTTTCCCTTAATCAAGTAACGAAAGGCTTGGTCTGAATTAATATTTTATTTGAGGGATTTTTATATCTTATGCGTGAATTTCTTATTATCATTATCACATTCTTGTTAATATTAAGTGGAACTTACTTAAGTGATTAACGGTGTATTGATAATATTTACGCATAATCTTGGTTTATTTTAGTTCCATCTTGCATGATTATTTAATTCATTAATTATGTGGTCGTGAAAACACACCCATAATGATAAACCATGCAACTGAAAGAAATAAAATAAAGTAAAGGGAATTATCATGAGATTTTATAATGGTTAGTTTATCTAGAGGTTGATAAATTAACCATGACCTAGGAGAGAAACACCTTAAACCTTTTGAGTTCGTGTTTATAACTTTCCACCTATCCACCTCTGTATCTCCTAGGATTGGTTTCATCTCGGCTCCATCTTGAATCACCTTCACTAGCTTGTGAGTTCTATCCATTATATATGCCTTTTTTAACTCACATATAGGTGAGGGGTAAAAGGGGGTTTTACATAAAATAAACCTTGGACACGCAGGCCCTACATATTAATGAGAAGAAGGATCACAGGCTAAAAAAATTAATTTAAATAAATAAATTAAAAGAATACATCCACATACAAAGGTCTTGGTTTAGCTCATGATCATCCATACATGCAATGATATTTTCGAATAAATAAAACTAGTATTCAATTCTTTAATCGTTCTTGTTTAAGATAAATTAAACTCGAATCAATTATTTATCATCTTTAATTAATCAATACTTTTATCTTAAACCCTTTTCTGAATTTCCTTGAGATTATCATCCATCGTAATTTTTAAAAAATAAATTCTTTTAAACTTATCTTTGTACGTAACTTGTACCTTGGAGGAAACCCGGTGAATTATTATTCATAACTACCCAATGATTAGAAATGGACATTACACAAATGTTTAATTAAACACACACATATATAAAACACCTATCACATGTTGTGCCTCATCTTTACGCCTGCACTATGGTACATGTCTCAAGGGTTTATATAATATAATATTTTTTTAATAAATCTGCGTAATTTGGATAAGTACATGGCATGTAGTTCTAACTACATTCCATGTACTATTATTTATCATCCATCTGAAGTACATGCCTGGGGAAATGGCGTGTGAGTGTACTTCGGAAATCTTTGGAGTATACGACATGTCCAGTGGGCCACACAGCATATAGTTCCTCATTACATGGTCTCCAGTAAGGAAAGCCATGTACGGGGTACACGGTCCAATCCTAACCCGAAGGGACTACACGTCATGTCCAGTGGTCCACACGACGTGTAATCCAGAAACTAGGTGCCACCTGTTCCTGATCAACACATGGAGTCATTAAGACTTAGACAAACTCTAATGACATGACTTGGTTTGGAGGACCAGACCCGATGCACGGAACCTTGACTACATGGCGTGTACTACCGAATACACATCATGTGTTCTGGTGTTGTATGGCCAGGAACCTTTGGCACCTCCGAATGAGATCCACTGTTTTATTTTAATCAAAATTAAAAGAAAAGAACATTTCTATAAGGTGAATGAGAAACGAAAGAGGAGGAACATATCTTGAGATTCAGATTTTTCAAAATGATTAACTTGAATTGAAACAAATAAATTATTAAATTCATAAATCATCAACGAAATATTTAAATAATTATAAACTATGATGTAACCTGTAACAACCCAAAGTTTCATTAATGGAAATCCCTATTGATCTAATTAAATGTCTCTTTATGTTTATATAAAATGTCAACTTCTTTGGTTTTATGTTAAGAATTTTGACCATTTCTAATATAGCCGTTGAACAGTGATCACATGATTAGTATAAATATAGGACTTTAACAAATCCAATTTACTCAGACAAAGGAAGCGATGGCCTCATCCAGTAGAATTTCCCCATACAAAGCCCATTTGTCGGAGCTCGGAAAAGAGGTGGTGTCTTTGGACTTCGCCCTTGACCAAGACCAAGCTAAGCTTTATCATGTCAAGCTCGAACGTGACCGTCTACGAGAAAAGTGGAAGTTGATTGAAATTACTACTCGAGCGATGTTATCCAAGCCACCCCAAGAGTCTATCACCATCGCACACCTTACCCTTAGGTCTTATGCGGCTGTTTTAAGGGGTTATGTAACAAATAATTAGTACTATGTTCATGTACATTATTTTTTTTATATAATAATGAATATAATTTCTAGTCATTTTTGATACATTGTAAATAGTTTTTAAAGTACAAATGGCATTTTTAGTTATTATTTAATTAATAAATATATTTTATTAAATTAAGGGATTTATGAATTAAATATTATTTTAATAAAATATTATTATTATTATTAAATTAATTTTTATTAAATATAATTGATCTTATAATTTTATGAATGCAATTAAATTTTTTTATTAAGGTTTGAAAGCCATTTCTTTCAAAACCCGTGAATTTTTGATAAATGTCAATTTTTATTTTAAAAGTGAAAATTAACATATTTAGAAAATTATTTAGATAAAATAAATGTTATTTCTGGAATCAGGACGTCAAAATTATCCAATGGTGAATTTTTCATAATTTTCTGAGACAGTAAATTTTTGGGTAAAAATTAAATACCGTTTAAATATATAATGTGTTTTATGAAATCATAATGACCCAATAGTGATGTAATAAAATACTATAATCTTTATGTTCGGCCAATATATGTTTTACCATTAAAATAATGTGATTTTGGGTTTGTTTGACTTAATTTTCGAAGCATTAATGGACCCCTCAAGACATATTCAACACTTTTCCTTTTAAAATTAATTCCCATGAGAGTGTGACTCACCTCCACATAAGAAACCTTATTATTTTAAGAATTTAGGACTTTGGACATATAAAATATTATTTTTCTCTTCCCTTTGCCAAAAACCACGGGCAAAAACCATGGGATGGTTTGTGGTTTGGATTAATTTAATATAAGGGGTCCCAAACCTAAATAATAAAGAATTCACTCACCTTTCCTATATAAACCCACCCAAGATCCCACTTCCTCCTCACTCAAAGACCTTGGAGTTATTCCAAACTCTACCATAATATCTCTAGAATCCTACCAAGGTTCCCCAATCTCCCAAGAAGCCTCTCACAAGCCTCTCTCTAGCCTTTGGAAGCACACTTCCAAGTAAGGGTTTTTTCTTCCTTTCTCATTTTTGTCCAATTTTTTTAAGTTGTTTTTCCCTTTTAATTTCAATTATAAATGTTGGGGTATGGTTTTGAACCACCCTCATACTGCCCTCTTTATGTTTGAATGATGGGAGACCCTTTCTCTCTCATTAAATACCTCCCATGTACACTCGTTACTATGCCGAAATTCCGAAAGGAACTTCTCTCTCCTCTTTTACATTCAAGCAATACTTTTGTATCATGAATCTAAATTCCATTAAAATTTTTGGGACATGTATCTATATGAACTCCTTACCGTCCATTACATGTAAATATGATGAGGAACCCTTTTCTCTCTCATCAACCATTTTTATGAATTCTTATGTCACGCCGTTACGCTGTCGAAATCGCACCGATTTTCTAAGCCAATGTCATTGTGTAGTGAATACCATGTCTATTTCTCCATCAAGGGTATTCACCTTTATGCAAATTTACTTATTGATTGTAAAGTTTAATGTATTAATTCCATATTACTTTTTCGTGGAATAAATTTTTATGTTTTATGAATCCATGTTTTATGATCCATGTGGCACACTTATGCATGAAATGAAATGTTTAAGAAGGGTGCGCCCTTATAGTGCTCCAATGCATTGGGTAAAGTATAGTATCATCATACTTCATGTGAAATGAGTGTTGAATCATGATAATTCAAGTTCAAAGAGGGTTTACTCATGCTTTATGTGCAATGAGTATTTACTCATGCTCTATGTGCAATGAGCCTTGGCTCATGCTAATTCCATGTTAAGTGTTGTTGCCACATTTCCATATTATGATTATCATTCTTTATCATGCCTTTATGTTCATATTTCTTTTATGCTCTATTTATATTCCTATTGTATAACATGTATTGTACTCCTCATTTTATTCCATGTGTACTCCCTTACTGGGATTTATAGCTCACCCTTTTTTTATGCATGTCCTTAGGTTATCCCATGAAATGCTAAGTACGAGGGAATGTAGTGGTCATGTAAAGGAAGTTTTCAATAAAGATGTTGTATTTCATGTTTCAAGTTTTTATGTAATGATCCTAAGCCCCAAAGACACTGAACCTCTCGATCTTCTTGTTGTATCAAGTGATGTTTTATGTAATAAATCATGTTTAAGTTTGTAATAAAAGCAGGGTTTTCATAGTTGGTATCAAAGGATAGGTTTGGTTATTTTTGGGATTAGGATTAGAAAACCCTAGTAAAGCCTTAGATACAAGACTAAGTACAATAAAAACGTCCCTAAGTTTTGGTGAGTATTTAGTAAGTGGGTTATCAAGCAAATACATCCCTGTATTGATATGAGCAGGTAGAGGCGGCTCTGGAACAGATGTATCCTAGGGGTAAAACCTGAAAACACCACTTTGTGATAGACTTGAATGGGAACTGGTGCACGACAATGGGCCTTGCTGCACTCTTGGTTATGACACTCCCGGGGGATATGATTTGGTAAATTCACAAGCTTAGTATGAACCCTTATTATGGGAATTAAAAAAATACCCCTAAGAATATATGTTAGAAAGTAGATCATGAAAAGCCTAGATTGAAGCCTATATGCTCATGAGTTAAGGAAATGAAAGTTTATTTATAAGTCACCAACTTTTGTCTTTGGATTACCCTTTACCTGTTACCCCTAACTTTACTTTTATTCCATCTAATGGCTAGTAATAGGAGGACTCGGGCTAACAACCGTTGTGAAGATCAGTGTGATGACTGTACTAATGAGATGCCAAATCTAATGGGAGCGGGAATCGTAAACTTTGTCACACTTCTCTCTCAGCTAACTCAAGTTTTTAATAGAAACACGGGTCAAGAGGAACGTTCAACCCCCCCTAAGAAAGAACAAGTTTCTATCGAGAGCTTCATGAGACAAAGGCCTCCTACTTTTAGTGGATAATCCGATCCCACGATCGCTGAACAATGGATCAACTCCATTGAAAAGATATTCTCCATCCTCCAATGTTCTGAACAAGAGAAGGTTCTCCTAGCGGCTTATCGTATGGAGGGTGAAGCTGATCAATGATGGAAGTTGATAAAAAATATGAAGCCTAAGGATGAGATCGAGGCGTTGTAATGGAAGGATTTCTGGAAGATGTTTTTCGATAAATATTTTCTGTGCATCCTACGGCTTCAGATGGAAAGGGACTTCCTTTCCCTCAAGAAAAAAGACGAAGAATCTATTGGAGCGTACAAGGCAAACTTCACAAGGCTTTCACGATACGCTTCTGGCTTTGTCGTTACCCTCAAATGCAAGGTTGACCGCTTCTTTGGTGGACTAAATCCTAGCTTGCGTAAAGCATTAACGATCCGTGACTTTGACAGCTATGAGGAAATTGTCTGATGTGCCCTCAAGGTCGAAATGGAGATTGGGGAATCACAAGGGTATCACGGGGATAAGAAGCGTAAGGTGGACTTCAATGCTGGTGGTCTGATGGATAAATCCAACGGTGCTAAGAAGATCCATCACCCCACTTGCCAAATGTGCGGAAAGAATCCCCTTGGAAATTGCCTTAAGGGGATGAGAAAATGATTCAGGTGTGGAAGAGAAGGGCACCTACCTGTTAACTGTCGGCAAGAAATACCCACGGTTGCGACAGAGGAGAGGAACGCTCCGTTCGAACCTCAACGCATTGTTCAATGCTAAAAATGCAAAGAACTGGGTCATTTTGCAAATCAGTGCCCTAATCCAAGGTTTTTTGGAGACAACCAACAACCTCCAAGGCAGCAAGGAAGAGATTTTGTCATCACTTCTGCTGAAGTGAACCCCGACAACGAAGTGGTGACAGGTACGTTAGTTATTCATTCAAGAATAGCGAACATAATTTTTGATTCAGGTTCTACGCATTCTTTTATATCTCTAAAGTTTGGTAGAAAAATCCCAGCACCACCACAAATCATGGAAGTAAAGATGTCGTTGAGTATGGAAAATGGGGAAATCATTGCATCCCATGAATATAAGTCCTCCCCTATTATAGTCTGTGGATTTAATTTCCCAACGAACCTTGTCATACTCCCTCTGGTGAAATTTTATGCAATTCTTGGCATGGATTGACTTTCCTTATATAGAGACAACATAAATTGTCGGGAGAGGGAAATCACACTCCATATGGAAAATCGACCCCCGATTATTTACAAGTGTAAGGAGGAAGATGAATCTCCTTTAGCTCCATTATCTCAATCGTGGATATTACTGCCTTATGAGCATGCGTATCTGGCTCAGATGATTGAGTCCAAGGAAGAAACCATCCTTGAAGAAATGCCTATTGTGAGGGAATTCGCTGAAGTGTTTCCCGAGGAACTGTCTGGTCTTCCTCCTAGAAGGGATGTTGAATTCTCAATTGAACTTATACTCAGGGATTTACCAATATCCAAGACTCCATATAGAATGGCTGTTGTAGAGCTTGAAGAGCTGAATAAACAACTACAGGAGAATTTGGATAAAGGGTTTATACGCCCAAGTGCTTCACCATGGGGTGCACCAGTCCTCTTCGTCAAGAAGAAGGATGGGTCAATGCGGCTTTGCATCGATTATCGTGAACTTAACAAAATCACGATAAAGAACAAGTATCCTCTCCCAAGAATCGATGAATTGTTTGATCAGCTGCGTGGAGCACAATACTTCTCCAAGGTGGATTTGCGGTCAGGATATTATCAAGTAAGGGTGAAGAAGGAAGATGTACCCAAGACTGCTTTTCGTACAAGGTACGGGCACTATGAATTCATAGTAATGCCTTTCGAACTCACCAATGCTCCAGAAATATTCATGAACTTGATGAATATAGTCTTTAGAGATTACCTTGACAAATTTGTGGTAGTCTTTATAGATGATATTCTAGTATACTCCAAAACCAAGGAGGATCATGAGGAGCATTTAAAAACTATACTAGAGACTTTGCGCAAGGAGAAGCTCTATGAAAAGTACAGTAAGTGTGAGTTCTAGTTGAAGGAGGTCTCATTCTTGGGCCATATCATCACAAGTAATGGGATATTTGTGGACCCCTCTAAAACAGATGCAATTGAGAGATGGCCGAGGCCAGCATCGGTAACGGATATCCGTAGCTTCTTGGGGTTAGCTGGATATTATCGACGATTTATGAGAAATTTCTCACGATTGTCCAACCCTCTTACCAAGCTAACTCGAAAGGAAGTAAAGTTTTCTTGGAGTGATGAATGTGAAGAAAGATTCAAGGAGTTGAAAAGGAGGCTTATCACTGCGCCCGTGCTCACTTTACCCACAAGTGGGGAACTTTTTGTTGTTTTCAGTGATGCTTCAAAGAAGGTACTAGGCTGTGTGCTGATGCAGAATGATAAAGTTATATCCTATGCCTCAAGTCAGTTGAAAATCCATGAGCGAAACTATCCAACGCATGATCTGGAGTTGGCGGCGGTGATCTTTGCCTTGAAAATCTGGCGGCATTATCTCTATGGAGATAAATGTGAGATATATACTGACCACAAGAGTCTTAAATATATATTCACATAGAAAGAGATTAATATGCACCAGAGAAGATGGATAGAGCTCATCAAGGATTATGGCTGTTCAATACATTACCACCCTGGGAAAACGAACAAGGTGGCAGATGCCCTAAGTAGAAAGGACCCAACAATTCTATTAATGATGAGAATTGAGAAGGATCCAATCTTCTTAGACTTGATGAAGATAGACGTGGGAATCATAAAGAAGGGAACATCATCAATCCTTTCACAAATTATTGCTCAACCATCTCTTTTGGAAAGGTTAAAGGATGCTCAAAAGGATGATGTGGGAATTCAGGAAAAAGTGGAAGCTATCAAAAAAGGGAAATCCTCAGAGTTTAATGTTAATAAATAAGGAATTGTGTAGTTTGGTAAAAGGCTATGTGTTCCATCAAATCCGGAGCTGAAGAAGGAACTTTTGGATGATGCACATAGTTCAAATTTCTCTATTCATCCAGGGAGCACAAAGATGTATCGAGATCTCCGAGAAAACTTTTGGTGGGATAATATGAAGAAGGAAATTTCTGAATATACATCAAAGTGCTTGGTGTGTCAGCAAGAGAAGGTAGAGATGAAGAAGTCCAAGGGGATGATGCAACCATTGCCCATACCAGAATGGAAATGGGAGAACATCACCATGGACTTTGTCACCGGACTTCCAAGGACATCCAAAGGCAACAATGCAATCTAGGTTGTTGTGGATCATCTTACAAAGACTTCACACTTCATTGCTATTCTGGAGGATTTCTATTTGGATCAACTGGCACAGATATATACCAGGGAAGTGGTATGGTTGCATGGAGTAACACTATCTATTGTGTCTGACCGAGATCCAATATTCACCTCTAAGTTTGGGAAGAGTCTTCAACATGCTCTGAATACTGAACTGAACTTTAGTACGACCTATCATCCTCAAACTGATGGCCAATCCGAGCGGACTATCCAAACACTTGAGGATATGTTGAGAGCGTGCTCAATGGACTTTAAATGAGGATGTGATCAACATCTTCCTCTGGTTGAGTTCTCTTATAATAAAAGTTTCCACTCGAGCATCTAAATGGCACCATATGAAGCCCTGTATAGGAAAAGGTGTAGAACACTGGCATGTTGGGATGAGGTTGGTGAACGTAAGCTGCTTGGACCAGAAATGGTCGAAGAAATGGTGGATAAGGTGAAAACCATTCAGCAGCATATCAAGGTATCCCAGATTCGACAGAAGAGTTATGCAGATAATCATCGACGAGACCTTGAGTTTAAAGTTGGAGACATGGTGTTTCTACGCATATCTCCATGGAATAAGGTCATGAGGTTTGGAAGGAAATGGAAGTTAAGTCCAAGGTACATCGGCCCCTTCGATATTCTTGATCGTGTCGGGGTTGTGGCCTATCGACTAGCACTTCCACCTACCATGGCCAAAGTACATGATGTCTTTCATGTATCCCTATTAAGGAAGTACATACCAGAACCTTCACATGTACTCTCTTCTAAGGTGGTACAATTGGAAGACGATCTTTCTTATGAGGATAAACCAGTGAAGATCTTAGATCGTAGAGAAAAAGTTCTATGAAATAAGACAATGCCCCTCATCAAGGTGTTGTGGAGAAACCACAAGTTTGAAGAAGCGACTTGGGAATAGGAGGATATGATGAAGCTGAGTTACCCACATTTGTTTTAGTGTGGGAAAAGGAAAATTTTGAGGACGAAATTTCTTAAGGGGAGAATATTGTAACGACCCAAAGTTTCATTAATGGAAATTCCTCTTGATCTAATTAAATGTCTCTTTATGTTTATATAAAATGTCAACTTCTTTGGTTTTATGTTAATAATTTTGATCGTTTCTAATATAGCCGTTGAACAGTGATCACATGGTTAGTATAAATATAGGACTTTAACAAATCCAATTTACTCAGACAAAGGAAGCGATGACCTTATCCAGTAGAATTGCCCCATATGAAGCCCATTTGTCGGAGCTCGGAAAAGAGGTGGCATCTTTGGGCTTCTCCCTTGACCAAGACCAAGCTGAGCTTCATCATGTCAAACTCGAACGTGACCGTCTACGGGAAAAGTGGAGGTTGATTGAAATTACCACTCGAGCGATGTTGTCCGAGCCACCCCAAGAGTCTTTCACCATCGCACACCTTACCCTTAGGTCTTATGCGGCTGTTTTAAGGGGTTATGTAACAAATAAGTAGTACTATGTTCATGTAAATTATTTTTTGTATATAATAATGAATATAATTTCTAGTCATTTTTGATACATTGTAAATAGTTTTTAAAGTACAAATGGTGTTTTTAGTTATTATTTAATTAAGAAATCTATTTTATTAAATTAAGGGATTTTTGAATTAAATAATATTTTAATAAAATAATAATATTATTATTAAATTAATTTTTATTAAATATAAATGATCTTATAATTTTATGAATGCAATTAATTTTTTTTATTAAGGTTTGAAAGCCATTTCTGTCAAAACCCGTGAATTTTTGACAAATGTCGGTTTTTATTTTAAAAGTGAAAATTAACATATTTAGAAAATTATTTAGATAAAATAAATGTTATTTCTGGAATCAGGGCGTTGAAATTATCCAACGGTGAATTTTTCATACTTTTCTGAGAGAGTCAAATATTTGGGTAAAAATTAAATACCGTTTAAATATATAATGTGTTTTATGACATCATAATGACCCAATAGTGATGTAATAAAATACTATAATATTTATGTTCGGCCAATATATGTTTTACCATTAAAATAATGTGATTTTGGGTTTGTTTGACTTACTTTTCAAAGCATTAATGGACCCCTCAAGACATATTCAACACTTTTCCTTTTTAAATTAATTTCCATGGGAGTGTGACTCACCTCCACAAAAGAAACCTTATTATTTTAAGAAGTTAGGAATTTGGCCTTATAAAATATTTTTTTCCTCTTCCCTTTTCCAAAAACCATGGGCAAAAACCATGGGATGGTTTTTGGTTTGGATTAATTTAATATAAGGGGTCCCAAACCTAAATAATAAAGAATTCCCTCACCTTTCCTATATAAACCCACCCAAGCTACCACTTCCTAATCACTCAAAGCCCTTTGAGTTCATCAAAACTCTGCCCTACTATCTCTATAATCCTCCAAAGGTGCATCAAGATCCCAATAAGCCTTTCACAAGACTCTCTCTAGCCTTTGGAAGCACACTTCCAAGTAAGGGTTTTTTCTTCCTTTCTCATTTTTGTCCAATTTTCTTTAAGTTGTTTTGCCCTTTTAATTTCAATTATAAATGTTGGGGTATGGTTTAAAACCTCCCTCATACTGCTCTATTTATGTTTGAATTATGGGAGACCCTTTCTCTCTCATTAAATGCCTCTCATGTACACTCGTTACTATGCCGAAATTCTGAAAGGAACTTCTCTCTCCTCTTTTACATTCAAGCAATACTTTTGTATCATGAATCTAAATTCCATTAAAATTGTTGGTACATGTATCTATATTACCTCATTACTTTCCATTACATGTAAATATGATGAGGAACCCCTTTCTCTCTCATCAACAATTTTTATGAATTCTTATGTCACGCCGTTACGCTGCCGAAATCGCACCGATTTTCCAAGCCAATGTCATTGTGTAGTGAATACCATGCCCATTTCTACATCAAGGGTATTCACCTTTATGCACATTTATTTATTGATTGTAAAGTTTCATGTATTAATTCCACATTCCTTTATCGTGGAATAAATGTTTATGTTTTATAAATCCATGTTTTATGATCCATGTGACACACTTATGCATGAAATGAAATGTTTAAGAAGGGTGCACCCTTATAGCGCTCCAATGCATTGGGTAAAGTATAGTATCATGATACGTCATGTGTAATGAGTGTTGAATCATGATAATTCAAGTGCAATGAGGGTTTACTCGTGCTTTATGTGCAATGAGGATTTACTCATGCTCTATGTGCAATGAGCCTTGGTTCATGCTAATTCCATGTTAAGTGTTGTTGCCATATTTCCATGTTATGATTATCATGATTTATCATGCCTTTATGTTCATGTTTCTTTTATGCTCTATTGATATGCCTATTGTCTAACATGTATTGTACTACTCATGTTATTCCATGTGTACTCCCTTATTGGGCTTTATAGCTCACCCTTTTTTATGCATGTCCTCAGGTTATCCCATGAAATGATAAGTACGAGGGAATGTAGTGGTCATGTAAAGGAAGTTTTCAATAAAGATGTTGTATTTAATGTTTCAAGTTTTTATGTAATTATCCTAATCCCCAAATACACTAAACCTCTCGATCTTCTTGTTGTATCAAGTGAAGTTTTATGTAATAAATCATGTTTAAGTTTGTAATAAAAGAAGGGTTGTCATATAACCGCTCTGATACCACTTGAAGGTTCTGGGCGCAGCAGAATCATGGTTGGTTCAAAACCCAATTTTAATTTTTACCATGATCAATGATTATTTAGGGATCAATACGATGATGAAAGTCAGTATCCATGGAATATAATCAAAGATTTAGATAAAGAAGGAATATTCCCAAAACCTTTAGAGAGGATCTTGCACATCATGTTTATAATTAATTTAATTGATTTCATAAAGAAAATAATACCTAGATCTTCGGTATTTTCTTTGTTGATGATGTTGATCATCCAGAATAACCCTTTCAGATTATCTTGTTGTGCTTGAAAGGATCCAAACTAGAATCCCTCTAGCGGTGATCCACACGTGATCTGATGGCCTCCAATCGACACTACTTGTTCTCCGGGTGCTAGCACGGTGAAGCGAGCGTCTTGTGTCAGTCGTTCTTGATCACTTGTTCTTTGGACTTGAAGAATGTATCTCATTCTTGAGAGGGGTGAGAAAAGGATTCAAGAGAAAAAGTGTTCAGCTCAACAATTCTCAATTCACTGAGTGTGTAGTTTTGTACATGGTACAATAAACATATGTGTCTATTTATTGATATGGGGATTCAGTTACAATATTTAATTGTGTAACAACAATTAAATACATTCACAACCTTAGAGAAAACCCATTCTATTAATAATAATATCGTGTCATTATTTATGGTGTGCCAACTTGAGAAAAACTGGATTATAAATAAAATTCCAAGTCACAAAATAATATCAGTGTTATTTTAATTTGTTCAAACTAGTTAAATAATTATTTATCATCTTGCAAATAATTATTTTACTATCAAACCAACATTGGTTCTCTCGAACTCCACTTCCATTTATTTAACACCTGAATAAATAAATAAATAATTTATTCTCTTAAATAAATATTTTATTTACAAACTAGTAAATATATATTTTTTAAATGTTCAATAAAATAAATAAATATATATTTACCCATAATCCGATGAATAAATATTTATTTAATTTATGCAGTCATTTTAACTTGAATAAAATTATTCCATTGTCTCGAGAATAATATTTATTAATTAAATTCAAATATAATTTAACCGAGACCACCATAAACACTTAGTGTGTGACCCTCTAGGATTCTTTCTCGTTGGCATTAGGTGGGCTTGCCTAAAGTCCAAGAATACTGTCTAGTAATGGGTCAAGACACCCAAGAGAAAGAACTTAAAGTTGCAACAACGATATCCACATACAAATGCTCACTATGTAATATAATCCCTTTGTTTCAATATCTCATCAAGAAGGTTTCATGATAGTGTCATCAACCTTTGTTCTTGATACATCATTCTTTGACTACCTGAAATAAACTCGTCGTTACACCATGACCATGGAATTTCATGCGACGGTTCTATTTCAATCAAAGGTCTGATATATCAACTTCCATAAATAGAAGAGACAAATTCTTCCTCAACTTATCCATTAATAACGTGCCACTCGTGACGCACCCAACGTACCCTACTTTCCGCCAACTATCTCTGTGACAGTTTTCATCAGTAAATCAAAGTGCGCGAGTCATGACAAATATTAATGACAATATTAAAGTCTAAGGATCATTAGACACGCTCACAAATAGGAATATCCTATGACACCAAAACATGTGGAATTCCTACTGGCGGGTCTGTTCTCATAATCTTCTGTATTAGAGATCACTAGGTGTGAACTTCATGAGAGGAAGTCTCATCTACTTACAAGTACTCACACCTGACGGTTTGTATGTTATGTGTCCCATCATAGTATGCATCCAACCACAGAACTATATTTAATAATATTGTTATAGAATTTCAAGGTTCTCATTATAGCGGGGAATTACCATGACTTTATCAATGCAATAAATACTTTAGGACATTATTACATCATAGTCATGCAGAACAATGAACAATATGTAATACATTAAATATCCATGTAATCAAAGTAAAAATAATTGGTTATAGGACACAAACTATAAAAAAAACTTTATTGAATTATATTTTTTCACCCTCAAGTCTAAGAATTAATCGAGGATTAAAATAAAATTATTTTAGAGTTTCACAATGACCCAAACTTTTTTGCTCATTTTTTGAGCATTTGATGGAAATTTCGATGTAAAATATAACTTTTATATAGAAAATAAGAACTTTTGATCTGTATGATGTGTGGTATTTTATAACATGTTAATAATAAATTTAAGATAGTTTTCTCTATTTTGACCATGTCACGCAGATTTTAAATCTCCTCAACACTAATAAGAGAAAAATATACTTTAGATCATTCCGATAACACCGTGTGTCAGAATGATTCATGGTTTAATCCTACAGATTACATATGAAACAATGATATTTTTTCTTGATAGTAATGAAAATATGAAATCGTTTTCTTGGATTTGAAAATGTGATGCACTTACCTGAAATATCTATTTTAAGTGGAAACACACATTTTCAGTCATTCTCACCACACCAATGTGCATGGAAATCACTAACATTTAAAAAAAATAACTTAGTTTTAATTAATTATTTTAACCACTTTTATCTTTTTAGTTTAGTTTTACAGTTTTGTAGTGTTTTTTATATTTTTATAATTCTTGTTATTTTTTTATTAATATTACCTGTTTTAAAAAAATATTAACCATATAAATATTAATAAAAAATCATGTCCTTCAAAACAAAAGACTACCATGAAGTAGGGACAAAACCAACCCACACCTTATCAAGAAAAGAAAATCATGACATAAAATGTACAACTTGATTTCCCTCTCTCTTAATAAAAAGGAAGAAGAAAGACTCAAAATGACATAAAAATCAAAGAATATCATCAACATAGACACCAAAGGGAGAAAAATTACCTTTATGATTAGAAATAGAGTGAATCAAGATCCAATAGTCAGATTTGATAGCGACAAACCTCCATCCATGCACTAAAGAAAATTCAAAATCAGCCACTAGACCCTTTTCTTCACTAATAAAAGGACCCCACCTAGATGATAATGAATAATTAAAGGATTAAAAGACATTTACAAATTCATCCCAAATTACTACACCAAAACCAACTTGGTCAAAACCAAAAATCACCACATCAGTGTTCAATTTAGTAAACTCTGAGAGCTGTGGATGTCACACACTGGCCTTGAAAATTCCCTTATTTTATTTTTTTTCTTTATCTTGGATTGTTTTTTGATATTTGGGCTGAGTCTCCGTTTTATTTTTTGAGTTTATAGTGAAAAATAGAAGTTTTGGGCTTCACAACAAGAGGCACATGGTTAGCGCACAGTCAGGGGAAATTTTGCGACCTCACTCAGGTAATCATGCCTCTTGTTTTGGGGTGTATGGGTAAGGCAAATGGAATGTTCACAGTTTGGGAAACCATGAAATTTTTTTTGCATGAGTTTCTTTCCATTTGGACAGTGTCAACCGAACGATTTACACACGATTTGGAAAACCGTGTGGCCAAATCATGCGAGTTGCCTAGAAATTTTAAATCTTGAAATTATTATTCTACCCTCTTATCTTTTTACGCTAAATCAAGACCCTCCCTCTTGGTTGTTTTTGTCTCATGAAGGGGTCCCAAACCCCCTTCCCTTTGGTTATCCTCCCTCCATGGATGCTTCTCAAAGCATTTTAGGTGAGTTTCTTAGGGTTTTTTGGCCTCTTTTCTCCTCTTCCTCTCCCCCCCTCTTAGTTTCTTGGTGTTTCCTTGTTGGTTTCTTATTTGGTCGAACCCTAGAATCTAGGGTTGATTTTTTGACTTATGTTTACTTTTCTTTAGGGTGTTCGGATTGTTCCTTGGGGTGTTATCTTCCTTCTCTGAGAGTTTTTTTCATCCGCACGTCGTTGAGGTAGGTATTTTAGTCCATTTCCTTTCCAGATCATTCCATTTGATGCTTGTGGAATTTTAAATAATATATAAATGTGTTTCTCATGATTATGGAATGATTGTTGGATTGTTACAGTGTTTTTTTGTTGGAAAAAATTGGTGGAAGCAGTTTTAAAGGGGTTTTCTTTAAAAATGTTATATAGTTATGCACACAAGGTGTTTGTTAAAATGTCGATTGATCTTTTAAAATAAAATTGGGTTCTTTGGGTGGTGTTTTCCATTGTAAATTATTTTGGTATTGTGATTGGATTGTGAATTGGGTGTTGTATGTGGAATTGGGTGACTTTTATAGTATGAATCTTATGTGTGACTTGTTGTGTTGGTTTACAAAGCAAGTGATGTTTATTTAAAAAGTTTTTTGGGATATTTCATATGTTGGTTTGAGTTTTCTTAAATGTATTATAGAGTGGTTTGTATTTGTAAGTTATGTGTTGGATTCCTTTGTAAATGTGTGGTTTCTTAATGGTTTCTTAAGGCTTGTTTGACACCTTGATAAAACTGGTTCTTCCTTAAACCATGGTTTTCAAAGGCTCATCCTCCCTTCCCTCTTTCCTTTTTCCTAAAATTGTTTTCTTGGTTTATAAATGGTGCATTGGTGACTCAAGTGACTTTAAATGTGACTTCAAATGTATTCTTGAAATCTTGTTTTGTTTGGTGTTTTGAGATACACTTGGTAAATAAGTGGAAAAAAGGGACTGTTTGGAACTTTTCATGTTGTTGAATGTTTCTCTCTTGTTTGGAAATTTTTTTGTAAACATATTTGGATAAGAAATGTTAAAGTCTTGATTGGTACTTTGTGGTGTTTTGTAAAGTTTGGTTTTTATGTGATATGAAGTTAAGGCATGGTTGGTATTTTATCATGTTTGGGAAAGTGTTTTGAAACACAAATGATGTGAAGGCTCATTTGGAACTTACGAATGGCTTTTTGTGAGATGTGAACCTCTGTAGAGGATTCCCCAAAGTGAGAGGAATCACATAGGTGGTGTCAGTGATTGGGGTAGGCAAGTGCAGTGGCGGCAAGTCAGGTGAGCCACACATGCGAGGGCCTCCTACTTTCATAGTGTATTATTATAATGTGATTCATAGGCATCTTTTAGAAGGTTAAGTGATGATTTATTGTTGACCTTGATTGGATGGGTTGGTACCCCCCTTGACTTTATAGGGCTTAGTGGGATGTGCTACTAGATTAGCCAGTTTAGGGCGGCTAGTTGGTTATTGACTATGCAAGTGTGCCATATGCTGGAAGGTGAGTCCAATTTGAGTACATCCAAGGATTGATCTAGGGATTTTTAGGAAATTCCCATGATTATCTATCAATATGGTCTTTTTTATTTCTTCTACACTTTGGATATTAGTCTTGTTAGTTTTCTTTCTTCTTGTTTGGTTTCCTTTACATTCTGTACATCCCCTTTTTATTATTTGGTATGGATTTCACTTGGGTTTTGGTCTCGAAAAAGGGTTGTGAAAAGTGAAACTATTTTTGAAAAGGAAAGAGGTGTGTGTGTGTATTATTTTAAAAAATAGAACTTGTGGAAGTTGGGTTTGTTTTCTTTAAATGACTAAAATCCTGTTTTTAGAATGTGTTTTAAAACTAATGTTTATGGACTGTCTCAGGAAAGGAAATGTATGAATTCTGTGGTGATTACCTACTGAGCTATTTAAGCTCACACCCTACTTATACTATTTCAGTATTGGTAGACCTGAGCTATTTTGTAGGTGCAGTTTTTTGGTTTGTGTGCTTGCAAATCAGGTTGGTCTTGTGAGAGGCGGTGACCAAGAGGTCACATGGATATCTTTTTAGCGCAGTCTAGTTTTAGTTGTGTTTTCAGTTTTCAGTCTTTTTTTGTTCAACAGTCATTGTATTTGGATCAGTTTGTATATTTATTGATATTTAGATATTTCTAGTTCTTCTTCATGTTCTATTCATTTATTGATCTCAGTTTGGTTAGTATAAATAATTCCCATTGTGATCACTTTGATTCCTGACACTAGTTTTCAGCCCATGGGGATCAGAAACTCCCTTCAGACCATGTCTCATACCGGGTCAGATTTCAGGTTGGATGGCATCCTAGCTTGGTTCCTGAAAAATGGTATCAAAGAAGACACTTTTTATTTAGGGTGTCAGTTATATTGGAGATTAGGAATATCAGGGCTCGAGAGGTAGGTACGAGAATTATGTCATGAACCCTTGCTAGTTCTGATCCTCAAGTCACCAGGGGCAGTCTGGGATTTGAGTCTTTTGTATTTGTTTTGGATTGAGGAATGATAATGGAGGCGATCCAATGTCATGTTGTGATCTCACATGGAGTAGTGATCCATGTGGAGTCCAAGTGCATGGTTTAAGGTCCTACTAGTGGTTGATTCTTACTTGGGGAATGACCCACTAACCATGTTGTCGGGCTATGCATGACCATTAGTTCCCCATTCTGGGAATTTGATGTGAATTATTCATTTGGGTTAGTCTTTTTTTGTGTGAGATGTGTTCTATTTTGGTTTTGGTTGGTGTGAGTTAGATTTTAAAATGAGAATAGTTTTTGAGATGGAAATGATTTCTTTCAAGTGGTTTTGGATTGAAAAAATGAGTTTCAAAAGGGAAAGTGAATGGGATTGAAAATTGGGTGAATGCTTGGGTTTGATGATAAAGTGATAAGTGTAACCCTAGGTATTACTTATGAATGTTTTCATATGTGTGGGTGTGTATGGAAAAATCATGATGGTATGTATGCATGGATGGTCTAAGTGGAAGTGGGATGAACACATATGTGATGGTTCATAGGATTCCATGGGTGGGTTTTTTTAAATCAAAGGTTCACCTTGGTTTTTTCAAAATGATTCTTAAAAGGGAAAATGATTTTGGGAATTGGTTTTACTTTGAGAAGTGGGTTTTGTTTGTGAAAGGAGGATTTTGGAATTGGAAAGTTTCTTTGGAATAATGTGGTTTTGAAATGGAAATGAAATGGTGGGTTTTGAAAAGAGGATTTTTGGTTATGCTTGTAATGTTATGCTTATGAGCCTATTGTTTTGGCTTGAGTTGTTCTTTTTTATTTGTTTTAGGTTGATGTTGATTTTAATTTTTATGTTACTTGTGTTGTTCAAAATATGTTTCATAGAAAGGTCCCCAAAGTTTCTAATGAGACTTTCATAATATCTAGTTCTTCTCATTTGTTTCCTATATTTCATGGTGATCGAGGTCTATTATAGGATATGGAATGGATTGAGAATGTCAAGAGTGTCTTCAGATTGTTGGGAAATTCTGAGGCTATGAGAGTGTGTACTGTTCTGGGTTTGTTTGAGGGTCCATCTTTAGATCGGTGGAAGATGTCTTCTCTATCATCGATGCAAGTTGGGATGACATGATAATTGTTTAACTACATTTTTTTCCAATGGTTCATACTTGAGGAGGTGAAGATGAAGAAATTGGAAGAGCTCATGAGTATTCAGTAAGGCTAGCGGGTAGTGAAATCCTATGTTGACCACTTCAAGGGTCTGGTTTATTTCTCTTCAAATATAGCATCACAGGATCAATTGAAGTATTCTCTTTTTATCGCGGGTCTTCATCTAGAGACCAAGTAGCAAGCCCCATCCTCTAAGGATCTTTGTTTCGAGAAGTTGGTGGATGAACCATTACTATCCGAGTTAGTTTATGGAGAGAAAGTTGGTAATCTGGCGTCTCTTATTGCTTATGGAGGTTCCCCATCTGGTGAGGAGTGCATTCCAGAGGAACCTGTCTTTGAGGAGTCTCCTTCATTGGTTTCAGCCTCTCATTTATTGGACCACTTGATCATATACTTTTAGTGTGACTAGTTTGGGAATTCGAAGTCGTCTTATCGCAATCCTTCGAGGGTGTTCCATCATTGTGGTCATTTGGGGAATCTAGAGAAGTTTTGTAAAAAGCATTACCTGAGAAAGAAGTCTCATCAGAGGATATTAGTGCCTGACTGTGAGGCAGTGAATGATTCATTCATCAAGGCTCCAGCCGTAGGCCTCATAGTGAAGTTCATGCACAGTCAGTAGACCACCGAGGTCTTAGGGAACCTTGGCCCAGTTTATGTCTACTACCACAAAACTGGGCATTCCTGGCACCACCTTTTATCAGCGCTAACGAAAAGCACTGATAAAGGGGGGTAACTTTATCAGCGCTAAAAAAAGCGCTGATAAAGGGGGGGTCTTTATCATCGCTTTTTTTAAAAGCACTGATAAAGGGTCTGATTCCAAAAAAAATCATTAAAAAATATATATTAATATTTAAATATATATATATAGTTATATTGATATAAATATAATATATATTTTTTAAATATAATTTTAAATATATTTTAGATAAGTGTAAATATACAGTTACACTTAATATATAAGTTATTTAGTGAAGGCTTATAAAAAAATTAAAAAAATATTTTCAATTAATAATTTTCTAATTATTATGAAGTAACAGTCATTTAATAACAATTTGAAGACTAAAAAATAAAAAAATTAAAAAAAGATCCAAAATATGTTGAAAACGCAACTCGAACTTCAAACAGCCATAACTTTTGATCCAGGTATCCGTTTGAGCTCTACCACATATCAAATCGAATCATGTGACGAGCTCTATGTCTCTAAGATTGGGGAAGCCCCGGTCAAGGTTTTTTCAAGGCCAAAAAAGGTCTATAAGGCCTCCAAAACTGAGTTTTTAGTCGGGGTACCCCGATTTTTTAACATTTTGTGGATTTTCAGCCTTGTTTAAGGGGATATTATTGGCTTTTTTTAGTGGGGAATGAATTTATTCCAAGGTATTACATTTATATTGATAATATATCTTTGAAATTTTATCTTTTTTTATAATTCACTCCTATTTACAATCAAATATATAACAATATGTACATATTTTTTATATATTCACACATAAAAATTGATTTTTTAAATAAATAATTAAACATATTTAAATATAACATATATTAGATTTATCTAAATAATAACTAATATCCATTTTATTTAAAATACCAATATATCAATATTTATATACCTATATATTAATCTAACTATATATATACCTATATAATGTGTGTGTGTCTATTTGTGTGTGTCTATATATTAACAAACTGATATTATATATATATATATACATTCTAACATATGTATATGCATATATATATTTATATATATATATATATAAATATGTATAATTATACTTATAGAAACACACACACACACATATATATAAATATGTATAATTATACTTATAGAAACACACACACACATATATATATGTGTGTGTGTGTGTGTTGTATATATGTATTTATTTACACACACACAAAACAAAACATATTTTATAATTGTATTGAAAACTAATCTTATAAATATATATTAATATATGAATAAATATATGGATAAAAAATATAACTAAATATATATAAATAAATAGATATAACTTAATATTAATATACGAATAAATATATAAATATATACATTTTTAAATATAACTAACTATATATGTATATATATATATTAATACAAATATATAAATTTATATTAATACATGAATAAATATAACTAAATATATATATATATATATATAGATATATCACTATTTAGAGAACAAATCAAATTAGGGGAGTGGTAAAGACTTAGCGCGCATGAGGGGAGGTCTTGAGTTCGAAACCTGGTAGTGGCAGGCAGGGGCGCGCGCATGGGTGAATTTGGGGGGGGGATATAGCGCTGTTAAAGGTGTCTACAAAGCACTGATAAAACGTGGGGTGCCGTGGATGGGGCTTGAGGGTGAGTGGGTGGGGCAGGGGTGCTGATAAATTGGGGGCAAGCACTGTTAAAATCCCCCTCCGAGTTACAAATTTTTTTTTTAATTTTTTTTTCAAATTTTTCAAATTTTTTGAAATTTTTTTAACTTTTATCAGCGCTAAAAAAAAGCTCTGATAAAAGGGGTCTTTTATCAGTGCTAAAAAAGCACTGATAAAAGACCCTTTTATCAGCACTTTTTTTAGCGCTGATAAAAGGCCCATTTTATCAGCACTTTTTTAGCACTGATAAAAGGGGTCTTTATCAGCGCTTTTTGGAGCGCTGATAAAGGGGACCCCCTTTATCTTTTCCGGCATTAACAACACTTTTTTAGCACTGTTAAAGGCCTTTTTAGTGCTGATAAAAGCCATATTTGTAGTAGTGATCTCTAGTGTTGGAGTAGAGACAATTTAAGTTTCCTATTGTAATTTCCTTCTGTTGTGAGTTTCTTTTATCTATATAAGAAGCTCGGTGATTCTATTTTCTTGTAATATTATTCATGTATCTTGGAAATGAATCTTCAAAAAGGGTTATCCCTTCATGAATCTGTTTTAGTTTTCTGCTGTGCTTGTTTGGATATATCTATGCTTTTGGAAATCATTGATTGTAGTTTGTGTTCAGGTTCGCCATTTGGTTCAAGATTCTTTCATGGGTTTCCCCATATTTTTGGGGGTTTTTGGGGTTGTGTGGGGAGTTCTCTATTTTTGGTCCTGGTTTTGATGGTGGTGTGGTTTAGCATGTGTGGAAAAGTTTGTGTTAATTCGTGTTGAGTTTCTTGTATCGGTGTTGTCGTGTTTGAATCTCAATGTTGGTGGTGTTAGTTGGGTCTTTTTGGTGGGGAGAACCCTCTTGTGTTCTCTTATTGTTCATCATGTTGTGGTTTAATCTAGAGATGGTCGGGTGTGACTTGTGAAGTGAAAGGTCACTCCGAGGTTCATGGTCTTGTTTAGATATTTCCAGATTTGGGACCGAGTCTTGTTTACCCTTCGGTTGGGTGATTTTTGGGGGTAGAAAGTGTTTGTGGTGGAGATAATTGTCACACCATGACCTTGTAAATTCCCTTATTTTATTCTTTTCTTGATCTTGGATCCTTTTTTGTGGTTTGGGTTGATTACCATTTTGAATTTTTGAGTTTTTATTGAAAAATGAATGTTTTGGGATTCATAACAAGAGGCGCATAGTTAGCGCACGATCAGGGGAAACCGTGCAGCTTCTTCCAGGTAACCATGTAGATTGTTTTAGGGTCCAGGGGTATGGCACATGGGTTGTGCATGGTTTGGGAAACTGTGCAAAAATTGTGCCTGAGGTTCTGTCCATTTGGACAGTGGTGACCGCACAATTTACGAACAGTTTGGAAAACTGTGTGGCCAAACTGTGCAAGTTGCCCAGAAATTTTAAATATTTAAATTCCTATTCCACCCTCCTCTCTTTTTACCCTAAATCGATCCCCTCCCTCTTGGTCATTTTGGGTGCATGAAGGGGTCTCAAACCCCCTCCCCATCCCTTTGGTTTTCCTCCCTCTATGGATTCTTCTCCAAGCCTTTGAGGTGAGTTTGTTATGGTTTTGGCCTCTTTTCTCCTCTTCCTCTTCTCCCCTCTTAGTTTCTTGGTGTTTCCTTGTTGGGTTATTTTTTTGGACGAACCCTAGAATCTAGGTTTGATATTTTGGCTTGTGTTTCTTTTTCTTTAGGGTGTGCAGATTGTTTATTGGGGTGTTCTTTTCCTTCAAGAATTTCTCCATATCCATATGTCGTTGAGGTAGGTGTTTCTGTCCATTTTCTTTCCAGACATTTTATTTGATGATTTTGGATTTTTAAATAATATATAAATGTATTTTTAATGCTTGTGGTGTGATTTTTTTGTCTTGGTACGATGTTTTTGTGTTGGAAAAAATTGGTGGAAGCAGTTTCAAAGGGGGTTTCCTTAAAAAAATTATATAGTTATGCGCACAAGGTGTTTGTTAAAATATCAATTGATCTTTTAAAATGAAATTGGGTGCTTTGAGTGGTGGTTTCCCTTAGAAATTGTTTTGGTATTGCGATTGGATTGTGAATTGGGTGTTGTATGTGGAATTGGGTGACTTTTATAGCTTCACTCTTATGTGTGGCATGTTGCGTTGGTTTATAAAGAAAGTTATGTTTCTTTAAAAAGGGTTTTGGGTGATTTCATATGTTGGTTTAGGTTTTCCTAAATGGATTTCTAAGTGTTTTGTATTTTAAAGTGATGTGTTGGATTCCTTTGAAAATGTGTGGTTTCTTAATGGTTGCTTAAGGCCTGTTTGACACCTTGATAAAATTAGTTCTTCCTCGAACCATGGTTTTTCAAAGGCTCATCCCCCCTTACCTCTTTCCTTTTTCCTAAAATATTTTTCGTGGTTTCTAAATGGTGAATTAGAGCCTCAAGTAACTTTAAATGTGACTTTAAATTTATTCTTTAAATCTTGGCACGTTTGGTGTTTTGAGGCACACTTGGAAACTAAGTGGCATAAAAGGTATGTTTGGAACTTTTCATATTGTTTCATGTTTCACTCTAGTTTGGAAATGGTTTTGTAAACATATTTGGATTATAAATGTTAAAGGATCGGTTGGTACTTTGTGATGTTTTGGAAAGGTTGTTTTTGATGTGATATGATGTGAATCCTCGGTTGGTATTTTATCATGTTTGGGAAACTATTTTGAAACTCAAATGACGTGGAGGCTTGGTTGGGACTTGAGAATGTATTTTTTTGAAATGTAAACCTCTATGGAGGATTCCCCAAAGTGAGGTGTATCACATAGGTGGTGTCAATTATTGGTATAGGCAAGTGCGGTGGTGGAAGGTCAGGTGAGCCATGCATGCGGGGGCCTCCTACTTTCACAGTGTACTATTATCATGGGATTCTTGGGCATCTTTTAGAGGGTTGAGTGACATTTTTTTTCGACCCTGATTAGATGGGTTGGTACCCCCCCCCCCCTTGAATTTATAGGTATTGGTGGGGCGTGCCACTAGATTGGATAGTTTAGGGTGGTCAATTGGTTATTGACTATGGAGCTGCACCATACGCTGACAGGTGAGTCCAATTTGAGTGCATCCAGGTATCACTCTAGGTATGCTTAGGAAATGTACATGATTATCTATCTATATGTTCTATTTATTTCTATTTCACTTTGGATATTAGTCTAGTTAGTTTTCTTCCTGCTTTTTTGGTTTCCGTTGCATTATGTATAACCCCTTTTATTATTTGGTATGGATTTCACATGGGTTTTGGTCTCAAAAAAGGGTTGTGAAAAGTGAAACTATTTTTGAAAAGGTAAGTGGTGTGTGTGTTTTGTTTTAAAAAAGAGAACTTGTGGAAGTTGGATTTGTTTTATTTAAATGACTAAAGGCCTGTTTTTAGAATATGTTTTCAAATAAGTGTTTATGGACTGTATCGGAAAAGAAAATTTATGGATTATATGGTGATTACCTATTGAGATATTTAAGCTCACACCCTACTTGTACCATTCTGTGTCTGTAGACCCGAGCTGTTTTACGGGTGCAGGTTTTTGGTTTGTGTGCTCGCAGTTTAAGCAGGTTGGTCTTGTGGATGGCAGTGACCAAGAGGTCACGTGGAGATCTTTTTGGAGTAGTCCAATTTTAGTTGTGTATTCAATTTTCAGTATTTTTTTTTGTTTAGAAGTTGTTGTATTTGGATCAGTTTGCATATTTATTGAGATTCAGTTATTATTGGTTCTTCTGCATGTTCTTTTCATTTATTGATCCTGGTTTGGTTGGGGTAAATCATTCTCATTATGACCACTTTGATTCTCGACACTAGTTTCTAGCCCGTGGGGATTGGGAATGCCCTTCGGGGCCATGTCTTAGACCTGGCCAGATGTTGGGTTGGATGGAATCTCAATTTGGTTTGTGACAGTGGAAACTATGAAGAGAAAAACCTCAAATTTTCAGCCTTCTAATGAGTCCTTATCACGAGGTTCTCAAAAAATAATTTTTGAACCTAAGAAAAATATAGTAGTAGTGGGATGTGATCTGTATCTAAATAGAAAAGTGTTGTAGATGTGATCTACTTTTTTTGGTGGATTTAGAATGTGAAAACAGTTTGTCAAATTGAACTAGATTGGTTTTAAATTCAATTTTAAGATAAGTTTCCTAACCTCAGATATCTCCTTACCTTTCCTATTAAATCATCTTTCTAATTCTTTACTCTCCTATTTTCTTTATAAGAAATTGAAATCTCACTCTATTACCCTCAACTAGAAATTTCAGTTTATTCAAAGGGTTAAAATAACCATTGTGACCTCCAATATCTCATAGCCTAATAATCAAAGATCTCTAATTACCCTCGAGTCATCCCACTGCTCATGATCGCAAGAAATGGAGAGGACATAAGTGGTCCATGTTTGTGATCCAGTAAAGAAGGGAAGATATATTCAAAATGTAAGAAATGAGGAAATATCATAATGTCTATATAGTTCGAATGAATATAGATAATAACATAAGAGAATAAACTATTAAAATGTTGTATTCATTAACAGGGGATAATGAGCATCTCCTCAGATCATCCACTAATGACTTAGTGTGCCATCATTGGAGTTATTACAAAAATAAAATACAGAAAGAAGTAAATTGTAGATCAATTAATTTATTATAGAGTAGCCTTTGAGATATATATATATATATAGAGAGAGAGTCTTGACATCAGTGAATATTCCTCCAATTATAGAATAATTCTTGGAGTTTTTTGGCATGCTTCAAAATTCACCATGTGAAAAACAAGAATTCCTTCAAATATTTCAAGTAACTTCAAAAATGTTCTCATTTTAAATCTTGATAAATCTATTCTTCATCATTGGATGATCAACATGTGTCAAACATCCATGGAATGGATGAATTTTATTGGGGGTATCTTTATGAATTCTTTGAGTTCATAAATGTCTCCCATAATAGAGCTTTGTACCTCCGTGAATAGTCCCCAAGGATGCGATTTGGTGTATCATAGAAGTTGTGAAATTGATGCTCTATTTTGTTTTATCACATGTAAATAATGATTCATGTTCAGAAGATTAGTCTTAATATAGAAACCAGGATTGAAAATTTAGTGGGACCAAGTGAAACAATATTGGTCTTGTACATCACTGCTTTTGTGTTGTCCTGGAACTTGGAGTTGTGACTTCAGTGGAAAGCTGGGGAGATGTGCTAATCTTGATATCCATGGTGTAATTTTTCCAATATTCTTCTTGACATGCTAGAGATTTTTCACCACCCGTCCCCCGGGGCCCGTGCCGTGACTAACCCCAAGCCCGCCTTCCATAGGCTAGGGGCTGACGACAAGCACCAAGGTGTATTTCTTAAAACCGGGAAGGAATTGCCTTTATAACCTGCAAGAACACGTAACCAAGCACAAAACAAGATAAGAAACACCAAGTAAAACTGTATAACAAAAGAGTGCTGAAAGTAAAAGGGGTCAAAATACCAGCCCAACAGTAAAATACAAGAAACTGAAAGTACAAGTACAACTGAAGAAAAGGGAAAACAGCTACCGGGTCGTCCTCTAAGGATCCTACCTGAAGGGTAGGTACAAATCACCTCCTCAGCACTCCATGTCCATCTATCTCCTCTGCATATCGACACGCCATATAGTCCACCTCCGGGTACCGTCCAGTCATGGTACTCTCAGCCTCAGTCAGCACTGCCCGTCGTCTACATCCAACATAACAAGGTACGGGCATAGCCCGTGCAAGGGTGAGTATAATGATACTCAGTAGGGGACTCCAAGACCCTCAAGGTCTCACAAAAATCCACCAAGGATAAACCACAAAGTAAGAAATCGACAGATAACCCTATTTAGGTATATGCCCATACATATACTTATGTTATCAAGTGATCCATCTCAATCATGAGGAAAACACATAAAAACTGACTCAACTCAACCAGGATTTTATTCTAGGGGTAGTATCAAGTAACAACCCCAATTACATTGTCGAAACCTCGACTGCTGGAGAACCCCTCCTCTATTGAGTATAGTGGGTCTGCCACGACACCAAACACGCTTCCCACTAACCTTGGACTGCTGAGGTACTCCTCCTGTCGAGTACCGTGGATCTGTCGCATCACCAAGCGCACTCCCCACCGTGGGTCTATCGTGTCACCAAGCGTGCTCCCCCTTGTAGCCTGCTGAGGTACTCCTCCTGTTGAGTACCATGGGTCTTCCGTGACACCAAGGCACTCCCCACTGTGGGTCTGCCGTGACACCAAGGCGCTCCCCACTGGGCTAGTAGAGTCACTCCGAGTCAAAACGGTCAGTAGTCGTCAGGTCTCAGCCAGCTACTAGGTCTCTGCACTACGTTCGCTCGTCTCCAGGGGGATCTGCTCCACGAGCTACTGGTCGATACTCCAACTATCACGAAGTCCCACAAAGAAGTATCACAAAGGTCCGCCACATCTTAGGGGTCTCAACGTAACAGACGACGCGTCAATCAGACGCCCGGTCTATGAGTTATTATCCATTTAGTCCCGGGGGCCCGGTTAGATTCGTGCTCGATCCAACCTGACTGTTTCCCATATCAAACCAAAACTCCAGTGGAGTATACTCAAAGGGACCATCTCGCTCCAAGATTTCCAGCACCGCTGACGGTTCATCAAAGGGACGTCCGGTGCCAAAGATATGGTCGAAGGAGCGTAAATGGGTTGTAGTGGGCCCGGGTCCAGTCTGACCCGACCTGGCATGGGTCGACCCCGTTTAGGTTGACCAGGTTCATGTCAACCTGGCCTGACCTTCTGGGTCTGGCCCAGCCCGCTGGGAGGTCCGGCAGGCCGCAAGGAGCCACGGAGCCCGCAGGGGGCCGCGCGGGCGGCTCAGGAGGCCGGGGTGCCGCGAGGGGCACGGGCCAGTTCATCCGGGGCTCCGTGAGGGGTGCGGGGGGCTCGGGAGGCTGGGGCACTACGAAAGGCGCGAGCAGCTCGAGAGGCTGGGCGGCGTGAGCCGGGACGACTCGTAGGGTCGACGACGGCGCGGCTGGGGCGGCTCAGCCGGTGGGTGGCGCGACCCGGGGCGCGGGGCCGGTTCGGCCCGAGGTGGTGTGACGTGACGAGGGTACACGGCCACTGGGCGGCGTGGCCGGCGAGCCGGAGCGTTGCGGGGATGGTGCGGGTCACAGTGGTCGTGGGTGGCGGCGTTTTTGCCTCCGTCTCCTTTATCATCTTCGTCGTCTTCCTCCATTTCGAAGAGTACACCAAAGAATAATGGCAAAGGGGTTAGGCCATGTTGGTTTGGCCCGCACCCATCGCGTTTAGGGTGGTAGCATTTGGCTCAACAAGAAAGAAGAACGATGAACTTAAAATTTTACAACCTCTGCAACGATTCTTTCCCAAACTGAAAAAGAAAACAAGGAAAGTATTATCACGCAAATAAAACCCCATACCTCGTTCGTTGACGTTGGCACATGAAGAAGTACGGACGTCGGTTCGCCGTGGATGAGTACGTCCCACATCAGAAGTAGTCCCGAAGAAGAAGGTCGAAGGAGGTCAGCGTTCTTTGTTGGTGGAGCGTTCATCGTTGGGGAGCGTGTTCTTTGTTGGAGAACATGTTCTTCATTGGAGAGCGTAATCCTCCAAGTGTCGGGTGTCGCATCACTTTACCAGTGCTTCGTCGCTTGGTGAAGTCGTCCCAAATCCTCCTCCCAAGATCCATATATATAGGAGAGGGGGAAAAGGTAGGTAACGATCGTGGAATTTATGACGGTTTATTTATTAGGAACCTTCCTAAATTCCAATGACGCTGTTACTTAAATTAAAAAGGGGGAAAGCCAATTAACTAAGTTGGTACAATTAAAGGTATGTGCATTGACACAATTAATGTGGAGGAAGTCAAGATTCTCCTTCACATTAATGAGGGGGGTTGAGAGTTTCTCTCAATTAAAAGGGGGGTTTAATCCCGGGTGGTCCCCACAACCATAACCTCTCATGGGAGGTTATGGTTCGGTGGTCCCCACACCTTAACTACCACATGGAGGTTTAGTTTCGGTGGACCCCACCTCCCAAAACCCAAATGGGTGTTGCAAATAAAAATAAAAATGTCATACACTATTCTTTTAATTTATTCTTACACAAAAAACCCAAAAACTAAATTTCACCCTCAATCAACAATTGTCGAGGTGAAAGTCTTCTTAAGTGAATATCGGTGCTTCGAGTTCAACGGTGCCCTCTTATTTCAATTCCGAGAACCGGTTCAAAAGTTAGAAAAAACCCACTCACACGTTTACTGAACATACCTGAAATAAAGTTCAAAAATTCATTCTGGGCACTCCGGGCCTCAGAATCACACGCCGTCAATTTTCGCAGACTCGTAAAATTCCCATATATTTTTTAAAAAATTTACATGGAAATTACAGTTCTTTACATTCTCCCCACCTCAGGCTTTACGTCCCCGTAATCCACAACTCAAACTAAGGGAACAAGTGGGGGTATTGAGCACGCATCTGAGCTTCCCGCTCCTATGTGCTCTCATGGAGGTTCTCGTGCTGCCAGTGAATGCGCACCAGAGGTATCGACCGTCCACGAAGGACTCGCTCCTATCGATCCTCAATATCTACTGGAACCTCTATAAAATTCACTCCATCGTCGACGTCCAGCTCGCCATGGTCGATGGTGTGAGAAAGGTCATGCACGTATCTCCTCAACTGGGATACGTGGAAGACGTCGTGCACCCGATGCAACTGAGGTAGAAGATCTAAGTGGTATGCCACCTAACTAACTCTGCTAAGAACCTGAAAAGGTCTGATAAATCTTGGAGATAACTTGCTGCCTCGACCAAATCTCTGCAAACCTCGTCGAGGTGAGACCCATAAAAAGACATGGTCTCCATCCTTGAATTCCATAGGTCTCCGTCTCCTGTCAGCATATGACTTCTGCCTCATCCACTCCTGAATGATCTGTATCTTCTCTGTGGTATCGCGTACCATCTCTGGTCCCACTAGTGCCAACTCCCTCGGGTCAGTCCAGAATAAAGGTGATCTGCAAGGTCATCCGTACAACGCCTCGAAAGGTGTCATCCCAATGGTGGAGTGATAACTGTTGTTGTATACAAACTCCACCAAAGGTAAATGATCCTCCAAACTATGACCGAAGTCTAGGACACAAGTAACCAACATGTCCTTGAGGGTCTGAATGGTCCGCTCAGTCTGACCATCCGTCTAAGGATGGAAGGCGATGCTCAAATGAAGTTGTGTCCCAAAAGCCTCCTGTAACCCCTGTTGGGTCGGAACAAAACGAGGAAATATGGCAAGAGGGGGGGTGAATTGCCTTTTAAAAAAAATGATAGACAAATTAAAATCAAAGTATAAATGCAGCGGAAAGTAAAGAGGCAAGACACAAGAAATTGATAACGGAGTTCGGCCAAAACCTGGCCTACGTCTCCGCTCCCAACTCAACCGTTGAGAGATTCCTACCGCTTGCTTTTCAATGGTTTTAGCAAGAAACCCACTAGGCTTTGAGGTAGCACTAGGACCTATTAAAGCTTGCTTTTGGTGGTTAAGCAAGAACCCACTTACTTTTAATGGTTAAGTAAGAACCCACTAGCCTTTTTAACGGGTGAAGGCTAGCTCACCGAAAACTCAAGCCTTTTAAAAGGAAAGGCTTGACTAACCTCTTCACACCTTAATGGTGGTGTGAAACCCAAAAGAAAGGGAGATGAGAAAAGGGTTGGGGTTTGTAGGCACAAACCCAATTTTAAGCTCAAAATAATAAATACAAGAAAAACCGTATTTTGAGAAGCCTTGGGCGCCTTTGATTGGATGGAGATGTTGAAGGCCGCTTCCAAGCTTCTTTGGAGGAGCTCCTTGGATGTGGAAGTTGTTGGAGCAATTGGGGTTCCTTTGAAGGAAGTCGCCGGAGGTTGGCCAAATGATGGGAAATGAGTCCGTTGGCTTCACAATAGTTCCGGGTGGTGTCCGGGGCTTCCTTGGCCTTTATTTATAGGCATGGAACCCATTGGGGGCCTTCGGAGCCGTTGGAGAGGTCTTCGGAGCCGTTGGAGGCCAAAAGAAGGTTGACTGGTCAAAGCCAACGGCTAGTTTGACTGGGCTACCGGCTGGCCGGTACAGGGCCACCGGCTGGCCGGTGCCTTGGCAGAGAAGAGGAGATTTGGTCCAGGCTCTACCGGTCGACCGGTGGAGGAGCCACCGGCTGGCCGGTGGCAAGACAGTAGCAAACACTATTTGGGCTGGGTGCCACAGGTCGACCGGTGACAGAGCCACCGGTCGACCGGTGGAACCTGGCAGTGGGCAATGCCTCTGCCAGTTCCACCGGCTGGCCGGTGCTATCACACCGGTTGGCCGGTGGACTGAATTTCAGTCCACTTGATGTCCATTCTTGGGCCATTCCTTTGGCAATCTCTTGCCTATCATCCACAACACTTAAAACACAATATTAGATAAATAAGAAAGGTGATTGTGATCATGAAAATCAAACAACGATGGGAACGAGATGTACAACAATCTCCCCCTATTTTGATGATCACAATCACCAAAACAATTAAAGTAAAAACATAAATGAAAGGCATGCTTTTAAATGATAAATTGAAAATAAATACAAAGCATGAGAGAAAAGATTCTCCCCCAATCAATCAAGAAATTTCTCCCCCTAAATAAAAACAATAAATCACCGGGGAGAGGAAATAAATTTTGGCCCGGAGAGACTCGCAAGAAGGGATTTTTCAATCCAAACTTGTCTCATGGCGGGTCTTCTCCTATAGAATTCATCCGAATAGAAAATAGTCTTTGGCCTACCGTACCGGGCATTTTTGCAATCACACTCATAAATGAGGTGCCCGGGTTTTTTGCAATAGTTACAAAATTTAAAACTAGAGCTCCCCCTTACAAAAACAGTTGGAGCATGGGAGGAGGAAGCTATATTGGTATAGCCAAGTCCATTGGTGGTTCTAGATACTCGTTGAGAACCTAAGAGTTTGGACAAATTTTGTTCACCTTGGGTGAACTTGGCTAAGGATTCTCTAAGATCTTTGATGGTTGATTCCAAAGAATCAACATTTGGGAAATTTTGGATTTTTAGGGAGAGTTCCTCCTTCTCTTTGAGAAGTTGTTCTTTTTCGGAGGAAATTTTTTTGAAAGACTTTTTCAAAGAAACGAATTTTGAAGAAAGTTCATGAAAACCTTTTTCTAATTGGTCTCTAGCATGTGAGAGTTCTTCATAAGATAGATGATTAAATGAATTAGAAGAACTAGAGGAGGATGAGGAGGAAGAGGATGATGATACCTCATGATTTGCCATTAGGCATTTTTTACCTTGGTCGCTCGAGGAGAAGGAGGAGAATGAAGAGGTGGAGCTATCACTCCATGTTGCCTTTGAAGCCTTCTTCTTCTCCTTTTTCTTGGCCCTTTTCTTGTGAAGTGGGAAAGCGGGTACGGATTTTGCATCGGGTTCTTGCTTTTGAGCGGGTTCTTGCTTTGGAGCCTTGCTAGTACCTTCATGGGTAAGTTCTAAAAGCTTCCAAATATCATGAGAAGATGTGCAAGAAGAAATATGATCAAAAACATAACGATCTAACCCACAATGAAGAGCATTCATGGCTTTGCCATCAAGCTCGAAATTTGCAATGTCAGCGGGGGTCCATTGAGATTCATCTAGACTAGAGAGAGTATAACCATGCATAACAATTCTAAAAATAGGATAGCCAATGCTTTTAAGAAAAGTTGACATGCGGGTTTTCCAAAAAGTATAATCGGCTCCATCAAAGAATGGAGCACGATCCAAAGAATGTCCTTCGGGGGATTGAGAGGAAGAAGCGGTAGAAGCCATCAAAAAATAGGATCTATAATTTGAAACCGTTTAAGGGAATTATTCAAATACGTCCTCTGATACCAATTGTTGGGTCGGAACAAAACGAGGAAATATGGAAAGAGGGGGGGTGAATTGCCTTTTAAAAAAAATGATAGACAAATTAAAATCAAAGTATAAATGCAGCGGAAAGTAAAGAGGAAAGACACAAGAAATTGATAACGGAGTTCGGCCAAAACCCGGCCTACGTCTCCGCTCCCAACTCAACCGTTGAGAGATTCCTACCGCTTGCTTTTCAATGGTTTTAGCAAGAAACCCACTAGGCTTTGAGGTAGCACTAGGACCTATTACAGCTTGCTTTTGGTGGTTAAGCAAGAACCCACTTACTTTTAATGGTTAAGTAAGAACCCACTAGCCTTTTTAACGGGTGAAGGCTAGCTCACCGAAAACTCAAGCCTTTTAAAAGGAAAGGCTTGACTAACCTCTTCACACCTTAATGGTGGTGTGAAACCCAAAAGAAAGGGAGATGAGAAAAGGGTTGGGGTTTGTAGGCACAAACCCAATTTTAAGCTCAAAATAATAAATACAAGAAAAACCGTATTTTGAGAAGCCTTGGGCGCCTTTGATTGGATGGAGATGTTGAAGGCCGCTTCCAAGCTTCTTTGGAGGAGCTCCTTGGATGTGGAAGTTGTTGGAGCAATTGGGGTTCCTTTGAAGGAAGTCGCCGGAGGTTGGCCAAATGATGGGAAATGAGTCCGTTGGCTTCACAATAGTTCCGGGTGGTGTCCGGGGCTTCCTTGGCCTTTATTTATAGGCATGGAACCCATTGGGGGCCTTCGGAGCCGTTGGAGAGGTCTTCGGAGCCGTTGGAGGCCAAAAGAAGGTTGACTGGTCAAAGCCAACGGCTAGTTTGACTGGGCTACCGGCTGGCCGGTACAGGGCCACCGGCTGGCCGGTGCCTTGGCAGAGAAGAGGAGATTTGGTCCAGGCTCTACCGGTCGACCGGTGGAGGAGCCACCGGCTGGCCGGTGGCAAGACAGTAGTAAACACTATTTGGGCTGGGTGCCACAGGTCGACCGGTGACAGAGCCACCGGTCGACCGGTGGAACCTGGCAGTGGGCAATGCCTCTGCCAGTTCCACCGGCTGGCCGGTGCTATCACACCGGTTGGCCGGTGGACTGAATTTCAGTCCACTTGATGTCCATTCTTGGGCCATTCCTTTGGCAATCTCTTGCCTATCATCCACAACACTTAAAACACAATATTAGATAAATAAGAAAGGTGATTGTGATCATGAAAATCAAACAACGAGGGGAACGAGATGTACAACAACCCCTTCCATAGTTGGAAAGTAAAACGTGCATCACTATCAGAGACAATCGTTGTGGGTACTCCATGTAGCCGCACAATCTCCTGTACATAGAGGCATCCCAAACTCTCTACTAAACTTTTCTCTCTGATCGGTAGGAAGTGGGCTGACTTTGTGAGTCGATCAACGATCACCCAAATCGAGTCATGACCCCTGGATGTATGTGGAAATCCTATCAAGAAGTCCATGGATATCTCATCCCACTTCCACTCTGGGAACTCTAAAGTTTGAACCAAACCTGGTGGTACCTGATGCTCCGCCTTCACTTGCTGGAAAGTGAGGAACCAAGAGACAAACTATGCTACTGCTTTCTTCATTCCTGACCACCAGTTCTATCGTTGGAGGTCCTAGTACATCTTCGCCACTCCTGGATGTACCTCTAGAGGGGATGTGTGGAACTCTCTCAACACTTCCTCATGAAGTGACATTGGTACCATGGTACGTCCTCTGAAGAGGATGATGTGCTCCCCACCTTCAGAAAATCCACCAGGTGCCTATCCTGTGAATATCTGAGCACGTCGTGCCTTGTAGTCTGCGTCCCCATGTTGCGACTCCCTGACTCGCTGAAGAAGTGGGGGAGTGACTGTAAGAGACTGTATAAAAGATGCTCCATCACGTTCCACAAAGGATATCTGCAAAGCAGCCAACTGCTCTATCACCTCGCCTAGCAGCTGTATACCAGTCCTCCTATTGAGTGCATCTACGACAACGTTTCCCTTCCTAGGAGTATAGACTATCTTGAAGTAATAGTCCTGGAGGAACTCAAGCCAACATCGTTGTCTCAGATTCACGTCCTTCTGAGAGAAGATATACCTGAGACTCTTGTGATCATAGTACACGGTAAAATGCTCATCCATCAGATAGTGTCACCACATATTCAAGGCAAAGACCACTGTTGATAACTCCAAGTCATGGTTAGCATAGTTCTGCTCATACTGTCTCAGCTACCGATAACCATATGTGATCATTGCTCGCTCCTGCATCAGGACACATCCGAGTTCAGTCCCTGATGTGTCGCAGTAAACTACGTACCCTATGCCCTCCTCTGGAAGCCTCAAGATGGGGGCATTAGTCAGCCTCTACCTCAGCTCCTGAAAACTCCACTAGCATTTCTCTAACCAAACGAAGGGTTTCCCCTTCTTTGTCAAGGCTGATAGGGGTGTTACAACTCTGGATAAATCTGGTACAAATCTCCGGTAGTATCCAACCAAACCCAGGAAACTTCGTACCTTCGTCACACTCCTGGGTGGCTCCCAAGCAAGTGCCACCTAAATCTTTGCTGGATCCACTACAACTCCATCCTCTGATATGAAATGTCCCAGAAAGTGAACCTCTCAGATCTAGAACTGGCACTTTGAGATCTTACCATAAAGATGGTGCTCTCAGAGTGTGTCTAGTACTACCTGCAAATGATAGGCATGCTCCTCCTCAGCATCCGAGTAGATCAGAATGTCGTCAATGAAGACTACGACAAAACGATCAAGGTATGGATGAAAGACCCTGTTCATGAATCCTATGAACACTGCTGAGCGTTTGTTATGCCGAACGGCATAACCAAGAACTCGTAGTGGTCGTACCGACATCTGAAAGTCGTCTTCTGCACATCCTTGTCTCGAACTCTGATTTGGTGGTAACCTGATCTGAGGTATATCTTCAAGAATCACCGTGCTCCCTTCATTTGATCAAAGAGGTCGTTAATCCTTGGGAGTGGGTACTTGTTCTTCATGGTCACCTGGTTCAGGCGCCGATAGTCAACATAAAACCTCAAGATCCCATCCTCCTTCTTGGCGAACAGAATCAGGGCTGCCCAGGGAAAAACACTGGTCCGGATGAACCCCTTCCCCTGCAATTCCTCTAGCTGTACCTGCAGCTCGTAAAGCTCTGCGGGATCCATCTGATATGCTGGTGTAGATATCAGTGTCATCCTAGGGTAAAAATCAATGTAAAAGTCCACCTCTCTGCGAGGAGGTAGACTTAGAACATCATCATGGAAGACATCCGCATACTGATCCACCACTATAGGATAAATCAGACTCTCCACATCAATAACTGTGAGGGTAAGGCTAGCCAAATAATGAGTGATCGGCTGCACTCTCCTCCGAGAAAGTATGTCTGGTGCTGCAAAGGCTCCCTTCTCATCAATGAAGGTAAACCTGGTCCCATCTGTGTGGAAACACCACACTTTGCGCCTAATATAGTCAATATGAGCATGGACTGTAGATAACTAGTCCATACCCAAGATGACTTCATAAGGCCTCGACGCCACTACTAGGAGATCTCAGCCGAAGCTCTCGCCTCCTAGAGTAAGATCACACTGCCAGCAATAGTGCATAATTTTCAAATCTACTCTCGTAGGAATATCTAGCCGTAAGGATCGAGCCAACAGCTCCGTCGGAATCTCCGAGCTCCGAACGAGGGTAGTGGCGATGAAAGAATGACCGGCGCATGTGTCTATAAGTACTGCAACTATGGTGAAGTAGACACAAATCGTACCTCGTATCATCTCCGGAGCACCGTGGTCATAGGCCTCAACTGCCTGGAGTTGAGCTCTCCCCTGTCCACCTGCTCCCTGCAGTCAGGGTGGACCTCTTGGTGGTGGTGGCAGTAATATCTCGAATCGTCGTCCACCGCCAACTGCACAGTCAACTCCTTTTCCACGTCCGACTTCTCCCTGCGGACCGCCTAGATCGAATCTATGTCTCTACCTGGGTGGTCCCTAGACCATCTACTGATCATCCATACGACGGGTCAGACAGTCACGAGCCATGTGACCCTGCCCGCCGCATGTGAAACACTGCCCGCTCCTGGAATGTCTGTCTCTACTTCGGGTGCCCCGCACAACCGATCCTGAGTCATGCCATCATTCACCTTTAGGTCTGGTCCTCTTGGACCTCTGCGACATCTGTCTGTTGCCATCTGCAGAAGACTCCGCTATGTGATGACTGGTAGTGGGTCTCACTGCTGGTGTCTGCTCAGCAAGGAAACTCTCCACCAAGAGGGCTCTCTCTAACACCCCGCCTGCGTCGGGATGCTAAGTGAGATCACTGAAGCCCTGATCTCCTGCCCGAGTCCCTGCTCAAAGGTCCGGGCCCTGAAGAATGGGTCCCACACCATATCTGTGGAGTAGCGTGAGAGGTCAGTGAAACTCACTGAGTACTGAGCTACAGTCATGTTGCCCTACTGTAGATGAAGTAGCTCCTGTATGCGCACTGCGCGAAGAGTCGCTAGAACAAACTCTACCCGAAACAAGCTCTCTAACTCTACTCAGAGAAGCGTCACCTCGTCGTGGACCTGGAGCATCAAGTTCCACCATCTGTCCGCTGCTCCCTATAGAAGGATGGAAACAAGAATCACCTTGAGATCGGCCGGTGTCCCTACCAGTCGGAAAACTCTCACCACAGTCTCTAGTCAATCCTCATCCCCTTGCGGGTCCATCTCTCCCCTGAAACTGGGTGGCCTCTGGCGCTGGAACTCATGCAACACACTCAAGGGGCGTGCACCGTCTGCTGTTAGGGCTGGTGGCATCGGTGGCCCAACGGGGTGTGGTACCGCTGGTGCCTCCGTTGGAAAAGGGTCATGCACCGAGGCCTCGTCGCTTGGTAAACTATCTGTGCATAAAAATCTCGTAACTCTAGCCGGATGTCTGCGTGGAGGCATCCTGAAAAGAAACAGGTGCACTACGGTTAAAAGGTTATACCTGGTGAGCAGAACTGGTGAGTTTACTTAAAGAAAACTTTTGAAAACACACACGTAATCAGTATTTTCGTGCACTGAGTCAGAAATCAGAAGTCATGATCCTGGTGTATGGATACGTCAGCCGCCGCACCGACACTGGACTCCCTTAACTGAAAACCACACTCACTACACTTAACACTATTGTTTCATAGAAAAGATCAGAGTCCTAAGTTCTACGGTAGAACTGACTCCTCTGATACCAATTTGTCACAACCCGTCCCCCAGGGCCCGTGCCGTGACTAACCCCAAGCCCGTCTTCCATAGGCCAGGAGCTGGCGACTATCACCAAGGCGTATTACCTAAAATCGGGAAGGCATTTCCTTTATAACCTGCAAGCACACGTAACCAAGCACACAACAAGATATGAAAACACCAAGTAAAATTGTATAACAAAAGTGTGCTGAAAGTAAAAGGGGTCGGAATACAAGCCCAATAGTAAAGTACAAGAAACTGAAATTACAAGTACAACTGAAGAAAAAGGAAAACAACTACTAGATCATCCTACGAGGATCCTACCTGAAGGGTAGGTACAGATCGCCTCCTCAGCACTCCACGTCTGTCTGTCTCCTCCGCATATCGACACGTCGTATGGTCCACCTCCGGGTACCATCCAATCCTGGTACTCTCAGCCTCAGTCAGCACTTCCCGTCGTCTTCATCCAACACAACAAGGTGCGGGCATAGCCCGTGCAGGGGTGAGTATAATGATACTCAGTAGGGACCCCGATACCCTCAAGATCTCACAAAAATCCACCAAGGATAAACCACAAAGTAAGAAATCAACAGATAGCCCTACTTAGGTATATACCCATACAAACACCTAAGTTATCAAGTGATCCATCTCAATCATGAGGAAAACACAGAAAAACTGACTCAGCTCAACCAGGATTTTATTCTAGGGGTAGTATCAAGTAACAACCCCAATCACATTGTCGAAACCTCAGCTGCTGGAGAACTCATCCTATATCAAGTACAGTGGGCCTGTCGTGACATCAAGCGCACTTCCCACTAACCTTGGATTGATGAGGTACTCCTCCTGTCGAGTACCGTGGATCTGCCGCGTCACCAAGCGCGCTCCCCACCGTGGGTCTGCCGTGTCACCAAGCGCGCTCCCCCTCGTAGCCTGCGGAGGTAATCCTCCTGTCGAGTACCATGGGTCTGCCACGAAACCAAATCTCTCACCACCGTGGGTCTTCCACGACACCAAGGCACTCCCCACTGGGCTAGTAGGGTCACTCCGAGTCAAAACGGTCAGCAGTCGTCAGGTCTCAGCCAGCTACTAGGTCTTCACACTACGCTCGCTCGTCTCCGGAAGGATCCGCTCCACAAGCTACTAGTCGATACTCCAACTATCACGAAGTCCCACGAAGAAGTATCAAAAATGTCTACCACGTCTCAGGGGTCTCAACGTAATAGACGACGTGTCAATCAGATGCCCAGTTTGTGAGTTATTAGCCATTTAGTCCCGGGGGCCCAGTTGGATTCGTGCTCGATCCAACCTGACCATTTCCCATATCAAACCAAAACTCCAGTGGAGTATAATCAAAGGGACCATCTCGCTCCAAGATTTTCAGCGTTGCTGATGGTTCATCAAACAGACGTTCGGTGCCAAAGATATGGCCGAAGGAGCTTAAATGGGTTGTAGTGGGTCAGGGTCTGGTCCGACCCGGTCGGACTGACCCAGCCCGACTTGGCATGGTTCGACCCGGTTCAGGTCGACCCAGATCGACCTACTGGGTCAGGCCCGACCTGCTGGGAGGTCCGGCAGGCCGCGAGGGTTGCGAGGGGCCGCGGAGCCCACGAGGGGCCGCACGGGTGGCTCTTTAGATTGGGGTGCCGCGAGGGGTGCGGGCAGCTCGGGAGGCCGGGCGGCGCGAGCCGGGGTGGCTCGGAGGGCCGGCGGTGGAACAGT
This sequence comes from Viscum album, assembly GCA_963277665.1. NCBI lineage: Eukaryota > Viridiplantae > Streptophyta > Magnoliopsida > Santalales > Viscaceae > Viscum > Viscum album. The sequence continues at coordinate 1,502,327,582 of OY728119.1, read as the reverse complement.
TGGTTCGGGCGGCGAGGGGTGCGGCCGACGGGGGGCGCGGCCGGGGCGGCTCAGCCGGCAGGTGGCGCGAGCCGGAGCGCAGGGCCAGTTTGGCCCGGGGCAGTGCGGCGCGGCTGACGAGGCTGGAGCACTGTGGGGGCGGCGTGGGTCGCGGTGCCCGTGGGTGGCGGCGTCGTTGCCTCCGTCTCATTCATCGTCTTCGTCGTCTTCCTCCATTTCGAAGAGTACACAAAAGAAGAATGGCGAAGGGGTCGGGCCATCTTGGTTTGGCCCGCACCCTCCATGTTTAGGGTGGTAGCATTTGGCTCAACAAAAAAGAAGAAATATGAACTTCAAATTTTATAACCTCCGCAACGATTCTTTCCCAAACCGAAAAAGAAAAAAAGGAAAGTATTATCACAAAAATAAAACCCCCTACCTCGTTCGTTGACGTTGGCATGAGATGAAGTACGGACGTCGGTTCGCCGTGGATGAGTACGTCCCACGTCGGAAGTAGTCCCGAGGAAGAAGGTCGAAGGAGGTCGGTGTTCTTCGTTGGCGGAGTGTTCTTCGTTGGGGAGCGCATTCTTCGTTGGAGAACATGTTCTTCGTTGGAGAGCGTAATCCTCCAAGTGTCAGGTGTCGTGTCACTTACCAGTGCTTTGTCGCTTGGTGAAGCCGTCCCAAATCCTCCTCCCAAGCTCTATATATATAGGAGAGATGGAAAAGGTAGGTAACGATCATGGAATTTATGACGGTTCATTTATTAGGAACCTTTCTAAATTCCAACAATGTTGTTACTTAAATTTATAAGGGGGAAGTCAATTAACTAAGTTGGCACAATTAAAGGTATGTGTGTTGGCACAATTAAAGGTATGTGTGTTGGCACAATTAATGTGGAGGAAGTCAAGAGGCTCCTCCACATTAATGAGGGGGGTTAAGAGTTTCTCTCAATTAAAAGGGGGTTTAATCCCAGGTGGTCCCCACCACCATAACCTCTCATGGGAGGTTATGTTTCGGTGGTCCCCACACCTCAACTACCACATGGAGGTTTAGTTCCGGTGGACCCCACCTCCCAACACCCACATGTGTGTTGCAAATAAAAATAAACATGTCATACACTTTTATTTTTATTTAATTCTTACACGAAAAACCCAAAAACTAACTTTCACCCTCAACCAACTGTCGTCGAGGTGAAAGTATTCTTAAGCGAATACAGGCGCTGCGAGTTCAACGGTGCCCTCAGTTTTCAATTCCGAGCACCAGTTCAAAAGTTAGAAAACCCACTCGCACGTTTACTGAACTTACCCAAAATGAAGTTCAGAAATTAATTTCGGGCACTCCGGGCCTCGAAATAACGCGCCGTCAATTTTCACGGACTCGTAAAATTTCTGTATATTTTAAAAAAAATTACATGAAAATTCTGATTCTTTACTAGATTACCTTGAATAGAACAATCAATGTGTGTGGCATCCTGTGGAGAGATCTCGACCTACTGGTAATTAAAGTTGGGAGTTGGGATAGTTGGCAAGTTCGATCATAAAATTCTAGTGATCATAAATCATGTTGCGACCAACTTTGAAGTTGTTTTTCACTAAGAGACTTGGCCTACACTAGACTGGGCATACACACTCATTGGGTTAGATTCATGTTTGTACTAAGTATAATGATAAATTTGGTGAGGTTGGACTTGGAGGATTGGAGTGTTATAAAGGAGGTGATATTGCATTCATTCTCATTCCTAGACTAGGCTGTCAAAAATAACTACATAGATATATGAAGAGTTTTTAAACTCGACCTGCTTCATTCAGCTTTAAAGGGAAAGTTCGGTCTTGGGCCTTGAAAAGTTGTGGCTCATTGAGGAATTTGATCGAGAAATTGGTGTGCGAACTTCAAATGGTCTATAATCGGAGCATTGGTAAGAAACTATGGCCTCACCAAACCTACAAATAGAATAAATGTCTGAAAAAAAAATCAATTTCCTCAACTTGGCTTCAACGGTTCTTGAGATTCATTAGGCATCTCAATTTTTCCTAGATCCAAGCATCAACAGTGATTGGGAGAGTCTAGATTAGGTATATTTCTTTGGAATCCATACTTTAGGATTTCAGTTCTTCTAAAATCCAGGTCGTCAGCATAATCGGTGATCTTCCTCAGGTGTGGAAAGCTTTGGTAGAGGTTTAATTGGCTTTTTCATTCAAGTGTGGCTCGTATCAGTAATTAGCTCGGCTGGATTCGATGAGGAAGCTTCATATATGGTTCAGTCTTCATCGATGAGCATGGGACTCAACATCTTTAGTTTAGTGAGATTCGGTTTCTTTGGAATAGGTTGGCACACATGAGGGTTCTTCTCTATGCTTAGTGATGTAGAATAGAGGGGAAGAGGTGTAGCATTGGGTATTGTTCAAGCTTGTTCAGCCTCCCATGTATTTAGGATGGTTTGATTAATTCATTCCCGATAGGCTCAGTTCGGATTTAACTTCGAGTTGAGATGATCTCACGTTGATGGTGGTGCCTTGGATGGTAGAAGCAGGGAACCAAAGTAGATGGAGCGGTAGCATGGAGTATCAGTAGCAAATGATAAATAGTGATATAATAGTACCAATAGAAGAATGGACCGGAATCGTCTCCAGTTATGTTTTTAACTGGAATATCCAGTACACCATTCAGATCATAACACATGTCTGGTTATGTTTTGAGCTGTCAGATCGCTCTTCACAGTGATTCATTTGAATCGATCGTCCAGATGGATTTTCCCTTGCTTTTCCACTTGCGATTCAGGGTCGACTACTCCTCAGCCGTGACGATGACGACGAAACCCTGAGAGGTCGCCCTAAAATCTGGAGGTACGGTGACCACAACGACTCGAGCGACTACGAGAACAACAATGCCCGAATACTATAGCAGCTCGGGTGCAACAATGGCGACGAAAGCTTGAAATACTGCCCTAAAATCCGGCAGCACGATGACCACAAAGGCGTGGTTTTTTTCAACGACAACTGCTTCACTCCAGCGTGGTTTCATCTCACTGTGCGATAGAGATATTTTTACAAAAGAACATCAATGTCTGACGAAGGTGGTGTAACATAATTACAGTTGCCTAAATATGTATCTGTATTTCATTTCTGTTACGATTTATTATTTAGAACTTTTGTGTTATAAGATGTTTTCTGTAAATGTTCTCTGTATCAATTAATTTAGAATTTCATTTTTTTATGGTGTATCGTTCCTCATTGGACGTTCAAATGCAATGTCCCCTTGAGGTTTCTGTATGTTCCACTTTAACATGTACTAAATTTTCAATGCAGGTTCCACTTGAAATCATTTTGTAGTGTGGAACTTCCAGTTGTAATTCAAATAGAAATCCCAGTGGAACTCCCACTGGAAGTCACACTGGAAGGCCCACTGGAATTACTCCACTCAAAGTTCCACCTGGGACTTCCACCGGAAGTTCCAGGTGGACTTCCAGTGGGACTTCCAGTGCGACTTCCAGTGGGACTTTCAGTGGAATTTTAAAATAATAAATTCAATCATTTTTACAATAAATATGTGTCACAAATGAAATGAATATTTGTTTTTAAATTTCCATAGGAAGTCCCACTGGAAGTTCCACCAGAAGTCCCACTAGAAGTGCCACTGGAACTGCCACTGGAAGTTCCAGTGGGACTAGTAGAACTTCCAGTGGCTGTGGGAATTCAAGTGGGACTTCCAATGGTAGTTCCAGTGGGAATTCCAGTGGCAGTTCTAGTGGCACTTCCTATTGGACTTTGAGTGGGACTACCAGTCCGACTTCCAGTGGTACTTTCAGTGGAATTTTCAAATAATAAATTCAATAATTTTTACAATAAATATGTGTCACAAATGAAATGCATATTTGTTTTAATTTTCCACAAGAAGTCCCACTGGAAGTGCCACAGGAAGTCTCATTGGAAGTGCCACTAGAACTGCCACTGGAACTTCCAGTGGAAGTTCTAGGGGGACTAGTAGAACTTCTAGTGGCTGTGGTACTTCAAGTGGGACTTCTAGTGGTAGTTCCAGTGGGCATTCCAGTGGAACTTCCTGTTGGACTTCGAGTGGGACTACGAGTGTGACTTCCAGTGGGACTTTCAGTGGAATTTTCAAATAATAAATTCAATCATTTTTACAATAAATATGTGTCACAAATTCAATGCGTATTTTTTTTAATTTTCCACAGGAAGTTCCACTGGAAGTGCCACAGGAAGTCTCACTGGAAGTGCCACTGGAACTTCCAGAGGAAGTTCCAGGGGGACTAGTAGAACTTCCAGTGGTTGTGGGACTTCAAGTGGGACTTCCAGTGGTAGTTCCAGTGGGCATTCCAGTGGCAGTTCCAGTGGAACTTCCTGTTGGACTTCGAGTGGGACTTCCAATGCGACTTCCAGTGAGACTTTCAGTGGAATTTTCAAATAATAAATTCATTCATTTTTACAATAAACATGTGTGACAAATGCAATGCGTATTTGTTTTAATTTTCCACAGGAAGTCCCACTGGAAGTCTCACTGGAAGTGCCACTGGAACTGCCACTGGAAGTTCCAGTTGGACTAGTAGAACTTCTAGTGGTTGTGGTACTTCAAGTGGGAATTCCAGTGGCATTTCCAGTGGGCATTCCAGTGGCAGTTCCATTGGCACTTCCTGTTGGACTTCGAGTGGGACTTCCAGTGCGACTGCCAGTGGCACTCCTTATGGCACTTCCAGGGGGACTTCTAGTGGGACTAGTAGGACTCCCTATTGAAGTTCCAGCGGAACTTCCACTGAAGTCCCAATATAACTTGAACTTTTCCTACCTTCCATACTATAATTTTGTGGATGACCCCAATAATTCCTTAATTTCTATTTTCAGGTGTGCATTTTAGGTCAAATTTGACCTCCTTACAAAGACTTTTTCAGGAAATAAAATATCAACTGAAATATGGTCATAGAAATGCTTTGCGCACTACTCCATTTTGGAATATGTTTGAAGCATTCATATCCAATACAGTAACAGCATCAGATTGAAAAAAATTTGATATTTCTGTTATGTATGTATTGGATAACGACAATCCTTCAACAACTGCTTTCTGATTCGATGGAGGGGAAAGACATTTCTCTGAAGCTGATATCCAAAGGATATTTGTAATAACCAAAGGTGAAATAGAACTGGATGACTCCTACTCGTTCAAACTAACGAAGGCATCATTATATTTATGGATATTTCAAACTGGTGTCAATTTGTTGACACAAAAGGCAATAAAATCGGCCCTTTTGGAAGCAATAAAGGGAGATGAAGAACCCGATCATCTTGACACAACAAAACTTCTATGTTTATACACATGTGCAACTTTTTTTTCCTTACTACAGGTTCTTACCTAAGTTGGGGTTTTATCAATTTTGTGAATACTTCAAGAGACATGAGAACACTAAAGTGGTCTCGTGCAATACACCAACAGTTGATGAGATCAATTAAAGAATTTCACACGCACCGTGAAAGGATTACGGGGGGAAATTATCGCTTTACTGGTAAGGATTGTTATTTATTTTCAATTCAATGTATAATAAACTAGTCATATGCTTCTTGTTATTGTAGTATTGGTATTGTGAAGAAAGTGGACTAGTGAAAGGGAATGGACAAATAGCTAATCCACCTTTCACAAAGTGGAGTCTGTCTGATTTTGATGCTACTTTAAATAAATTGAAGATTCATCAAGTTCCAACTGCAGAGGAGCCAACAATGGTTATGGAAGCTTCTTTTGGATGACAGAAAAAGGGTATTCTAGAGAAGGACAGAATAAAAGTAGAAATAAATGAGCCAGCAACAGTTATGGAAGATTCTGTTGGACACCAGGGACAGGGAGAACCAGAGGACGACATAATTAAAGTTATTACAAAAGAAAATTCGTCCCTAAGATGAAAAATTCATAAAATGGAAGCAATTATTAAAAAGCAGACCGAAAAAATTAAGACTGAAGTAGTTAGTAAAAGAAGGTAGTGCTGAAAGGAGTCATTCAATAAAGGTGGAAACCCGGACAGATAGTACAATTGAACCTGAAATGTAGCAAGATCCTTCTGAAAAACCCGCTTTTCCGCCCAAAGCAGAACAATAGAAGGAAAGCCAGAAAGTAGGAGCCGGGATTAAGGAGCCTGCAGAACAACTACAAGAAGATGATGAACAGACAACACCTGTACATCAAAGCAGCCAACAGACAGAAACCGAGAGTCACCAAAAAAGATAAATGATTAGAAATTTCAAGTCCAGAGTGAGGAAGAAGAAGAAATTAGATTCCGCTTTTCAGTATCAAACCCGATACACAAGACGAAGAACAACAGCAAGCCAAAAAAAAGTCAACAGAAGAAGAAACTCAGCTGGAAAAACCAATTGACATAGGCTGTGTTTCAATGAAAACAGAACAAAGAAAGGCTATCAGAGGTCTATCCAGAATACCTAAATGGGTAAGGCAGAGTAAACGGCTGCAGAAAAAATACTACGAGCAGTTGGAAAAGATTCTCCAAATGGAACCAGTCTGGTATGTCTGCCCTTAATTTCAAGGATTTCAATTCAATTCCCCTGAACTGTATTTGCTTTCTTATACATTATTGTGTTTATAATGTAGTCAATATGTTTGGGAAGCTGAAAACGGCTTGTATTCAGTTGTAATAGATGTCATTTTCCAACTTTTGACAAAAAACATGACTAGTAGCCGGGTGAGCCTAATTTAAAAAAGCTTACTGTAAAGTAATATTCAATTAGTCTCACATCCGCCATTGTTTTTTTATTGATATCAGGTTATAGATGCCTATACTCATATTATCATTAAAAAGTTTCAAATAGGGAAGATGGCTGGAATTTTTGATAATAAATCAACAATGATTACTAGTGTCGCATTAGTAAGTCTATTATTATCTATGTTCTTGAATTTTTAAAGATAGTAATTGATATTTTGCCTCACTATACTCATTTTTTAGAGCATTATATCCGGGAAAAATAAAAATTTGAAAAATGTTTGGTTGAGAATCCCATAAAATATGCAATGAAGTTGAATGGAAAAGTCTTCATCCCCATCAACACAGATAATATTCATTGTACTTTGCTTGTCTTTGATATTGAAAGAAAACATTTCTACTACTATAACTCCATGCAGCCTCACATGGGTCCTGCTGCAATTGATTGTTACCAACAAGATGCTCTCCAAATGGTAAATTCTATCCTCTTCGACATCTACTACATTTTCATATACATGAACTAACTCATTACAATTTATACAACAATTTTAGAAAACATTTATTGAACAAGTCATCAGACAATGGAATCCTGAATATCTAGAGATGACTGTTGCAGTGCTTCCATTTATAGTGGAAGATAGTCCCCAACAGGGGGATGCAACATTAGATTGTGGGGTAATTGTATGTTATCTAATTGAGAAGCTGGATAAGGATCAAGGTTATAACAAGACCCTATCGAAAAAAGAAGTTGATGACATGCGCCTGTATATGGTGCACTGTTTCCTGACAGACCCTACATACAGTTGGAATGAAACATCATATAGAAGCAGGATCTGTCTTGTGGAAACAGTACAACCAGAATGAAGAACATGTAAACTAGTCCGAGACAATGGATGAATTGTTCTGTTATCATTTTCACTGTGTTGGGAATATTATGTCCTTTCTTATGAGGGGAACCATTTTATTTTCAGGGATTTTATTTGGTTTTGTTTTTATATTTAATGATCGTAATTGCTACTAGTAAGTGGATGATTCACACTTTAAGGATATTATCTTTACTATTTGCGAGTTAAGTTTTTCCAACATCTGGAATTCATCAGAAATTAGAAATAAGCATGTCCTTTTCTTGAATGAAGCATTTTGAGGACCGGCATTCAGCAACTTCCACAACTAGCTACTCTAATAAACGTGACTGAGCTTTGTAACACTGTTGGAGTTCCCCTTCAAGATTTTCTGCCTTTTCTTTCCATTCAGAAACCTGAAGAACATAAAAAAAGAACTTCTAGCAAACATATCTCTATTAAGTGTCCCTAACACACACAAACGCAGACATACACATACATATAAAGGGAATTAGGCTCCATTTATTTCAGCTTAAAAAATAAGTTATTTTGTGGCAAAACCAGTTTTCTGCTTATCCCATAAAAAATAAAATTAATGCAGTTCTGCTACATTTGATGACAGATAATTTTCCTTGTTTGTAATCTGCTTGGAAGTTGGAAGGGTCACCCTTAAAAGTTTTAGGATTCCTCTTGATAATTTTACTAATTTTTAAGATAAACAAATAAAAATAACAGCACATGCATGTGAGAAGTGAAGGCATGTGCATGTGATGCATGTGCAGCGATTATCAGAAATGCAGGAACTGGCAATGGCATCAATGGATTCAGGAGACAAGAAGATGCAGGATGCGTGAAGTTAGTTAATTTTTAATAACAAAGAACCATGCCTCATGGAGATAGCCGGAAAGACTTCCAAAACTTCTTCCCATTTTTTATTCTTGTTTCAAGTATTCTGGATTTCTTCATCAAAATTCAAGAACCTAGATTTATCACATCCTCACAGAACAAATGCATACAAAATTGTATAACTTGGATTTATCTCATCTTTATAGTTCCAAATAGAAAAAATGCATACATCACATTTACAATTTCGTGAAGTATCTCAATCCCACTGCCAATCCATTACAACCAAAACTGGATACAGGCTATAGGTTTTTCAACCCAGTCATTACAATTTAAAAAACTACTCCCATCCAATGTTGTCTACACTGCTCGGCCTCTTCCAATGCTATCCCAGCAATCTACCTCCCAAGATGAAGTTCCAAATTGGTAGACAAGTCTTCCTGCAATAGAAAAAGTACAGAATTACAAACGGTTATGGAAAAGAATGATCATAAAAAATTACATGTGAAACTGTTTTTCTAGATCGAACACAAAAATATGATCTTGCTTGCTCCTTGACTCCCTGTGTGCAAACAATAATGATATCAGATAACATATTGACAATAAATAACTGGACTTATAAATGAAATGCATCATAAAATGAAATCATACAGTCATCATAGCAGTAGGAATTTTTTTTATTCAACTATTTCCCCTTTCGGCAGCCATTGTCTAAAAAGCTTTTCAATCTATCTCCCCCTTTCCTGTTTGGTTTCTTTTTAAAAGAAGCCTTTCTAAAAATTTTGTCTGAACTAGCACAACCATTAACTTTATCCACTGATGTATTTATGATAGAAAACTCTTTTGCAAAATTACTGAAATTTGAGAAGGCGATGTCATAACCCGCATCTGTCTCACAAGCTACAGTAATTAACTTCATTCTCATTCATGCTAAATCTTTGTAAAGTTTTGCTACAACTGATTTTCTATCAGCATGTACCTCAACAGAAGATCCTTCGAACATCACAATATTTATAGCCAATCGGGTCCATCTACCCAAAATATATTTTTCAGGTATTTCTCTCACATCAAGCCGATCAATTTTTTTTAAAACATGACAACAAAGATACCCAACAGACTCGAACTTTCGACAAGAACATTCAACAACTTCATTTGAAGCTTCATATGATACACAGAATTGATCTTCACAACAAACCATTCCAATAACATAATTGAATTGAACTCCACTTTCAATACAAGATATCAAAAAACAAGCACCAACCAATTGATATTCATGCTGAAATAAGTCAAATAATTTAGGTGTATATCTAGTAGAAACTTGGCACATCAATGCATGGTAAGGGTAAAGATTACGAGGCAACTTCTCCCGCATCTCAAATTCTATCTTTGTTTCACGATACTGATTTTTTCCCAACAAGCGCTCAAACTGCTTAAAGAAATCAACAACAATTAACTTTCGATGAACATAATCTTTAATAAATCCATTAAAACTTTCACTTAATTGAGTGCTGCGAATACCCAATGTTAAAGCATCTTTCAAATAGCAATGCACCCACTTTTCTCGCAATACAAAAACATCATCTAGCCACTACGATTTCCCATCCCCATATTCTACTCTAAGGGAAGACCACTCCTTATCAAACTGAATTGCATCATGGTATTTGAACATACACTTCTTAAATCTAGTTAGAAAACTAGATCCATCTTTCATCCAATTACCTAAATGCTTAATGCCATTTTGCATCAAATGCCACGAACAAAGGCAATGTCAAGTTCCCACTAAAACTATAGAAATGGATTTTCCCATTGTCGCATCTTGATCAGTAAAAATAGTTTGAGGACTCTTCATGTGATGCACCTGTAAAAATTTCTAAAACAAGCAAGAAAACGAAGTCACTGTTTCATCATATAACAAAGATGCCCCAAAAACAACAATCTACCGATGATGATTGAAACCCAAAAAAACACCTAACAGCATGTACTCTTTATTAGTGATAAAAGTGGTGTCAAACACAACAACATCTCCAAACAACTCATAATCTGTTCTCATTTTTGGATTAGCCCAGAAAATATTACTAATTTTACCATTCATGTCAAACTGCATAGTATAAACAAATGATGGATTGTCTTGACTTTGTCTTTCCAAGTATTCTAACATGCAACATGCATCACCATGAAGCAAATCTCTTTCCCATTTAGATCTTAAAAAATTCAACTGATCAACACGTGTGTACCCAATAACATCTTGCCCTCCTGCAATAGCTACCGCCAATGAGAAAGAATCATTTGGTTTAATACCCGCAGAAGCATTCACATCTAACTCAGCTGCTTGTGCTTCTGTTATTTTTCTTTGGGACCTCATCATATGAATTGATTCAGGCATGTGCAAGGGATGATTATTCTCTTCAACAAATATAGTACATGCATATTTCCCAGAAGACAATAAACTAACCCCCATTATAGCAAGGCAACCTGTACGTGTCTCAGCTCGAGGAAATTTCACCATGCTATCATGTTTGTCAATCTTCCTATGACCTTCTTTGCTAAATGCATAAAGTCTTGATGTGACAATTGATTTATCCTTTCTCCTTTTATTAGAGTATTGTCGGCATACACTGAAGCCATTTACTCCCCCATATGTGACATAAAAAAATTATGCTTCATCAAGTGACTTGAATGTCATCCCTACAACTGGTTTATTACAAGCTGCTACAACATCCACATCAACATGAACAATATTGCAACACCCTGCAACAAAAAAAAATACTTCAAGAAAAGTACATTAACTTTATAGTAGGATTTAATCCATTGGAAAATGTATAAACTATATGAACAGAACTATAACTAAATAAAAATTATTACAAATATATATATGTACATAATAAAAATTATTTTTCTGAAATTATAAATAAAAAATATATAAAATATATTTCCCACCGGAAGTTCCACCTGGAACTCCCACCGGAAGTTCCCCTGGAAGTTCCCCTGGAAGTTCCACTGGCACTTCCAGTGGGACTTCCAGTGCCAGTGCCTGTGGAACTTCCAGTGGAAGTGCCAGTGGAACTTCCAGTGGAAGTGCCAGTGGAAGTGCCAGTGGAACTTCCAGTGGAACTTCCAGTGGAACTTTCGGTGGGACTTCCAGGTAGAACTTCTACTGGAACTTCCACTGAAAGTTACAGATATATATGAAACAAAATTGTAACTAAATAAAAATTACAATATGATTATTTTTCTGAAATTTTAAATAAAAAAACTTATAAATATATTATCCAGTAGAAGTTTGAGTGGAATTTCTAGTGGAAGTTTGGGTGGCACTTCAAGTGGGACTTCCCGTGGGACTTCTAGTGGAAGTTCGGGTGGTACTTCCAGTGGAACGTCCAGTGGAAGTTCGGGTGGGACTTCCAATGGAACGTCCAGTGGAAGTTCTAGTGGAACTTCCAGTTGAACCTCCAGTGGAACTTCCCGTGGAACCTCCCGTGGCTTTCAGTGGAACTTCCACTGCCAAAACAACTGAAAGTGCCGCAATGCAACAAAACTATATAGCACGACAACTTGCAGTGGAAGTTGGAGTGGAACATACAATGGAACACCCAGTGGAACGTCCGGTGGAACATCCAGTGCAACGTCCAGAGGAACCTCTATGAGACATCAAGACGAACTTGGACAACAAATGGAAGTTTCACTGCAAACAACTGGGAAAAAACCTAGGCAAAAACCACCACTGGAAGCGCCGCAATGGATCAAAACATCGTTCGACAGATTTACAACAAAACCAACCAAAAAGGAAATCAAATAAACTCGCCCGCAATACCTTCATCGCTATCCATTATAAGAAGAACTTTGAAATCTCGAACGAGTGTCTCTCCCTGCCCGAACGTCAAACGAAAATGCACCAGAGCGCCGCAACGCCACCCTAAACAACTCTCGCCCTGCTTGAACCTCAAACTCGTCGCGCGGGCTGCCCGAACGTCGAATGAAAATGCACCAGAGCACCGCAACTCCTCCCTACTCCGATACTGCGCCTACTCCGCAATGCCGCAACACCAAATCCCTGGCACGCGTGCCGCACGTGCTAAATTTCGGCTTTGAGATGAAATTTCCCTCCATTGCCTCAGGCGGACCGGATGATGCCACCTATAAAAAGAACACATGTTACAATCCCCCCATATCACCGAACCATCCTGTAAAAGGGGGTACTGGAGACGATAAAAAGCGTAGAAGAATCTAATGGTAGAAGGCATTTTCCTTTCTTAATGGTAGCATAATTTTTAAATGGTGGTAGATAGGGGTCATGGTACCAGTAGCAAGTCCACACAAGTAAGGTTGTAGGTAGAATGGTTTTTCACAAACATTAGTAGTGGAGCAGTACTGGTAGTAATGTAATTCTTTGGGCGGTAGAAAATCACCGATAACAGACTGGTGGTAGCAGGCTAGCGGTAACAGTAATGGTAGTAGGCTTCTGCCCTCTGATGGTTGCATAATTTTTTGATGGAAGCATCATGGTGGTAGTAGATAGATACAATCTTCAAAATTCACAGAAACAATTTTTTTAGTGCAGTCACATTCCAAATTAATTTCAAATGAATAAAAACAAATGAAAATCAAATCAACTACCCCTCAAGTTGAAATCCGAACTTATTTTTTGCCAATTTAAATCAGATTTCACAATAAATTTTTAGTATATAATTTTAAAAACATATTAAAAAAAGTCCATATTATCATTTCACAATTATTTTTTAAAATAATTTCTACTTATGGATTTCCATTAAATTAAAAAAATGAGTAAAATGATTAAAACTCGAAATTAAATCCATTAAACATTTAATTCCATATTGAATCGAATCAAACAATTAAAAATCAAAATCAAAATTTAGCTTCTCAGTTAAATTCCAAAATTGAATCAATCATTAAATTCCACATTTTAAGCCATTTTCAATTAAATTAAAAATTCAAAAAAATCAAAAAATGAATTAATTACCAGGTATTTGAATTAATTGAGGGGTACTTTTCAATGAAAAACAAACATTTTTTTCAAATTTTCATCTCACATCAATCCCCCACACTTGAAATATTGCACAGTGAGGAAATTTTTATCATTGAATTACAAAATTATGATTGTCCTACCAAACTTCAAATACAAAAATCAGAATTGAAAAAGATTAAACAATTTATCCACTAAGAGGTCATGACTCCTATGTAACTTTCAAACACTATTTTACTTCAATTCAGATTCAAATTCTAGTTCCATGAGTGACATCGATTGATTCGAGTGGAATTAAATTTTCAACAAGTAACACTTCCATTTATACCTCATTCATAAGATTTCTAAACTAAATTTTATTTTCACACTTGCTTTATACTTCTTAAATGACATTTTTAGAAGTAAACTGACCCTTTTTCATCTTGGTTCAATATTACCCTCACCTGAATGAATTCATTTTTGACAATTAGGAACTTTATTATTGTTGTTGTTGTTGTTATTATATTTTCCCCATCCATGTATGTGTCAGGCATTGTGAAGAGCACTTATTGAATATATACTAATGGATTTAACTCACACACCCAGTGCTAATGTCTCAGAGATTCATTGTGAGATCCCAATTTCTCATTTTACTCCATGATCAAAGAACTTATCTGAATGTATTTTAGGGAGACTCCCTAAGGTGCTATTAAATCACAAAGGTTAGGTTAATCAAGAATAAGTTTGAAATTCTAGTGACCACATGTTATAAATATGATTCTATAAAGATATTTTCAATTTTTACTCCATTTCCCTAGTCCTCAAACAAAATTTCCATAAAACAACGGTTATGTCCACTCAAAAATCATTCAAAATTAGTAATTCATAATCAATGTATTCCTCAGATCTAGAATGGTACTTTAATTAGGCAGGACAACATTGAGGTTCAATTTCATTTCATTATTTATTTATTTACTCTCCAAAAATCTAAAACTAGAAACATACAGAAACTATGTACAAATTCCAAAAAACATATTTGGTTTTTTGTTTATTTTTTGTTTGTTAGGATAAAGACTAAACAGAAAAATGGTATTTACACCCTAAACTACTTTCACCCTCTCCCCCACAATTATATTAAACACAATTCTATTTAATCACAGCTTGATTTTTTTTCTAGAAAATTTATAATTAAAAACGAGTTTCTAGAAAAATGTAGAGGTAAGAGACAACTTGGGTTTTCTTCATTTAATGGTAGAAAGTAGGCGTTTGGACTCCTCCATGGGTCCTTTCCAAGGATATTTATAAAAATGATTCATCTTCCGGTCATTCACTTTGAAGGGCCTATGATTGAGCTCCCTAGATTTCCATTTCACCAAATGGAAAAATATTCGTCACTGTTTAAGGTCCATTCCATTTAGAACAATTTTTACCAGACATTGAATTCATTCTTGAAGAGCACAACAACAATTTATCTCTAATTTTAAAATATCATTTTTAAATGAGTCTGCCATGGATAGACCTGTATTTCTCCTTATACACCAAGGAATTATCATAAGCTTCTCTTCTCAATTTCTCCAGTTCCATCATCTATAACTTCCTATGTTTTCTAGCTTTTCCAGACTTTAGGTTAACTCCTTTGGCATCCCAATATGCTTTATTCTACAACTTTAAAGGAAATTCATTATATACTTCAAGGAAGGAATATCCCAAGTGAGATGGGGGGAACTTTAGTTCGAAGTCAGGTGAGTTTTCTAGTGATGACTTTAATTTAGTGTTACTCATACTTGCAACCTGCACTGGTAATATAGAGCTATTAGTAGCTAGTTTGAGTAAATTATCTGAATATTTCTGACCAATCTCTTCAAGATATTCAATGCAAAAAACATATTCCATATTAAAATCATTTTTAAAAATAGATCCAGTATTAAAATCCTAAGATTCCAAATCCTCTCTTAGTATAATTTTTTAATCCAAAATTCCAATTTCTTCTTTAAAAAAACATGGAAATTTAAAATGGTACATAATAAAAATAGTTTGTTCCTCATGAGGGTATTTCATTGAATCAAGTATGTTAATATCCATAGCATGTTCACCAAAATTCATGGAAAGGGTCCCCTAATTAACATTTATTATTGTTTTGGTAGTCTTAAGAAACAACCTACCTAAGATTACAAGGGAATGAGTCTTGCTTTTTTCTTCCTCTATGTTTATAATATAGAAGACATTAGGGAACAAAAAACCTTGTGCACTCACCAAAACATCTTGAAGTACACCTACTTAGTTGGCAATGGCTTAGTTGGAAAACTGCACAACCACTCGGATGGGTTTTGGTTCTCCGATCTGTAGAGAATAATAAACTAAGTAAGGCATTTCATTAATTGATGCTCTTAAATCATATAATACATTGGAAAATTTAATCTCACCAAAGGTGCATGGGATAGAAAAGATACATGGATCTTGAAATTTTTGGGGTATTTGAGGGGTTACAAGTGCAGAAATATTTTTTACTTATTCACACCTTTTCATTCTCTTGCAATCTTATCCCCCTAGTCCACATGTATTTAATGAATTTTGCATATCTTTGAATCTAGCAGATGATGGCCAATAAATGGATGCTGATTTCCACTTTTTTGAAGACTTCAAATATCTCTTGTTACAATGATTCTTCATTGGTTTTCTTTGGTGCATGCATCCTTACAGAGAAGGGAGGTTGGTGGTTGATATGGATCTTCTATTTTGGCTTTCCCTTTATTTTTATTCATAGGGGTGTTTCCACAAGAACTTATTCTTTAGGTTCTTTTCGAGGGGTAACTTCTTCAAGTTTAGTGGGTTTTCCATTTCCATATCCTTCTCCATATGGTGAATCTTCACTTCTTTTCAGCTCCTAGACACTCTTTAATGTAATAAAACTAATGTCCCCTATAGGGTTAAGAATGGATGAGGAAGGAAGCTTACACAAGCCATGGTTTTTTAATTCATTGATGGTAGTTAAAATCTCGTCGTTGGACCTCACAGGTTCTTTCATCAGTTCCTCCATTGAGGGTTCTTGAGATTGCCTCAGTTGATAAATTGTAAAAGGTTGAGAGTTCTGTCTTTGAAAGGATAGTGGCTGGAATGTTTGTTGGAAACCTTACTAAAAGGGTGGTCTCTAAAGTTGTTGGTATCTGGATATGTATTGCGTGTTGGAATACTCTCGACTTCCTTGATTGTAGCTTGGATACTACTGGTATGGTCTTTGGTACATGGCTTCACAGTTTTCCTGAACTTTAGAGAAACCATCGGTGTAGTGTTCTAGGGATTGACAGAGTTGGACGCCCCGAGGGGGTGTGAGAGGTGATGTTCCATGCACTTTGTTCAAAGCTAAATTTATCACAATAGAGGTTAGTTAGTCAATTGTTTTTTCAAGTATTGGGGAATTGGAACTGTTTACCTCATGTACTCCCCTTGTTGTAGTTCTTATAGAAAATTGTTGCGAATTATGGGAAATCTTTTCAAGCATCTCTCCGACTTTAGCAGGGGATTTGTTGACCATTGCTCCTCTAGTGGAAGCATCCAAAAGGTTCTGATTGCTATCCATCAATCCTTGGTAAAAAGAATATCAGTAAATGATTCTATTCACATGGTTGGTGTTGGTAGAAGTATGTTAACCCCTTGAATCTCTCTCAATACTCATAAAGGGTATCTCCGCTACATTTTTTGATTGATTGTATCTCCTTACTCTGTCGGACACGCCTTGATGCAGGGAAATACTTCTCGAGGAAGGCTCAGTGCAATTCATCCCGGGTAGTGATCTCTTTGGGATAAATGTTGCAGAGCAACTCCTTTGCCAATCCTTCAAGAGAGAAGGGAAATGTCATCCACCTAATCCGATTCTCGGTGGCCTCTCTATGTTTGAAGCCATTATAGACTTCTCCAAATGCTCACAGATGCCTGTTGGGGTCTTCTCGAGACAAAACATGAAACTTAGGCAGGTGACTTAGCATTCTAGTTTTAAGATAACAGGCCTATTGTTTATTCATTTGTAACTTATTCATTTGTAACTTCCAGTTGTTGCTATTGAAATTAGGTGCATACAGTTCTCTTAAAGTTCTATTCAATTGAGCTTGATTATCTTTAATATTTTTGTTTCCTAGCAACGATGCCAGGTTTGATGAGTCTCTTGTCATGGGGCGCTCAACAAAATAATTTTTGAACCCAAGTAAAATGTAGTAGCAGTGGGACTCAGGCAATCTCTAGACAGGAAAGTGTTGTGGGTGTGCTATGCTTTTATTTGGTGGGTTTAGCATGTGAAAATAGTTTGTGAAATTGAACTGGATTGGTTTTAAATTCGATTTTAAAATAAATGGCCTAACCTCAGATATCTCCTTACCTTTCCTATTAAATCATCATTCCAATTTTTACTCCCCTATTTTCTCTCTAATCAAGTGAAATATCACTCTATTACCCTCACTTGGAAATTTTAGTTTAATCGAAGGGATGCAATGAATAGTGCGACCTCCAATCTCCCCTAGCCCAATTATCAAAGATCTCCAATTACCCTTGAGTCAACCCACTGCTCATGATTGAAAGAAATGGAGAAGACCTAAGTGGTCTGTGTGCGATTCAGTGAAGAAGGGAAGATAAATTCAAAATGTAGGAAATGAGGAAATATCTCAATGTCTATATAGTTTGAATGAATCCAGATTATAATAGAAGAGAATAAACTATTAAAATACAGGATTCATTAACAAGGGATAATGAGTGTCTCCTCAGCTTAGCTACTAATGACGTAGTGTGCCATAAGCAGAGTTATTATAAAAAAGAAATTAACAAAAGTAGTAAACAGTAGCTTGATCGAGTGATTGCAGATCATCCTCCGAGAGAGAGAAAGAGACCATGCCTCGACATTAGTGAATAGTTCTCCATTTATAGAAGAATGGTTGGAGTTGTTTGGCATGCTTTGAAATTCACCACGTGAGTACCATGGGTTCCTTCCACTCTTTTAAGGGACTCCAAGAATGTTCTTGTTTTTAGTTTCGAGCAGTGTCTTCTTCATCATTGGATGATCTACATGTGTCAAGCATCCAAGGCATGGATGTATTCAGTTGGGGGCATCTTCTCAAATTCTCCCAGCTTGGAAATTCCTTACATAAGAGTTCAGTGCCATCAATAACAATCCTGGAGGATGTGCTTTGGTGCATCGTGACAATTATGAAAGTCATGCTTTTGTTTTGTGTGATCAGGTGGAGATGATTATGCACGTCCAAGCTCTTGGAATTAAAACAGAATATGGGATAAAAAATTATGTGGGCCCAAGTGAAATGGGATTGGGCTTGTACGTCACTACTTTTGTGCTGTCCTAGCACCTGGAGTTGTGACTTCATTGGAAAGCCGAGAATACGTGTTGATCTCGATCTCCATGGTGTCAGTTTTGCAAGCTTCTTATTGACCTGCTGGAGCTTGTCTTGAACGGAGCAACCAAGGTGCTGGCATCCTATGAAGAGAACTCGGCCTGCTAGTAATTGGAGTTGGGAGAGTTGGCAAGTTCGACCATAAAAATTCTAGTGAGCATAGATCATGGTGAGACTGACTTCGAAGTGATTTTGGACTGAGAAACCGGGTCGGCATTGGACTGAGAATATACACTCATGCTTGGGTTGGATTCATGTTGGTACCAAGTACAGTGGTGAATCTGGTGAGGTTGAACTTGGAGGATTAGAGTAGTGCAAAGGAGGTGATGCTGCATTTGAGCTCATGCTTGGATTAGTCTCTCAACAGGCGCAGCATGGATGCATAAAGGGTGCTTGAACTCGGCCTGCTCCATTTGGCTTCAAAGGGAAAGACAAGTCTTGGGCCATGACAAGCTATGGCTCATTGGGGGAATTTGATCGAGCAATTGGTGCGCGGCCTTCAACAGGTATACAACCGGTGCACTGGGAAGAAACCGTGGCCTCGCTGAACCTGCAAAATGGAACAAACGGTAGCCAACAAACGTAATTTTCTCAAGTCACCTTCGGCGATTCTCAGGCTTCATTAGGTGTCACAATTCTTTATAGATCCAAACATCAATGATGCTTCAGTGAGTTCGACTTAGGTAGTTTTCTTCGGCTTCCAGAATTTGGGATTTCAGTTCTTCAATCTAGGTCGTCGGCATCATCGGTGATCTTCCTCAGGTGCGATGAGCTTCGGTGGAGGCCCGACCGACTTCTCCGTTTAGGCGCGCCTGACATCAGCAATCGGCTCGGCTGGATTCGGCGAGGAAGCTTCGGATCTAGTTCGGTCTTCATCGGTGAGCATGGGACTCGACATCTTCAGTTCGGCGAGCTTCGGTTCTTCAGAACAGGGAGGCGCGCTCAGGGGTTCTTCTCCATGCTCGGTGGCGGAGAGCGGAGGGGAAGAGGTGGACATTGGGTATTCTTCAATCTTGGTCGGCCTCCCATGGCTTCGGGCGGGTTCAGTTTGGATTCGACTTCGATTTGAGACGCACGCACGTTGACGGTGGTACCATGGAAGGTAGAAAGAAGGGAACAGAAGCAGATGGAGCAGTAGCATGATTCTCTCTTTAAAAACTTCCAGTCTGCAAAATTCAAATGAACAATTTTTTTAGTGCTCTTGCATTCCATATTAATTCCAAATGAATAAAAACAAAAGGAAATCAAATCAAGAAGAAATCCAAACTCATTTTCAGCCGATTTAAATCCTATTTTAAAAAGCACAATAAATTTTCAGTGTATAATTTTGAAAACATTTTCAAAAATTCCAGATTGTCATTTCACAAATCTTTTTTTAAAAATTTTACTAATAGATTTCCATTAAATTCAAAAGGTGAAAAAAAATATTAAAACTCAAAATTAAATCCATTAAACATAACTCCATATTGAATCAAATTAAACAATTAAAAATCAAAATCAAAATTTGGATTCTTGATTGAATTCCAAAATTGAATAAATCATTTAAATCCATATTTTAAGCCATTTTCAATTAAATTTCAAATTCACAAAATATCGAAAAATGAATTAATTTCTCAATATTTGAATTAATTGGGGGATGCTTTTAAATGAGAAACATACATTTTTTTTTCAAAATTTCAGCTCATATCACATGTCGCATCACCAATTGCCTCTGATGCCAAACATTAAGAATTCTAGACATCCACCGGATCCAAACAATATCCAGAGAGGAGATCCTTTGAAAATAGAAATCATTCCAAAACATCCAAATAAACCAAGCTAGGACATAGGCCTCCTGACCCAATTTCTTCTAGTAAGTTGAAATCAACCAAATATCGTTTAACTTAAATTCATTCATCAGATCTAACATTGGGCAAAAAGAAATATCCCACTTCTTCTAAATATTGACCTCCTTTGCACACCCAAAAATCACATGCATCATCATCTTCAAGCTCTCTTACTAATGAGGGCCCTGAAAATTTGAGATAATAAGCCTACTGAAGAAAAGCTCCATAGTGGGAAAGATAACTTTGAACATCTTCCACCAAAACATAAGAACTTTAGGGGGCATATCAAAGTTCTAGATCATGCACCAACATGCTCAGGAGAAAGAACATCCAAATTCAAAGCAATTGAATATAATGAACGAATGGTGTTGACTCCATCATTAGTATGCGACCATGCAATTTTATCCTTTGAGACTCTTGAACAAATATGGATACCCAGAATAAGATCTTGATCTTTTTCTAAAAACCACAAGTTAATCTTTTCCAAACACCAACCAGAAAGATTATCATTGATGATTACACTTAGAAATCTTGCATACCTGAAAAAATAGGTGACATAATTCTTCTACTGGGGCTTCCCTAAATCCATAGATCATGCCAAACTTTCACTTTGATCCCATTTGAGATTCTCCAACAGTAACCATTATTCAGTAAATCTTTAGAAGACACGATAATTTTTCACACAAAACCCATTCGATGGTCCATACTAGCCAATAAAAAAAATAAACAATTAGAAAATATTAACCCTTGAGGAGCTTAATATAAAGTGAATCGTGATTTTGAATATGATGTGATGTTCCCAATATCTGCATATTAATTCGTGTATTTTACTGAGTATAAAATATATTTTCACTGGATATATGTTTTTATTTAGTTTAAATGCTTCATTTTGGTGTTTATGGATGATTTTTAGGTGTTTCCAATAAAATGCACACATCAAGGATGATTAAGAGTAAAAATTGAAAATACACAACACATAAGTAATATGCACACACCATGTACATATGAAAGAGGCACGACTCGACCAACGCCCAAGTCACAGACCAGAAACAACACACCATGCAATTCTTGGAACACGTCATGTATGACCATTCCAAAATGGTTGGTGGTTGAAAATGAAGATACATTCCATGTACATTGGTGCAATACGCCGTGTACTTCCACCCACTGACCACCGATGCGTATTAATTCAAAGGGAAGCCTGGTTGGTTACCTACCGACAGAGAAAACAAAGAAAAGATGGTTGACTTGAGTACATGCTGTGTTTTTTAGTACATGATATGTAATATGTTTTTCTATAAATACATAGTCAGGCCTCTGAGCTCTAGGTTGGCTATTCAAGGTGGGAGGTGCTACTTTTTTTAACTTGATCCTCCCCCAAAGCCATTGATTTTTTCATTTTTTTCCCTTTATTTTCATTCCTCTATTCTCTCCCCTTCCTCGAAGATCACTCACATCCTAGGGTAAGGTTGAGTTTCTGCTGAACCTTTGCACCACCCCCATGGGCATAAGAGGGTAAGAGTTCTGTGTTGGGGTTGTAATGAGATCAAGGGTGCATTGTAACTTGAATTATAAAATATTTCTTTTTTATCACGATTTCTATTTTATAATTCCTTTGATGAGTTATTTTTAAAATCACTGGTGGTGTATGTTGGATCGTAAGAGTTTACGATGCCTACAAGAGGGAGGGGGGGGGGGGTGAATTATAGTTTAAAAATTTAAACTAAGCCAAAACAAAAAACCTCTCCTAGGGTAAAAAAAACCTATTTAGTAAAAAAGATCGGACTTATAAGTCATCTGATGATCAGAGCGTTTAAATCTGACTCAGAAAATGTTTGATATATCACAGTTTGTTATCTGTCTCACATACAAAATGATAAAACTAATATTATAAATAAGTAAAAACTAAATTTCTAATGTAAATGCACAGTGGGAAATTAAACTTGTAAAAACAAGTAAAACAAAAGATTATAATAGTAAAAATGACTTACAAGCTTTATAAAAGGTAATTCTACTCTATAAACTTAAGAGTTAAGGAAGTCAGAAATCCCGACTTAAGATATATACAGTTTCAATACCTACTGTAAAGGTGTGTCTTTCCTTACCAAGAAATCCCTTGATATGATGATCGGTATAGCTTTGTCTTCCAATCTCTTGTAAGTCCTCGGTATGATGATCGATATGTCTCTATCTTCCTAGCCCTGGAATCCCTCTTTCCGATGGATTAGATTCACCGATATTCCTATCCCCATAATCCCTTGATCAAACCTTGATCGGACAAAGCGAATACAAAAGAAAACATTCTAAAGAATTTACAATCCTCACTTGGATTCTTTAGAACTGCAAATCTCTAAGAAAATAAAAAGTATACGAACAATTTGTTCAAGCAGAGAAAAAACTTAGATGTGTTGATTTGCAAATGCATCAGCTTCCAGCTCTTCAAATGACCTTCTATTTATAGGCAAATCTTCAATGATCATATTTCTGAGTTGGGTGGAACAAATTCAGATAACTCTCCCTTTGATAGCTCATAATGATCCGTGTCTTGATCTTGATAGCTAATCATGAATTTTACTTCCTTGTCTGACATGGTTTTATTTAGCAGCAATACAATTATATAAAGAATTTCATCCTACAGATATAATTCTAATTGCTCTGATTATAAATGTTGGGACTATACTATTGTTTTTCAATCTGATAAACTGAATAAAGGTTAATATGATGGATTAGAACTATCTTCAGTTCGATGGTTATGACTTTGGTCAATCTGATAAAAAGAACACTAGTCTAGACACTAGTCAGAATAGTAGTTGATCTGATTTATCGGACACACCATTAGTCCAATAGATTGGATTGAATAATAAAATTTTTTTATTCATTTTAATTCAGAATTATTTATATGTTCGGTATAAAAGTATGTTTTGTACAAAAACATACTAAAACACTTAGGAAATATAAAGTTAGTAAAATATAGTTTTAAGGAAGTATTTTTTGATTTCCAAAACCAAGGAATGGAAAATTAGAAAGTAAGACTTTCAACTCAACAATCTACCCTTTTGGGAAAGTACAAAACACAACACTTAAAATGAAAAAAATATTAACATTGAAATAATTACAACCCCTTTTTATTTTAATAACATCAAAGATAATATTCATAGGAATATTTTATTTAGTTATCTTCACTCCCCCTTAGTTTATTACCTCTTT
This sequence comes from Viscum album, assembly GCA_963277665.1. Lineage (NCBI taxonomy): Eukaryota > Viridiplantae > Streptophyta > Magnoliopsida > Santalales > Viscaceae > Viscum > Viscum album. The sequence goes on along the minus strand of OY728119.1, from coordinate 1,502,303,820 downwards.
TTAGATCTGATGGAAAGTAATACTTTAGATTCTCTCCCTTTTTAGTCTACCTTCATATTGCATAAGGGTACCAATGAGATCATCTAGAGTAAGATTTTTAATCCTTCTCGTGTCATCCAAATAATTTCTCTTAGATTCCCATTTATTAGACATAATCTCTATAATTTCTCAACTAAAATTCCATCTATTAGATCTTTCTCTCCAAGAGAATGTAAACTATTAACAATAGTAAAAAATCTTTGATGCATCTTTGCTATTGATTCTCCAGGTAGAAAATCAAATGCTTGATAATCATCTCTCAACATAGCTCTTCTAGTTTCAATAACTTTCAAATTTCCAAAGTGAGTAACCTTTAACTTCTTCCATATACTATTAGATGCTTCACATGAAGAAATTTGACTATAGATACTTCTTGTCATAGAACAAATTAGAGCATTTCTTACTCTATAATTCAATAAATATTCCCTTTTTTCTTGATTTGTAAAAGTATTAACTTAATTTTTTGGAATCACATAATCTCCAGTTAGCATGAAAAAGTTATCCAAACTAGTATTGATAAAAAAATATTCATTCTGTCTCTCCAGTATTCATAATAATTCCCATAAAAAATAGGTGATCTACTAGGATTCATATTTTCTAATGTACCAACATTCAAACCTGCCATCTTATCAAATATAAAAACTTTTTTCTAAAAATCATGTTAGTATAATACAGTTTATAAACAAGAAACTTATAATAAAACTTAGTAAAATACAATAGATAACAAATGTAAAAACATAGCAAGTATAGCAGAAGAACCTACACGAATACCAATTATTGGATTTTAAGAGTTTGAAATGGCTACAAAAAGGAGGGGGTGGGGGTGAATTGTAATTTAAAAATTTAAACTAAGAAACACACAAAACATATTTAGTAAAAAATATCAAACTCAGAAGTTATTCGATGATCAGAGTGTTTAAATCGGATTTAGAAAACATCTAATATATCATAATTTGTTATCGGCCTCACATATAGTTCAATAAACTAATATTAGAAAGATAAGTAAAATCTATCTTTCTAATGTAAATTCAAAATGTAATATTAAACTTGTAGAAACAAGTAAAACAAAATATTATATTAGTAAGAATGAATTACAAACTTTATAATAGGAAATTCTACTCTTTAACCTTAAGAGGTAAAGAATTTAGAAATCTTGACTTAAGATATCCACAGTTTCAATAATTTATGTAAAGGTATGTATTTCCTTACCAAGAAAGGCCTTGATTCAATGGTCAATATATATTTGTCTTCCAATCCTTGTGAATCTCTCAATACGATGATCGGCATGTCTTTGTCTTCCTAGCCCCAGAAGCTCTCGATCCGATGGATTAGATTCACCTATCATCCTATCTCTGAAAACCCTCAATATAACCTCGATCTAAAAAAGAAAATACAAAAGTAAAATATTATAATGAATTTAAAATCGTCACTTGGATTCCTTAGAACTAAAACCATATAAGAAAATACAAATAATAAGAACGAGTTGTTCAAGCAGAGAAAAAACTTTGATACGTTGCGTTGAAAATGCATCAACTCCCATATCTTTAAGTGACCTTCTATTTATAGGAAAATATTTAATGATCATATTTCTGAGTTAGTTACAACAACTTGAGACAACTTTCACTTTGAAAACTCATAATGATATGGAGCTTGATCTTGACATCTAAGCCTGAACTGCACTTCATTGTCCAACATCATTTTTTAGCACCACTACAATGCTATAAAGAATTATGTCTGACAAATATAATTCCAATTTCTATGATTATAAAATTTGGATTTTTCAATCTGATAAACTGCAAAAAGGTTAATATGATAGATCAAAACTATTGTCAGTCTGATGGTTATGAATTTGTGTTGCGACCAAGTTGGATAGAGAAGTTTTTTTGAAGTAAGAAGAAGTTTGTTTTACAAGTTTGTTGTCATTTTTTGTTAAATAAGATAAATAAATTCACTTTATAAAATTTGACAATCAGACTAACCATTGTATTTAGGAAATAAAACTCACAAATATTAAGAAATTCCATCATATTGGGAATATGTTTTCTAGAAGAAAAGGTTCATCAAACTCACCCTAAGTCTAGAATGAAATAAAAATCATAATGAGGTGCTTCTCCAAAGTTTTCTTGACTCCAATGAAAATCTGATGATGATTTTATATTTTTAATTTCTCACAAATCATAAGTAAGTTGTTAAAATTGTGATGCAAGATTGATGAAAGAATGGGGAGGGGGAAGGTGCTGGAAATCATATTCTGGCTAATAATATTTAGGACAATCATATTCAGGATGAGTAGGAAACAAATACATTTCTATAAGAATGGGAAATTACAATAATTTCCATTATAAGTCATATGATACTGAAACTGATCTTCAAAACTCTCAAAGTCATGAATAATTCATGATACAAGTAAGAGTTTGTGGAAGAAGAATGTTTTTTGAAGTCAAAACTTTATGGTCTCAAGTTCATCAGTATGAGATCACTATATTCATATTTTTTTTGATGTTTGGATGACTTGAAGTATCATATTTAAAAGAAGAAAGAAGTTTCTTTGATACCAGTCCATTGGACTCGGTGTTCCACCGATAATCGGAATTACTCTAACACCAATTAGTCATTACATTTGTTTGGTATTCTTATGACATCAGAGGTAGATTGATAAGAAAACTTTTGTTGAAGTAGGATTTTTTTATAAAGAATTATATTTGGATATATTGGGACAATTGAATAAGAAAAGTTTGTTGATACCAAGATCAATCAATAATATATTCAACCATTTCTCATCAAGATGATTTGTTGATTGAGTCAAGTGATAAAGAAAGTTTTGAATATATCTAACAGGCGGGTCAAGAGAAAAGAAGAAGAGGAGTCTTTTTTGAAGAGTTTTTGTAAGTGTTATTAAAGGGGGACTGGAAGATTACTTGAAGTTCCAAGAGTTTTTTTCCTTTTTTTATTAGTTGGTATGAAGCATCATAATGGGAAGACATATGTTTTAATTTTTTTAAAATTTACGTAGAGAAACATATTGAAGAATATCATATCTTCATCATAATGAGGAAATCAGAATGGGAAGATTAGTTTTTTAATTGGTGTAGAGTAACATTATGATATGTCTTCAGTTCTAATTTGTTTGCAAGTGGGTTAAGAAAATCAGAGTAACCAAATACCTTTGTTATAATGAATAAATCGTATTATGAAATTAGAATAAGGAATCAAATTTATAATGAATATTTGTTAAGAAGTATGAATCATTGAATAATTCAAAGAGAGATCCAAAATTAAAGGAAAATTAAAGGTGTTGAACAAGTCAAAGAAAGATCCAATATTTAAGGGAGATTGAAGATTTGGGAAATTTGGTGAAGTGGTAAAACCTCAGAATCCCGCTTAAACTATTTTGGAATGTTTATAAAAATGGGATAATACTTTGTGTATTATATGACTTGCATTGCACATGAAATAGGAGAGAGAAGCTCCATAATTCTAGTAAGAAGAAGTTTTTAGATTATGTTTTCTTGAGGAATTTTTCCAGATAGAAGAAGAAAGGAGAAGAGACAAGATCATATTCAGCTAATCATCATATCGGGATAGATCATCAGAATGGGAATAAGACTAGGTTTTTTGGACTCATATAGAATTGGGTTAGAATTATCTTAGTGGTGTTATGACAGAGCTATATTTCCATATTGAGAAACCAAAATTGGAAATCAGATTGGGAAATCAAACTGAGTTTCATTACAAAAGTCCAAGAAATTATTACATGCTCATGGGTAAGAAATTGAAGATTTTTTTTGAAAGCTTATGTTTTGTGAAAGTTGATTAGGAATCACAGTAAGAAGAAGTTTTTAGATTATGTTTTCTTGAGGAAGTTTTCCAGATAGAAGAAGAAAGGAGAAGAGACAAGATCATATTCAGCTAATCATCATATCGGGATAGATCATCAGAATGGGAATAAGACTAGGTTTTTTGGACTCATATAGAATTGGGTTAGAATTATCTTAGTGGTGTTATGACAGAGCTATATTTCCATATTGAGAAACCAAAATTGGAAATAAGACTGGGAAATCAAACTGAGTTTCATTACAAAAGTCCAAGAAATTATTACATGCTCATGGGTAAGAAATTGAAGATTTTTTTTGAATGATTATGTTTTATGAAAGTTGATTAGGAAGCACAAAATTTTATTACATCATTTTGTTCTATTTGAAGCACATGCACTATTGTATTGAACATAATGCTACATGAGTGTAAGAGAATATGCTAATTATTTTATTCCACACAAAATGATTTTTTTCTACTGGATTGTGTGGTATTGGATTTTTTTCCAAAGAATACAAAGGATGTAACTACTCTTACTGAGTAGTGAACCTTGTAAATTATTGTGTTCATATGGATGTGTATTTGATTTGTTTTTAGCAGAGAAATAAATTTTTAACAAGAGGCGAAGTTTGTTTCATAAGTAAGGAAAAATAAAATAAAAAGGTATCACTGGTTCACCCCTCCCCCTCTCAGTGATAAAAATATCTTAACTGGGAAATTTAAAGTGGTATCAGAGTGAAGGTTTTCTTTGTTTACTATTTGTTGAAGTTTTGAAGAGAAGTTGTGATAGAGAATTTGAATTTTGTGAATAATTAGGGGATTCTAATCTTTGATGGAAAGAACTATCATATATGGAAGGATAAAATGATTCCTTATCTTATGTCTCTTGGGTATAATGTTCTTAAAGCTAAAATAGATGGTTTTATTCTAATTTAGGATAAGGTTCCTCTTACACCAGTTGATAAGAAGAATCTTGAGAATGATGAAAGAGCCAAGAATGCTTTACTTTCATCAATGTTTGAAAGTGAGTTTTTAAGATTGAAGGGTGTTTACACTACCAAAGGTATACAAGATAAGTTAAAAAACATATAATAAGGCAATAAAAAAGTAAATAAGGAAAAATTAAAAATATGAAGGATGAATTATGAAGATCTGAAAATGGGTGAGTATGAATCTGTTGGGGACTTCTTTACCAGGGTAAATGACATCATCAACACTATCATATGTCTTGGTGAAAAGTTAGACTATTCTATAGTTATTGAAATAGATTGATTATTTGAAGATATATATTGATAAAGAAAATAATTGTAATGAACATATAGAAGTAAAACTGAAAGAGAAAGAAGAAGAGTTGGAACTTGTCCAATAAAAACTTTCTGAAGATGAACAAAGAGGTATAAGTTTTAAGAACTCTATCACTGAAGTAAGTGAAATTTATCATAAGGATGAACTTGAGAAGGATCAAAATTTAACTTCAAAGGTTAGAAATAAAGCTGAAATTTTTTATATGAATAATAAATATGTAAATGTTTCTGAAGAGAAGAAAGATGGGAAGGTTATGTATGTGACCAATTCCAACAAAGCTGTGAAGCTAGAAGTTTCTAAAAATTCTGAGTCTGAAAAGGTTTCTATCACTTCTGGTTTTGATAAGGATGAAAAGAAAACTGAGATGAAAAAGAAGAATCTAATTGGTTATAGAAAAAGTTCTGATAATAAAGATAATAAGGTTGTAGAGAAACATATTCACAAATATAGTCATTATGAAAGTTTTAGAGGGAAATATTCTTTCTATGGATACTACTGGTATTGTGGTGGATTCAGATACATGAAACATATATGTTTAATAAATAAACAACACTACGAATATTCCCAAAATTATAGAAGGAAAAGTTTGAGGGGGATTCAACCCCCTCAAAGGAAGAATTCTGAGAAGGATGTTTGGAAGAAACCTGAGAAGGTTGGTTCAAAAATTAAAAATAGATTCCAACCTCTGAAAAATATTTTTGAAAGATGTGAACAACCTAAACATCTTGCTAAAGGATGTATTGTTTTGTTATCAGTGCAATTTTTTTTGTTAATAATTCTCACAAGCTAGAAATGAAGAAGTAAAAAAGGGAAAGAAAAAGCTCTTATGGTTGAAATTGCTTTGAAATCTACCAAAGGAGAATGAATTTGGATTTTTGATAGTGGGTGTTCTTATCATATTATAGGAGAATTGAAATTGTTAAATAATGTTAAAGAATTTAACGAAGGTACGGTAACATTTGGAAATGATGAATCACTCTGAATCAAAGGTGTTGGATTAAATATCATTGGGAAATAAAATTTGAATTCAAAGAAAGATTTGTATGTTGATGGAATGAAAAAAAACTTTATAAGTGTTTCATAACTCTGTGATGAAGGCAATAAAGTTATATTTAGAAAATATGAGTTTTTTTGTAAAGAGAGAGGAAGGTGTAAAGATAGTTATAAGATGCCAATGTACAAAAGGAAACTTATTTCATGTTGGTGAGATACAAAACTCTTGTTACTTGGGTATGGTGTAAGAGAATCAGTTATGGAATAAAAGGTTGGGACACATGTGTTATAGAAACATGAGAAAATTATCAAAGTAAGACAGTGCCCGTGATATTCTTGATATGTCAAGAAGAAGATATTAGCATTTCACTATTTTTCAAAAATGAAAAATTACTAATTCAGTCCATAAGAAAGTTGATATTTGTTCAAAACAACCCCTATAACTTGTCCATTCTGATATTTGTGGGCCAATGAGTAAACAATAAACTAACAGAGATAATTACTTCATCACATTCATTGATGAATTTACTCACATTACATGTGTTATGTATATGAAACACAAGTAAGATGATCTTAAAATGTTTAAAAGTTTCAAGAGGAAAGATGAGAAGGAATGTGAGTATTCAATGAATAAGATGAGAACTGATAATGGTGGTGAATACAAAAATGAATAATTTGAAAGTTATCTAGAGAATCATGGAATTTGGCATGAGTTCAGTTCACCATACACTCCTCAACAAAATGGGGTTGCTGAAAGGAAGAATATAAATTTGGTTGAAATGGGGAGAACTATGTTAATTGAACATAGTATCTCTCATTACATTTGGTGGAAATCCATGAGCACTACTGTGTATATTCAAAATCTATGTTTATATAGGAAAATTTCAAATATGAATCCATATGAAATGTTTTATGAAAAAACTCTAAGTTTGAAACACTTAAGAGTTTTTGGGAGTCCATGCATCATAAATAAGAAATGTGGAAACCTTGGTAAGTTTGAGTAGAAATGTGAGGATGGATTTTTTCTTGTCTATGATCTAGAAGGAAGTTTCTACAGATGTTTCAACAAATAATTAGGAAGAATTATTGATTATATTGATGTAAAAGTTATTAAAAAGGCCGAGTAAGATAAATAGACTCAGGATAATAAGGAAGTTGATTAGGATAACAAAATTTTTGTTAACAATTATGATAAGGATACTGATAGTGGTAATCCTACTCAAGAAGAAAAACCAGACTCAACTATTTCAAGTGATGAGGAAGAAATTCAAAAATATCATATAAGGACACGAAATAAAGTGGAATCTTAGAACATTATTAGTGATCAACATTAGAAGGTTCAAACAAGAAGAGCTTCATAAATTGTTACACATACTTCCTTGTATTCAAAAGTGGAACTGAAATATGTGAATTAAACTTTTGACCATATGGAATGGGTTTAAGCTATGAATATTGAGCGGGATTAGATAGAAGAGAATGATACTTGGGAACTTGTACCCAAGATGGATAACAAAAATGTTATTGGAACAAAATGGGTTTTTCGGAAAAAGATGAATGAATATGGTGAAGTGATAAGAAACAATGAAAGATTAGTGTGTAAAGGTTACTCAAAGATAGAAGGCATTGAATTTGTTAACAAAAATTCTCCAGTTGAATGGTTATAAACAATCAGAATCTTTCTTACTATAATTATACAATGAAGTTAATTTTTTTTCAAATCGATGTGAATTCCTCATTTCTGAATGAGGATCTTGATGAAGAAGTTTACATTGAACAACCTTATGTATTTATTGTTGGGAAACATGAAAGGTATGTGTATAAGCCAAAGAAATATTTTAATGGGATAAAACAAGATCTGATAGCATGGTATTCCAAATTGAATAATTTTTTAAAGAATATGAATTTTAATAAAGGAAGAGTTGATATAAATATTTACATCAAGGAAATTCACGAGTTTTCCCTTATCATAATTGTTTATGTTTATGGAATTATATTTTCTGGGAATGATGAAAGAACTTGTGAAATATTTTTTGAAGAGATGAAAAAGTTCTTTGAGATGCCCATACTAAGGGAAATGAAATACTTTCTTGGGTTAAAAATTTAACAAATGAAGAAACATATTTTTCTTTCTTAAGAAATGTATTCTAATGAAATTCTTAAGAATTTCAACATAGAGAATTTGAAACTAGTTTCCACACCAATTTCAGTGGGAATCAAGTTGAGTAAATTTATAGAAGGTAAGAAAGTTGATCAAAAAGAGCTTCAAAATATGATTAGAAGTTTGTTATATTTAACTACCTCAAGACCCAATAATGTTTATTCTATTACCTCATGTGAAATATTTCATAGTGCTTCTAAAGAATCACATTTAATTTATAGAAAAATAATTCTCAGATATATCAAATACACAAAAAATTTCGGAATCAATTATGATATTTGAAAAAGTACTGATTTGTTTGGGTATTCAGATACTAATTGGGCATGAAATGTGGATGATAGACGATCCGCATTCGGTGGAGTTTTATTTCTAGGAAAGAGTTGTGTTAGTCGGAAAATAAAGAAACAAAATTTAGTAACTCTTAGCACGATTGAAGCTGAGTAGGTTTCTACCACTCAAGATGCTACCCAACTTATGTGGATGAAGACTCAGTTGAAATATCCACTTATTGAAGTGAAGTTACCCTTGATCTTGGATTGTGATAATCAAATTTCAATCAACCTTACCAAGAATCCAGTACAAAATTATTGTTCAAAAAATATTGATATCAAATATCATTTCATCAAAGAACATGTGGAGAGTAATGAATTGAAGCTAGAGTATGTCCTTACATTGGAAAAAGTTTCCAACATTTTCACAAAAACTTTACCGAAGGAATCATTTTCTAAATTGAGGTTGAACATGGTAATCCAACCTATTTATCATTAAGGTTGAGGTACACATTTTTATCCTCTCTCTTATCTTGTCTTTGGATAGTGTTTTCAAAGGGGAGAATTGTTTCATAAATCTATCCTTATAGAAGCATGAATAAAGGAGTTATGGGTATGATATGAATCTAACATGTAAGTGTGTGAAATATTATAACTATTTTTTGGAGTGGTTTCAGTAAAAGAAAAATTTTGTTAACAGGATTGTTGAGGTGGTGAAAAAAAAAGTTTTTTTACTAAAAAAGTTAAGGAAGAGAAGAGAGTTAGGAAGTAAATATGAAGAGGTTTCATGAGTCACTAATTTTGGACAACATGGATTTACTGTCAATAATTCTTATTTCCTATAATGAGTTAGCTCATATAGTCTTATAATTATTGATAAGTAATCCATAACTTGAGATTACAAAGTTTGGTGATTTATGAATCTTGGTTGAAAACAAAATTCAAAGGGGGAGATTGTTGGGGCCAAGTTGGTTGGAGAAGGGTTCTAGAAGTAAGAAGATTTTTTATAGGTGTGTTGTATTTTGTGGTCAAAGAAGATAAGAAATTAAATTTATAATAGTTAAAAATCAGACTGACCATCGCATTCAGGAAATCAAACTCACAAAGATTAAGAAAATCATCATATTGGGAAGATGTTTTTTGGAATAAATGGTTCATCAGACTCACTCTAAGTCCAGAATGAAATAAAAATCGCAATGAGGTGCTTCCCAGAGTCTACTAGACTCCAATGAAAATCTGACGATGCTTTTCTATTTTTTTATTTCTCAAAAATCATAAGTAATTTTTAAAACTTATGATGCAATCATGATAAAATAAAGGGGGAGAAAATATACTTCCAATTGTATTCAGGACAATTGTATTCAAGAAAATCGAATTCAGGCTGAGTATGAAAGAAAAATGATGATGGGAGAATGAGAAGTTACAATAATTTCAATTATAATTCAGATGATATGGAAGCTGATCTTTAACGTTATCAAAGTCATTAATAATTCATGATACAATTAAGAGTTTGTGGAAGAAGAAATTTTACTAAAGGAAAAAAATTTTGGTCTCAAGTTTATCAGTATGAGATCACCATATTCATAATTGTCTGAATTATGTATGAATTAGAGTATCATATTCAAAATAATAAATAATTTTCTGTTGATACCAGTTCATTGGAATCGGTGTGCCACTAATAATAAGAGTTACTTTGACACTGATTATTCATTACATTTTTTGGTATTCTTATGACATCAGAGAAATATTTATAAGAATACTTTTGTTGAAGAATAAATACTTTTATAAAGAATTGTCTTTAGAGATGTTGGGAAAATTGAATAAGAAAAGTTTTTTGAGAGTGAGATCAATCAATAATATAGTCAACCATTTATCATCAAGATGATATGTTGATTGAGTCAAGTGACAAAGAAAGTTTTGAATATCTCTAATAGGTGGGTCAAGAGAAAATAATAAGAAGAAGAGTCTTGTTTGTAGACTTTTTGAAAGTGTTATCAAAGGGGGTTATGAAACTTGCTTGAAGTTCCAATAATCTGTTTTCCTTTATTTTTATCAGTTGGTATGGAGCATCGTAATGGGAAGACACATGTTTTAAATTTATCACAATTGATACAAAGAAACGTATTGAATATACAATCTTCATCATAATTAGGAAATTAGAATGGGAAGATTAGTTTTTAAATTGGTGCATAGAAATATTATGAGATGTCTTCAGTTCTGATTTTTTTGTAAGCGGGTCAAGAAAATTGGAGTGACCAAATGCCTTTATCATAATAGGAAATCAAAATTAGGAATTGGATTCAGAATGAATATTGTTAGGAAGTCTGAAGAATTTAAAAATTCAAATAGAGATCCAAAATTGAAGGGAAATTAAAGGCACTGAACAAGTAAAAGAAAGATCCAAGATTTAAGTATTATTAAAGATTTAGTAAATTTGGTAAAGTAGGAAAACCTTTTCAAAATACCTCTTAAACCATTTTTGGAATGTCTATAAAAGGAGTAGAATACTTTTTGTATTTTATTAATTTCATCACTCATGAAAGAGAAGAGAGAAGCTACGCAATTCTAACAAGAAGAAGTTTTTGTATTGTGTTTTCTTAAGGAAGTTTGCTGGACATAAGAAGAAAGGAGAAGAGACAAGATCATATTCAGCTGATTATCGTATCGAGATGGATCATCGGACTGAGAATCATACTGGGATTTCCATATTCAGATAGACTTGGTTCAGAATTATATCATTGGTGTTTTGACAAAGCTATATTTTCATATTGAGCAATCAGACTTAGAAATTAGAATGAGTGTCATTATGAAGTCCAGGAAGTTATTACCTACTCATGGGTAAGAAAGTGAATAATTGTTTTGAAAGATTATGTTTTGTGAAAGTTTATTATGAATCACAAAATTGTATTACATCATTTCATACTATTTGAAGAACATGCCCTGTTGTATTGAACATAGTGATACATGAGTGTAAGGGAATATTATACTCATTGTATTCCTCACAAAAGGATTGTTTCGTAGTGGATTGTGTGGTATTGGATTGTTTCCAAACCATACCAAGGATGTAGATACTCTTACTGAGTAGTGAACCTTATAAATTCTTGTGTTCTTGTGGATGTGTTTTTGATTTATTTTAAGTAGAGAAAGAAATCTTTAATAGGAGGAGAAGGTTGTTTCAAAATTAAGTAAACATAAAAGAAAAATGTATCACTGATTCACCCCCTCCCCCTCTCAGTGATACAATTATCTTGGCTGGGAAATTATTCCTTGGTCAGTCTGATAAAAAGAACACTAGTCTAACCCTTGGTCAGAATAGTAGTTGACCGATGTACCAAACACACTGTCAGTCTGATGGATCAGATTGAATAATAAAAATTTTATATTAGTTTTACTTTATAATTATTTCTATGTTCAATATAAAAGATGTTTTCTATGAAAATATACTAAAACAATTGAGAAATATAAAGTTAGTAAAATATAGTTTTAAGAAAGTATTTGTGTTTTTCAAAACTAAGGAAAGGAAAATTAGAAAGTAATAATTTCAACTCAATAGTGTTGTATCATACCAAGGATGAAAACATTGGAGAAAAAAAAAATGGATTACAGTGGTTAAACTCATAGCTATTGTGTGGGCTTGTTGCCACATTATTTTTAGCATTTAAGTTAAAAACATGTTTTAAGTGATTAATTTTCTATCCAAGGAATTAATTCCTAAATAATGTAATTATTTGTTGTCAGAGAAAGAAGCGATAACAAATTTGAATCCCCATGGTAAATAACTTCCTAAGTATATTTAAATATTGATGAATGATTTTTATGATAAACCTAGTCAAATTTCAACCCCGACATGTTTGTTCTCTAGTTTTTCTCTTCTTCTTACACTCATATTTGTTTTTTATTTTTTTTCAAAACCATTTTTACCATATCATTCTTTTCCCACACTACTATTTCACATGACTAAATAATTGGATGACACTCACCAACTTGTGCCTGAAATGATTTTCACTCATTCCCCATGAGATCAACCCCTACTCCTACTAGTTACCCATTTAAAAGAGTAAGGGACAAGAAATTTTGGTCACACCTTGTGATGAGAGTGGTCAAAATTATAGAACCATTGCTGGAGAATACAACGGAAACCAACAACATGAGTTTGATTCAAGGCTGGTTAATTCATGATTTTCTTTTTCAGTTCTTCTGCCTTTCTTAGGTTTGTCAACCTCACTTTCAAAATGGATTTCTTTTCCACCAAAGTTTGGCATAACTCATTTGGAGAGGATTTAAATCCATATGATCTAGAGATGTCTTACCCATATCATGGAGAATATTATACATATATGGATGCTAAGGTTCAATATGAGGATTACCCATATACATTCTTTAGTCCCCCTTCAAAACCATATTCTACTCTTAAAAATTATAATTCCACTAAAAAATTATTATCAAGAATTAACTAATAACCAGTTAAACAAATTTGAAAGGTTAGAAAGGAATGGAATATTTTTTGGAAGGATCGAGGAGTTGATAAAAAATGAGAAATTCCTAGTTAATAATGAAATTGATCCCTATATTCTAAATTCAATTGAGGAATTTTGTTGTGAAGTGGACCTGATTTGTTATGAATTAATTTTTTATAAAATGATTTTCCATGTACTAAATTTGAAAACAAGGACACCTCACATAATAATAGTATTAAAATTCAGTATTATTTCAATTATGATTTACTAATTTATACATTACTGGTTATAAATACATTATATGAAACTTTTTAGGTATTCAGTATTGCAGATCTAGAACTAAAATGGGTGGTGAACTTAAAAGAACTGCTCGACACACAATCCAACCTCTGGTACATTTTGACTATGAAGCATGGATACTATAGGCCACGACCTCTTCCTCTAGATATTTAAATATCTAACTTAGAAGAGGAAGTAACTAAATACATATGGTGGTTTGGAAATTAGAAGTCACACCTGTAACGTCTTGTGTTTTGGAATGGGTTAAAAATTCCAAAAGAAATTGAACATTTCATTTAGTGGATGGCCTAAAACTTAAATTGATATTTGAATTGGAATTACAAGAGTTGGATTACTTAAAAAGTGATATTTTTAAATGTATTTTAAGGACTGATAGGTGTCTTGATAATTTGAATGGATTTTGTGAGTATTTGGATCTAGAAGCCCGGTTTTTGGAAGAGACAGGGGAGGCACACAATTAGCACAAGATTAGTACTAAATGTGCACCTCAACCCTATATCCCTATAGGGGTGTCAATTTTTTTTCAAATCATGAAACATAGATTCAATACCATGCAGAATGTCTGTAAAAAATTTCAGAGCCAAACTGTACGGGTTGTAAATGGTTAGAAAGATCGTGTTCCTAGCCTTCTTGGTTAGTGCCAATTAGGTAGTGAGCCCGCACAGTTGATTCATAGTTTACTGAACTATGCAGATCTTTGAAGATATGGAATTTACCATTTCCCCTAACTCATTTAATTTATTTTCTTTCTCCTTCTTCTCACATTTCAACACCCAGTAGTCTCTTGAGCTCTCCTTTGTCTTACTCCCTAGGCTTCTATGGATTTCCCTCGTTCTTGGTCTGAATCGAACACCATCAAGTGTGTTGGAATCACATTAGTATAATCTTCGATCCTCTCCATTCATTACTTCATTTATCATGCTATATGAAATGCTAAATCCATGTAAGCACATTTACCCTATTTTTAGGGTGTTTATTTGATTCTTCGATTTATCTCATTTCATCTTGAATCAAAGCCTGATAATGGATGAGTGAAGAATCCTTGGAATAAAGTAGGTGGTCTAGTTTCCTTCCCCTTAAAGTTTCATCATTTATAATTATTTTCATTGTGATGCACACCAAACTTTCCATGTGTTTCCTTTAAAATGTAAAATGCCTTAAATTAAATTCTTAGAGCACAACCTTGATGCCTTAGACCTCCTATACATGATTGGAGGTCAAAGACCTAAACCCAAACCACCTATTAAGGTGAGTTCAATTTCATGATTTTGTATTATATTTTCCTATGACTAAGCTACCCTTGGGGTGTGTTCCTTAAACTCATTAACACTCTTATAAATTCCTTAATGAGTTAAGTGGGATGGATAAGCCTCATGGTCCTTAATCACATGTGGCATGCTTGATAATTATAAGGGTTTGATATTTTAGAATTAATTTAGTTGGTTAAAATGGTATAAAAACCATGCTCCATTTTATAATAAAAATACCTTTGAGGTGCACTATTTTAACTAATAAAAAGAGATGATTAAATAGTGTTAACTGATTTTTGTTATGGAATGGGTGCTTCTCATGACCTTCTTGTTTATTTATATTGTGATGATATAAATTTAATGGGTTTTATTATATTATGTAATGGATTACCTAATAGATTGTAATTAAATATTTAATTCTCTACACAAATGAAGGTTCATTTCACCTTGAGCGATGATGGGTTCCTCTTTACAAAATACCTAGGCTAAGGGATCATAGGGAAAGTGGGATTACCTTGTATTAGATTATTATAGATGGAACTTAGTTAGGGTTTTTGGACATGATGATTTACACCCACTTGTTCAAGGACATCAGACATGGAAATTCACATCACTTGGGATGCTGGCCATGATGTTCCACACCCCCTCATTTAGGATGTTGGGCATGAACCTTCTCATTATTACTCATGAAACTTGACACGACATCCTATATTATTTATGATACTCAACATGGTGTCATATATTATTTATGATACCTCAACATGGCGTCATGTATTATCTATGATACCTAGAATGACGCCCTATATTATTTATGATACCTAGACATGGAATCCCTTATTACTCTTTGAGGCTCTTATGATTATGCATGGAATCCTAAGTTATACCTTGGGTTTTGGATAATACTACATATATATATATATGAATATATATGTTATCACATATATAGTTCATATACATACATACATACTTATTTATATATATGCCTATATACATGGTGAAAACTGTTCTAAGATATTTTAGCTTAGGAAAAAATAGGTATGGTCGGCCATATATCTCGGGGAACCTGAGCCGACTTGATTACATTTATTTATTTCATTACACTAATTTATTTTATACTAACATATTGGATTTCATTATAAACCATTGGTGGTGGCCTACTGAGTTTATCACACACCATGTTCAAGTCGCCGTTTAGTACCCAGAAAGATCTCTTGGTTGTAATATGGTACCTTGGACTATTCTCTTTTCTATTTGTATTTATGGACTAGGACTGTACATGGGAGTTGGGTTTAGTGGTTAATCATGTACTCAGTCTTCCCCTAGAGTTGGATTCTTTTATTTATTTATTCCTATTATTAGTTTAGTCATTATTATTGTATTATCTGTGGTATGTTTTCCACTTATGCATTATAGAATGTTCATGTATGATTTCTCATTCATTTATTATTGATTTATAGTTATTATTATATTACACTACTCTCATTTATCTATTATTACATTGTATTTATTACTGATCCAGAGGGTATAATATTCTCACCGTACCACCTTTAGACTCTCATTGCTAGTTGGAAGCCTTTGGCATATAGGGAGTTGTGCTTGATGCCATATGACCAACCAGCTTGGGGCACCATTTTAGTGGCTCTTATTTTGGGATGTTACAAACTGGTATTAAAGATTTCTTTTTCCCCATATTACTATTTGTGGTTGGTATACAAGAGACTAGGAATATGTCAGTACTTGGTAAATATTTGGTGTCTGGTTTTGGCCAACCCATGCATGGGGAAATATCAAGTTTCCAAGGATGGGATTATTGTTCATGATAATATTTATTATAGTTGATTATTATTTCACCTCTAGTGATTGTCATAATTTTGTTGGTTATTGATTTATGGATGTATGAGATTTACCCTTGGACTAATATGATAAGGAAGTATTTATACACAAATCATCATAGGCACATAGAGATTCACATGTCATGCATATTCCATGACATGTATATTTCATTATTTATTGATTGATGCATGATGATTTGTATACCATGCTTCTATCATTATTTACTTACATGCCTATATTTATTTATTATGATAGTATTTATTATTATAGTTATGATATAATATTGGTTATTAAAGTTTCTACACAAACCTAAATTGTGTTTTCTTGTATATCTTGATAGTGGAACCTTAATTAACCAATCATGGAATTTTTGAGCCATAAACCATTGGTTGCATGGGATAAAAAATTTATGGTTATGATTAAATGGGTGATAATAAAAATTTATAAAGTGTATGTTACTTTAAAATTTGGGAAGGTTAATCCATATAATCAAACAATTATATATGAACTTGTTATATTTTGGGATTGAAGGTACCGATCTAGTTGCAGTTACATGAATGCCAATTGTAACTGATAAAGGTAAGTACCTTTATAACTTGGGAATAGTAATTCATATAACTAAATCATGATTCTTATATATGTATTTTGGATTTTAATTCATATGAAAAAATGGTTGCTACAAAATGAAGTGTTATTTTCAATTATAAGGGCTTGTACCTCAATAATTTGGGCATGATAACCCATATGGCTAAATTTATAAGATATTGAGTTTTCTTAAGGTACATATCTCTTTTATTTTTAAGTTTAAATGATTTTTTATGGCCTAATGTTAGTACCCAATACGATAATGGGTTTAATGGGGGTGTCAAGGGCTTGTTCAGAGCCCAGATCCTGGCTTTTTGCAAGAACAGGGTAAGCCTCAGGGTTAATAAAAACCGTGCGGGGTAGGCCGCACAACTTGTCTAACCATGCGAGGCCTGGGCAGTGGGATTCAAGAGCCCACACATTTTTAGGAAATCGTGTTGATGGAGGTGTATTCCTATTCAATTTTCTTCAAACCCTTGATAGTGGGTTGGGACACAGTTTACGCACGGTTAGGAAAACCATGTGCACTAATCGTGTGAGGTGCCCCTTGAAGCAGTGAAAGGCACACGGTTGGTGCACGATTTGACCAACCATGTGACCCAATTTTTTTTAGTAAAAACAACAAAATTTCCATTAAAATATATTTAAACCTAATATACCTTTTCTTATTCCTTCATTGGAAAATGGTGAGGCACGGGGATCTCCTTTGAAGTAAAATTGGTATCTTTTGATCCCATTTTATCGTCCAAACTTGAAATCAAATGCTGTCATTCTTGTTGGATTTGCACTAGTGAGTACTCCATTAATTTTGTACCATTATTCATTATTCTTGGTATCAATAGAGTTATTTAGTTTCAGGATAATATTCCCTATTTTTAGATTCTTTTCCCATTATTCATTTTTCTTTGGATCTATACCGAACCAGAAGCTGATACTGGATGAGAACTTTAGGTGGTCTATACCTTTACCTTAGGGTTTAGTGTTTTATAAGCATAGTTGTTGTTGTTATGTGCACCAAAATTTTCAGTGGCACCCCTTAAATCTATTAAATTCTTTAATTAAAAGAATAGGAACCTGTTAGGGATTCCCAAAAGTTCCCTTGAGTTTGTTGGAGACCATTGCCCCAACCTAAGCCAACCATGGAGTGTGACCTTGTATATTCCTATTATTATACCACACCATTAGGTGATTGTGATATTTCTTAGCTAGAGGAATCCCTTTATAAATTGAATTGAATTGAATTGAATTGAATCATTAGGATATGGTTTGGATCATTTTCCATGTGATCACATGATTTTGAATGATTTAATTGCTTGAATGGTAATTGTGGAAAATGAGTGGGTAAACTCATGGAATGTAATTTTTTATGATTAATTAATGTAATGAATGAGATGATTTAAATGGTAGTGGATTACTTGGTTGTTATACCTTGGATCCTATTTCCATTATATTCCATGGACGATTCTTCCATGGATCTTGATAGTGGTAGTGGACTCCTTGGATGAGATTGCTCCTTGGGTCTTGATTCTATGGGTTGACTTGGGACTTGCTGCCCCTTGGATTTGGATTGCTTGGGATCATAGTGGAAATAGTATATTGGAATTATCCTTGAACCCAATTTCATGTCTAACCGAGTTTCCATCGAGATGATCTTGGGGCTCAATGAGACGCCTTGGTCATATATACCTTGGATCTAGCCTTGAGAGGTCTGAAACTTACGAGTATATGGCTCAACCATGGTCGATATGAAACTTCCGAGTATACAACTCACTTGTGGTTGATATGACACTTCTTATTATATGGTGTGGACATAGTAAATGTTTTCTTAGTTTTATGGCATGTCCATGGTGGATCTTTTTGCATGTTTTTCAGATATCTTGGGAACGAGTGTTAAATTTTTGTTATTATACTAGACATGGTAACTTGTTTATTTATATTTATAGATGACTTGTTATAGGAACTTGAATATTTCTTTCAGGGAGCCTTGGTAGGCTAGACAGTACCACTACACTTTTCTCATTTTACTTTGAGTCCATTTTACATGTGATATATTGCACATTGTTTATGCTTATATCGCACAACCGAGATTAGATATAAACACCATTGGTGGTGGCCTAATAAGTGTTATATCACACCTTGTTCAGTCCACCATTGGTTACCCGAATAAACTATTTGGATATAGGTAGGGATTGAGGAAAGAGACTATATTAAGATGCTTGATTTGTGATATTCTTAGGATAAGGGAAGTACAATACCATGTTAAGGATCGTGATGCTAGTTAGGACAATTATTTTTCGAATCTTTGGTATTTTGATACATGTATTGTAATGATGATTATATACCTATTTTGGATGCTTTGTAGAGACATGACATACCCTTTTTTATATGAGATTACTTTTTGAACTGTTTATATATTCATATATTGGATTTTTATCTTCTGTCTGGATAATTTACTACTTATGATATTGATTGTTATTATTATTCTTCTATGTTACACTCTGACATGAAGGAATATTCTCCACATGGATTCAACCTAGTCATTTTCTAGTTGGTAGCCTTTGGTGTTTGGGGAGATGCACTTGAGGCCATGTGACCCACTGTCTCGGAGCACCAAATAGTGGTATTCAGGTCAGGATGTTACAAAGTGGTATTAGAACTATTTTTATGGTTTTCTTAATATTTTTAGACAATAGATATGGATATGAAGGAATTTGAATTTGGTAATGTGTTGTGCCTAGGAGTAGAAAACCCACGTATAGTAAAAAGCTAAATTGCCATGAATGGAAATTTCTTCTTTTCTGGATTTTTCCTATTACAGTTGATTTTATTCCACCATTGGGTGACACACTTGATTTCAATGTTCATTCTAATTTTGTATTTCCTTTTTTTTCCTAATGAGACGAGGGTATGCAGATCATTCATTATTTTAGGCACATTATAGAATTCACATTCCATGAATTATTCCATGCCATATAGGATTCATTGCTTAACTGTACGACTTTGTGATATGTTCCTTGTGTGATATAACTTTTATTTGAAATGATTTGTACAGGATATTGAGAAACATGGTTGGAAATTAAAGTGAATTCCATAACCTAAACATTGTTTTCATTATTAGGCTATAGAAGACACCCTAATTAGTCAACTATGGAACGTTGAGTCATGGACAATTAGTTCCATGGACTAGAATTTATTATGATGTGGATTAAGTGTATGCTATATTTTGATTCATGAGGTGTATGTTCCCTTATGGATCAAAAGTGGTGAACCATTTTTTTCAACCATTTAATGAGAAATGTGAAATGAATATGAATTAAAATGGAAATTAAAATTGATAAACATATAACTTGACCTTGACCCAGATTTTTAGTGGGCTTTAGGCAATGTCTCTAGTGATGTTTACGACTATCTATTTTTACCCAGTCCTAGCTTTAGGAGTAGGTAGGGGGTATGACCTGTCTATAGGAAGGTTTTAGCCTATCCTATGATTTTGAGGTGCGATATTTTCATTATTGATCTTTTCTGAGGCATGTGTTTGACATTATAGAGACATGACACCACCTCTAGTCCTATTCCAGGAGGGTGGCAACGACCATGCTTTGGAGGTAGTGGAACATGGGCTACTGGTGGATCCTCCTATACCAACAGCTTCAAAACTAGTTGTTTTAGAAAAACATAGTTGTTAAGTTACATTTTCATGATGGTATTCTATGTTATATGCATACGTTTTAGGGAGAACTACAACCTTCCTTATCTATGGCTGAGCTGATGCATGTCTTCAAGCTGCAACATCCTCCCATGTTTTTGGGGTATATAAGACCATAGGCTACTGAGCTATGGCTTGAGATTATATTATAGATATTCAAGCATCTAGAGACACATCCTGAGAGGAAATTAAAGCTTTATACTTACATGATTTAAGGAGAAACAAAGTGCTGGTGGGATGATTTGAACCGGGCTGACAGGAAGCAAGATATGGTTTGGGATGATTTCAAAAAAATTTACGAATACTTTTTCCCTGATACTCTGAGAGTAGTTTGGGTCAGTGAGTAAATGCATATTGAGTAGGAATCCATGTCTGTTATAGAGTATTCAACATGATTTACAGAGTTTCAATGTTTTCTACCGATATATCTTACTGATGAGGCAATTAGGGTGAGATGCTTTGAGGAAGGTCTCAAACATACCGTTCAATCTCAGGTAAACATGTTTAGGTTGATGAAGATTATTGAGATATTTAATTAAGTGCTAATTATAAAGCATAAACTAAGAGAATATGGGGGCATAGAGTAGAGAAGTGTATTATCTCAACTCAATGGTTTTGTTTCTAGTGGAAGGAAGAGACGTTTTAGGGATTCCCATGAGATGAGTACTAGTTAGACTATTAGTGATGGTAGTTTAGTTTTTTATCATCAGTGTGGAAGATAGGGTCACATGAGGAATCAGTGTGATCAATACCCACTTGAGTGTTGAGCTTGTGATAGGATGGGTAACATACATTGTTTTTACAAGACCTTACCCCCAACAGTTATTGGAATGGGGTCAGATCTGACATCAGGTTCAAGAGTGAGTTTCATAACTCCATGTTAGGTTGGGAGCTGGAGTAGTACCTATCGGTCAAGTCAAGGTGGTGGTCATTTCTAAGGCAGCTAGACACTAGTTGTACTTAGACAGTAGAGTGGGATTGCTCCAGGTAGTGAGGTTGTTTCAAAGGGTCGTGATTCAGGCCAAATATATTATGTACAGACTACCCCTAAGGCATAGAGCACCAGGCCTTCTACAGTGATAGGTATGATCTTAGTATCCTCTAATCCTTTTTCCTATCTTTTAGATGTAGGTGATTCTGATGGCATCATGACACTAGATACTTCATTAGGGATCATAATGAAGGGTGTATTCCAGTGTGGGGAGTGCACCCTTGAGATTGGTGGGTTTCACTTAGAATGAGATCTTTTTGTCCTCAGATGACAGGTTTTTATGACATACTTGAGATGTATTGTCTAGTTTATTTTCAATCCCATGTTGAATTCTATCACTGTAGGGTGACTTTCACATTACCAGAGAGATGAGTTTTTATTCACAAAGGTGAATGAGATGTCCAGGTGAGTTGATATGTCCAGGTGAGTTGAGATGGACCAGAGCATCATGGGATGGGAGAGGTGATAGCTTAGAGTTCTAGTTTGTATCTGGATAATCAGGGATCATTTCAGGAAGAATTCCCTCTAGTGGTTGAACATTTTAGGGATGTTTTCATAGAACAATTTTCTAGTTTACCTTCAAAGAGAGGGGTGGAGTTATCTATCAAGATAGTTCCATGAGCTACACTGCTATACATTACTCCTTATAGGATGTCTACTATAGAGTTGAAGGAGTTCAAGAGGAAGTTAGAGGAATTGGAGGAAAATGGGTTTATATGACCCAATACTTCTCCATGGGGTTAACCAGTACTTTTTTGAGAAAAAGGTAGATGATACCCTCTGGCTATGTGTGGATTACCTAAAATTGAACCAGTTGGTGGTGAATAACTGTCATGAACCGAATCTGGTCGCCACTAATACTGGCACCAAATCCATCCCATGACAACTCCTGAAGGGTATTCTCTATTCCCACAGACTGGAACAAGTGCACAGGTATCAATAAATTTGGTTTGGGAACGATTTACTTGATTATGAAAGCATAAAACATTAAAAACAATCAATAATATGAATCTAAAATTTTCATGCCAAACAAGCCTTAACAGAAACCATATTTGAATAAATGGTTTTAAATAAAGTACAATTTTTCCAAAAATAAAAAAATTAGTAGAAAATCATCCACAAATACTCCACATTACAAGGGGTTTGAGCCATCTCCACAACACTGCACCACAGGAGGGGACTAACAACCCGAACTGCCTTCACCTGAGGCTTTGCATTTACCTGTGTCAAACATAATAAAATCTACTTACACCCAAGGGGTTTAACAAGGGTGTGACCCTAATCCCAATAGGATACCATCCAAATATTTTAAAGATTATGCAATACAATGTGAAAAAGCGTGTAGTTTTAATATGTTAGGAAAAGCAGTGATAAATTCTAAGAAATGCAACTTTCAATTTTAAATAGTTTTTAAAGTAAAACTTTCAGAATGTTAACACATTTGAATAAGACATGTTATCTAATCTAATTTATAGACAAACACACCCTAATAAAAGGGTAAATACCACAAATTCAATGAGCACCAAAACCGGGAACACCCCTAGGCACTAGATAGTCTCGGGCCCTATGTACCTCGTACCTCGGTGTAAAATATCCATGCCACAATCCTTTTATATGCACGAGACACTAGTAGGGAACATACCCATAACCTATTGGTCCCTAAACATAATCTATATTGTTTAGTTATAGTTGTCGTTATCCAAAATACTAAGTGAAACAGGGACAAAACCCATCCGGATCACTAGCGTACTAGTACATATCTTCCCACCAAGGTACTTGGGATTCCCCCTTTGTTATAAAAAAATTTAAGCATGCTACATACATCCATTTTCATATAAAAACACCAATAATGGTCACATAAAAACAATACAGTAGCTACACACACTTTATACCAATTAAAACACACAACAAAACATTTTGATTTTCAATAAAACAACTTCTCAAAATCTCGCATTGTTTTGCACCCAAAACTCCTTTAAATCCCCATTTTCACACTATGTGCACACCTATAAGTCACCAAAAAAAAAATAAGCTCAATAACTTTCAATGAAACC
This sequence comes from Viscum album, assembly GCA_963277665.1. NCBI lineage: Eukaryota > Viridiplantae > Streptophyta > Magnoliopsida > Santalales > Viscaceae > Viscum > Viscum album. The sequence goes on along the minus strand of OY728119.1, from coordinate 1,502,280,067 downwards.
AAAAAATCAGTTATAGGGCAGCCCCATGTGAACCAAGAAGTGATATATTTGTAAAACCTCCATTTTTCACACTAACATGGAACTCAAAGTTCATATGCTTCACAAACACCATTAAATTTTTTTTCACAGTAACAACCAAAGGAGAAAAACATTCAAAAAAATGATTTTATTTCCTAATACATTTAAAAAAATCAACTAAGTAGTTATAGGGAATTCCCAAATGAACTAATAAAAGATTTCAATGAAAACCCCCCAATTTAACATAAAATGGAACTTAACTTCATTTGCTTTACAAATACCACTAAAATCAATTTTTGAACCAATAATTAAATTATAAAAACATTAAAATATTATAAACACATCAAGATAAGTAATGAGGATTTCATACACATGGAATCACCTACCAAAATTGTTAAAAATTTGAATCCTTTGTGAAAAAATTCAATCGCACCACAACAACACCTCAAAGAAGGTAGATCGAGCCTAAAATCAAAATATTGGACCAATAAAACCCAAAGTTAAACCCTAGGTTCGAAACCATACCCTATGGTCATTTTGGACTTCAAGGAAATTGGAAGAAAATTCATTAAAAGGGGAAGAACTAAGTTGGAGAAACACTTACTTGAGATTGTGTGAAGTTCCTCCACCAAACCCCCCTTCAAAATGGAGTTGCAATGAGGGTTTGAGAGGATTGGGAGGATTCCAAGGATGAAATGGTAGAATGGGGGAAGAAATGGGTGATTTTGGATAAATCTTGAGAGTTAAAAATTGTAATTTCAAGAAGATTTTTAATGACCCGGACACCTTGCACGGTTTGTGACACGGTTTAGTAAACCATGCAACCAAACCGTGCGGCCTATTATGGCCACCCAAAATGTGATATTTTACCTCCAATTTAAGGGTGGTCCAAGGGGGAAACCAAGGGGGAAATATAGGTCAAGTATATGGAGAAATAATACCCAAAATAAAACCACACTTTCACCCCAAGACTCATCCAACTCAAGGGTATAAACCACCCCAACAACATACCTCACAAGAGGTGCCACTAGGAGTGTCACAAATTCATTTCCAAAACACGTAATACTCATAACTTACCTTTAAGAAAATAAAAGTTAAAAAACCATACAATACTTCCAAGGATAATTACCTAGATCAAGAAAACCCGCAACACCAAATCTAATCCTGAAATACCTGAAGACCAAGAGAAAACCAAGAACCAAAATTGGTTTTGAAACAAAGGATGGAAATTGAAAATCTGGGCATGAAAATTCTCCCCACCATAAATATTTCCACCCCCCAAAATCCACAACAACACCATATGTAAAAACAAATCCCAAATGATAGACCAAGATAGACTCACTTTCCACATTTTCAACCGCCTCCAAAAGGCCAAAAACCTCCAGTTGATCAAACAAAGAAAGAGAATACTCTCACCAACCAAAAATTACCCCACTTACCTGAAATGATCAAATATATTCAAAATAAATCCCAAAACAAAATACCTCAAACACGACCATACAATCCTCAAGAAATCCACCTGAAACGAACAACAAATCCGAATAATTCTACCACAACATTAAACAAAACCATTGGGTGTGCTCTAATCCCACATTTACCCAAGTAAGAAATTGGTGGATAGATAGCCTCGAACGAGACTACCTCCAACCAAGAAAAAACCAAGGATAAAACTGATTCATTGATATGGGGTGACCCAAACAGAATTCCCACCACAAGGGACAACTTAATTTCTAAGACAGAATCAGGACACCAATAGGGGGAGGCCTGAATGGTCTCCCCAGCAAAAGGGGTAAACTAACATTATATTTTTTTTCCAAGAGAACTTATGTGAGACCCATGATAGGTCTTACCACCATAAGAACCAACCATCTTAACTGACCAGCATGGGCCGACACGAAAAGTCCCCAAAATTTAAAGAGTTGGTATGACCGCATGGTTAGTCCGTACGGTTTAGGAAACTGTGCGTTAATCGTGAAAATCATTCTGTCCAAAGGGGAATCTTCGTACAATTACATGGTCAAAGGCGCATGACCATGAAAAGACCACGCAGTAGCTTCTATCTCTTATCGCAAAGTTTCCGAGGTTGGTGCATAGTTACTACTAACCATGCACAAACTGTGCTCTTCAATATGTCTCGCCCAAATTTAATCCTTTTATCTAAAAATTAAAAGTAAACCCAAGGTAATAACATAAACTTAGACTATAACATGGAAACGAGGTCCTCCCACCTCTACCATCGAACATGAAAAACTGGAACAAGACAACGACACCGGATTTTTAAACTATTACCATTTTCATACCGAGGATAGGACTTTGACAAAAGGTTTGAACGACTCCAGTATTTCCCATGACTATGTGCCAACTTCACTTTGGGACCTATGGATGGAGCTCAGATGATTAAAGCATCTCTTACCTTGTAGTCAAGATTTAGAAACCCCCAAATTGAACTTCTTCTTCCAGTGTCTCAAACAATTACACTGTGATCTCAGATGGTATCAATGAGACATGACACACTTCAAAACCACTTTACCCCAACCCATAATTTTACCAAAAAAATGTCTTAGAGGATACACACACATCACCCCTTGTTTCTTCAGATGGGAAATATCAGAATGAAAGGACACATAGAAACACCTTCCTTTAGAACATAGGATTTCAGAATTCCCTAATGGGAGATACGCATCTGACAAAATAGAGACTCTCATAATATTGCACAAACTCGACCCTTATAGTCAAATGAACACACGACATCGTAAGGCATCATCGAACATGACCATTGTGGCTAAAAAAACATAAGGAGAGGGACCTTATGCTGAGTCCCAAACAGTACACGATTCCAGCAAGTGGCTATAACAACCAGTCTTGGCCAGATTTTCCACACTGGTGGCCTAACATGAACTCTTACTTCAATGAGACTAAAAAAAGACCCAAATTCCCTTTAAGACATCATTCTATATTGAAAACCCTGAACTGCATTCACCTTCAATGACTCAGGAAACATAAGAAACTAAGGTATATTTCAACCTCCCACAACCACTCTCCCTCTAAAAGGGGATCCACATAATTGAAAAATAATATGGGTAAACTCAATCTCTAAAGCTCAAGAAGAAAGTCCTTATGTTGATCAACTGGAGGATCATCCAATGATGATTCACCATGGGCCACACATGAATCATACATTAAATACTTATGGGGGCGTACCCTAGCCAACAAGAAAACCCAAAGACCCAAACAATATGGTCATTTGTTCACAACATACCACAAACCTAAACCAAAAAAATGAGGGGAGCCACCTCATTGGACTCCCAAACTATTCCTTAAAAGAGACCACTGACCAACGCTTCATTCCAGCTTATCAACAAAACACCAACCCAAAACATCATTTAAACAACAGGGGTTCTTGAACTCAAAACATCCCACAATAACAATCCCAAAAACACATAATCTACACCTTCCAAACACACATTATAAAAACACAACACTTTCCTTCAAAATCATTCTTAAAAAAACAGTGCTGGTGGGTTGCGCATTTACCAATGGTATCTTATGAGCCTCACACATACATGTTTACATACCAGACTGAGCACCCAGATCATATCCATCCTGACACTCATCTAGCCATGACATTAAACATCCATATTCCCATATAAACCCATGCATGTGGTCGCCCTTGATAACACCAAAGACCAAAACCAAACCCTTCCTCTTTTCAAAATCAAAACCTTTTTAACCACACTTTCCCTTTCTCAAATATGCTAACCATAAAATCAAAAACCAATTTAAATATTACAAACCAATTTATAAAAGAACCCATAATTCAATAAAAACTCACTTTCATGAATTTCACAACCATTTAAAAACATTTAAACCCATTTCAAAACACTTCTAATTTCATGAAGAACACCATTTCATAAATCTCCATTTAATTAAATACTCAACTCTTCTCATTTCAAAACAAGGTTCTAAAATTTCATAAGACATTTAAAATGCTAAATATTTACCAAATCAAAATCCATCTTCAACCCACACATTTAAATTCTAGGACACTTAATTCAATTCAAAATACTTTTCCATGGTTTAGAAAATTTTTCTGGAAACACATTTTCAAAACCCCCTTTAACATAATTCATACTTTTAAAAGAGGTGTAAACACATAATTTAACCTTTCGAAATAATTCTAAAATTTAATTTCTATAATTTAAAAAATAAATCCATTTTTTACTTTACTAGAAAATCACTTCACAAAAATTCACACTTCTTAAAATCAAGTCATTTTTTTTGCTTTAGAAACCAAGTTTCCAAGATTCCAAAACAAAGAGACACAAGACAATGTGAGAGGAAACTAATGTTAGTGGGTGACTTGGACATATGGTTAGAGGCCATGTTCCAATAAATTCACTATCATAGAGATTGTTTTTATGAAATATCCCCGTCTTCACATGGATTTCCAAGCCCTACGAGCTCACTGAGACCATTGACCCAACTCTCTTTTCATTTCCCCCAATCATCAGTGAACCATGAGAAATAATGAACTCAGATAAAACCCAACATCCCATGGTGAATTGAATCCCATCATGAGGTGTGCTATCTAGGAAAACTACCCATAACTATAATTTCAGGTCTTGATAATCTTAGCTCCAGACTATCCCAACTCTTCCCCAAATAACATGACCTAAATAGTGAACCTCATCTGATACCATTTTGTCACGAACTGAATCTGGTTGCCACTAATAACAGCATCAAATCCATCCCATGACAATGCTCGAAGGTTTTTACCTATCCCCATAGGATGAAAAAAGTTCCTAGGTATCAATAAATTTGGTTTGGGAATGATTTACCCAAGTATGAAAGCAGAAAACATTAAAAAAGATCCATAATATGAATCTGAAATTTTCATGCCAAAGAAGACTTAACAGAAACCAGATATGAATACATGGTTTTAAATAAAGTACAAGAGGTAAAAAAATAAATAAAAATATCATAAAATCATCCAAAAATACTCCACACGACAAGGGGTCATCACCTCCGAGCTGTCTCCCCAACACCGCACTATAGGAGGGGACTAACAACCCGAACCGCCTTCACCTGAGAATTTTCCTTTACCTGTGTCAAACATAATCAAGCCTAATTACATCCAAGTGGTTTAAGTATGGTGTGAGACTATGTCCAATAGTATACCACCCAAATATTCCAAAGAGTATGCAAATCAAGGTGAAAAATCATGCAATTTTAATATGTAAGGAAAAGCGGTGATAAATTCCAAGAAATGAAACTTTCACTTGTAAACAGTTTTCAAAATAAAACTTTCAGAATGTTAATTTTTTTTAATAATACATGTTATATAATATAATTTATGACCAAACACACCCTAATACAAGGTTAAATACCACATTTCCAATGAGCACCAAAACTGGGAACACCCCTAGACACTAGATAGTCTCAGAACCTATGTACCTCGTACCTCAGTGTAAAATATCCATGTCAAAATCCTTTTCTATGCATGATAAACTAGTAGGTAACATACCCATAACCTAATATTCCCTAAAAATCATCCATATCATTTAGTTATAGTTTTCGTTATCTAAAATGCTAAGTGAAATAGGGAAAAAACCCATCCGGATCACTAGCGTACTAGTACATATCCGCCCACCTAGGTACCCAGGCTTCCCCCTTTGTGATCAAAAAATTTCAGCATGCTACATACATCCATTTTCATATAAAAACACCACTAATAGTCACATACAAAAAATAAATTAGCTATTCACACTTTATACCACTTAAAACACACAATAAAACATTTTGATTTTCAATAAAACAACTTCTCAAAATCTCGCATTATTTTACACCCAAAACTCCTTGAAATACCCATTTTTCTAACTATCTACACACTTATAAGTCACCAAAACAAAAATTTCATCCCAATACATTTCAATGAAACCAAAAATCAGTAATAAGGCATCCCCATGTGAACCAAGAAGTGATATCTTTGTAAAACCTCCATTTTCACACAAACATGACACTTAAAGTTCATATGCTTCACAAACACCATTAAAAAAAAAATTCACAGCAAAAAAGAGTATATAAAAATCAAAAACATGATTTTAATCCCTAATACATTTAAATAAAATCAACTAAGTAGTTATAGGGAATCTCTAAATGAACTGATAAAATATTTCTATGAAAACCCCCCAATTTCACATAAAAATGGCACTTAAAACTTCATTTACTTTACAAATACCACTAAAACCAATTTTTGCACCAATAATAAAATTATAAAAACATTAAAATATTATAAAAACAGCAAGATAACTCATAAGGATTTAATACACATAGAATCACTTACCAAAATTGTTAAAACTTTGAATCCTTTGTGCGAAAATTCAATCGCACCACCGTCGCACCTCAAGGAAGGTATATTGAGCATAAAATCAAAATATTGGAACAAGAATACCCAAAGTTAAACCCTAGGTTCAATACCCTACCCTCTGGTAATTTGGGACTTCAAGGAAATTGGAAGAAACTTCATGAAAAAGAGAGAAACTAATAGAGAGAAACAGTTACTTGAGATTGTGTGATGTTCCTCCACCAAACCCCCTACAAAATGGAGTTCCAATGAGGGTTTGAGAGTTTTGGGAGGTTTCCATGTCTAAAATGGTCGAATGGGGGAATAAAAGGGTGATTTTGGATAAATCCCAAGAGGGAAAACTTGGAATTTCAAGAATATTTTTAATGACCTGGACACCTTGCACGGTTTGGCTGCATGGTTTAGTAAACCGTGTGGCTTGTTCTGGCCACCCAAAATGTGATGTTTTTCCTCCAATTTCAGGAGGGTCCAAGGGGGAAAACAAGGGGGAAAGATAGGTAAAGTATAGGGGAAAATAATACCAAAAAAAACCCACCCTTTCACCCCAAGACTCATCCAAATCAAGGGTATAAACCACCCCAACAACATACCACACAAGAGGTGCCACTAGGAGTGTCACACATTCGTTTCCAAAACACCTCATCCTAATATCTTCTCTTTAAGAAAAGACAAGTCCAAAAACCATCCAATACTTACAAAGATAATTACCTAGATCAAGAACACCTGCGTCACAAAATCTAATCCCAAAACACCTAGAGACCATGAGAAAACCAAGAACCAAAATTGGTTTTGAAATAAAGGATGGAAATTGAAAATACGACTGTGAAAATAACCTGTATCCATTTCCATGGATAAATGAACTTTTTTGGTTTTCTCCAAGGAGATTGGGTTTTCACAAATATTGATTTGATATTTGGATATCATCAAGTATTAATTCAACCTATATATATAACTTATACAAATTTTCATAGCAGGTATGGTCTATATGAGTATCTAGTTAGGCCATTCGGTCTCATGAACACACCATCAGTTTTCATATAATTGATGAACCAAGTTTTTCATCCTTATCTGGATTCATTTTTGGTGGTTTTAGTGGATGATATATTGGTGTATTCTCACAATCTACATGACCATTCCAAACATCTTGAGATTATTTAGGATAAATTGAGAGCATCAGTTATATGCTAAGATCACACAATTATACATTTAGATGGATAAGATTCACTTCCTAGGTCATATTATCTCAGAGATAGGAGTATCAGTTGATCCAAATAAGGTGATAACTTTAGTTTCCTGAGAGCATCCTAAGAAATTCTTTGATATATGGAGTTTCATGGGGATAACTGGATATTATAACTATTTAATATATTAATTCTTACTCTTAGAAGTGACGTTGACATGATTTACTAAGAAGGGTGTGAAGTTTTTATGGATAGATACCTATGAGACAACCTTTTAGAAGAAGAAAGGGAGACTGTCTTAAACACTAGTCCTGATTCTACTATATCTAGGAATAAGATACATTTTGTATTGCGATACATCAGGTATCAAGATAGGTTCTATGTTGATGTAGGGGGATAGAGTCGTGGAATATAGGTCTTGGTAATTGAGGCCACACAAGAGAAATTAACTAATGCATGATCTTGAGTTGGCTCTAGTTCACTACTAGAAATTAAGGGTATATCCACAGTTTTATAGGTCCATGGCTATAGATTTTTTAATTCCACAGTTTAATCAAACCACCATGGGTATATCTTTTATATCGTCGCTGTTTTTTTCTTCTTCCCAATCTATTATCGGGCTGCTCCTCCTCCCCTGATCCGCTGCTCTTTCACTGCACAACCCTCCTCATCACTGTTTTTTTTCTTCCCAATCTATTATCAGGCTGCTCCCCCTCCCCCGATCTAGTGCTCTTTCACCGTGCAACCCTCCTCCTCAATGACCTCTCCTACTCCCTCACAGTGGTGCCCTCCTCCCATACAACCTATCTCTCAGCGGTTCCCTCCCCGACGATCTCTCTCACAATGGATCCCTCCTCCCCGATGACCTCTCTCATAGCGGCACCCTTCTCCCAGACGACGTCTATCACCGAGACGCCCTCCTCCCTGATGAACTCTGTCACCGCGGTGCCCTCCCCCCTGACGCTTCCAATCAACGCTACCCTCCATGGTATTTTATAATCATTTTATGTGATTTATAGTTGAAAATATTCACATTGGAGAATTTGATAGTTATATGGGAAATCAAGATGAGTGTCATTCTTACTATGATCATTATTCTACAAGTGTTCTCAATTATAGTTCTAGAAATTTCTAGGGGGGTTATATCCTAGTGAGGCAAATGATGGTAATTCAGGGTTCATTTGTATTAGGATTGTTCATAGGTTTGAAACTGAATCTACATTTATCAAGGTCCTAGGTTACCCCATTAGACTCATGGTTCTCATCCCATGTTCTGATTTATTTTAGGGCATGGATTTATTATTAAGGTACTATGACCATTCTCTTACAAGTGTTCTCATGTGTTTGTTGAACTAATTTTTTTATAAAATTTAACATAAAGGGCCATATTACCTTTGGTGGTGATCTTTAGCACTTTTTCCTTATTTTGGAGATGATGATATTTGATAGTGACCCTGGTTATAAAGAGACGAATGATGTGGAATTTTAGGATGTTTACATTATTCTTAAGATTTACTATATATCATCCACTTTTATTGTCTCTTTTTTAGATTCTTTTATAGTTTGGCATGCCATGTATCACTCATTTATATTTTCCTTATAAAATTATACTCGGGTGTTTATTTTAGTGTTTGTTACTTATTACTTTTTTGGATGGTTTATTATCTTTTAACAGTTCATTAAATTAGAATGGATGCCCAATGTATGTGTACATTATGTTGGACTCTCAATAAGGGTTTTTATATTGTTTATTATATTTAATGGTTAAAATAATTCTTAAATAATATCCTTGATAACCTTGGTGCTTGTCAGTATGACATGGTGATCAATAAATCACTTTGGGCCTTGTGGAATTCTATATTTTGTGATATGGTAGGTTATCCAAGGTTGTATTTTTATAAAATTGTATTAGAACCCTCATGTTACATAGGGAGTAAAGGTGTGCCTAATATAGTATTATTCAAACTCTAGAGATAGGTATATGAGATTGCTTGAATAACTATTTTTCTTACCAAACATTGAGTTAGCATGGAAATTTGGGATTTATACTTTGATTTTTTTTTTGTTTTTTGAAAATTCATTTTAGGATATTTTGATCAAATCCACTACTATTATGGGTTCTATGAAATTTTTATGAATTGTTTTAGAAAAAAATATATTAAATTTACTGAAAATGAGAAGAATCTAAAGGATTTATGATTACTATATATGTTCTAAATAATTTATTGACCATGAATTTACCACTAGATGGTTTCAAAGAGGGTTAAAACATTTGGTGCATGGTTTGGGAATCCATGCAACCAAATTTTGAAATTGTTGAAAACCATCCAATTTTTGAAATTTTGATTCCTTATTATTTAAAACTGCTTTTATTTGTTTAGTATTTGTTTAAAATGAATTACATACAAGTTTTTTGATATGATGATATTGTTTCATTGAGTAGTAATTATATTCATCGACCATGACTTTTAAATTATGTGTGGTTTTGGTTTCATAATTTATGTTCTATAGAGAATTAATCAAAGAATCAAACTGATGGATTATAAAGAGGTTTTTACTAATAACAGTCTATAAGGAAATCCTATAGAGGATTTGGATATTGTTGAGTTAGTTATTCAGACTATATAGACTTTAGATAGGTAAGGTGAGTGTGATTTATCTTATATAGTGGATTTTTCCTAGGAATTTATTTAAAGGAATCAACTTCCTTTTTATGGACATCAAGTGTCTTAGTAACCTATAGAGAAACTAGATAAGATCAGATGTATTTTATATTTTCATCAGAGACATAATACCTCCAAAATTAATTTTCCACCTATACATTGGACGGACCTGGCTAGAAATAACGAGTGTTATTTATTCAAGAAAAGTTACAAGAATATCTCCCATATAAAGGTTTTAAGGAGATATTCCACTAATAAATTTATCCTAAAATTATAAAAGTGTCAATATTATAGAATTTTATGACTCTTTATATGGGAAATAATTGTGTGATAGAGAATGCTAATAATTTTTCATGTTGATATAATTTTTCTCTTATATTATTTCAAATGATGTCGTAATGTTTTCAGTTCGAAATGGGCTTGGGGCCAAAAATATGATCCATGGTTATTCTCTTATTCTTACCAATATATACTGAAGTGGTTGACATATAAATGATAAAGAAAACTGATATTTCTAAAATGGATTATATTTGAAGTACATTGGCTAATATAGGTATTATCTATAGTTATTTATAGGGTCAAAAGAGGAAACATGGGACATTTTGAAGGGGAAGTAGTGGGATAATTCAATATCTACTAAAACCCATTCTCATAATTAAATTGAGGTGTAGACTGATGATATTTCTTTTCAATTTGAGAGGATCATACATTTTAAATAAATATTTAAAGTAGATATGAAGATTTGTCATCTATGTGGGAAATTAGGCCACCTAAAATGATTTTTTAAGTATCTTACATATCAGTGTAGCAATGTTCCTTCCTCCTTTACTAAAGGATTTAAAATATAGTTTTATGCATCTAAGGTAACATGAAATATATCATAAATTTAACAATAATGAATTTTGGTTAAGTTTAAAGATCAATATGGAATGAAATATTAGGGTAGACCATAATTTGTGTTCCAATATGCAGTAAAGAATGCACGTACAATGTCGGGAACCAGGCCAGTGACTATTAAAGAGACTATGCTTATATATTCTTATATAGTTTTATATTTTTATTAAATAATTTTCTCACATTATTTTATCTCATCAAGAGTTGTTAATCGATTAAATATTTAATTGGGTCAAGAGTTCTATTCATTGATGTAATTTCTATAGGATTTTTCTTATATTGATTACTATATAGAGGGGGTGAAGGTGGGTGGGGTGGGGCAGTGGGGGTGCAGATGGTGGTGGTGGGGGGGTAGTGGGGGTACAGGTGGGGGGGAGGGGTGCAAGTGCGGTGGCGGTTGGGGTGAAGGGGGTAGGGGGGGGGGCAGTGTACGGGGGGTAGTGGGGGTGGGGGGGGGGGGCAGTGTGCAGGGGGTGCGGGGGGGGGGGGGGGGGGTTCCAGTGGGGGTGCAGGTGGGGGGGGGGGGGCAGTGGGGGTGCAGGTGGGGGGGGGGGCAGTGTGCAGGGGGCAGGGGGTGCATGGGGCAGGGGGTGAATGGGGCAGGGGGTGTGGGGGTTCTAGGGGATGGGGGTGTCCATGAGGGAGGTAGTGTTTTCCAATGGGTCACAAATGTTATTACATTTTATGACTTATTAGAAACTTCCAATTCATTATATGGTTTGGGAAAATATCTTAACTGACCATTAGGAGTTATGGTCATATAAATTTTCAATTGTGACTTATAGATGCATTTTTTTTAGGGGCCAAGCAGTTGGAAGATGCTATATGGTTTGGATATTAACTTGGATAAAGGTCTTATCTTTGATGTAGATAATTTTGGGTTTCTTAACATGTAAGTATTCTGATTAGGAACTTTTTAGTTTTACAATTGGTGCTTTTTTTTAAAAAACTTTACAATCTACTTGAGATGGTATTTTAATTATGTAATTAGAATGCCTAAAATACATCCTTACAAGAATGTATAAGTTATTTATTTTATTGATTGGATTCCAACACATCATTTGAGATTTCATTTTTATACGTGAAGAGGGAGTCATCAATATGAATTGAATTTTCTCATTATCTTACTTTTTTCTCTATGTGTAGTTGATGAGATATATTAGAGTTCATGTATCCATATTAAATTCTCTTTAAATTATATTGTTTCCAGGTCATTATTTCTTTGAGATAAAAATGATCATCTAATTTAGAGTGAAGTTGGAGTTACACTCATGTAAGAATATTCTATTATTGATTTCTATCATAAAAATAAACAAGACGATTCTAATTATCCTTATTGTCCTAATCCAACATGTAAAAGGAGGTTCTTCTCGAATCCATCAATTTTGATATAATTTTTATGATATTTTTAGCCACAATCTAAAGAGTGATTACATTGTTAAACATTATTCCATCTATTCATAACCACTTATCAACATCCAGGAATTGTTTGACAAGTATTATTAAACATTAAGGGTAAATGATCCATACCCATTTCCACCCCTAGATTCCAACAATTTTTATGTTATGATATGAGTAAGAATTTGGAATAGTAAATCTAAATAATTCAGTAGGATAATTGTTTTCATTAACTTGATATAATCACATTTTGTGTTTTCTTTCCTACCTACCATTGATAGTGAATCTCTTCCATATAAATTTAAATCCAGTAATGGGTACTTCATCAAGATTTTAGTGGGGGTGCAAGGGGGGTGAAGGGGGCTGGGGGCAGTGTGCTGGGGGCAGGGAGGGGTGCAGGGGGGGGGGACAGTGTGTAGGGGGCAGGGAGGGGGGGGGGGTGCAAGGGGCAGGGAAGGGGTAGTGTGCATGGGGGGTAGTGGGGGCGAGGGGGGGGGGGAGTGTGTAGGGGGTGTGGGGGTGTGGGGGGGGGGGTCCAGTGGGGGTGTAGGTGGGGGGGGGGGGCAGTGGGGGTGCAGGTGGGGGGCAGTGTGCAAGGGGCAGGGGGTGCAGGGGGCAGGGGGTGTGGGGGTGTAGGGGGAGGGGGGTATCTAGGAGGGAGGTAGTGTTTTCCAATGGGTCACAAATGTTGTTCCATTGTATGACTTATTAGCAACTTCTAATTCATTATATGGTTTGGGAAAACCTCTTAATTGACCATCAGGAGTTATGGTCGTATAAATTTTCAATTGTGACTTATAGATTCCTTTTTTGTAGGGCCCAAGCAGTTTGAAGATTCTATATGGTTTGGATATTAACTTGGATAAAGGTCTTGTCCTTGTTGTAGATAATTTTGGGTTTCTTTACATGTAAGTATTCTGATTAGGAACTTTTTATTTTTATAGTTGGTGTTTTTTAAAAAACATTACAATCTACTTGAGGTGGTATTTTAATTATGTATTTAGAATTCCTGAAATACATCCTTACAAGAATGTCTAAGTTATTGATTTTGTTGATTGGATTCCAACACATCATTTGAGATTTCATTGTTATATGTGAAGTGTGATTCATTAATCTGAATTGAATTTTATCATCATATTACTTTTTTCTCTATGTATAGTTGATGAAATATATTAGAGTTCATGTATCCATATTAAATTTACTTAACATTATATTGTTTCCAGATAATTATTTATTTAAGATAAAAATGATCATCCAATTTAGAGTGAAGTTGGAGTTACACTTAGGTAGGAATATTCTATTATTGATTTCTATCATAAAAATAAACAAGATGAATCTAATTATCCTTATTGTCCTAATCCAACATGTAAAATGAGGTTTTTATCGACTCCATCAATTGGTATATGATTTTTATGATATTTTTATCCACAATCTGAAGAGTGATTCCATTTTAAACATTATTCCATATATTCAAAACCACTTATCTACAACCAGGAATTGTTAGAAAAGTATTATTAAACATTAAAGGTAAATTATCCATCCCCATTTCCACCCCTAGATTCAAAAAATTTTTAGGTTATGATCTGAGTAACAATTTGGAATAATAAATCTAAATAATTAAGTTAGATAATTGTTTTCATTAACTTGATATAATCAAATTTTGTGTTTTCTTTCCTGTCTTCCATTGATAGTGAATCTATTCCATATAAATTTAACTCCAGTAATGGGTACTTCAACAAGATTTTAGTGGGGGTACATGGGGTGAAGGGGGCTGGGGGGCAGTGTACAGGGGGCAGGGAGGGGTGCGGGGGGAGGGGGGTAGTGTGCAGGGGGCAGGGAGGGGGGGGGGGGGGGGTGTAAGAGGTCGGGAAGGGGGTAGTGTGCGGGGGGGGGGGGGGGGTAGTGGGGGTGAGGGGTCCAATGGGGATGCAGGTGGGGGGGGGGGGGCAGTGTGCATGGGGCAGGGGGTGTAGGGGGAAGGGGGTGTGGGGGTGCAGGGGAAGGGGGTTTCCAGGAGGGAGGTAGTGTGCAGGGGGTGTGGGGGTGTAGGGGGAGGGGGGCTGTCCAGGAGGGGGGGTCCGGGGGGGGGGAGCTGTGAATATATGAAGGTGGGGGGGGGGGGGGTCCAGGGGGTGGGGGCTGGGGGGAAGGGGGTGTGGGGGTGCAGGGGGAGGGGGGCAGTGTGCAGGGGGTAGGGAAGGGGGCAGGGGGCAGTGTTCAGGGGGGTTGGGGGGTAGTGTGCAGGGGGTATGGAAGGGGGCTGGGGGTGTAGGGGGAGGGGGGTGTAGGGGGATAGGGGGTAGTGCACAGCGGGCAGGGAAGGGGGCTAGGGGGAAGTGTTCAGGGGGAAGGGAGGGGGCAAGGGGTGTGTGGGTGCAGTGAGAGGGGGTCAGTGTGCAGGGGGCAGGGTGGGGGGGGGTGTGAAGGGGGATGGGGGGTAGTGTGCAGGGGGTGTGGGGGTGTAGGGGGAGGGAGGATGTCCAGGAGGGGGGTCGGGGGGGGGGGGGGATGTGAATATATGCAGGTGGGGGGTGGGTGTCCAGGGGGTGGGGGTAGGGGGTGGGGGGGGGGGCTAGGGGGCATTGTGCAGGGAGCTGGGAAGGGGGATGGGGGGCAGGCAGGGGGTGTAGGGGGAGTGGGGATTTTCAGGAGGGGGGGGGGTATGAATATATGTAGGTGAAAGAGCTCAAAAGAGATTTTGGCTTCCTATTTTTAGCTTCCTGATGGATTTTTCTTTTTGATCATTTTTTTTATTTTGATAACTTTTATTGGTATGTAGGATAGGGATGCATGCTATGCATAAAACCAACAATAAAACATAGCCGATACAATTGATTTTCTTCCACGACTTGCAACCGGGATTGACGTGGATATAAAATTCAGGAGGTAATGGTTATTTTATTCCATTTTTTTCAAGACATTAGTAACCATTTGTTGTGTTTTTAATCAAATTGACTTGGCATACACCATGCTTATAGAATTGATGATTTCGAGCTTACTCCTGAGTGTGAAATATTCAATCTTCTAGACATTGTTCTGTATCATGGTTGGATAGTGGATCCCCAGGTATGCACTTTTGAATCCTTTACCTTTATATTTTTTTAGAAAAAATATTTTATACATTCTCCCAGTTTACATTTCCTTTTTCCTTTTTCTTCTTTTCTTTTCTTAATATGCATGTGTTCATGTATATGCATGCATGGGGGTGTCCAGGGGGGGTTTCTAGGGGCTGTCTTGGGGGTGGGAGGGGGGTCCTGTGGGGGGTGTCTAGGGGGGGTGTCTAGGGGGGAGGGGGTGTCTAGGGGCATCTAGTGGGGGGTGTTTATGGGGGAGGGGGTGTCCAGGGGGGTGTTCAGGGGGGGGGGGGGGTGTCTCCTCGCCATCTGTAAACCCCTCCTCTCCCACTTTATCTATTTACGGGAATATTGATTTCTCTTCTAATTTGTAATATCTTCTTAATTGTGTGATTACTTTATTTTTGAAATCATCTTGTTTTCCTCCCATCAGATACGGTAGTTTACCAGCTGATTAACCAAAATTTTATTCTGGAATTGACCTTTTATCAAACATATTATATTAATATTGAAGAATATGCAAATGAATATATCACTATTGAGTTGTCTTGGTCTTGCGTATGGTGAAAATGCTATTGTTTCTGCATTTTAATTACTTTCTTGCGATTTGTGATAGACAATATTCTACTACTGAGTAACAACTTGAATTTGAACTCTGACACGGTGGAGGTGTCACAAGAAAAATTTCTCTCCCTAGTTGTAGAACGCTTAATCAATTCAAACAGTAATTTCAAAGTAATTTCCTTGTTTTTGGCTTCCTGATGGATTTTCCTTTTCAATCATTTGTTGATTTTGATGACTTGTATTGGTATGTAGGATAGGGATGCATGCTATATAGATAACCAACAAAAAAACATAGTCGATGAAATTGATTTGCTTCCATGACTTGCAACCGGGATTGACGTAAACATAAAATTCAGGAGGTAATGGTTATTTTATACCATTTTTTGAAAGACATTAGTAACCATTTGTTGTGTTTTTAATCAAATTGACTTGGCATACACCATGCTTGTAGAATTGATGATTTAGAGTTTACTCCTGAGTGTGCAATATTCGATCTACTGAACATTGCTCTATATCATGGTTGAATAGTTAATCCCCAGGTTTTTTCACTTTTGAATCATGTACCTTTATATTTTTTAGAAAAAATATTTTATACATTCTCTCAGTTTAGAGTTTTCCATTTTCATTTTTCTTCTTTATTTTTCTTAATATGCATGTTTGCACTTATATGTATGCATGGGGGTGTCTGAGGGGGGGGGGTGTCTAGGGGGGAAGGGGGTGTCCAGGGGGCGGTGTCCGGGGGGGGGGGGGTGGTGTCCAGGGGGGTCCAGTGGGGGGTGTCTGGGGGGGGTGTCCTGGGGGATGTCCAGTGGGGTGTCCAGGGGGGATGTCTAGGGGGGAGGGGGTGTCCATGAGATTTAAATGATTTTGGAATCTACTAAAAAACTATAGTACAATGAAAATACCCTTATTCCATATAAAATAATTTATAAATATGATGAAACTCTTTTCAGTGCATGGGGTGTCCGAGGGGGGGGGGGGTCTAAGGGGGTGTCTATGGGGGAGGGGGTGTCCAGGGGGCGATGTCCAGGGGGGGTGTCTGGGGGGGTCTAGTGGGGGGTGTCTGGGGGGGGGTGTCTAGTGGGGTGTCTAGGGGGGTGTCTAGGGGGGAGGGGGTGTCCAGGGGATTTAAATGATTTTGGACCCTACTACAAAACTATAGTATAATGAAAATACCCTTAATCCATATAAAATAATTTATAAATATGATTAAACTCTTTTCAGTGCATTGGTCTTGATTCTCTATACATTCCCTTCAGTCCCATGACTTTTCGTTCTCAACACACAACCATTTAAATAACCTTACTGTATCCTTTTTAGATTCACGTCCCTCCCTGCATCCTTCCACCACATTGAGATATTTATATAAATATATATTTTCCATAGGTTTTCTCTTCAACCAAATAGGTTTCATATATTAAAATGTTGGTTATTGGAATGGAAACTCCACAGGAGCCTGTTGCAATGTCACACTTGAAATGAAATCCTTTTTCACCCCACAACACACATAAATAATCCAATATGTGCATGATTACAAGAAAAAATAACAGTAACCTGCATTGATATAGCTATATTAATCTAATATTGCTCCCTATTTTTCATCTCAAAAAAGAAAAAGATAGATCTTGGTGACTAGTCAGTTCAACAAGATCATGTTCTAGATCAAACACCACATTCTACTCCTTTCACTGCATCTGTACAGGCTCTAAATTCCCCATATCACTCACAGTTTAAGTTTCCTCAGTATTTTTAAGTTATGTTTTTGTATGAGTATTCATAGCCTCTAATTATTACACCACCACACCTCCAAATCTCTTAATCAACACCAATTTAAAGTGAATCCAGGTAGGCCCATTCTTTTTCAGTTCAAAAAATAAATAACAAACCCAAGGAATTCTATGCATAATTAATTCTCCCATCAATAACTTCATTATTTTCTGTGTTTTTCAGTTTGATAATTTTTCCTCTATTATTCCAATCAAGTGTAACCACACACTAGACACCATTTTTGAATGTATTGTTTTTGTGTTTATTTCATCTGTTGTGTGAGTAGATAACTACTCCAACTATTGTGGCCATTATGAAACTGTTAATTCTCCTTCAACACTATATGGATGAGAGCCTGAATATACTAGGGGGAGGGGGGTCTGTCCAGGGGGTGCAGTGGGGGTGTCCAATAGTGTTGGTGTGTGTGTGTGTGGGGGGGGGGGGGTCAGGGGTGGGGTGGGGTGGGGGGTTCCAGCAGGGTTGGTGCAAGGGGGGTCTAGCAGGGGTGGTGCAAGGGGGTGTGCAGGGGGGGGGGGAGTGAAAGGGGATAAGGGTGTCTAGTGGGGGTGGTGCAAGGGGGTCTAGCAGGGGTGGTGCAGGGGGGGGCAAGGGGTGTGTGCAAGGGGGTCTATGCAGGGGGGGGGGTGTCCAGCAGGGGTGGTGCAAGGGGTGTCCAGCAAGGGTGGTGTCTAGTGGGGGTGTGCAAGGGGGTGTGTGAAAGGGGATGGGGGTGTGCAGTGGGGGTGTGCAGTGGGGGTGTCCAGCAGGGGTGGTGCAATGGGGGGTCTAGCAGGGGTGGTTCAGGGGGGGTGTCCAGAAGGGGGGGGGGGGAGGGGGCTGTGTATAGGGGGAGGTGGTTGAAGGGGGGATGTACAGGGGGTTGTTAAGCTGGGGTGGTGCAAGGGGTGTCCAGTAGGGGTGGTGTCCAGTGGGTGTGTGTGCAAAGGGACAGGAGTGTGTAGTGGGGGTGTGCAGTGGGGGTGTCCAACAGGGGGAGGGAAGGGGGGGTGTGTGAAAGGGGACAAGGTTGTGCAGGGGGGGTGAAAAGGATGTTTGTGTGTGTGTGTGTGTGTGTGTGTGGGGGGGGGGGGGTTGGAAGGGGGGCTGTGCGGGGGGGGGGGGGGGGGGGTTCAAGGGGGGATATGGAGGGGGTGTATAGAAGGGGCGGCACAAGGGGTGTCTAGCATGGGTGGTGCAAGGGGGTCCAGCAAGGGTGGTGCAAGGGGTGTCCAGCAGGGGTGTGTAGGGGGGGGTGTGCGAGGGGATAGGGGGTGAAAGGGGGGTATCCAACAGGGGGGTCCAGTGGGGGGGGGGGGGTGTAGGGGGTGTCTAGTAGGGGTGTGTGTGGAAAGGGACAAGGGGGGGGGGGTGTCTATCCAGGGGTGTGGGGGGGGGGGGTGCAAGGGGTGTCCAACAAGGGTGTGCAGTGGGGGGGGGGTGCAAGGGGACAGGGGGCTGTCCAGGGGGTGGGGGGGTGTCCAGGGGGGTGTCTTTCCAGGGGGTGGGGGTGCTGTCCAGGGGGTGGGGGGTCTATTTAGGGGGTGGGTGTATAGTATGGGTGGTGCAAGGGGGGTCCATAGGGGGGGGCAAGGGGTGTGCATTGGGGGTGTGCATGTGTGTAAGGGGGTGTGTGCAAGGGGACTGGGGGTGAAAGGGGGGTGTGAAAGGGGGTGCAAGGGGGGCTGTGATGGGGGTGGGGTTGTCCTGGAGGGGGGGGGGGTGCAGTGGGGGTGTCCAGCAGGGGTGGTTCAAGGGGTGTGCAAGGGGACAAAGGGGGATGCTGTCTAGGGGGTGTGTGTGTCCAGAGGGGGGGGGGGGCTGTCTAGGAGGGGGGGGGGGGGGTGCAGTGGGGGTGTCCATCAGGGGTGGTTCAAGGGGTGTGCAAGGGGACAGGGGGGTGTGAAAGGGGCCATCACTGGCTGGATGGTGCTGGTTTTTTTAGGAAATGTGAATACTTATAGCCACAGTTTTGAACCGTGGCTATAAATGGTGAGTGATTTTAGCTTATGCTGCGGTTTTTAGACCATGGATATAGGGTTTTAGCCATGCCAATACCAGACATGGTTGGGTGAACCATGGCTATAACCTATAGCCACATTTTTTGGGCCTATAACCACAATTTAAAACCATGGATATAGCCTTATTTTCCAGTAGTGGTTGTTTATTATTTGTGCTGTTGGAGAAATGAATTATTGGGAGAGCATTTTGTGGTATACAAGGACTACACCTCCAGTATATATTTACACAACATGATCTTAATTTTTGGAAATAAAGGTGGTTTTATTACCTACCATATTTCAACTTTGGTCTTTCCTATACTTCTAGAAAGGGAAATGCAGTGGCTGATGCATTGAGTAGGACTCAGATATAGGTAGTTCAGAAGGATAGTAGTGAGTGGTAGCTTATGGATTTTTTTTTGAGATGCACTTGGATGTTCAGGATGGTTAGGTATATACTTTTCTTTCATCCTTAGCTATGACTTCCACTCTTCTAGATAAAGTGAGGATGAGTCAGTAATCATATTATGAGGGCTTAGACCTATGGGAGAGCCTGGAAGGTGAGGACCTACCTCCTGGTTGGACTATTGGTGAAGATAAAATCCTACATATTCATGGTCAAGTTTGGGTCCCAAAATACATACGTGAGGAGCTGATGTGGGAGTTTTGTGCCTTAGTTTGGGCGATTCATCCCAGTGTTACCAAGATGTATTGTGATTTATGTCACCAGTATTAGTGTTTGGGGATGAAATGTGAGGTAGCTAGTTCTGTTATGAGGTGTTTCACCTGTCAGTAGGTGAAGGAATAATATCAGCGACCGGCCAAAATTTTACAGCAGTTACCCATTCCTATGTGGAAGTGGGATGATGTCGTGATGGATTTCATGACTGGTTTACCAAGATCACTTCAAGGTAGTGATGCTGTGTGGGTTTTTGTTGACAAGATCATGAAGGTTGATCATTTCCTACTGATTAGAGATAAATTATCAGTGGATGAGTTTGGGAAGCTTTATATATGTGAGAAAGTGCAGATTCACGGGGTCCCTCATACTATAATTTCAGATAAGGATTCCCAGTTTATGCCTCATTTATAGAATATTTTTCAGATGTATTTGGTTATATAAGTGCTTCTGAACATAACATATGACCCTTAGACTGATGGCCAGTCAGAGCACATGATTCATGTTCCTAAGGACATGCTATGAGAATGTTTCCTTGATTTTGGGGGTTCTTAGGAGATACATATTCCCTTTGTTTATTTTTCCTAAAAAAAGTTATTAGGATACTATAAATATTCCAACTTATGAGGCTTTTTATGGTATGCCATGCCGATTATCTCTATGATGGTTAGAGGCAGGTGAGACAACTTTACTGGGATAGTGTATTGTGTAGGAGACTTCTGAGCAGGTCCAGTTGATCAGAAATTGGATGAATATTGCACATTCTCAACAGAAATCTCACACCAATAATTGTTGATGACCTCTAGAGTTTGTGGTAGAGGATAAAGTCTTTTTACACATATCACCGAGGCTAGGACAAATTTTTTTTGGAGATAGGGTAATCTTTCACTATAATGACCTGAACTTTTGAATAATATTTTGTTTCCTAAAAATGTATATTTTACTGTTTCATAATCAATAAAACTATATAAGTATAATTGAAATGTAACCATTGAGTTTTGACCATTATATGACCATTGGTTAATATGACCATTGAAAATAATAATAATTTTTAATGTTATAATTATTGTTTATAAATAGAAATGATAATGTATAATTAATGCATAAAGAAGAGTCGACGACCTCATCCAGTAGACTCAGGCCATACGAAGCCCATTTGTCGGAGCTTGAGAAGGAGGTAGCGTCACTGGGATTTTATCTGGACCAAGCCCAAGATGAGCTTCAACATGTTAAGCTTAAATGAAATCACCTATGGGAGAAGTTCAAGCTGATATAAATCATCACTCGAGAAATTTTTTCTGAGATGCCCCAAATTCTATCACCATTGCACACCTTACACTTAGGTCCTATGTAGGTGTTATAAGGGGTTATGTAATGAGGACTTAATTACTTTTTTTAATCCATTTGTATAAATAAATTTTTCATTTCTTATTATGGTAAAATAACCATCATTTTTGAATTTCAAATGTCAAAATTAATCTAGGTTTAATTTTTAGTTTTTTTCTAATAAGTTTAATATTATTGATGAATATTGAAAAAAGAGTATTTAAAAATATTTTTATAATTTAAATAATTGATATTGTGAAATGATTTTCGAAAAACAGACATATATAATTGTGATCAATAAGAAATTTTGAATAGTAATATTACCCTTATGAATAGTAATGTGACCGATAGAATAGTAACCTCACCTAAGGAAGTATAAATGTAATTTAGGCATCTTGAATGGTAATGTTATATAATAGTATAAGTAAATAACTGTTTTAGAAATTTTTAGTTAAGTATTAGTATTTTTTATAGTAAATAGTTATTTTAATTAAAAATTAATTTAGAAAATTATTTTCATAAAATGAAGTTCATTTTTGAATTCAGGACATCGATATTATGTTAGGGTGAATTTATGAGATTTTTATAATTTTTTTTGTTTTTCAGTGAATAGTAAAAATACAGTTTTTGAGTTTACAGTGTGTTTTATGACATCATAAGGATGTAATATGTAATTTAAAATTCTGGTGGACTCATGTGGATTAAAATATTATATTATGTGTCCTAAGTTTTTAAAAACATGGGAAAATACCATGGGAAAGACCATGGATTTGCAAATACCACCGATGAGGTGTCCTTGAAAATTAATAAAAAACTCCCTCTCTTTTACTATAAATACTAATCCATTACTTAATTTTATTTCATTAAAAATTAATTAAACTCAATGATATTATAGTTTTACCTCCCAATTATTCCTCCCAAGGTGTCATCAATCCCTATAGGCCCCAATCCTAGAGTTTTAGAAGTTACTCTTAAAGGTAAGGAAATTCCCAACTTCTCCTTTCCTTTTAAGTTCTCTTTTATGTGGTATGTCTTTAAAATTTCCATACCATGTTATTATTTTCATTTTTTTATTTCCATATAATTTATTATGATTATTTTATTAATGGGTGGCCCCTGTACCCTATCATTTTAATGTTTTATAAAACTATGTTTTATACCCGTTATGCTGTAGAATTTTCATCTCAAAATCTCTCTTTTTTTCTCTAGAAATTATTTTATTTTCTTGATGTGAATACTAAAAACTCTTCCTTTTACAGGGGTATTCATAAACATATAAAATTATTTATTATATTCTATAATTTAAATACATAAAATCCTTACTCCCCTTTTTTGGGTTATAAATGACATTATGGTCATGTTTTTTAACACTTTTAAATCACCATGATTTTGATATAAAACCCATTTATTTTATTCTCTATGGGTTATTTATGTAATGTTTGATTATGATCTATGTGGATAAAATGAAAATAAATACATATTAATGGTTTTCCCTATTATCACTCCAATGCATTGTGTAAAGAAATTAATCTCTAGAGATGACAAGTTTTACGATACCTTGGTGAATAACCTTGGTAATTTTTATGACAACTTGGGGATGAACCTTGGTGATATGCTAATTAATGTCTCAATTAAATGTTTTAGACACATTTTAAAGTTATTATTAAAGTTATTATTATTATGATATTCCATTTTATCATTATTTTATGATATTACTCGTGTTCTTATAGATATCGCTCAAGTTCACATGTAAACTATTTATCTTGTTTTCCCCTTACAGGGCCTTCTGCTCACCATTTCCTTTGATGTATGTCCCAAGGTTATGATTTGGAGTAATTTTACTTAGGATGAACAAATAAATAATCCTTTCAAGCTTATTATAATAATGTTATATGTTTTCATGTGTTATGTACCTTTTTTCTAAGACACTAAACTCTAAAGATCCTCTGTTTTTAAAATATAGTGAAAAGTTATCTAATAAAAAGGTGGTATGCCATAGTTGGTATCAAAGGATAGTTTAGTTATTTGTGTAAATTAGGATATGAAAATATCAAGAATAACCCTGTATAAAATTTTAAATATAGGAAAACTTCTTGGTATTTGGTGAAATATTAAGTAAGTAGTTTCTGAACAAATAAATCCCTCTCTGGATACGAATAAGTGGATGTAGCTCTAGCACAAATTTATCTAGGGTTAAAACTCAAAAACACTGCTTTGAGATAGAATCAAATGGGAACTGGTGCTTGATCTACACTCCTGGTTTGAAACTCCCAGGGGATATGTTTGGTTAATCACAATATTTTTATGAATCATTATGAATGATTTATAGAGAAATGTAATTGTTGTTAAAGAATAATATGTTTAAGCATGAAGTTTTAGGACATAAAAATCCTTTATATTTAAAATATTCATAAATGAAATAAACTTCTCACTAAGGCTTTATTCTTTTAGAAAATGGTGGGAAATATGAGTAACCATGCAAATAGTGACCGAAACGGACCATGTGCTGATGACACTTTGATGGAAGCCAGAATGAAATCTTTCATGAGAATAATGAACCAACTGACTCAAGTTATGGGAAATAACTTGAATCAAGATGAGATACTGATTTCACTATGAAGGGAATAATTTTTTTGAGTATTTTATGTGTCAATGACCACTAATGTTCAATGGATCGACCAATCCATTGATTGCTGAATAGGAGATCAGCTCTATCAAGAAGATCTTTTCTATACTCTGCTCTTTAGAATAAGAAAAGGTCACCCTGGCTGTTTATCACTTAGAGAGAGAAGCTGATTAGTGGTAGACACTGATTAAAAACATGAGGTCAAGAGATGATATTAGAGCTATGGAGTGGGAATAGTTCAGAGGTATCTTCTTCAATAAGTATTTCCCTCATTCTATGATAACAAAAATGAAGGAGTTTCTCAAGATGAAGTAGAGGGAGAATGAATATGTTCGAAGCTATGAGATGAAATTCACAAGGATTTCCTGTTATACCTCAAGTTTTTTCATGGATCTTAATGGTAAGGTTGATAGATTTTTTGTTGGAATAAGACCACATCTATGGAATAATCTAGCCAATCAAGACTATAATAGCTTTGAGGAGATTGTGAAGAGTGCTATGAAAGTCGAACTGGAGTTCGGTGAGATGCAATGGTCTCAAAAATCCAATGAAAATAAGAGATCAATAGATCCAAGATTAGGAAGGATATTTTATTAGGGAAGAGGAGGAAAGCAAGTGATACTTACCACATGTAATAAATGTGGGAAGAAGCATTAGGGGAACTTCCTTCTTGGGAGAGGGAAGTGATACAAGTGTGGAATAGATGAACATATCACATAGAATTGTCGTAGTGAGGTGAAGACTCAACTTCCCAACACTAATGAAAAAGTGAAGATGGTGGAGGCCCTACATAAATTCCAATTCTTCAAGTGTGGAAAGCTTGGTAAATTTTTCTAATCACTATCCAAATCTGAGGGTGTTAGGTCCACAGGGCTGAATACCCTGAGAGGGGGGGTGAATCAGGGTATGACTGATTAAAAATTAACGCCCGTTCTGATCTTGTTTCATTGTTAAGCAAACCACTCTTCTCTCTCTTTCCTGTTGCGCAAAGTAAACTGAAATTAAAGCATGCACAAGACACAACAATTTTACTTGGTTCACCGCAAAGGGCTACGTCCAAGGAGCATACGCTGACAAGTTTCCGGTCGTACCAATTCCACTAAACTTCACTAGCTGTGGATTACAATGTTCGGGCTAGATCACTTCTATGCCCAGGCTCACTGCCTTTACAAGGTTTAGGGTCAGCTCACTGCTTTCCCAAGGGTCACTCCCTGTTTCTCTCTCTCTGGCTCACTGCCGATGGAGAGGATCACCTTCTACCTCTCCCTAAGCTCACTGCTCTTGGAAGGGATTCACTCACAGTTTATAGACCTGTAGGTCTCTTCATTTGCAGGAAGTAATACATCCTTAATTGTAGATAGATGCTCTATTAAAGTCCAACTTTCACCCACTGATGAATATCACTTTGCCTCTGAAAACTAGGCAATTCCTTTTGGAAACACCTTCGCAAAGCACCCTACTTCGCGAAGCTCCCAATTTCACGAAGCTCAAACAAGCCTTCGCGAAGCTCCTGCCTTTTCGCGAAGCTCTCTCGTG
Organism: Viscum album; assembly: GCA_963277665.1. Lineage (NCBI taxonomy): Eukaryota > Viridiplantae > Streptophyta > Magnoliopsida > Santalales > Viscaceae > Viscum > Viscum album. The sequence goes on along the minus strand of OY728119.1, from coordinate 1,502,253,980 downwards.
AAGCACTCTCGCGATGCTCAAGCCATCTCAAAGCAAAGACCCTCACGAAGCTTAGTCCGTCGCGAATCTATTGCCTCTCCGTGAAGCTCACCGAGCCAACGCAAGGCACACGCCTTTTGCGGAGCTAGAATAGCCACTGCGAAGCTCCCCTTTCACGAAGCACACTTCCTTCACGAACCACCTCTGTGAACTGAGAGCAATGGATTTTCTCTGAAAATTATCTCTACTTTGCTTGAAGGGGTCGGCCTCTATTTATAGGAGATTCCACCGACCCTCGTCCCTTCCGCGCGAAGTCAACGCCACGTCATCTCAAATCGTGAAGCTCTAAAGATTTTTCCGGAATTCTGTCCAAATCACGAAGCACCACGAAAATTTGCCGTTCGCGAAGCTTGAAGTAGTCGCGAAGAATCACCGTCAACATACCTTCGCGACTTCGCCGAAAAGCTCCCTCATGAAGCCCAACATTACTTCACGCCTTCGCCGCAAAGCTCCCTCGCAAAGCCCTTCACCGCCGCGATGCGCTTCAGCCTCTGCCGTTCGCGAAGCTTGACGTAATCGCGAAGCATCACCGCCTCCATTCTTCTGGTCTTCGCAATTTCCAAACCATGCATCCTATCTTCGCGAAATTCATGCCTTTTCCATATGAAATTATGCTCTTCATGGAAATCCACTTTTCGTGATGCTCACCAAACTCCAAATTTTGGACCCCAAAAATTTGGCAAACACTGGGAAACGACGCCACCTTGTACTGCTCTTTTGTACCGCCTCCAGATCGTCCTTTCCTTTTTCATCGTTCTTTGTCAACATGTAATGTCAACAACTTCTCGAGAACTCGACAATTATCCATGGAAACCTGCTTTTTCAACAAACATAATCAACCCAAAAATGCTGCAATGTTACCTTGAGGGATTTTTTCCCAACAATCTCCCCCTTTGGGTTTGTTGACAACTCTTCACAACTCTGCTCAGGATGATTTTCTGCACTTTGATACCTCACTGAGTCTTCTTCCAACTACTACCACCATTCGCCTCTTGTGATTCTGATAGCGTTCAAGGATTCACTTAATACGTACTCTAAGCCCACATGAGCAATGCTCGGCGTGAGAAACAAGAGGATTATGAAAAGTTCATCAATGAATCACTTCATGTCAGACCCCAATTGTCGATTCCACCCTGATACCAATTCTTAAATTGATACCAATTGATGAACCACACTGATACCAATTGGTGAATAGCTGGACACCGTCTCACACCATTCCAACACCACTATTCTGCTTTTATCACGATCCTCAGCTGTCGTGATTTCTATTCTTTGATCGATCACTTCTAGCATCGTCAGATTTAAAAATCTCTCCCCCTTTCTCATTTCTCCCCCTATCTGGCTGCTCCACTGGTCAGATTCTCCCCGTATCATTCATGATTTGTCAAGCTGCTCCACTAGTCAGCTTCTCCCCATATCATTCATGATTTGTCAAATCTCCACACTGTCTCCACCTTGAACAAACACTATTTTCTCCCCCTTTGTCAACGAACCCAAAGGTCACTCCTTTGTAGTCTGTAACATAGTAGAGAACACATATCAGCACATTAGGAAAAAACACATCATACCTCGGGAAGAGGGGGGGGGGGGTACCACATCCACACTATGTCAAGTGAGGGGAATCGACTCAACTCCCAGAGCCAGTCGATGCCTCTCAAAAGCTTCCTTGGGTAAGGCCTTTGTCAGAATGTCTGCAACCTGTAGCTCTGTAGGCACGTACTCCAACTTCACGATTCCCTGCTCAACCTTCTCCTTGATAAAATGATACTTAATCTCAATGTGCTTTGTCCTTGAATGATGGACAAGATTTTTGCTAAGATTTATAGAACTTGAGTTGTCGCACTGGATTCCGATCGGAGACTTCACTTCAACTCCCATATCTTCAAGCTGCTGCTTCATCCATAATAACTGTGTTCATGCTTGAGTGGCCGCAATATACTCAGCTTCTGCGGTGCTCAATGAAACGCAATCTTGCTTCTTGCTATGCCAAGAAATACACAAGCCACCAAGATAGAAAGCACCACTTGACGTTGATTTCCTATCATCCGCTGAACCGGACCAGTCTGCATCAGTATAGCCCAATAACTCTGTCTGAAATTTATCAGTATATGTCAAGCCGAAATCCACTATGCCCTGGATATACCGAAGTATTCTTTTCACTGCAAGCATGTGGCTTTCCTTGGGATTGCTCTGATATCTCACTACTTGGCATGTGGTGAAAACAATATCAGACCTTTTTGCGGTTAAGTACAACAGACTTCCAATTATTTGCCTATATTCTGTGATATTAACTGCCTTGTCATCCTCATCTTTTGATAATTTCATCCGGGTAGCCACCGGAGTCTTCATCTCCTTGTAATTTTCCATTCCAAACCTTCTCAGTACCTCATTGGAATATTTAGATTGAGAAATGAATGTTCCATTCCTTCCTTGTGTCACCTGTAGACCAAGGAAAAACGTTAGCTCTCCAATCATTGACATTTCAAACTCATTTTTCATGAATTCGGAAAACTGTCTGCACTGAGCTTCATCTGATCCGCCAAATATTATGTCATCGAAATAAACCAACACCATCATCCTTTGATTACTATCATTACTGAAATAGAGATTGTAATCAACTCCTCCACGCTGAAAACCAAGCTTCTTCAAGTACTGATCAAGCCTTGAGTACCATGCCCTTGGTACTTGTTTCAGCCCATACAATGCCTTCTTCAACCTGCAAACTTTGTTCTCATCCTCATGAATGAGAAAACCATCTGGCTGCTCAATATACACCTCCTCTTCCAGAACACCATTCAAGAATGCAGATTTGACATCAATCTGGAACAATTTGAACTTCCTTTGCACTACAATGGCTAGGAATAATCTTATTGTCTCCAGCCTTGCAACCGGTGAAAATGTCTCATCAACATCTATTCCCTCAATCTAGGATTACCCCTTGCACACTAGAAATGCTTTGTTCCGAATCACTGTGCCATATTCATTCATCTTGTTGCGATAGACCCATTTGGTCCCAATGACATTCTTGTCTGCTGGCCTCGAAACAATCTCCCACGTCTGGTTATTCTCAATTTGATCAAGCTCCTCATTCATAGCCTGAACCCAGTTTTCATCTTCAGCTGCATCGGAAAAACATTTCGTCTCCACTTGAGATAAAAACGATGTTTGCTGTAATGATTTCATTCTTCGAGTCTGAACTAGAGCTGTCTGATCACCAATGATATTTTGCCTATCAATTTCAGCTCGACTCTTTGGCTTCCTTGCAGATACAGACTTGACACTTTCTTGTTCATCATCAGTATCTTCTTCTGAGTCAGCCTCTACCACTTCTACTCCCCCTATGTTGCTTACCTCATCATCACTTTCATCCAGAAACTGTTCACTGGGTCGTTGAGCAGTCTGTTCATTTTCGACTATAGTGACATCATTGCTCTTAACAATTTTTCTCAGCCTCTTGTTGAAGCATTTATATGCTTTTCTTTTCCCTGAATATCCAAGGAATATCCCTTCATCTCCTCGTGCCTCAAACTTCCTATGATATTCTTTGTTAAGAATGAAACACTTACTTCCAAAGATTCGAAAGTATTTCAACGTTGGCTTCTTTCCATACCACAGTTCATACAGAGTCTTCCCTTGCTTCGGACATAACAGGGACCTGTTTGAAACATAGACCGATGTCAAAACTGCTTCCTTCCAAAATTTCTCTGGTAGGTCCTTATCAATAAGCATTGTTCTGTCTATGTTGTTGATGATCCGATTTCTCCTTTCAACCACTCCATTCTGTTGGGGAGTTCTTACTGATGAAACTTGATGCCTTATCCCATGTTTCTCGAGATAGTTTTCAACCTGACTGTTTGTAAATTCCGTACCGTTATCAGTACGAAACTTCAGAATTTTCTGCCCAAGCATCTTTTCCGATTCCCTCCTGTACTGCTTTATGCAACTGAACACCTCTATGTTATGGGTAATGATGAATACCCAGGCCATTCTGCTATAGTCATAAATGAAAAGAACATAGTACCTTTTCCCATCTATAGCTCGTGGTGAGATAGGTCCACATACATTAGCATGCACCAATTCGAGCACTCCAGTTGCTTTTTGTTCCTTTGGCCTGTATGTCTTCCTGATGATCTTCCCTTGTTGACAGACATCACACGTATGAGTACGATCACATGACAGTTTGGGAAGGTCTCTAGCAGCATCACACTTTACCAGATCTTCCATAGATGGTTGACATAGATGACCAAGTCGCTTATGCCACAACTGATTTTCTTCTTCTCTGGATAAAAGGCATGAATCTTCTTCCCCACCTACCAGGTAAAGATTCCCCTTTGTTCATTTTCCCTATAGAATGACTATTCCATCTTTTCCTTTAACAATACACATCTTCTTGGTAAAGAGGATAGAGTGCCCAGAGTCACATAGTTGACTGACGCTAAGCAAATTATGACTAAGACCCTCTACCACCAAGACATCAGCATGTCTCATTTCATTGCCCCCAAACTTGGATTTTCCTGAGCCAACAATATTCAGGCCTTCATCATTTCCAAATTTGACAACTCCTTCTTTGTCATATTTTATGCCTGTAACCAGATCCTTGTTGCCTGTCATGTGGGATGTGCAACCACTATCAAGGATCCACACACCAGAACGATCTGATGCTTTAAGGGAAATTTCAGCAACTACGACCTTCTCAATTTTCTTCTTCTTGGTCCATACTTTTTCTTTCATACTCAGCATGGATTGAGGCTTCTGTTCTTTCTCAGAGTATGATGGACCAGCTTCATCTTGCAAAACTGCAAATCTGTTCTTAACTTTTAACTCACTTGTCGGTTTACAGATCTGCTGCTTGCGGACATTTGGATTCTTCTTTGGCACATTTTTCTGAATAGTCGGAGTGAAGTACCTAGCCATGTGTCCAAATCCTCCGCACCAAAAATAGTGTCCTTCAAAATATGTTCTGAAAAACCGTTCTCTGTTTGGCTGCCATCTCTGTTCTTGTTCCCTTCGATATATTTTGGCTATGGAACACACATACTGTGAATGTCCCATCTTTCCACAACAATAACACCTGATATAAGGTGCATTCCTTCATGTTACTTCAGCACTACGAGTTTCCCCTTGGGATCTCTGAGTATTCTGATTCTGCTTTGTGCTCAAATCCACTTTCAATCTCGGGACAGGTTCTTGCGATCTAACTTCAACTGCCACAGATTTTTGTTTCTGATTAAGCCATGAATCGGCCTTAACTTCTGAGTTCAATTGCTGATTCTTTCCTGCTGAACTACTAGGATCTTCTTTCTTCTTTTCATTCTTCGTAACGACCTGATTTCCCAAGAATGTGTTGGGATTCAAAGGTTTTTCCTGGTCTTTAACTTTTCTCCGTAGACCGACAACTTCCTCTTCAAGCTCTTCAATATGCTTGACGTGATCTTTCACTTTTTGACTCAAGCAATCGATATCCCTTTTCTGCTCTTCAATCTTGAGATTATGCTCATCAACCTTTTCTGTGCACTCTGGCCTGGAAGACTTAAGATTTTCAATTTATTTCTCAAGCTCAAACTTCTCTTCTTCTTGTTTTTGCATGTAGATTTTGGCATCACGTACTATCTTGTTGGATTTCTTTATTTTTGCTCACCAAACATCTATCTCTTCAAGAGCTGCTTCTAATTCAGCTTCCATGTCAACTCTCCCTTCAATTTCTTCTTCTTCTTCATCAGTTTCGGTTTCTTTCTTTTCAAGAGCACTACTGGCAACAGCCACCATCGCATTTTGTCCACGATCTTTGCAGTTTTCTATCTCTTCAACTTCTTCACCCTCAGACTCAGCTGAACTTTCTATTTCTTATGAAAGAAGATTCTTCTTCTTAAAGAAATTTCTCTTGAACTGCTTCTTCCCTTTCACATAGGCTGAAGATTTTTTCATGGGAATCTCAACTCCATCTTCATCGCTTTCTTCTTGAAACTTTTTGGGGCATCTTGCAGCAAGATGACCAACCTTTCCAGATCCGAAGCATGCTAGTGGAAGTTTCCCTTTAAACTTTCCTTTTCCTCTTTGCAGATTTGAAGAAAGGAATGACATCACCTCATCTGACTCTTCTTCCTCCTGAGAATATTCAATAGTGAGCCTCTTCATGGCCTTAAATGCCACCTCTTTGGATTTCCCCTTTTCCACAACATCGTTGTCATCATTTCTAATTTCATATGCAACAAGAGTGCTGTGTAGGTTATCCAATCTCAGCTCTTTCGGATCTTTATCTTCCAAAACAGAACTTTTGGATTGAACTGAGGTGGAAGCTTTCTCAAGATGCGCTTCACAATTTTTATATCTTCGATAATTTCTACAAGACCCCGCATGTCTTCTACCACAACATTTACCCTGTCAAAGAATGCATCAACAGACTCATTCGAGTTCATTCTCAGATCTTCATACTTGTTCCACAACACTTGCAGCTTTGCCTCTCTGACTTTTGTATCCCCTTCATAAATATTCAGAAGCTTTTCCCACATGGCATGTGACGTTTTTCCTGACATCACCTTTGTATATATGGGATTGGAAAGGGCTCCCCCTAAGGAATTGATTGCTTTGGAATCAGCATCCAAATCTTTGTGCTCCGCTTCTGATAATGCACCACTAGTAATATCAGTTGTGATACCATGCATAGCTGCTGAAAACACATCCATTCCCAAAGATCAGAAATATTGTTGCATTTGATTCTTCCATATCTGAAAATTACATCCGTCGAAGATCGGAATCCCTCTATGATTAGTAACCTCCATTGAGATAAGAACTAATATCAACCTTCACTCTGATACCACTTGTTAGGTCCACATGGCTGAATACCCTGAGAGGGGGGGGGGGGTAAATCAGGGTATGACTGATTAAAAATTAATGCCCATTCTGATCTTGTTTCGCTGTTAAGCAAACCACTCTTATCTCTCTTTCCCGTTGCGCAAAGTAAACCGAAATTAAAGCATGCACAAGACACAACAATTTTACTTGGTTCACCGCAAAGGGCTACGTCCAAGGAGCATACGCCAAAAAGTTTCCGGTCGTACCAATTCCACTAAACTTCACTAGCTGTGGATTACAATGTTTGGGCTAGATCAATTCTATGCCCAGGCTCACTGCCTTTACAAGGTTTAGGGTCAGCTCACTGCTTTCCCAAGGGTCACTCCCTGTCTCTCTCTCTCTGGCTCACTGCCGGTGGAGAGGATCACCTTCTACCTCTCCCTAAGCTCACTGCTCTTGGAAGGGATTCACTCACAGTTTATAGACCTGTAGGTCTCTTCATTTGCAGGAAGTAATGCATCCTTAATTGTAGATAGATGCTCTGTTAAAGTCCAACTTTCACCCACTGATGATTATCACTTTGCCTCTGAACACTTGGCAATTCCTTTTGGAAACACCTTCGTAAAGCACCCTACTTCGCGAAGCTCCCAATTTCGCGAAGCTCAAACAAGCCTTCACGAAGCTCCTGCCTTTTCGCGAAGATCTCTCGCGAAGCACTCTCGCGAAGCACTCTCGCGATGCTCAAGCCGTCGCAAAGCAACGAACCTTGCGAAGCTTAGTCCGTCGCGGAGCTCCTACCTCTCCGCGAAGCTCACCTAGCCAATGCGGGGCACACGCCTTTCGCGGAGCTAGAATAGTCACCGCGAAGCTCCCCTTTCGCGAAGCACACTGCCTTCGCGAACCACCTCTGCGAACCGAGAGCAATGGATTTTCTCTGAAAATTTTCTCTACTTCGCTCGAAGGGGTTGGACTCTATTTATAGGCGATTCCACCGACCCTCGTCCCTTCCGCGCGAAGTCAACGCCACACCATCTCAAATCGCGAAGCTCCAAAGATTCCACCGGAATTCTGTCCAAATCGCGAAGCACCACGACAATTTGCCGTTCGCGAAGCTTGACGTAGTCGCGAAGAATCACCGTCAACATACCTTCACGACTTCGCCGCGAAGCTCCCTCGTGAAGCCCAACATTCCTTCGCGCCTTCACCGCGAAGCTACCTCGCAAATCCCTTCACCGCCGCGATGCGCTTCATCCTCTGCCGTTCGCGAAGCTTGACATAATCGCGAAGCATCACCGCCTCCATTCTTCTGGTCTTCATGATTTCAAAACCATGCATCCTATCTTCGCAAAATTCATGCCTTTTCTATATGAAATTATGCTCTTCATGGAAATCCACTTTTCGCGATGCTCACCAAACTCCAAATTTTGGACCCCAAAAATTTGGCAAACACTAGGAAACGGCGCCACCTTGTACTGCTCTTTTGTACCGCCTCCAGATTGTCCTTTCCTTTGTCATCGTTCTTTGTCAACATGGAATGTCAACAACTTCTCGAGAACTCGACAATTATCCATGGAAACCTTCTTTGTCAACAAACACAATCAAACCAAAGATGCTGCAATGTTACCTTGAGGGATTTTTGCCCAACAGAGGGCAGTGAAGGAGAATCACCATCAACCTCAACAAACGACAAGGGAGCAAGGCTGTGCTTTTTCTATCATGACAATTGATGCTGAAGATTAAAATGATGTGGTGGAAGGTACTCTTTTTGTTCTCTAAAATCTAGAAAGTACTTTGTTTCATTCTGGTTCTATGTATTCCTTTATTTCCTATATGTTTGCAAAGAATTTAGAATCAACCATTGAATTGCTAAAAGTAGAGTTATAAATCAAGACTCCTGGTGGGATTATCCAAGTATCATCAGTGTTTATAAACTCTAGTATTTACTTTAGTGACCAAAATCTTATCACAAATATAATAGTCATTCCCATGTTAGAATTTGACATTATTCTAGGGATGAACTAGATCTCAAAGTATACTGCTAAGATCAAATTCAAAAGCAAGGAAATATCAATAGTCTTGAATGGGAAACCTACAATTATCCTCCAAGGAGAGATTTCTCAACCTGATATTTTTCTAGAAGAATCTTCTATATCCTTATTTATGGAGTTGATCGATGAATATGAAGAAGGAAATAAGAGTATAAGGATAAAAAATGTCCCCATCATCTAGGAATACATAGACATATTTCTTGAGGAGTTACCTAGACCTCCCCTAGAAAGAGAGGTAATGTTCTCCATTAAACTTGTATCTAGATCTCATCTGATATCAAAGACCCTGTATAGGATGAAAAATGTGGAGATAGAGGAATTAAAGGAAATACTCCAAGATCTTTTGGAGAAGGGGTTTATCCGACCGAGTGTGTCTCCTTGGGGAGAACCTATTCTCTTTTTGAAGAAGAAGGATGGATCAATGTGAGTATGCATTGATTATAGAAAACTAAACAGGATCACAGTGAAGAAAAAATACTACCTTTCAAGAATTGATAACTTATTTGACCAACTTAATGGGGCTCAATTCTTCTCCAAGATTTATCTTCAATCTTGTTATCATCAATTGAGGGTGAAGAAAGAAGATATTCCAAAAACCACCTTCCAATCATGATATTAGAATTATGAGTATGTTGTAATGCCCTTCGGCTTGACTAATGCACCTATTATTTTTATGAATTTGATGAATAGAGTCTTTAAGGACCACCTTGATAATTTTGTGGTAGATATTATTAATGATATTTTAATATATTATAAAAGTCGTAAGGAGCATGAGGATCATCTAAGGGTTATTTTTCAAACTATATGGAAGGAAATTATTTTTGTAAATTTTAGAAAGTGTGAGTTTTGGTCACAAAAAGTTTCTTTATGGGGGCACATTGTAATCAATGAAGGAATATTGGTTGACCCTAAAAGGACAATGTTTGTAGAGGAGTGGACTCATCCTATAACACTAACTGAGATTCATAGTTTCCTTGGTTTAGCAGGATATTATAGGAGGTTTTTAAACACTTTTTACAAATTTATAATCCACCAACCAAGTTAACTCGAAAAGGGTTTAAGTTCAGCTGGACAAAGGAGTGTGAGGAAAGTTTCTAAGAGCTAAAGAAGAGACTGGTTACTGCACCTGTGTTAACTCTGCCCTTAAGTGGAGAAGGATTATTTATTTTAGTGATGCATCTTTAAAAGGGCTTGGGTGCATCCTCATGAAAAATGACAAGGTGATTACTTATGCATCTTGAAAGTTGAAGACTCATGAGCAGAACTATCCTATGCATGATCTAGAGCTGGTTGTGGTTTTTTTATCTAAAGATATGGAAAAACTATTTTATGGGGATAAGTGTGATATATACACATACTATCAAAGTTTGAAGTATATATTCACAGAAAAGGAATTGAGAATGAGACATAGAAGATGGTTAAAAATTCTTAAAGACTATGATTGTTCAATTCATTATCATCCCATAAGAGAAAACAAATTCACTAATGCATTAAGTAGGAAAGACCCTATTGTTCTATCCATGATGAGGATTCAAGGAGATCCCTTGATCAAAGACCTAGTAAAACTGGACATGGGAATTGTAAGGGAAGAGACATCATCAACCATATCCCAAATGATTTCTCAATCATCCTTACTAGATAAGATCAAGAAATCTCAAAAGGAATATACTTTGTTACATAAGAAGTTTGAGGCTGTGAAGGATGAGAAGTTTCCTGAGTTCAATATTGATCAAGAAGGTGTACTGAAATTTCATACAAGACTATATGTTCCATATATTACAAAAATAAAGAAGGAGCTGATGGATGAATCTCATAGCTCTACATTCTCTATAAATCATGGAAGCACAAAAATGTATAGGGACCTTCATGATCATTATTTGTGGGATAATATGAAAAGAGATATTGTTGAATACACTCTAAGGTACCTGATATTCCAGCAAGTGAAGGCAGAGCAAAAAATTCCTAAAAGGGTATTACAACCAATACCCATACTGGCATGGAAGTGGGACAATATCTATGGGGAATTTTTTACTGGTCTCCCAAGAACTTCCAAAGGAAACAATGTGATATGGGTTATAGTGGAAAGTCTCACCAAGACTGACCATTTTATTTCTATTTGGGAATATTTCTCTCTTGATAAACTTTCCAAGATTTATGTGAAGGAAGTGGTAAGGCTACATGGAGTTCCACTTTCTATCATATCTGATCGTGATCCAAGGTTCACATCAAAATTATGGATAATTATTCAACATGAATTGAGTACCAAATTAAATTTCAGTACGACCTATCACCCCAAAACTAATGGCCAATATGAAAGGACTATTTAGACACTTGAGAAAATGCTGAGAACATACTCAATAGAATTTAATGTTGGATGAGATCAACATCTCCCATTAGTTGAGTTCTCATACAAAAAAAAATTCCAATTGAGCATTAAAATGGTATCCTATGATGCCCTATATGGGAAGTAATGTATAACTCCTACTTATTGAGATAAATTTGGTGAGAGAAAGATTCTTGAGCCTGATCTTCTGCAAGAGATGACAGAAAAGGTTCATGCCATCCAACAACACATTAAGGATGCTCAGAGTCAGTAGAAGGGATATGACGACAACCATTTAAAGGAGTTAGAGTTTTGATGTTGGTGACAAGGTATTCCTTTGAATTTACTCATGGAAGAGATTCATGTAGTTTGGAAAGAAAGGGAAGCTCAATCCCATGTATGTTAGCCCCTATGAAATCCTTGATCGTAGAGGAGTAGTGGCATATAAACTTTCACGTCTTCCAAATCTATCACAAGTTCATGATGTTTTCCACATACACCTCTTGAGGAAGTACATACCCAACCCTTCACATGTACTAAATCTAGTGGTGGTAGAACTGGAACACAACCTCTCTTATGAGGAGCATCTAGTGGAGATATTGGATCATAGAGACAAGGTTCTACGCAACAAGACTACACACCTTGCTAAGGTGTTTTTGAGGAACCAAAAATATGAAGAAGCCATGTGGGAACCAGAGAAGTATATAAGGCATAAGTACTGACACCTTTTCCCTTATGAGGGTACTAGTTGAAATTTCAGGGATGAAATTTCTTAAAGGGGGAAGAATGTAACGACCTGAAATTTTGAATAATATTTTATTTTCTGAAAATGTATTTTTTACTATGTAAAAATCAATAAAACTATAATTATAATTGAAATGTAACCATCAATATTTGACCGTTATATGACCATTGGTTAATATGACCATTGGAAACAATAATAATTTTAATGTTATAATTATTATTTATAAATATAAATGATAATGGATAATTAATATAGAAATAAGGGTCGATAACCTCATCCAGTAGACTCGGGTTTTACGAAGCCCATTTAATGGATCTTGGGAAGGAGGTAGCATCATTGGGATTTTCTCTGGACCAAGCCCAAGCCAAGCTTCAACATGTTAAGCTTGAACGAAATATCCTATGGGAAAAGTTCAAACTAATAGAAATCACCACTCGGTGAATGTTATCTGAGCCACTCCAAGATTATATCACCATTGCACACCTTACTTTTAGGTCCCATATAGGTGTTATAAGGGGTTATATAATGAGGCCTTAGTTACTTTTTTCAATCCATTTGTACAAATAAAATTGTTATTTCTTATTATGGTAAAATAACCCTCATTTTTTAATTTCAAATGTCAAAATTAATCTAGTTTTAATTTTTAGTTTTTTTCTAAGAGGTTTCATATTATTGATGAATATTGAAAAAAAGAGCATTTTAAAAAAAAATTTACTTTAAATAATTGATACTGTGAAATGATTTTTGAAAAAATGACATATACAGTTGTGATCAGTAAGAAATCTAGAGTCTAATAAGATCAACTTAATTTTTGGTGAATAGTAAGTTATGAATAGTAATATTACCCTTACAAATAGTAACATGACCAAATGAATAGTAACATAACCTAAGGAATTATAAATGTAATTTAGGAATCTTTAATGGTAATTTGATATAATAGTATAAGTAAATAACTGTTTTAGAAATCATTAGTTAAGTATTAGTATTTTTTCGAGTAAATAGCGATTTTAATTAAAAATTAAAATTTTCATATTTAGAAAATTATTTTCATAAAATGGAGTTCATTTTTTAATTCATAACATTTATATTATATTGAGGTGAATTTATGATATTTTTATAGAATATTTGTTTTCAGTGAATAGTAAAAATACAGTTTTTGAGTTTTCGGTGTGTTCTATGACATCGTAATGACGTAATATGTAATTTAAAATTCTGGTCAACTCATGTGGATTAAAATATTATATGAGTTGTCCCAAGTGGCCAAAACCATGGGCAAATACCATGGGAAAGCCCATGGTTTTGCAAATACCACCGATGATGTGTCCTTGAAAATTAATAAGAAACTCCATCTATTTTACTATAAATACCAAGCCATTACGTCATTTTATTTCATTAAAAATTCATTAACCTTAAATATCTGATAGTTTTACCACCCAAGGATTCATCCCAAGGTGTCCTAAAGCCCTCAAGACTCCGATCCTAGAGTTTTAGAAGTTACTCTTCAAGGTAAGGGAATTCCCAACCTCTCCTTTACTTTTAGGGTCTCTTTTATGTGGCATGTCTTTAAAATTTCCATACCATGTTATTATTTCCATTTCATTATATCTCTATACTGTATTATGAGTCTTTTATTAATGGGTGAACACCGTAAAATCTCATTTTAATGTTTTATAAAACTTTGTTTTATACCTATTATGATGTAGAATTTTCATCTCAAAATCTCTCTCTTTTTTCTCAAGAAATTATTTTATTTTATTTATGTGAATATTTAAACCTATTAATTTTCTAGGGGTATTTATAAATATGTAAAAATTATTTTTTATAATCTATAATTGACATACATAAAACCCTTATTCCCCTTCCATGGGTTATAAATGACATAATGATTTTTTTTAACACTTTTAAATCACCATGATTTTGATATGAAACCCATTTATTTTTTTCTCTATGGGTTATTTATGTAATTTTTTATTATAATATATGTGTATCACATAAAAATAAATAAATTTTAAGGGTGCACCATGTTACCTACCCAATGTATTGGGTAATGAAATTAATCTCTAGAGATGACAAGTTTTACAATACCTTAATGAATAACCTTGGCAATTTTTATGAAAATTTGTGGATGGACCTTGGTGATATGCTTATGAGTGTCTAAATTAAATATTTTAGATACATTTTAAAATTATTATTCAAGTTATTATTATGATTATATTCCTATTTATCATTCGTTTATGATATTCCTCATGTTATTATAAATACCACTCAAGTTCACATGTAAACTGTTTCTCTTGTTTTCCCCTTAATGGGTCTTCTGCTCATCCTTTACTTTGATGTATGTCCCCAAGTTATGAGTTGGAGTAATTTTACTTAATATGAAAAAATAAAGAATAATTACAAGTTTATTATAATAATTTTATATTTTTTCATGTATTATGTACCTTTTTTTCTAAGTCACTAAACTTTGAAGATCCTCTGCTTGTAAAATGTAATGAAAAGTTATATAATAAAAAGGAGGGATGACATATTCACTATGATATGTCAGGACGTTTGAGATTCTGGAGAGATTCGGGTAGGTAGTGTATTAGTTGTAGTTACCTTAGAGGTACCGATCCGTGCATGACGTCTTCCATGTATCTCAGCTGTGCAATTATCACTTATACCCATATCACAATCTACTGCCAAATGAGGTGTAGTTGTAGGTAGGTGCACACTTTGAGAAGCATCCTATTCATATCATTAACAGGAGAATGAAGGTTCTCTGAGGCTAGTTAGTTCCTCTAGTATGGGAGCTATGGTAGCATGATCGTTTATAGGATGAGAATTGGGAGTGGGAGACTGACGTACGTGCTCAGTAGCCTGAGCTTTTCTTAGGCAATTTTTGACCACCCTTGAGAGGGAAATTTAGGGATGAATTTATTTAAGGGGGAATATTGTAAGATCCCAAGTTTTCTTAAGGTATGGATCTCTTTCATTTTTTGGTTTAAATGCTTGTTTACTACCTAATGTTAGTACCTAATGTGATCATGGGTATACCAGTGGTGTTCGGGGCTAGTTCGGAGCCAAAAGCCCAACTTTTTGGAAAATAGGTAGGCCATATAGCTAGTAGAAACTATATAGGTTTGGCTGCATGGTTTTTATAACCATGCTAGGCCTGGTAAGTTGGATTCAGGAGCCCATACGTTTTTAAGAAACCATACGGATGGAGGCACACATGCATGTGATTTACTGCAGACCCTTGACAGTCATCTGGGACATGGTTTGTGCATGATTAGGAAAACCGTGCACACTAACCATACAAGGTTCCCCTTGAAGTAGTGAAGGTTGCACGATTGACGCATAGTTTGGCCAAATGTGTGGCTAAACTGTGTGGCCCAAATATTTTTGAAAAAATGACCAAATTACCCTTAAAATTTATTTAAACCTAAGATCTCTTTTCTTCTTCCTCTATTGGACAACAGTGAGGCGTGGGGATCTCCTTTGAAGGAAAATCGATATCCTTTGATCCTGTTTCACTATCCGAACTCAGAATTGAACACCATCATCCTCATTGTATTTTCACTAGTGATCACTCCATTAATTTTGTGCCATTATTTTATTCTTCTTGATATCGAGGGAGTTATTTAGGTGCAAGATAATATGCCATATTTTTAAGGTCTTCTTCCAATCTTCATTTTTCTTCTGATCTGAACCGAATAAGAAGCTGAAATTGGATGATCACTATACTTCAGACCTATGTTAGGTTTATTATACCTTTCCCTCGGGGTTTGGTGTTTTATAAGAATATTTTTCATTTTTCTATGTGATGAAATTTTCGACATAACCCCTTTAAGTTGTTAAATGCTTGAATTAAAAAAATAGGAACCTAATAGAGATTCCCACTAGTTCTTTTGAGTTTGTTGGGGGTTTTTTCCCCAAACCAGGCCACCCATGGGGTGTTCCCTTATATTTACCTATTGTTATACCACCCTGTTGGGTGTGTGTAATATTTCCTAGCTAGAGGAATCCATTTATAAATTGAATTTAATTGAATTGAAACATTAAGAGATGGTTTTACTCTTTTTCCATGTGATCACATGATATTGAATGATTTAATTTTTTGAATGTTAATTATGGAAAATGAGATGGTAAACTTAAAAAATGTAATTTTTTATGATTTATGAATGTAATGAATGAGATGATTTGAATGGCAGTGGATAACTTGGTTGGTATACCTTGGATAATGTTTCCATTAGATTCCATGGATGATTCTTCCATGGATCTTGATAGCTTTAGTGTATGCCTTGGATGTGATTTCTCCTTGGGTATTGATTATGTGAGATTCCTTGGGCCTTGCTACGCCTTGGATCTATCTCTCTTAGTCTTGTAGTGGATGTGGTTTGTTGACATGCTCCTTGGACCCCATTCCAAGTCTAACTGACTTTCCATTGATATGATCCTAGGACTCAATGAGATTCCTTGGTCTTATATACCTTGGATATGGCCTTGTAGGGTCAGAAATTTCTGATTATACAGCTTGACCGTGGTTAATATGACACTTTTGAGTATACAGCTCGATTGTGGTTGATATGAAACTTTTTTATTATATGGTGTGGTTGTGGTAAATGTTTTCTTGGTTGTATAGTGTGTCCATGTTTGATATTTTGGCATGTTTTTCAGATAAGCCAGGAACAAGTGTCCGATTTCAGTTATTAGAATAGATATGGTAACTTGTTTATTTCTTTTTATAGCTACCCAGTTAGAGGAGATTGACTATTTCTTGAAGGGAGACTTGGTAGGATAGACAGTACCACTACACTTGTCTCACTTTACTTTCAGTAAATTTTACCCATGATTCATTAAACACTATTACTACTTATATTACACAACCTATATTAGCTATAGTCATTATTAGCGGTAGCCTATTAAGTGTTATCTCACACCCTGTTTGGGATTCTGTTGGGTACCCAAACATACTATATGGATAGAGATAGGGATCAGGGAAAGTTCCCATAGTACAATGCTTGATTTGTGTTATACTTAAGAGCAGGGAAGTATGAGATTGATTTGAGGCTAATGATGCTAGCTGGGATATTTCTTTTTGGTCTTTTTTCTATTTTGATACATTTATTGTACTAATTCCTATATACATGTTTTGGATGCTTTTTAAATACATGAAATACCATATTTTATATTATATTACATCTAACATTTTTTATGTATTCCTATATTAGTTGTTTATATTATTTATGGATTATTTAATTCTTCTTCTCAAGACTGTTATTATTATTCCAGTATGATACACTCTAACATGAGGGCATATTCTCCCTATATACACACCCTAGTCCTTCATTACTAGTTGGTAGTGTTTGGAATTTGGGAATATGCGCTTGAGGCCATGTGACCCACTGGCTCAGAGCACCAGATAATGGAATCTAGGTCAGGACGTTACAAAATTCATAAATTCACAAATGGACCTAAGTATGTCAGTTAGGGATTTTTTCTTATGAGATAAACTCATTAAGGTTGTGTTAATCTTTAATATTACAACTACTATTGGGTTACACTTAAATAAATCCAGGATCGGTATGATGTGACCCTCGTAGGTCACCCTAATCTTTATGTGCTTTAGTGATTAACCTAATGGGGGTTTTTTATACAAAGTGGATGGTTATTTAATGTTTTCATAGCTGCTTATATGGTGTTTCATATAAATACATGGTGGTATCTTACTCAGATGGTCCCCTTTTCTAGATAAAATCCTTGTCTTTTGCTTTTTAGATGTATTATTATGAGGTGTCAGTTAATTAAAATTCCAATTAAAAGATAAAGCATGTTTTCCTATATAGATTTCAATTGAAATTTTCCTTAACTAAGAATAATATGATAATTTCATGGTTAAATAAATTGATATTTAATTCTCAAAAGGAAATTTTGAGATAAGTTTCATACTATGCTATATGGCACCAGCCAAATAAGGTGCTTAGTACAATTTTTTTTATAACTGGTACCTAATATTACATATATGTGAGCTGCTTAAAATGTTGTAATAAATGAAAATTTGTTAAATGAGTAAAAATAAAACCTTTTATAGGTGTTTATAGATAGAACCCTCATGTAAGGGTTAGCTTCATTTTTCATTGAGAGAGATGCCTTGAATAAGAGTGTGAGCGTGTCTAGTAAATATCAGTTGGATTCATTTATACTTTTTTCTCAAATTTAATGGTTAGGTAGTAGAACTTGGAGATATTTTAGGTGTTAATATAGTTTAAAAAGTCAACAAACTATGTTAAATTAGGGGTTATCCCCTTGAGGTAGCACCCTTCTATATGAGAAACTGGTAGACCTTTAAGTTGAATTTATAAGCACAATGATTTCTATTAATTTGATCTAATTAGGTTAGGTAGGACTCTCAAATAATGAAATGATAACTTTGGGTGGATGGGTGGTTTTATTGTGAGTGAACCTCATAAGGGTTATTGATATATATAGATACCCAGTGAGTGTCATCACCTTATCCTCAGCGTTAATGTTGTTACCCTTCAGGGAGAACTCCCCTGTTTGGATACTCAAAAGGGATCAGGACCTAGTAGGATGATACCTGGTAGGTGATTTTTTATGCCTTTCTAATAGGTTTGACCTTCTTAGGTATATTATTCTTTAACTTCTTAAGTTTTAACTATTTGAGTGAGAGTTGATAGATGCCTTAAATTTCATGTACTAGAGGCCCTTAAATGGGTTACGGTTCTCATGAAAAAAATATTAGGGCTAGGTGGATGGACATAGTATACTTGTTTTTAGATTTGATTTAAAAGGCTAAGTATAATACTTTGATAACCTTACTTTTTTACTTGGACCCTAGTAGGTAATCATTTGGTTTGTTCTAGGGAAACCCACGAGAGAGGTTGTACTGGGGTTTATGTTTGCCTTAAGGCAAAGAGCTTCATTTTATGATCATATAGATACCAACACATAAAAGGTTCTTGAGTATTTTGATTCATACATGGTGATTCCTTTTATTTTTTAAAATCACCTTGATTTCTTTTTTAATCAAAAATAATTTCAATGGGTAAGACTATTCGGGTGCCTAGACCGATTGACTAGTTGTTGTGCTGTAAATGCTATAGTTTTTCAAAAATGATGCCTCAAGGTGGGAAGTAATTTGATAAATCATGGTATAGGTGGGTGCCTGATTTTGAAGAGGAGTTCTAAGGGAGATATTGATGTGTTAGAAACTAATGTATCATGTAGCATAGTTAGTTTTTCTTTGTTAATAGATGAATCACAGAAGTGTGAGTCAGGTATTGAACTGGGTGGTAAGAGATAATGTACCCACTATGATAAGTTAGTTCATGCTGGTTGCATGTAGTAACTATTTAAAATCAAACATTGGTGAATGGAAATGTAAGAGACAAGGACTGATGGTTACAAATAAATGACACCTATAGGAATAGTGATTTAGATCTTTGGGGTAAGTTAAATGAAGTTCCCAGTAAGAAGGAATAATTTGAAAATGGAACAGGTAACATGAGACGATTAAATCATAGTGGGGTTTGACATGTATTTTAAAGATACATGGTGTCTGGTGTTGGTTAAGGAAAATATATCCTTGTTTAATGTGAGCATGTATCAGAGGGAGATATACATTCCTATCAATAAAAATCTATGTGTACTCCTAGTTTAGAGGCAATAATCCCCCATATCTTGACATCATCCTAAATATGTTGAGAGAGTGTCAACTATATGCTAAGCTACCTAGCAATATATCTCCACTAGTTTGATTATTCAACACCTTAGATTTTTTTCTTGATAATCAGTTTATCACCGAGATAGTGTATATTACACCATTTTCCATTTAAGGGTGGTGACCCTTATTATGATTTAATTATGGTGATCACCATGTAAGCTATTCCTGGGGTGTAGGAACGAGTGATGAGTGATGTTTATTCTATCACTTGGAAGCGAGAGGATCCTTAGCCATGATAGTCATTATGTATGGATTGGAAGGGGTGTGGGATGTGGTAATTAGTTTTATCATATAATTGGTACAACAACCAAGTATGCCTCTAAGGCGGGGAGTGGGATGTTAGTTTCTAGAGGGATACCCTCATGTGAGGAGAGTTGTGGGATCTTGAGGCTGGTTATTGGATGGTTGTTTTGGAACATTTATTCCATTAGATTATGGAACTATGGATGATTCAAACAAGATATGTCCTGACGATTAGGTTTTAGACATTGGTGAGCATGCTTGGAGAAGCATCATTACACTATGGGATGAGGATATATAATCTTGTTTTGATAATGCATCAACTCCTGAAGTTGATATTTCCAAAGATAGTTATATAGAAGTGGATCGATCCATGTTCTCTTGTTTGGATGAATGTGGTCAAGTGAGGAACTGCGTCAGGCATGCCGATGGGTGCAACATAAATGGTCGACCATGTATTTTCAAGGAAAAGACAGTGAAAGTATTCTAAGTTGGGTAAATTTTAATTATTCTACTCTTTATAATTGAAAAACATGTTGGAAGTTTCATTGGGATACTGAGGAAATGCTTAAATAGGCAATTCTAATGGTGGGAGCACTGCGAATTGGAATTATATTTGATAAATCAAGAACCTATGGTGGGGAGAACCATATATCGGATGATAAAAGTGACATTTATGAAATCATGTCTCAAGTTATACAGGATTGGGTAAGTATCATCTTGAGGTTTTAGTTTTGAGTATGAGCATTGGATCAAGTTTTAGTGGCTTAAGTACTATGTGTTTAATGTAGCACCTGCAGGTGTGTTGGGCATGGGAAATGCAATGAGTACATTTGATTGTAATTTCTTAACCCATATAGGTCATGTGATGTTTTTTTGTTCCCCAAGGCTTCTTAAGGATGAGAAGTTCTAAGGTGGGGAGATTGTAAAGTCCCGTGTTTTAGATCAGGTTAGAAATTCCAAGAGAAATTGAAATTTTTATTTGGTGGATGGGACAAATATTGAATTGAGCATTATATTGTAATTATAAGATTTATATCACTTAAAATTGATTTTTTATATGGATTTTAAGGCTCAAGAGGTATCTTGAGATTTTAAACAGGTTTCAGAAGCATTGGGATCCAAAATCCTAATTTTTTGAAGAGACAGGGTGAGGCACACAATTAGCACATGGTTAGGGATAACCATGAATCTAAACCATGAATCCATATAGAGGTGTCACATAGTTTTTTAGATAGTTCATTGAGGCCACAAACCCATGAACAATGGATATGGAAAATTACATATCCAAACCACATGGGCTGTACATGGTTAGAAAAATTGTGTGCCTAACTTGCATGGTTAGTTTCACTTAGGTAGTGAGCTTACAAAATTGGTGAAAAGTTTACCAAAAAACATGAACAAACCATGAGGCTCATTAAGGATATATAATTTACCTCTTTTAACCTTCCACTTTTAATTTATTCCCCCCCTTATTTTCCCTTTTATATGCCCAACGACCGCTCAAACCCCCCTTTGGATTCTCCCTAGTATTCCATGGACCCCCCTCATCCTTTGTCTAAATTGAATGTAGTTAGGTACATTGTAAGTACATCAAAAAGCTCTTAAATCCTCTTCCTTCCTCTATCAATTTATCTCTCTTTATGGAATGATAAATTCGTGTGAGCACATTTACAATATTTTTAGGGTGTTTGTCCAATTATTCAATTTATATTGTTCTGGATCAAATCAAAGACTAATAATGGATGAGTTAAGCATCATTAGTGTAAGTTAGGTGATCAATTTTAATTTCCTTTAATGTTTTATAATTTATAATTATTTCTATTATTTCATAATCCAGACTTCCCACGTGTTTCCCTTAAAATGTAAAATTCCATAAATTAAATGCTTAGACAACAACCTTTATTACTTAGCCCTTGTATAGATAGTTAGAGGCTGAATACCTCAACCCAAACCACCTATTAAGGTGAGTTTATTTAATTCCTTTATAACATTCTGTTCTGTGATTAAACTACCCTTGGGGTGTGTTCTTTAAATTTCATACCACTCTTATCAATTCCTTAATGGGTTAAGTGGGTTAGATAAGCCTCATGGTTCTTAATAAAATGTGTCATGATTGAAAATTACGAGGGAACAATATTTTATAATTAATTTTGTTGGTTAAAATGGAATAACAAACATGCTCTATTTTATAATAAAACCACCTTGAGGTGTTCTATTTTAACTAATGTAAAGATATGATTAAATAGTTCTAATTGATTTGTGTTACGGCATGGGTGCTTCCCATGAACTTCTTGTTTATTTATAATGTAATAGTCTAATTTCATGGGTTGGATTATATTATGACATGGATGACCTCATGGAATGTAATTAAATATTAAATTCTATAAAAAATGAAGGTCCACTATGCCTTGAGAAATTCTAGTATCCTCTTTATGAAACACCTAGGATAAGAGATCACAGGGAAAGTGGGATTACCATGTACTGGATTATTATAGAGGGACCTTGGTTAAGGCTGTTTAAAAAGACAATTCACACCCACTTGGTAATGTATGTTAGACATGATGATTCACATCACTTGGGTTGCTGGTCATGACATCCCACACCCCTTCGTTTAGGATGTTGGGTATAAAACTTCCCAAAATTACTCATGACACTCAACATAGTGACCTATATTATTTGTGATACTTGAAATGGAATCATATATTATTTATGATACCTTAGCATGGTGTTCGGTATTATCTATGACACTCAGCAAGGATCCCTTTATTATTTATGATACCTGGGCATGACATCCCTTATTACTCTCTGCGACTCTTATGATTATACATGGATGCCTGAGTTATGCCTTGGGTCTTGGATAATACTACACATCTATATATACGACTATATATGTTATCACATATATAGTTTATATATATACATACATACCTATATATATATAACTATATACATGGTGACATGTGTTCTGAGATATTCCAGCTTAAGTCGAAGCAAGTATGGTAGGACATATATCTCGAGGAACCCGAGCCATCTTGATTAAATTTATTTATTTCATCACACTAATTTCTTATTATACCTACAAATTTCTTTAATTTATACTCATGGTCATATTTCATTATACACCACTGGTGGTGACCTAATGAGTTTATCTCACACCTTGTTCAGGCCACCATTTGGTACCCAGAAAGATCTCTTGCTTGTAAGATGGGACCTCAGACTGTGCTCTTTTCTATTTGAATTTATAGACTAGGAATGGACATGAGAGTTGGGTGTAGTGGCTGAGCATGTACTCGGGCTTCCTCCTGGAGTTTAATTATTTTATTTATTTATTCTTATTATTAGTATACTTCTTATTATTCTATTATCTTCTATATGTCCATCATTTGTGCATTGTAGAATTTTCATGAATGATTTCTCATTTATTTATTATTTATTTCTAGTTATTATTATATTTCATTGCTCTCACTTATCTATTCTTACAATATATTTATTATTGATCTAGAAGGAATGGTATCCCCACTATACCACCTTTAGTTCCTCACTGCTAGTTGGAAACCTTTGGTGTATGGGGAGGTGCGCTTGAGGCCATGAAACTGACCAGATCAGGGTACCATTTTAGTGGATTCTAAGTTGGGATGTTACAATACACTCCTTGGGATTGTGAGTAAGATTTATTACTCAGGTTGAGTCAGAGACCTAAAACAAAGGTGGTTCCTAGGTGGAAACCCATGCTCTATATATTTATTTCTCTATTTATTTTCTATTTTAAATAAAAACATGATGTGGAACTTTTTCTATCTTCTTTTCCCATTATCTTTGAAAAAACTATCTATTCATGAATAAAATATTAATACACATTCTGTATCTATGATACATAATGTGTACTTGTATGATTAGTGTATATTATAATAGTATGTTTAATTTAAGTAAATTTAAATTTTTTAATTAAACATAAATAAATATTATAATAATGGAAGATTCACATGAGGTTATCTTAGCTATTGTTGGTTTGAATCCCTCGATGCTCTCCTTTAGTATAGGAGTCATTATTTTGAACCTATGTTTTTTAACGGAAGGTGCGATTTTTTCATATATATTTAATATAATTTCAAAATAAAAAAAACAAATGATGATGTTGGATCATCTAGAAAGGTCATAACCCATGGTCCAAAAAACCTAGGTTTGAGTCCTATCTGACTCAATTCCATCAATTTTCACTAAAATAAAATTAAAAATCATGTATTTATGTATAAGAAAAGTGTTTTATATATTAAATTTCAATAAATATTTTAAAATCTCATTTAAAAATAAGAATAAACTCAAAGGCAGGGTCGGGGTGATGGGGAAGTCATAAACCATTGTCCAAAATACCCAGTTTTGAATACATATAATCTACCAAACATAATCCTATTTTTTAAAATAATATCACACACCACACATTATTTCTTTCACAATGTTTGTGTATAAACATATAATAAAATTTCAAAAATATAGTAAAACCACCAGTACTACAAAATTAACTCTAATGGTTGAGGGTGCACACCTGGATCGAACTGTTCTTTGAATCAAACCTCAACTCAGGCATTGGAATGGAGCTTGTGATTCTTCTTTTTATTTTTTTATAACACATGACATGTATTTTACAATGAAATACATATATAGGTTTATTTTTTTATATTTATATAATTTTATATAATAATTAATAAAATTTTAATAATAATTGTGATAAAAACCTCATAATGTAAATATATAAATAAATTATTAAAAAAATACATGATGTTTGACCAGATGTACATGCCTTGTGACCTGGATTAAAAATCTAGGAACACTAACTCAACTTGTACTCATGCTAACCCCCCTGTCCTCTTCTTGAATCATCCCACAAGAGCCACCATTGAATGATATTAATTCCTCTTTTATAGGGAGTTTTTTCCTATATTTATTCCCCATTTTATTCCTAAATCTAGATATATTCTTATTATGTCCTTATCTTAGCATTCTCCACGATTTTTAGAAGATTTTAGGATCCAAGATGCGTTCTTCCAAAATCTCAGCTACACATGGTCCCACACGAAGAATACATGCTATATCTTTATTGTATAAGATTAGAAATTTTTACTGTATAAAATTTGAAAACATGTGGTATGTGCATTTGGAACATGTTGTGTACAAGTGACCCATCCCCTACCAAATAGAACTCGTATCATAGATCCGACAGGGCCTAGATTCCAATTTACAAACACATAACATGTGTGTTCAATGCACATCATATACTACTTTATGGATGAAATGTGGGGTGTTTGGGCATGTTTATAGAGAAAAATAGTTTATACTTGTCCACATTATACACCATATACTCTAGAATACATGTTATGTACTTTTTAAATAATTATTTTTATTATTTTTATTCCTATCCGTTTTTTTATTCTTTTCCCTTTTAATTCGTGGTTGATGGGGATCGTTCGGGTGGGAAGTGGACCATTGTATTTTCTAAAGAGGAGAATCCCAATTCATGCATACATTGAAAGGAGGATTCGGTAGATAATTACATGACAGACTTTCTGATTTCATAGCTACCATCTTTGGTGATGCTGTCTCCACTTTTTCCATGCATGCCATCTCCTACAATAACACCCAATTATATGGTCACCACGACACCACCACCACCAGCTTCCATGAAATCTAAGCCATCCAAATCTGCATTAGGAGAGACAACATGACCAATTACCATGTATGGATGAACTAAACCCAAATGATGTATAGTTTTTGATGAGTTTCACCTAGAAAATGACTAGCTATGATTCCTTTCATGATGCACGATCCGGCTCAGCAGCCGGTTCCTCGATACAAGTGTCCTGAAGTGGTTGGTACTCATAGAGGATATTGAGGAGCTTCTGGGGAACACCCAACTCATCAATGATTTCTAGGTTAGCACTCCTATATATATGGATTTTTTTTAGTTCTCTGTATCATTTGAGTTTGATTGGATGACATACCAAGAAACACCAAGCGATACTATGACCCTAGTCTAATTTCACCCACATGGATGATTCTTTTTCAATGACGATGGTGGAGTTTTTTTTGAGGGTGATTTTTATAACCCCATACATCCACCCTAAACCTTGTTATCACCCTCACCCACCCCAACTTATCTAACCTTCTTTGTGAAGAGATCTTTATAAACCTGATGTCCGATATGCTCTTACCTTATAGAAGAGAACTTTGATCATCTCACCTAAACTATGCTCCATCCACCATTATTTTAGTTACATTTATTTACCATTCCATGAGTAAGGAGTCATTTTGTTAGGACATGATATAGGGCTCCTCAATTTCATTATCTGGCATGATTTCTCCAATCTCATATACTTTACCACCTTATATTTTCATGCTATATTTAATGGCTGTTAGGGTAACCTGAATAGAGGGTTCTATACCACCTGATTAGTACACCACTTAGGGGGTTTTGACCCCTCTCTCCCTCATGATATATTTGTATCTCCCTAGTGGATAGAATATCTCATGATTATTTTTTATGGTAATGGTCTAGAATAGGGGGATCACCTATGTGCTCATGCAGAAGCACCCAACTCTGATTGTAGTAGGAGAGGATCTAACTACCATTGTGGGTGGTACTAAACACATACCACCACCACCTCTACCACCTCCACTGGTGGTCCATTCATCTCCATACCTTCCCATTTATTATTCCAATCCCTTATATTACACTATTCCACCTCTTGAACCATTCACATCCCACCATTTCCCACACACTCGACTGATCTCTAGGACCTTTATCGAATTGACACTATCGTTTGTCACCTTTACCAGATAGATTGATTTTTGGGAATTCTACTTTAGTTATTGGGCCTTGTGATTACACATCCTCTAGCTCCTAACCCTCAACCTTCATCCATATAGGACACATCAACAACTCCTTCCACTGACTTTGTGGTTATTTACTTTGATGATATGAGCACCACTAATACTCCTGGGGACTATGATTTTTCAACCAATACAACAGAGTAGACCACGGTCCATGTAGTATCATCATCCACTATGGATTCCCTTTCACTATACGATCCCACAATTTTAGGTATTACATCACTAGAGGCCACTGATTGATTGTTTCCACCACACATTTTTTCATATATATATATATATATAGACTTGTTTATGTTTTTTTATGTAATTATTTTCATGTATATAGACTACTTTTTCTATTACATCGACAATCATAGGTACTCTGGAGTGTTCTGAATTCGAACAATTCACTATTTTGAGGTCACTACCAGGGGAGTATTATTCTTGCATTTATTTTCTTTATCATTATTCGAATTAATTATTTCACTACTCCCTTGGTATGGTATGTTTATCTATCATTTCATAGCCTCGTATCCTACTTGGTGACGCAATTAGAGGAACAAGTGTGATATTGAGTGTGGGGGAGAGTGTATCAACTACATCAGTCATTTTACCTTTGATTAATCGAAGAGACATCATTAATTAGATGATATATTTTAAAATGTTATAAATTTTTAATTAATTATAATTATAAATAATAAATTCATAGGTGGTAATTTTTAATATTTCTTTCTTATTTTTAAATTTTAAAGTATTTTAAAATGATCGCTGATATAATTTTTTATTTTTGATATTAATTCTTAGCATTTTTCATTTATTATATTGATTATTTATTTCCATGTCATGAAGTGATTGAACCGTTTTTTATTCTCATTCTAGATAGGTATTCTATAACATCCTAGGAATTTAAGCATATTATCATTTTAATAATTATTTATTAAATTATTTGTTTTATAATTAATACTAACTAATTTTTTTTCAATACAAAGAACCTTTTAGTAAAATAATTTTATTTAATAAAAATAATTATTTAAAATTATTTGTGCAACAATTTATTTTGATAAGTAATCTACTAATAATATAAGTAAATATGATTTCAAAAAGAAAAATTTAAATTTGTACATTTTTGGTCAGATGTACATAATATTCTTTTTAAACATTATTTTTTATAAAAAATGCAAGTGTTTATTAAATATTTCAAATTAAATTTAATTTTAATATTAAAATTCATAGTTTTCAAAATATTATTTTAAATTTAAAATAATTATAAACCCTTTAAAATACATCATTTTATTAATAAAATTTATTTTTAAATTATAGTTAAATATTTAAGAGTAATTTTATGAAAGAAATTATAATTTTCAAAATTTATGATTTTAATTCTATTAGTTTTGAATATACTATTATTTTTCAAGTAATATAATTATAATATGGTTAGTAATATATTACTTTAGTAATGTTAATGTAACTTATAAGTAGTAATTTAAATGTTAAGTGTATTAAATAAATAAATACTTATGCCAATATATTTTAGAATTCTTCTTAAATATTTTTATACTCACTTTATATAAAAATTTGGTACCCATGGTCCATCCAAGGACCTGTGCACCACTGTTTAGGTGAGAAGGAAGGTAACTCGGTTATCCCCTAGGTAAACATAGTGAGAACCATGGAGTGTTTGGGTAGAGATCCCACATGGTTTGGCTAGAATAGTTCCCAAAAGGTGCACTACATGAGTGCATGGGTTAAGTGGGTTGTGCCGTGGGTTGAAAACATGGTGAATTCAGGGGTTGACCCCATTACTAACATCTGCTAAATCATTGAGACACGTTAACTAATATATGAGTGAAAAACCATGTGAGTTTTCTATATGGTACATGCAGGTTTAGTTTTTATTCATCCATGTTAAAAACTACCGTTATATCCTATCTGTTCGATCTAGAGAATCTCAACCATTTGATCATCTCGTGGATTCATCTTCCACCTCAAGATCAACCTAGTGAAAAACTCAACATCATCTACTACCTCTCCTCTAATTCTGGTTCCAACCTCAATGAGCTAAAACCATATCAATGCTAAATTAAATAGCATGCATCATTGTGTACTTGAAACAATTATTTAAGACAATTAAAATGAGTTATAAAATATATAATAAATAACTATTAAATTTAAATATTACAAAAAAAATTAATGGGATATTCATGGTGGTAATATTTCCAAATCATCATTAAAATATTATAAAACAATATATTTATTACATGAGATTATCTAAGATTCCCTAAGTTTTTCTTCTTCTTCTTCATCGGGTATACTTCAGTAGAGGAAATGATATAAATATAATTATATATTATCAATCTATGGTTAATATTACTCCATAATCTAGGAAACAAATATGAGTTATAAATATATATTCTTCATTGATATATCTCATATTCAATCCCTCTAGAACTCAAATTACTTGGTTATTAAAGATAGAGATCTCACTTGTTCTTGGGCAATAGTTTTATACAGCGAGGATAAGAGTAAATAATAAACACACACACATAAATGTACTATAATATTATTATAATATATATATATATATATATATATATATAAAACACGATAAATCTTCTTTAAAAATTCCTTCTTCTTCTTTGTCCTGGGAAAGACCCCCATGACCAAGCCCTCTCTTTCTCTATCTCCTCAGCTGCATTTCCATCCTTACCTAGCACTTAAAGTTTATAGTACCACTGCCAAGATATAACATGAGCTATAATTATTTAATTTAAGGGATTTTTTAAATTCTATTTTTATAAACCTTTCTTATTTTTAAAAAACTGTTGCAAGGGAATTTTATTTTATAATTACTACTTTATGAAAATTTTGTTTTAAAAAATTTATATTTCCATGTGTTTTTCTTAAAACCCCTATGTAAAGTAATTATTTTATAGAAAATTATTTTTCAATTTTATGTTTTATTCTAGGTAAGGGTAATTTGTTTTTAAATTTTTTTTAGAAATAAAATTTATCTATTTATTTAAAGATATTAGTTTTCAAAGTTATAATTCTATATATTAGAATTATATGTAAGTGGATTTCTACTATGAACCTATTCGTTCTCATAATTTCATAATCAAAGATTAATTTACGCAAGAGAAATATTATTTTCAAAACTCTATTTTAATCAAGATTATATTATCTTCAAAACCCTTCAATAATGGAAAGTAATTATTTTATAAAACTTTAGTTTTATGATTTTCAAAACCCTAAACAAGGGAAATTAATTATAAAATTGTTTATATTATAATTTTGTGCATGAAATATTATTTAAAAATTATGCATGTCATACAATATAATAGATGTGTCCATATACTATAATTATCATTGAAATTTCATGTATATTAATATAATCATTTTTAAGTTCAATTTCTAAAGAGTTTATAAATACAACCTTTGAATTTATGAAATCCTTCTAAAATTATGTATTTATCCTAACCCTTATGATGATTTCTAAAAAATATATTTTTATAAAGTTTTAAATGATATAAAACTATTTTATACATGGAAAATAATTTATGTAAGTTTTTAAAGGTGTTTAATGGATAATAAAAGAGAAATATGGCCCTGGAAAAAATATTTTATTAAAATAAAACTTGACACTTGGATATCAAATGATTTGATGAGTAATAGGGCGATTCTCTAACTTTACATGGATATTTTTATAATAATTATACTTTTAGTGGCCTCATATATTTTTATGGTTTTCCAAGTATCATTTTAATTTATAAACATTATTATTTTTAAAGGATTTTAATGGAGAAATACAAAGCTTATTTTAAAGCTATTTGATTTTGAAATTAATTGGGTTTTAAAAATGATATGTATTTTGAATGGTTTAAAAATAGTATTTATCATGAATATTTTTGAGAACCATAGATTTATATTTTGGAAAATTATTTATCAAATGTTTTTTATTTGAAATGACATAAAAATCATTTCAAATAAGTTTTAATGAATTATTTATAAAAGTCTTTTCACTAGTTTGAAAACATCTTACTGGGAATTTTTATAATCACCCTTCATTTTAAAATGTTTTTCACAGGATCGGTATAAATTAAAAAGGTATTTGGTTTCATTTAAGGATCTAGCATGATTGAAGGAAAATAACCATTTTTTTAAAAAATTGTGTAAACTTTGATTAATTGTAAGGAAGTTTCCTAATCCTTTAAAACCTTGACAAAAAAATATCCATGAGTATATAAAGGACTATATATTTTTCAATTATTTTTATAAGAAATATACAACATGTTTTTAACACCAGATACAAATGTTCATGTCTTGGGATATCATATATTTTGATCCTTTTGATATATTCATCATTATACCCTCTTTATATAGGGATTCTTAGGATATGAATAAGTATGAGAACTTGAAATTTTTTCTTATAATAAAAATGAATATTTTGAATCACATTAAAATGATAAAGGTATTTGATTGATATTTTCATCCCTTTTTGAATTTAGACCCACCCTACATTATATCTCTTGTGAAACCCATATAAACCATGAATTAACTTGATATGAGGCTATATTACTAGCCTAATCATCCTTTTTACCCTAATTATTTGATTATATTTCATGATTATTCACTTGACATTTTAAAGAGGGAGTTTGGTGATTCATGGTAAATTTTATCAAGTTACCATGAAATTAAGTGTGGGGAGTGTTTTTCCCTTTTTAATTTAGGAAAAAGGGTTAAAAAACCACCATTACTTATGTTTCCAAGTGTTCCCTTAAAAAAATGAAAAAAATATATTTTAAAAAAGGACCAGATTCATTTATTATACTCAAAGATGGTTTAAAAATCTGTGTTTGAAAGGGAAGAAAATGGTTATTTTTAGCTTTGAGATATTTTGAAAGGGATGTATTTTCATTGTGATTTTCATAGAATATCATGAATTATTCTTTTAAAGAATTCAGCTACCTTTTCAAGCCTATAAGATTATTTCCACATCATTACCTACCTACCATTAACCTCATATCCATCAAAACCTTAATTAAAGACCTCATGTTTTTTGATTTAATTTCTAAGTGGATATTTAGATCACTTTCAATATTATCAATAGAGTGATTATACTTGATATTTAGTAAAACCCATATTATATGATCTTGAGTGATGAGTGAATTATTCTCCAAGTGAGGTAAATAATTAGTGGCATGTGTATTTATGAAAAATTTGAAAAATATAAAGAAAATAGGATGTATTTATTGAATTTAATTATATATTAGGAATAATAGAATACATTGAAATTGAATAAAAATCCTCAAAGTCAATGTTGATGGTGCCTTAAAAGGAAACTTGAGAACCTTGGGTTATGGAGCTATCTATAGAGATCATAATAGACAGGTCCTTGTATTATTTTATAGACTATGTGGTATTTCAAATTATTTGGAAGCCGAAATTATTAGTGCTATATCTATGATACTTTTTTCTAGACAAAAAGGATGGACCAATATATGGATTGAAAGCGACTCTACCACTATTGTGCAAGCTGTCTCAGATGGCATCACTCATCTTGCACGACCACTCATAGATAGATGGATAGATTGATTGGAATCACTTTATGAGCTCAACTACATCATCACCCATGATTTATGAGAGTAAATAAATATTGGATGACCTTTCAAATAAAGGAGTCAACATTAACACCACCTGATCTGATGAAATTCCTATGAAGATAATTTATTTTTTTGAAAAATATTGTAATGAAATTTTCTCTTTTAGAATCTTGTAAATTTTTATTTATTCCAATCAATGTGCATTTGGTATTTTTTATTGAGTCATAAAATTTACAAAAAATAAAATACTTCCCTTTTAGAGTATGTATTATTTTTAATTTTAGGTTGAGATTTTTCTTGAGGGAAAGAAAATGAAACGTGTATATTAATTCATGCATTTTATTGAGTATAAAATTTATTTCCATTGGATATATGTTTTTATTTAGTTAAAATGATTAATTTTTATGTTTATTGATGATTTTTATGAGTTTCTAGTGGAATGTAAACATTGAGGATGATTCAGAGTAAAAATTAGACATACATTATGTGTATCTAATAGGAACATTCCATGAACATATGAAATAGGCATGACTCAACCGGCCTGAGTACATGACCAAGTCATGGAACTTGACTAAAAACCTATGTAGTTCATGGAACAAACCATGTATAACTATTATAGAATCATTTAATGACTGAAAATGAAGATACATTTTATGTACATTGGCATAAAACACCATTTACTTATAGCTACTGACCACCAATGTGTAGAATTCAAAGGGTGGCATAGTTGGCCACCTATTGATGGAGGGATGGATTGAAATCCTGAAGGCCCTATTTTTTTATTAATTTTGGATAATTCCATTTTTAATTGAGTTAAGGGGTAACATTGAATGGAATATAGGACCAAAGGAACTAGGTCTAATATATAGTCTTTGAAGGCCCAAAGACCATACACCCAACATTTAAAACTGGGTATCTGAACCCTTTTTTTCCTTCCTTCAAAGCCACCGATGATCATCTAATGACTTTCCATAAATGACACTAAGGAATTATACCAATTAAATCAATGTAGAATCCCTTAAGTACTATGGAATGACCATTGAGTTTCACCATTTCCATTCATCGTCATCACTCACTACTGTTGCTTGACACTAACACCTCATCCACTGCTACTGAGCCCATTAAACTAAGCTGTGACATATGCTACACCAATAACACTTCTTTATACTAAACCATCACCAAATAAGGAACTGAGATCCATATCCCAAAATTCATTGTTTCCAGGACTCAAAATTGGGCTTATATGTAGGATTACAGGGTTGTTTTATCACTAGGATACAACCCCAACTACACATACCAAGGGAGAAAATGAAGAAAATATTGTTGACCTGAGTAAAAACTATGTGATTTTTTGTACATGATGTGAAATCTATTTTTCTATAAATATTGAGGTATGACTACAAGTTCTAGTTTGGCTATTCAAGGGGGGAGGTGCTTCCCTTATTTCAACTTAATCCTCCCCAAAAACCATTGGGTTATTAATTTTGTTTTCCTTCAATTATTATTGATCTATTATCTCCCCTTCTTCAAAGATCACTTATATACATGTGTAAGGTTTATTTTTCTCTCATACTTTTCACAATACCCATGTTTATAAGAGTTTAAGAGTTCTGAGTTAGGTTTATAATGATATCATGGGTGAATTTTATCTTTAATTCTAAAGTATTTATTTTTATCATATTTTTTATTTCATAATCACTCTAATGAGTTATTTATAACATCACTAGAAATGTTATATCAATCCTCAGAAGAATCCATTAGTGAAAAAATGAGATATATTAGGAGAACTCATGACTATTAGGTGATCCCATTTCCACATTCTTTTTAGGGGTAATATTAAAAACATGTTTTATGTGATTAATTACCGAACCAAGGAATTAACTCTTAAATAATACAATTATTTATTGTCAGAACATGATGAAATAAAAAATTCGAATCCCCATGGTAAATAAATTCATGAATATATTTAAATACTAAGTAATTATTTTTATGATAATCCTTGGTTAAATTTCAACCCTAACATATTTTTTTCTAGTTTTTTCTACTTCTTATACTATCATTTGATTTTCATAAATGTTCTTCAAAACCATTTCGCAACATCATTTTCCCCCACCACCATTTCATTCACAAAAATAACTGAATTAAACTCACAAAATTTCACCTACATTTATTTTCACTTGTTCCCCATGGGATCAACCCCTAATCCCACTATATGCCCAGTTAAAATAGTGAGGGACAATAAATTTTGGCCATGCCTTGCGATGAGAGTGGAAATAATACTATCCCTACTCATCAAGAAATGTATGATTAAAAATACCAATATATTTGAAACCAATCCCTCCTATAAGTTTAGAAACAAAAAAATTATCCCAATAGAGCTAGTGCACTTTATTATGCCCCTAGAATTTTCCCCATGGAAAATTGGTGAACTTAGAATGAATCTGATTGACAATATTATCTAGAAGTTTGAATAAAGACATCACATGAAAAGGAATACAATGATCTATGTATTTCAAAATAATGTCATTATGATCCTTTGAAATATTTTTCCCTCCCAAACATTAATTCTTTATTGATCTTATACCAAATGGATGAAAACATATCATTCTTTATGATACCATAAAGATCCTTTATTCTATACCTTAATACCACAATTCTTAATGAATATCATTATTTGTATAAGTTCACATTCTTCCTAGAAACTTACTTAAAATT
The DNA here is from genome assembly GCA_963277665.1 of Viscum album. Taxonomy (NCBI): domain Eukaryota; kingdom Viridiplantae; phylum Streptophyta; class Magnoliopsida; order Santalales; family Viscaceae; genus Viscum; species Viscum album. The sequence continues at coordinate 1,502,218,885 of OY728119.1, read as the reverse complement.
ATCAATCAAATAAAAAATTACATGGAATTTCTAAAAAGTTACCATAGAGAATAATAAGATTTCATTTGAAAAAAATTAATTACCTAAGGACTTCTCTAAATGGCCTTAATCCCATGAATTTTATTGAAAGCACCTGTAGGTGAAATCATCCTTGAGAAGGAATCCAAAAAAATGATAAATAAGTATGGTGAAATAAAATATATTTACCCTAATACACTTGATGATAGAATATAATATGTAAAATCTACATTGACATTGATGTTATATGAAATAATGGAAATACACCTAAAAACGACATCACCCCAAGCTACACTAACTCCCATATTAAGGTGGATAAACCTTAAAAAAACCATTCAACTCTATATCATGCATTCATAATGTTAGGTTTCATTACCACCTTACCTTTTATTGATTATGAATATGAATTATGTCATGAACCTACCTACCAAGGATCGTCTAACTAGCATAAAATTGAGTGTGACACCCCAATCCCTCCTCTAATAGGTTAAGGGTTGACGACTAGTGATGAGTAGGAATGAAACACATGTGGAAGAAATTTGCCTAAGATACCTGTACACACACACACATTTCCAAATGATAATATAATTCTAAAAGAAAGGAAAAAATGAAAAAAAATCATACATATAACTAAACCCACATTAGATTAAAACACAAGTACGAGAAAGAAGAAAGGATAAATAAAAGCCACCCAAATTAAAAAAAAGAGTCCAAAATTTTAGTAAAAATGTGAATGCTATCAAGATGAAACTCCTAGAAATTTCAGCAGTATATTTAGTATAACTAATCTAAACATGATCCTGGTCCTCTTAGGACACCATCAAAAGGGATTTTGTCTATATAATACACAACACGTGTGGGTAGAGACCATGTATGGGTAAGTATAAACATACCCAGTAAGATACCCCAAAATCACAAAACATAAAGCATAAAGAGATTAATCTTAAATAAAGAATGATAAGAACCCATATTTCCTCAAATATAGATACCAAGTATCAAATTAAGGTTATAAATTCACTTCCATTCTTGGATTCCACTCGAGGATCCAAGGAAATGATCGTTTGATAGGGATCACTACTCAGGTCATACTAATAGATATGGTGCTTATCTAAGAGGTCATTTCCATTAGGTGTCTCCATGAAGATGTATACATTGGAACATAGGATATTTCAATACATAGGTAGGGGATTTAAACTAGTTCCTATGGGGGATACCTAAACCTATTTGGAATAATCTACTAGGATGAGGATCAAATTCCTTAAAAGTTGGTAACTGGACACCCGACCCAACCTAGGGGACAATGATAGAGGATCACACCTCATTCCACATAAAGGGATTCTTAATTTTATTTAGAACTAACCCATAAAGTGGATTTCTCATCCTATACTCAATATAAGATACCTCATTGTACCATCATGGGGACAGACTAAGAGAACAGACCCTATTAATACTCAACTAGATTGAAGAGAATGAGGGATATGACTTACCCCATAAGGAGTACACAATGATTATAGAGAATACATACCATGCCTTAGTTATTTTGAACATGGTTGAGTCTGTGATCGTATCCTTCATCTCATGCCCATGTACTCTGGCCATACCTGAATACATTGGTTGTGCCCATGTACACTAGCCATGATCATGTACACCAACCATTTCCATGTCCACTGGTCGTGTCCATGCCTATACACCCCTGGGGTATATGTTAGGTTGCTGATCAAGTTCCACACAACATGTGAATATTCATACGGTGTGTGATATTTATTTTTTCATATAAACCCTAGCCACTAAGTAAGGGGTTCCACCTAGAGTGTATTCTTCCAAAAAACACACTGTGTGTGTTGGGATTTTCAACATCCCATGGTATTCACACATATTTTCCTAAATCACCTCCTCCTTTGATCCATATATAAATTTCTCCCATCATCCTCAAATCTAGATTTGAATGAGCCTGATCCATCACATGTGGATGGATTCTGACAACCATCCACTCAAGAATCATCTCCCATTGCACCGCATCATTGAAATGCCCACCTACTGAACAAAAACCATTGATTCTAATCCTGATCTTCCCTAATCACCATTACACCATGATCATTACTTTGATCCCAAATCCAAAACTGTAGTAACGGATCATTGTGTCAAAGGTCAATTGCGAACAATTGGTTTCCTTGTATAGTTGAACCTCTAGTCAAACGAATTAACAATGATGAAAATTCAAAGAATAAGGGGAGAAAATTAGGAAAAAAGTTAGGAAATGAACATCGACCATTATTTGGTTTGTACTTCATCTATTGGTGGAAAAAATGATGAACATAAAAGAATCAACAAGGATAAACAAATAATTATCAATTACTAATTCTGATAGAAATATAAACCACCATAAAAAAATAATTAATCTATGAATTAATATAATAAAGGGATTAATTTATGTTTGATATGAGATAATAAAAAATAGGGATTAATAAAAAAAAAATAAAACATCCTACCTTAAATTTGGATTTATTAGTGACAAATAATAATTCCATGTTGATTTTATTAGCGAGATTAATAGACTCCATTGAAGATGAAAACAACTTAGAAAAATTATTTTTGGTCCATGATACCATTGTTGTTTTCCAAAACTCTTCTCCATGGTCATCTCCAATCTCTAGGGTTATATAGCTAACCCTAGTATTTGACTATAACAATATTTAAATAAAAGATGATTTTTTCATATCCATTTAATAGATAATAAATTATTTAATTAATTAATGTGTCTATTATTATGATTGTGATAACTTTTAAACAAGATGAATACAATGGTTATGTCACACCTAAGGTAAAACCCACATTCTTCATTTAATTATAGTCTTAGTTTTCCCATAAATAACACCATTCAGTAGATATTATATTATTTTAGAAAAAATATTTTCTTATGATATATTACATTAAATATTTCCTTGAAATCCCATGATGACTCTGTAATTAATCTGAAAATATTTCAAATTTTTATAATGAAAAAATAGTCATCATGGAAAAAATAGTCATTACATTCTCCCCACCTTAGGTATATTTTTCCTAAAAAAGAAAAAATCATACTAAAAAAGACGTGGTTAATGATAACGCATATGGTTTTGCTACTCACAGGAACTATCCTAAATATTACCATGATACCAATGAAAACACACTAAGGGAATAAATCACCCATGAAATATTATATCCTGTCAATCCTTGATCTCTACTAGGTACTATGTGAATGTATCTCCATCCTTGATGTCTATCTCACCCCATTCGATAACATGTGATAGGTCATACACATACCTCATCATCTATGAAATGTAGAATCCATCACACACCTGATCTAACTACATCAGTAAGTATAATAATTATTACACCTCACCAACCATACATTATACCCAAAAAGGGATAATTAATCTTGAAGATAACTTTCCTTCCCAGCCAATCCTATTTAATCTTCACCAAGGTGAGACCTTCAAGAAAACATATACTCCCTCATTGAACTCAAAATGCTGCTATAATTGACTCACATAAGACTTATGATAACTATAGGTAGTCCTCATATGCTTCTGGATGATCTACACCTTCTCTGTCATTAATTGTACCAACTCTGGGCCCGTGATTACTAAATCTCTTGGCTTAGTCCATTACATCAGTTACCTATAGGGTATCTTATAGAAGGCCTTATATGGATCCATATCAATGCTGGAGTGGTCATTATTGTTATATGAAAAATATACCAAAGTTAGATGATCATACCAGATAAAAAAAGTCTAACATGAAATCTTGAAAGATTTCCTCTATAACCTGAATGGTTCGATTTTTCTAGACATCTTTCTAGGGGTGAAATATCATGATCATGAAAAAATGGGTCCTAAAGGCCTCCTAAAATCCTATCCATAATCATGACATGAAGTGAGAATCATGGTTTGAGATGATCATCAAGGAAAATCCATTAATCTATACTATATCCTTCATGTAAAGGAATCCTAATCTCTATATTGAACTCTATTCTCAAATGTATTGGAATTGGGCTGACTTGGTGAGTTAGTCTACAATCACCTAGATAGTTCAATGACCTCTCACAGACCATGGAGTTATTTTCTTGAAGTCTATGGAGATACCATCCCACTTTTACTTTGAAACCTCAAGGGGTTGAGCTGTACACACATAAACCTGGTGATCAACCTTTACCTATTGGAAAGTGAGGCATTGAGAGAAAACCCAGCTATACACATTTTCATACCTAGAAACTAGAACTGAAGCCAAAGGAATTTGTACAAATTTTCAACTCTTTGATATACTGTTCAGGGGGATGTATGAAAATCTTTAAGTACCTACTATCATGATGTAACTAGTACCATAATCTGTCCTTATAAAGGGATAACATGCTCCCCACCTTCAGAAAATCTATTAGGAGAAAGTCTAGTGGATATCTGGCCGTAAAATTCCATGAAATTAACATATCCAAGCTGTGAATTCCTAACAAGATGGATAATTAGAAGGGGTAAAAAAATTTATTGGAGGTAAGCTACACCATCCTCATCTACTAAGGATAAATACAAAGAGTCCAAATTTTATTACACCTCACTCAACAACTGCAAGCATGATCTATTATTGAGATAATATGCCACTATATTTCACTTTCCGAGAGTATATACTATCTTAAATTCATAATGATATAAGAACTCTAGCCATTTCTTTTACCTCAAGTTAATATCTTTCTAATAAAATATATACCTGAGACTATTATGGTCATAATAGATGATAAATCACTATCCTAGAAGATAGTGTCACCAAATATCTAGGGTGAAGACCACAGCTTCCAGCTCCATATTATTGGTCTCATAGTTATTCTCATGGGGACTTAGTTATCAGGACCCACAAGAAATCACCACCCGCCACTACATCAAAACACATCCAAGCCTAATTATGAAGGCATCACAAAATACCACATACTCAACACCCTCCTTTAATAGTCTCAAGATGGGGGTGTTCATTAACCTCTTACACAACTCTTAAAAAGATTATTGGCATCTCTCTATTCACTTGAATTGATACCCCTTTTGGGTCAAAGTAGTCAGAGGAACCATGATCCTAGAAAAATCAAGCACAAATATCCGATAGTATCCTAACAACCCAAGGAAGTTCCACACCTCAATAAATTTATTGGGTGGCTCCCAATATATCATAAACTCAATCTTAGTGAGTTCCACTAATACTCCCTCTTATGATATGACATGTTATAGTAAGAGGACCTATAGAATTCATAACTGACACTTTGAGAGCTTCCCATAAATATAGTTCTCTCATAGTATGTCCAGAACCATCCTAAAATTTCTCGTATGATCCTTATATAATGATGAGTACATGAGAATGCCATCAATTATGACTACCATAGACCAATCCAAGAAAGGCTAAATGATATGGTTCATGAGTCTCATGAACACCACTTGGGAATTCATCACGTTGAAGGGAATCACCAAGTACTCATAATAACTATAGAAAGATTATAATTCCATCTTCAGTTTATCCTCCTCTTGAACTCATAGATGGTGATATCCTAACCTGAGGTCAATCTTTGAGAACTACCATACCACTTTTAGTTGGTTGAATAGGTTATCAATTCAGGGAAGTGGATAATTTTTCTTTATAGTTACCTTATTTATGAAATGGTAATCCATGAATAACCTCAATCTCCCATCCACCTTCTTAGGGAACAACATTGGGGATTCCCAAGAAAAAAAATGGGTCTAAAAAAATACCTTACTATGAAGTTATACAACTTCACCTTCAACTCTCAAAGATATTTGAGGGATATCTGATATGTTGGCACAGATATTGGGGCAGTCCCTTAGTGCATGTGTATATAGAAATCAATATCTTAATGGGTAGGTAAGACCAAAACATCCTCAAGGAATACTTCCTTATACTCCATTAATACTATTGGAATCTAAAATCTAATAACATGTGCTAATCCAAGGATAATTCTATCCAACTAATGAGTAATAAATTATATTCTCCTAAGTATGATTCCATGCTACTTTTCCAAGATTTACTTTTCACTGGTGATGGAAACTTCATCCCATTAACATGGTAACATTACATAATCTACCTAAAATAGTCAATCTATTCATGAACCATAGAGATACAGTCCATACCTAGAATGATTGCATAAGGCCTTATCATAACCATGAAAAGATTCCATATGAAACTGTATCCTCTAAGACTCAGGTCGCACTTTTAGTAGAAGTGTGTAATCACCGAATCTCCCTCGACACGAGTCTCTAAATGCAAGGGTTGAGCCAAGGTCTCCAATGGAATATTAAAATCTCAAACAAGGTATGTGGAAAGGAAATAGTGTCTCACGACTATGTCTATAAATACCACAAGTTAAGTAGAGAATACATATATCGTACGTCAAATCATCCCCAAAACCTATGGGTTATAATCCTCAATTGTCTGCAGCTTCCCACATCCCTGACCACTGCCTCCTTGAGCCCAGCATGGACCACCTAGGGGTAGGGGTGGTTGAAATAGATAAAAAAATTGGCCACCTCCCACTATTATCCCATATCCTCTTCCATGTTTTTCACTCTATGGATCTCCCTGCTATATTCATTGCCTCTATCTATGTAGTCCCTCGACCATATCCCTATATAATTCATGGTGGGTTAGAAAATCCAATAAGATATTTCCTTTACCATTATAAGAGTACAATAGCCTCTCCCTCGGCTTACTAGAACCATCCTAAGAGACCAAGATGGAAGAACCTATGTCTTGAGACTATCTCCAAAAATTCCTCGCATGCTTGTATCCCTGAGTTAGTGGTTGACCACTAGCTATCAAAGTATTTGATTTTGAGATCCCACTTCTAGAACTAACTATCGATGGTTGATCATCTTGAAATATCTCTACCGCCAATGCACTCTCCCACTCCCCATTATAGGAATGGATTCAAAGAGATACTAATCTGACTCTGATATCACAACGAAGGCTATGCTCAAAGGTCCATTCTTGAAAGTACACATCATGAACCATGTTCATGGAATACCATGAGAGGTTGGTGAACCTTGAAACGTACTCTAAAACTAACATGCCACCCTTTTATAGCTCTAAAATATCCTAGATACATACTTCCCATAATGTCCTTGGGTAAAAATCATTTATGAATATGTGTTCAAACTCTATCCAACTGATAGTTTCCTCATCATGAATTTACATCACCAAGATCAACCATCATTGTATAGATCCATGGAGATGGATCACTTCTTGGAACACTATCTGACCAGGAGTGGTCTTAACAAGGAGGAAAAATCAACCAACTACCTTGAGCCAGTCCTCTAATGCCTAGGGTTCTAGATCAATCTGAAACTTGAGGAGTATCCACATATAGAACTCATTAAGTGAACACAACCCACACACATCATCTATCAATACTGTCAGGACAACCAACTACTCAACATGTAGAGGTAGGACCATAAAAACACCCATAAGTACCACTTATTGAACATGAACCAGAACTAATGCATCATCACTATGTGGATCATCACCATGATATCACTATGTATTTCCAACTAGCTATCATCATGGAGGTATCCTTAAAAAGTCACGATGTGTAACAGTTAAGAACATATATAGGGAGTCTACTCAATAAGGACATGGAAACCAAAAACCATTCCTATATGATGCATGTATTTATGTTTAACCTATAAATAATTCATACATATATCTAGTCAACAAGAAGTTTATCAAATCCTTGGAGAATGGATATGACATCCACTGCACCATCACTAGGTTCCTATCATGAGATCCAAACTCTTGAATATTTAATAATATTTCCCTAGTTCCAAAACTAAAAATCATAGATATATTATCTCTAAACTCTAACCCTAGGATTATTTCTCTGATACCACTCTATCATAAACCAAACTATGGAGGCTTTCTTGGCTAGTGGAAATCCAAGTGTGACAACCCAAGCCCTCCTCTAATAAGCCAAGGACCGATGACTAGCACTGAGTAGGCATAACTAACATATGGGATGCCTTATCCAAACATACGTGTACACAAACATAAATATTAAAATTCAAATATAATTTATAAATAAATAACAAATGATACCAACAATCCATGTATAAAACTAAACCCACATCAGATTACAACACAAGTATGAGAATGCAGAAGGGCCAAGTGCAAGCCAAAAAAACTGTAAAGAAAGATTCCAACTTGCTAGTAAAAATGGGGATACTATCAAGATGAATATCCTAAAACTATCTACAGGATATCTAATGAAACTAATATCTAGAAATACATATTCCTCCTAAGACACTATCGAAAGGCCTATCATCTACATAAGACATGAAAAGTAACGACATATCCCATATAGGGTTGACTATAAACATACCCAGTAGGATACCCTAAAATCAAAAAAATAAAGCATCAAGAGAGTCAACATAAGGAAAGGATCCAAATGTGTTAAAATTTAGGCACCTAGGCTAAAATTAATTCCAAACCCTCACTTCTTTCCTAGGATTCCTCTCAAGGACCCAAGGTAATGCTCATCTGAAAAGACTCACTCCTCAGGTCATGCTAACACACATGGAGATCATTTAATAAGTCATGTATGTTGGGTATCACCATGAATATGTATGCTATTGATTCAGGAAGATGTTGATACATAGGAAAGTGATCACACTTAGGGACTATGGGGTCACTTAACCCTATCCATGATAATTCACGAGGATGAAAATCACACACCCTGAAAGTTGGTAATGGGATACCTAGACCAACCTAGAGAGGAATAATAGAGGATCACAACTTGGGTCACATGAAAGGATGACTGAATCTATCTAGAAAAAATCCATAGAGGGGACCACACATCTTATTCTCAAGATGGGATACCTTACTGTACCCTCATGGGGATGGACCAAGAGAACATACCCTATTGATAATCAACAAGATAAAAGATGATGGGGGCTCTAAACTACCATGAAAAGAGTACACAACATATATAGGGAATAAATGGAATGTCTTGGTTAGTTCATACAATTATGAGTTTTCACACGTGTCCTCTGTCCCATGCCCATGTACTATAGCCATGAATGTATGCACTGGTCACGTTCCTATACACTGGTCATGCTCGTGTGCACTAGTTGTGTCCATGCCCACTGGATATGTCCATGCTTGTGTACCCCTAGGGTACATTTTAGGTCACTAATAAAGTTACCCATGATATATGAAAAGTCAAAAGGTATGTAATATTCAATTCTTCATATAGAACATAGTTTTTGTTGAAGGGGTTCCACACGGTTTGCGTTCTTCTGAACTACACGCCGTTTATGTTAGGATTTACCAAAATCCTAAGGTCTTCACACATATCTACCTTCATAAAATCCTCATCCATTCTAGCTATAAATTATTCCTATTAATCTCAGATCTAGGTTTAACTGAGCTTGAGTTGTCACTGGTGGCTAGATATCAGCCACTCATCTGCTTGGGAATAATCTCCAATTGCATCGCATTGCCAAAATGAAAACCTACCAAATGAAAACCCTTGATAAAAATCCATATCTTTTTTCATCTTCATCACAAAAAATTAATTCCTTTGATCCAAAATCAAAACCCATGGAAATGATCTATTTTTTCAAATGTCGATTGTGTAATGATTGGTTTCTGGGTATAGTCAATCTACCAGTAAAACTAATTACTGATGATAAACATTTGAAGAAATATGGGAGAAAAGAACAAAACAAAAAAGTGAGTAAATTAAATTTATACATCATTTGGATTAGAATTCATATATTGACAGAGAAAATGATGAATATAGAAGAATAAAAAAGGATTAATAAGTCATTATCAATCTATATTTCTAATAGAAAGATCATCCATCACAAAACAATAATCAATCTTTGAATCAATCTATTAAAGGGATTAACTCACGTTCAATATGATATAATGAAAAATTAATATTACTATAGAAAATCAAATATCATACCTAGAAGTTGGATCAATTAATGACAATGAAGGATTCCATGTTGATGTTGTTAGCGAGATCCACAAACTCTACTCACAATGAAAACTCCTAAGAAAACCGATCGCTGATCCATGGTCCAATTATCATTCTCCAAATATCTTCTCTATATTCCTCTACAATATCTACTGTTTTGTGCATAACCCTATTATTTTTCCATAATTGTGTTTGAATATGATAGGATTAGGTCATCACAATTTAATAGATAATAAATTATTTAAATTATTTATTTTTCTATAATTCCACCTGCTATTGTTTTTAAAAAAAACACTCGATGCATAAAAAGGTTTTGTCGCACCTAGGTTAAAACCCACATTAAGAATTTAATGGAGGTCATTTTTTCCTATAAGAAACACCATTCAATATATAGTCCATTATTTTATAAAAACTTCATGTGTGTGATATATTATATTTAATATCTTTATTATAAGAACATTGAGGCTCTATGGTCCTTGAAATCTCATGCTGACTCCACAACTAACATTGAAAATATTCTTTAAAATATTAAAAAGTGTCATAAAAGAAAACAATTTCATTAAGAAAAAAATAGAGTTTTTATATCTTCATTGAATGGAAAATATCATAATAAATTAAAATATTTTCATTGATAAGCCATTTAACAATGAAAACACTCTAATACCAAGAAATAATAAAAGGAATAATGTTCTGAAGTCTAATAGTGAAAATATTAAAGAAAATATTATAAGAAATATTAAAAAGGCTAATGGGAAAAGAATCAGAAACCACTAAAGTATTATTCAATTTCAGAATCAAAGTGATGAGATTTTCATTAAAATAATACAAAAAAACAATTCCCCACTAAAACTCCTTGAGAAGACGTACCACATAAACTACCACAATATACCAAAACATATGAAATAAAAGTGAATATAGACCATCCATCCCAGGTGACCTAGTTGGAAGAATTTTCTTGATAACCTGTAAAAACTCATTTTCATGAATATATGCCATCATGGAACTATTCATAGTAGGCATAACAATAAAAATGATACATTCAAAAACTTAGATATATATATATATATGGAATAGATATTTTCTATAAATAACATTCCATGAATTTTGAAATAATATTTTAACCCCAACCTTATCATCCACCCAAAATCTATTGCAATCATTCGATCTAGGAATAATGTTTTCCTTATTTTAACACTAAATATATAATGGAAATATATTGTATTTAGATCAACCTCTTTAATATGAGTCTACCTAGAATGAATGATTAAAAACTAATCTTTACACACCATAAAATAATTCATCTCCTTCTACAAACTTCAATTTTTATTCTCCTATAGATAAAGATCCAGAAAAAATCACTTATTCAACTCCTTCTAAATATAATTAATCATAATGTAAAAATGGAATAAGTTACAATGATACATATCTTCAACATACTTATAGTATTTATAATTCTTTCCTTCTCATTGGTATATTACTGACACCATGTGAACTAAATAAAATCAGCGTATAAGTGGTCTCTCAACCGAAAATGACTCAAACTTAAATATTATTCCTCCATTATTGAGATTCAACTTTAAATGAAAATTAGATAATATAAAAGGGTAGTGGTATAATGAGATAAAAGGGTAATTAGTGACAGTAAAACAAGGAACACATGCTTTTGATTCCAAGGGACCCAAAAAATGATCAATCCATTCAAAAAATTTGGTCTCTATATCTCTCACCTGATACCAAGTGAATATACACACATCCAATCCTAGATTTGAAAGCTCTGTATCCCACAACATCTCTTGGAATGAAGTAATTGAAAAAAAATGTATAAGAGAACCTCCTTGCTTCTCAAAATTATATATAATTTCATTCATATCAACCTTAACTAGAAACATAATTAGGAACAAATTACATAAAATTCAAAGGAGCTTCCACGTTTTACATTTATCCCCACTACTTGTACAACCATATAGGCCAAAAAAGGTCAAATACTGTGATGAATTATCACACACATTAGCTATAAAATGATTCTGAGAATAATATTGAATTGATACATCCAAATTCTCTCTCTAAATAAGATATATTCCTTCCACAAGACCCCTTATACCAATAGAAAAGTCATTTTAGAAATCAAACTTAGATTTAAGGTTGTCAATACCCTTAAAATATAATATAGTTTTAGATAAAAAACAATTACATGGCTATATTTTATACTCAAATTATGGATCACATGAACTTTTTGGGGGTTTACAAGTCCTTGGCAGTTCTAAAAAAATATTTTTATGAACATATAGGAAAGTATTGATCTTGATAAAGAAGGCAATGCTGATCCAATTAGATAAAACTAATAAAAAAGAAGATGCCAAAAAACCACATAACCCAATTCCAAATTCATAAACTGATGATGAAGAAGAAAAAAATAAAACCACTGATGAAGAAAACAAATTCACCAGGGGGAAGCAGTGTGGAGAAGGGTCAAATACCTAGATGTATATATTTTATTTGTATTTTCATGAATATGTAACCATAATTTATTTTTATTTGGTTGAATATTTTTAATTTCTTACCATATATCACTACTAAAAAAAGTGAAATATTAAGTGTTTCACTTTATCAATGTTAAAATAACATTAATAAAATAGGTACTTTTATCAAGGCTAACTAAAAGCACTAATAAAGGTCACCTTTATCATTGATAAAAAAGTGAAAATAAAAGGTTTTAATTTTTTAATGATTTTTTAGAACTGATAAAGGTACACCTTTATCCATAAACTCATTACCTTTTCCGGTTATTCTTACCATCCCATCAGCACACCTACCACCTTGATTTTCTGAAAAATTTCTTAAAAATATTAAAAAATGAACTAAAAATATAATATAAAATTAATCAGGGTCTGTTAATATATGGGTTTTGTGTAATTAATCAAATCTGGGGTTAGGTAAAAATTAAATGAGTTTATTTGGGTTCAAGTACCCAAGGAACTAATCTCGTTTGGGGTTGGGTAACCCTAAATGGGTGTGTACCTGACCCATTTACATCCCTATCCTTGGTGGGTTGGGAAAGATATGTAAATGTGAGGGTGATATATGGTTCGAATTGGGTTTTTTACTTGGTGATAAAAAAATTCATCATCCAAACTGACCTGTTTATTTGTTGAATCATGGAATAAATTCATAAAACTTAATAAAATTATATTTGTTTACCCACAAATCCAGGTATTAAATGAGGCTTATAATAAAATTATTTTAGAGTTTCACAAATATGAAAACTCATTTGTTCAATTTTAAGAATTTGATGCACATTTTGATGTAAAATATATCTTTCAAATTAAAAACTCACTCTTTTGATCTATATGACGTTTTGTTCATTCAAACATGTCAAACATAAATCAAAGATAAATGTATTAAAATAATCATATACCATTTTCTTGATTTTGATCATGTGACATAAGTTTTTAATTTATTTAACTATAATAAGAAGAAAATATACTTCAAATCATTCAAACAATACCATGTGTCAGAATGATGTGTGGTTTAATCATAGAAGTCACAAATGAAACACTGATATTTTTTCATGAATATAATGAAAATATAATATAGTTTTCTTGGGTTTGATTATGTAATTCACTTATTTAGATAAAATATATATTTTAAATGGGAAACAAACATTTTAATTCATTCTAACCATAATAATGAACATTAAAATCATTAGCATTTATATAAAATTTTAACTTAGTTTTAATTAGTTAGTATAATTACTTTTAGTGTTTTTAGTTTATTTTTATAGCTTCAAAGTGTTTTAGTTTTTTTATAATTTTAGTTAATTTTATATTATTATTAGTTATTTAAAATTAGTATTATATATTAATTGTACACATTATTTTACATTTTATGTAATATTTCAAATTAATAACAACATTGTATTTTTTATTACTGGGGTTTATTATTTTACTATTTTTATTATTATTAATTTTTCTAATTTATATTAACATAATTCATTATTAGTATTAGTGCAATATAGTTACTTTATTTATAATTATAATAATATAATTAATTTTAGAATTAGGTTTTAGTGTTATTATAATAATTATTATTAGGTTTCCCTCCTGTTGGTGTGGGGACGGTTTGGGTTGGGGGGGTGAGGGGTGCATCTCAAGGTTATGTCACCAGATGTATATATTTTATTTTTAATTGCATACATATGTCACCATATCTAATTATTATTTGTATAAAAAAATTTAACTTATTACAATGCATCACTACTAAAAGACTTGTGATATTAATAGATAGAATTTATCAATGATAAAAAGCACAAATAAATGGGTTAATTTTATCAACGCTAACAAAAATAACTAATTAAGGTCAAATTTTTCAGTACTAAAAAAATCATGGATTAAAGTCACCCTTTTTTGTCAATTTTTTATGCTGTTAATGGTACCCCTTTATCCATGATCTCGCCACCTCTTCCACCTATTCTAGTCATCCTACTAGAATGCCCCCAGCCTAGCATTCCCTTTTAATATTTTAAGAATATTAAAAAATTAAATTAATAATATAATATAAAATTAATTTGGGTTGGGTAGTATATAGGTATTGTGTAATTAATTTTGGATAGGATTGGGTAAAAAATAAACTAGTTTATGTGGGTTTGGGTAGGGTTTAGTTAGCCTAGGACCAAATCGGGTTCAGGGCCAGGTAACCCTAAATGGGTAAGTTTCTGACCCACCGCCATCCCTAACCCTGATGGCTTGGATTAGATATGTAAATGGGTGATGAATATATGGTTCAAACCAGTTTTTAACTTGGTAGTATAAAAAATTCCTCATTCAAACCAACCTATTTATTAGTTATATCTTGAAATTAATTCCTAAAACACAATTAATTGATATTTTCTTACCGACATGTCGAGTTATTAATAAAGGCCTAAAATACAATTATTTTAGATTTTCATGAAGATCCAAACTTTTTTTTCTCTTTTTTGAGCATTTTATGCACATTTTGATTTAAAATATCATTTTTAAATTGAAAAAAATATCTTTTGATCAGTATGATGTGTGTTTTGTTCTAACATGCCAAAAATAAATCTAATATTGTTTTCTTACAACAATCAAAGATAATTTTATCAATTTTGGCCATGTAAAATGGGTATTGAAGTTATGTAACACTAATAAGAGAAAAATATATATTAGGATATTTCGAATACATAGTGTGTCATAATGATGGATTGTTCCCTTATACATTTCACAAATGAAACAATGATATTTTCTCTTCACTTTTTTGAAAATATTAAACTTTTTCTCATATTTGACCATGTGATGCACTTATTTAGTTGAAATAAATCTTAAATGGAAAACACAAATTTTCAATCTGATGCACATGGAAATAAATACTATTTTTATAAAATTTTAACAGTAGTTTTAATTAATTAGCTTGACCACTTTTACAGTTTTTTGTTTATTTTTTGTAGTTTCATAGTGTTTTCCTTGTTTTTATAATTCTAGTTTATTTTATATTAATATTAGTTATTTATTATTAGTAATAGTATACATTAATTATATATATTATTTTATATATTATTTAATATTATAAATTAATATGAGAATTATTTTCATTTTTACTAGGGTTTAATATTTTATTATTTTTATTATGATAAATACTTATAATTTATATTAACATTGTTTATTATTGGTATTATAGTTTTATTATTTTATTTATAATTTCATTAGTCTCATTAATTTTAACTTCTAATATTATTCTTATTATTATCCTTATTATTAGGTTGCGCTGCATTGGTGTGTGTGGGGGGGGGGAGTCATGGGGTCAAGTCCTTAGATGTGTGTATTTTCTTGTATTTATGTAAAAATATAACCATATTTAATTGTTATTAGGTTGGATATTTTTAATTTATTAATGTGTATCATTTATGAAAAATGTGTGATATTCAGATCTACCCTTTATCATTTCTAAAAAAATGCACTGATATAGGGGTATTTTTATCAATGTAAACTAAAAGCACTGATAAAGGTTCCCCTTTATCTACGAACCTGTTGCCTTCTCTTACTCTTCCAACCATCCTATTGGTATTACCCCACCCTATATTCCCACCTAATGACTTAAAAATATTAAAAATATTAAATTAATAATATAATATAAATTTATTTGGGGTCGGTTAGTATATGAGTATTTTGTAATTAGTCAGGGTTAGGGTTGTGTAAAAATTAAACCGGGTTATATGGGTTTTGGTAGCCTAGGACCTGATTGGGTTCAGGATCAAGTAGTTATAAATGGGAAGGTACCTGACCCCTCAGCACCCCTAACCCCAGTGCATTGAGTTAGATATGTAATTGTGTGGAAGAAATATCCTTTAGGTATGGCTATTGATTTGGTAACAGAAAAAAATCATCCTTCAACCTGTCCTATTCATCAGTAAGATATTGAAATAAATTACAAATTATTAATTAATTTATGCTTGTTCACCTTCATGTCTAGGTATTAATCTAGGATTAAAATAAAACTATTTTAGAGTTTCATAAAGTCACAAACTTGTTTTCTTGGTTTGACACATTCAATGGAAATTTTCATATAAAATATCACTTTTAAACTGAAAACACACCATTTTGATCAGTATGAAATGTGGTTCATTATAAAATTTCAAAAAAAAATTGATAATTTTATTATAACAATAAAATATATTTAAATTATTTTGACCATGTTAAATGGGTTTTGAATTTTTTTAACACTAATAAGACAAAAAATAAACTCAAGGACAATCTGAAAACACTGTGTGTTGGAATGATGTGTGGTTCACTCCTACAAGTCACAAATGACACAATAATAATTTTTCTTGAATTTAATGAAAATTTGAGATATAGTTTTTAGATTTGACCATATAATTCACTTATTTAGTAGAATATCTATTTTAAAAATAAAATACACATTTCTAGTCATTCTAACCACACTGATGCACATGAGAATCACTATTTTTTTTTTAAAATTTTAACTTAGTTTTAATTAATTAGTTTAACCACTCTTTAGAGTTTTTAGTTTTATTTTATAGTTTCATAGTGTTTTAGTTATTTTTATAATTATAATTAATTTCATATTAATATTTTCTATTTATTATTAATAGGTTTATATATTAATTATATATATTATTTTGTATATTATTAAATAATTTAAATTAAGATGAATTTTTTTATTATTACCATGATTTAGTATTTATTTTATTTATTTTTATTATTATTTCTAATTTATAATATCATTTATTATTATAATTATTATTAGTGTTATATGATTATTTTATATATAATTATATTGATCTAATTAATTTAAACTTTATACATTAGTCTTATTATTATTGTTATTATTAGGTTTCTACTATGTTGGTGCATGAGTGGTTTGAGTTGGGGGGGGGGGGTGGAGGGGCCCATCGTGGGGTCAATTCATTTGATGTTTGTATTTTATTTGTATATGAATGTGTATGTAACCATCTTTAACTACTATTTGGTTGAATATTTTTATTTTCTCCCCAAGTATCACCAATATAAAATGTGAAATATTAAGTGCTATGCTTTATTAGTGTTAAAAAAGCACTAATAAATGTCAAAACTATTAGTGCTAAAGAAACTTATGATAAAAGGGCACCGTTTTTAGCATTATTTTTAGATCTGAAAGAGGTAAAATCTTATCCATGAGCCTTCCACTTCTGTTAGTTGTTTTGGATATGCCACCGGCATGCCACCCACCCTGCATTCCCATTTAACGTCTTAAAAATATTTAAAAAATTATTTTTTAATATAGAATTTAAAATTAATTGATGCGAGATATTATGTTAGTATTTTTTTTAATTAAGGATGGCTAGGTTAGGGTAAAAATTAATCAGGTATATGCGTGTTCATGTAGGGTTAGGGTAGCTTAGGACCTAATCGGGTTTGGGGTAGGGTAGTGCTAAATGGGTGAGTACCCGACCCATTTCCATCCCTACCATAGGTTATTTGGGTTAAATATGTAAATGGGTGGGTGATATATGGTTTAGATTGGGTTTTTTACTTGTTAATACAAAATAATTCAATTTTCAACCAGACCTGTTTATTAGTTGGTTCTTAAAATAAATTCCTAAAACATAATTCATTTATATTTGTTCACCCACAAGTTTAGATATTAATTGAGGCTTAAAATGAAAGTATTTTAGTGTTTCAAAATGAATTAAAAAATTTTACACGATTTTGAGCATTTGTTGAACATTTTTATGCAATATATCACCTTTAAATTCAATACACATAATTTTTATTAGTATGACATGTAGTTCATTCTAACATGAAAAAAATAAACATAAGATTATTATTTTATGAGAATAAGTGATCATTTGATCAATTTTTGACCATGTGACATGGGTTTTGAAGTTATTTAACTACAATAATAAAAAACATATACTTTAGTTCATTATAATAACACCATGTGTCAGAATGACGCGTGATTCACTCATACAAACCAAAAAATAAAAAAGGATATTTGTTCTTGATTGTAATGAAAAACTGAGATCATTTTCTCGGATTTGACCATGTGATGCACTTATTTAGATGAAATATATCTCTTTTAAATAGAAAACATAAATATTAAGTCATTTTGACCACACTGATTCACATGTAAATCACTAACATTTTTATAAAATTTTAACTCAGTATTAATTAATTAGTTTAACCTCTTTTAGTATTTTTAGTTTTTTTTTGTTTCATAGTGTTTTAGTTATTTTTATAAATCTAGTTATATATATAATAGTATTAGTTTTATTATTATTAGTAGTATATATTAATTTAATATTTTAAATTATATATTATTTAATATTGTAAATTAATATTATCATAATTTTTATTATTACTAGGGTTTAATATTTTATTATTTTTATTATTATTACTATTTTTAATTTATATTAGCATTGTTTATTATTAGTATTAGCATCATATGATTATTATTTATATTATAATATGATTAATTTTGGCTTTAGTTAATAGTCTTATTTCTATTATTATTCGGTTTTCCCAACATCGGTGCGAGAGTAGTTTGGGTTTCGATGGGGGGGACGTCATGGTGTTAAGTCACCAGATATGCGTATTTTATTTTTATTTTCATTCATATGGGACCATATTTAATTATTATTTGGTTGAATATTTTTAATTTCTTACTATTTTTCACTACTAAAAACACATGATATTAAGCGCTACCCTCTATCATCACTAAAAAAAACCGATAAAGGGGGAAATTTTATTAGAGTTAACTAAAATCACTAGTAAATGTCACTGTTATTAGTGCTAAAAAGTAATTGATAAAGGCTACCCTTTGGGAGATATTTTTTTAGCACTGATAGAGGTACCAATTTATCCAAAATATCGCTGCCTCCACCTACTATTCTGGTCATCTTGTCGGCATGCCTCCTGCTCTATATTCCCACTAAATGTCTTAAAAAAATTTAAAAATTAAATTAATTATATAATATAAAGTCAACCAGGTTCAGTTAGTATACATATATTGTGTAATTAATTAGGTATGGGGTTGGGTAAAAATTAAACAAGTTTGTGTAGGTTTAAGTAGCTAAGGACTTAATCAGGTTCATGGTTAGGTATCCCTAAATATGTGGGTACCTGACCCATTTCCATCCCCAACCTTTTTTAGTTGGGTTAGATATGTAAATGAGTGGTAGTTATATGCTTCAGATAACATTTTTGACTTGGTAATAGGAAAACATTCATCATCTTACCCAAACTTTTTATTAGTTGGATCTTGAAATAAATTCCTAAAATTTAATTAATTTAAATTTTTTACCCATAATATTAGGTATTAATCATGGTTTAAAATATAATTATTTTATAGTTTTATGAATCCATATACTTTTTTTGATTAGTTTTGAGAATTTGATGCACATTTTGACATAAAATATCACTTTTAAATTGAAAATACACACTTTTGATCCTTATGACAGGTGGTTTATTCTAACATGTTAAAAATATAGCTAGGATCATTAAATTAAAAAAAATCATAGATAATTTTATTTATTTTTACCATTTTACATGGGTTTTGATGTTCTCAAACTATAATAATAAAAAAATAAACTTTAGGTCATTCCAACATTAGCACGTGTCGTAATGATGTGTGGGTTCACTTTTATAGGTCAAAAATGAAACAATAATTTTTGTTCTTGATTTTAATAAAATTATGAAATTATTTTTGAAGACTTTATCATGAGATGCACTTATTTAGATGAAATATCTATTTTAAATGATAAACACACAATTCCAGTCATTCCAAGCACATTGATGCACATAAAAATCACTACATTTTTTATAAATGTTTAAATTAGTTTTAATTAATTAGTTTTAACAATTTTTAGTGTTTTAGTTTATTTTTATTGTTTCATAGTGTTTTTTATAATTATAGTTAATTTTATATTAATATTAGTTATTTATTATTATTAGTAGTATATATTAATTGTATATATTATTTAATATTTTAAATCAGTATTAGAATTTATTTTATTATTACCAGGGTTTAATATTTCAATAGAAGTATTTTTTTAATTTATATTATAATTATTTATTATTAGTATTAGTGTTACATTATTATTTCATGTATAATTATATTAATTTAATTAATTTTAACTTCAGGTATTAGTTTTATTATTATTATTATTTTTATTTGGTTTCCCCCGTGTTGGTATAGGTATGGTTTAGGTTGGGGGGTGCGTCACTAGGTGGAGTCCCAAGATGTGTGTATTTTCTTTATATTTACATACATATGTTACCATATTTAATTATAATTATTTTGACTATTTTTAATTTCTTACAATGTATCACAATTACAAAACACAAAATTTTAAGAGTTACCCTTTTTCAATGCTAACAAAGTGTTGATAAAGTGGGTAATTTTTTCAAAACTAACTACAAGTGCTGATAAAATACTCTATTATTAGCACTAAAAAAGATATAATAAAAGGGGTCCCTTAATTAGTGTTTTTATCATTGATAAAGGTTCCCCTTTATCTATGATCCCGCCTCCTCCACTTATTTTTCTAACCATACCACCAGCATGCCTCTAGCCCAAAATTCCTTCCAAATGTGTTAAATATATTAAAAATATTTAATTTAAAAATATAATATAAAATCAATGCAGATCAAGAATTGTATGGGTATTGTGAAATTAATTAGAGTTAGGGTCTGGTAAAAATTAAATAGGTTTTTGTGGGTTCACATAGGCTTGGAGATAATCAAGTATAGGGTTGGGTAGCCATAAATGAGTGGGTACTTGACCTATTTCCATATCTAACCCTTTTGAGATGATGTACATATGTAAATGGGTGTGATCTACATGGCCATGATCAGCTTTTTGAATCAGTAATTGAAAACAATTCATCCTCCAACCCGACATTTTAATTTGTTGGATCTTAAAATAATTTCCTAAAACTTAGTTCATTTTTATTTGTTCACCCATTTTTCTAGGTAATAATAGGGGCCTAAAATACAATTATTTTGGAATCTCACGATGAAATAATTCTTTTCTTGGTTTTGAGCATTTTATGCACATTTTGATGTAAAATATCACTTTTAAATTAAAAACCCACACTTTTGATCGATATAATGTGTAGTTCATTGTAACATGTAAAAAATAAATCAAAAAACATTATATTATAATAATAATATATTTTTTTATCTATTTTTATTATGTTACACATTATTTGATGTTATTTAACAATAGTAAGAGAATAATACACTTTAAGTCAATCTAACAACATTGTGTGTTATAATGTTGTGTCGTTTACTCCTATAGGTCACAAATGGGACAATGATATTTTTTCTTGAATATAATTAAAATATGAGATATTTTTCTCATATTTGACCATATGATGCACTTATTTAGTTAAATATCTATTTTTAAATAGAAAACACACATTTTTAATCATTTTTACCACACTGGTGCACATGGAAATGGATTAATTTTTTTTTTTTAAATTTAACTAAGTTTTAATGAATTAGTTTAATTGTTTTTAGTGTTGTATTTTATTTTTATAGCTTTATAGTGTTTTAGTTATTTTTATAATTCTAGTTAATTTTATATTAATATTATTTATTCATTATTATTAGAAGTATATATTTTTTAATATTGTAAATTAATATGAGTATTTTATTATTATTATGATTTATTATTTTATTATTATTATTATTATTACCATTTATAATTTATATTATCAATTATTATTATTATTATTAGTTTATTATTATTATTTTATGTATAATTATATTAATCTAGTTAATTTTAACTTTAGGTATTAGTTTTATTTTATATTAGGTTTACCTTGGATTGGTGCAAGGGTAGTTTGGGTTGGGGGGGAGGGTGTGTCGTGGGGTGAAGTCCTCAATTGTACATATTTTCTTTTTATTTACATATATATGTAACCTTATTTAATTATGATTAGTTTAATTTTTTTTACTTACTTACCCTATATCACAACTACAAAACATGTGATATTAAGCGTTACCCTTTATCAATGCTAAAAAAGATCTTATAAAGGGGGAACTTTTATCAGTTCTAAATAAATCAAAAATAAATATTCCATGTTCATCAGTGTGTTCATGTTGGAAGATGGTGTTTCATGAGGATATCATGTGTTGATAATGTTTCCAACAAATATAATGTAACACCCCAGGTAAATAAAGAGTATGACATTTTCACAT
This sequence comes from Viscum album, assembly GCA_963277665.1. Lineage (NCBI taxonomy): Eukaryota > Viridiplantae > Streptophyta > Magnoliopsida > Santalales > Viscaceae > Viscum > Viscum album. The sequence continues at coordinate 1,502,196,145 of OY728119.1, read as the reverse complement.
TTATCCATATTTGTGAATAAAATATTAATATAACTTTAAAGGGGGCGCTATGCTCGATGGCGTACCCAACACGCAACAACGAGTTTCTTGGGAATCTTACGTTGCACTCTAATAATAAAATAATATTATTTTAAACGGTAGTTAACGCCTAGCTGTTGTGATGGCGGGAATGAATAGAACTAACTACAAAATGATTATATATGTTTGTCAAATATTTTTACTTTTTACAATAAATGTTAGAGGATAAAAAATGCAAATGAATCCAATTTTAAGCGTAAACATTCTAATATTCTTTAAAAGGTCAATTAACCGCCTTTTGATGGAGAACCTCTTTTAAATCCACTTTTTGATAATTTTATGTGTTATATTTGACAAAATAAAATTCTTCTTTAGAATCAGGACATCAAAATTTACTTTGTGTAAATTTTTGGTATTTTTCCTAAAAAGTTCAATTTTTAATGAATAATGAAAAATGTTGTATTTTAATTCAAAACCTCTTTTTAATCTAATTTATTTATATGCTTAGATTATCTTTTGAATTGGTTTTAAAGTGAAATTAGAATATATTTTTACCATTTAATCAAATAGTGGTCATTGGAATTAATTTCACTTTGAAATTTGACTTAAACTAGTGTCAATCTTTTGATATATATTGTTTCATAAAAACACGTTATTTGTTCTGACAGCGGGAATTAATTATTAAATTAATTAATGTAACTTATATGTTATGAATTTTGTAAAATAGAGATCATTTTTGAATTCGAAATATCAAATATAGCTTAGGGTGAATTTTTGGTAATTTTCTGAAAAACTTCAATTTGTTTGATGAATAGTGAAACCACTAAGTGGTACTTATAAAAACCGATTTTCCGTTTAAATGAAATTTTGCCACCTTTGTGTTTTGAATTTCAAAAATCTGACATACATGGTTATCATTAAGAAGTAAAATGTGGTTCAATGGGATTAAAATAATTTTTTTTGGTGAATAGTAACTTATTAAGTTTTTAATTGCGATTAAAGGTAATTAGTGTAGTTTAAGGTAAAAATAATGTTTTAATAATATTAAATGACCTAGACACATGCCCTACCCTCATTGGATGGGTCATGTCTGACCAAGAAAATCCATGGGTCAACTTGGGGACCCCATGGAGCCACTTTGGTTGGAAAATGACATAAATAACTTTTTATTTAATGTTAAAATTAAAATGTCACAAACATGAGTTGTTTAACTAAAACAATTTTTACATGGGGTTATACAAGTCATATATTTGACTATAAATAGTCATTGGAAAGATAAAAAGAGTTCCTACATCATAGTATTTTTTTTTATAATTTTTAGACATTAAATAAATTAAATTATTTATGACATCATGATGATGCAGTGATGACCTCATTATTTAACGATTTAAATAAAATGAAAATATAATGTAAAATCTAAGACCTACACATGTCCAAAACCTATTGTATGGGTGTATTTCGAACCCTTATCACCTTATCCTCGAAACACATCAATGTGGGACCATTAAAATCTGAAACTCACTCTAAAATAAAGTAACATTTCTTTACTTTCCAAGAGTGACCCTCCTCTCCTCTTATAAAAGGCCCCCACCTCTACCTCCTTACCCACACTTACAAAGCCTTTGGCTCGGCCAAAACCTGCCCATTTTGTCTATAAAAATACCTCTCTAACTCTTAGAAGCCTCACTTTGGTTAGAAGTCTTCCCAATGAATCCTTTGAGCTCAAACCAAAGGGAGTTACCCGATTTTAAGGTAATGTCTTCACTTGAGTCCTTTTGTTTTATTTTGCTTCTCCACCCCCCTAAACTCTTTTTATTTCTTTATTTTGTAAAAACACCAGTATATTAAATATACTAGGATGTTTTTATGTTAATGATTCGAGCTACACTTACACACACCTTCGTCTAATGGTTAAAGAACATACTGTTTCTGTGGATGGCGAATTACTGCCTCACGAAATGATGATTGTTCAATCTTATCTTAACACCTTTCATGGTGGCCATTATGATGTCAATACATTTATATATGATATATAATATTTTTATGTTTTCCTTAAGCTTCTTTATTTTTCATTTATTGCATACATTTATGGATTCCATTATGGGTATACGTGATATCTTCATTTTTGGAAGTGCGGACTACTGCCCCCTCAAAGTGATTTGATTCGTTAATACCATATGTGGTACGTATAAAGGATATATTTAATGATATCATATATGATACCATAATGTAATTAAAATACTATTATGTATTATTAGTTTTTAATTCCATTAAATATGAAATAGAAATGGAAGTAGCGTTCATGCGTACGTACGGCTTACCGTCTCCATGAACGGTGCATTTCATTTCTTAACTCTAAATGTTATGTAATATTATAAATGCATGAATATACTGGATATATATGATATATATGATATCTAAATCATGAATAAAATTATGGATATAATGGATATTTTACCACATGAACAACTTGTAATTATAAAGAGTTTATATTTTTGACTCAAGTACCAATGATCGTTAAAATGACCATTATTAACTTAAATAATAACATAGTGTTCATGACATGGTAATAAGTGATATAAAAGGAATAATTAACTTGAAAAATGTTCTTAAGGAAGTATAAATTAACTCAAGTTTATTATTCAGGAGATTAAAGAACAATTGAGTCATGTCGGACTCGAGGTAAGGGAACCTACCCCTCTCTTTCTTTTTAAGTACACTCTTTTATGTCATTCCTTTTAAGCTCATATTACTTATGATTGGGATGTTCTTTTATATTACTCTTACTGTAATTTTTATGTTCATATGATGAGAGACCCTATTTTCTCTCATCAATCCATTTTGGAAGTTTTAAGTGGCGTCGTTAGGCTGCCGAGTTTTCGTAAGGGATTTTTCATCTCACTTTTAGTCTCGTGAGATTTATGCTACATTTTCCACCATTTCATTTGAGTGGGTATGTACTTCCCATTATTATACTCTTTGTGTAATATAATTTCATTTATGGGTATTTACATATTTATTGTATGACCCTTCTTCAATAGGGTGTATGTTTCAAAAGTTACCCAAGTCGGTAAGGGAACCTTTCACCCTTTTCTTTTTAAAAGACTTATTTTGTTATGTCTTTTAATTCACATACTATTATGTTGGTATATGTTCTTATATATCCTTATTGATGTAAATTTTATGACCAAGTGATGAGGTACCCTTTTTATCTCTCATGAACTATTTTTCTGAATTTTGAAGTGACGCCGTTAGGCTGTCGAATTTTTACAAGGGAACTTCTTAACCCAATTTTGATTCTTCGGGATAAACTTATACACCTTGAATATGTAGTTCTATGATTATGTGTGAATGTAATCTGATTGTTGTACACTTAATACCCACTTATATTTTGTGTATTCGTTTGTCACACATAATTATGTAACTGATTTATCCTTAATCCAAGGATACCATCTTTGTATGGGACTTCGTCTCAATCTCCTTTCATTGAGGCATATTTTGTTTTATACAAAACTTTCTTTTATACGGTGTATAAACCCCTTTGACTTTTACGTTTATTCAAAATGAATCTTTTTTCTACAAAGCGTTTACTAAATGACAAAAGGTAATGTTTTTGTCATACGTATGCGGTGACAATGACTTTTCCGCCGCCGTGACCATTATTTGAGTTTCGGCTTCCTCTACAAGCCATACCTTCTTTTTAAAAGAAAAATAAATACCCTGTTTTAATTTTCTTTTATTTTTATATTGAAAATGGTTTTCATAATGTTTTTTTATCAATGTGTTGTATTGATATATTTTTATTGAAATGTGGAAATGTTATGTTTCCTTTATGCATGTTTTATGTGATAAGATTATGTTATGGTTCTTGGTAATTGTTATGAAGACGGGTGGTTCCGTGATAAAATAAGGGCGGGTGATCCCGATATAGCTCTCCAATGCATTTGGTAACACGAAGGAGTGAAACGTTAAGGTTTCTCCGAAGAGATTTAGGGAATATACTGTGGTGGGTATTACAAACGTAACCAAGAGGGTTACTCCCTATGTAAGAATGTTATGAATGCCTCAAGTTACCTTTTATGTATTATAATTTCTATGATTTATTCATGATTTTATGAGGTATGCTAAAGTGACTATGTTTTATGGGTAAATTATGATTTCATTCTTATGTATATATGAACTCATGTTTCTTTTCCATATTTTTATAACCCTTACTGAGCTTTTTATGCTCATCCCAAGTTTTTTTGAAATGTTTTTCACAGGTCAAGGGAAAGGTACATGATATGATGATAGTGTCAAGGAAGTGTCAAGAAAGAATCCATGATTTATTTTTAAATATGTTTCCGTTGATGGGAAAGAAATGAATACTATCTTTTATGTAACCACTTTGTTTAAATGTGGAATGTAATGCAAGTTTTATGATCTAATTCTCTAAAACTATAAACCTAAAAAGATCCTCAATGTGTAATCTTGTAATAACTCAAGATTAAGTAAGGTTTAAGTCTGGGGCCTTATATATAAAGTGGGATATTGAAGAGTGATTTAAGAGTTTAAAATTTGAAAAACTCTCATGATGTTTATGAAGTTTAATTAAGAAAGGGGGAGTTATGTTATCTCAATTGAGACATAGTCAACATGGAAATGATCTTACATCAAGGGATGGTGTTCTTACAGAGTCACTATTTTATCATATGGTGATGTTTTTAGATGACCTTTATATTGGAGGAATTCTATGACTTTTTTATTTAGGTAATTAATTAACAAGTTTATGATATTTTCTATTGTATTTATTAAAAAAATGATCATGAATGAGTTGGAATCAGTTTAGAGTTGAGTGGATATGAATAGAAATAAAAGGAATGAGGTTATACTATATTTGATAAGTTACTTTGTAAAGGATATGATCACACCATATAATTTTTGATTTAATATCACAAAAGATATACTTTTCCTAACATGAGAAGGAAATATTATTAAGTTATTCCTATATAGAAATGATTTAATCTCACATGAGGGAGATCATTCCTGAACTCATAGGTTATGTCATGATAATGTATGATATAAAATGAGTTAATTTTAAATGATATTATATATTGCATAGTTAATCTAACATGAGAATGAATACAATGTAATTTGAGAAACCTCATACTATATCTAAGATTATTTCACCATAATAGCGCATCTGAGGGATTATGTGGAGTCAACTACGCCATGAGTACAACCACATGAAAGTTAATTTTAGAACTAATTTGAGAGTATAGTGGTGGTTTTACCATGAGGCAATGGTTTACACCATAAGGGGTAGTGAATCTGAGAATACCATTACATAGTAGGTTGAATCATGTCGCTACCACCTAGGCGACAAAGATTTGAGGTTTTGTTGGTTCTAAAAATTTAGGGTATGCTACACTGTGATTCGTAAACAACATGATGGGTTTGACCATATAATATTGGTGGATTGATGGTTTTGGAAGAATCTAAGATTCCACACCATAATCAAGTGGTCACATCACAAATATAGTCAAAGATATTATAAGATTATTTGATAGATTTGGGATTTTTTATTCCATATATTTTGGATCTAAAGATCATTCCAAAGATGTGGGTATCACACCTCAATGCATGTTATGTCTATAAAAAAGAAACAACCTAACTAGAGAAGTTGTGTGTAAAGAAACATAGAGATATATTCCTAATCTAAGAGCTTTCTAAGGATGATTCAATAGAGGCACTCAAGGTATGTGAAGTAGAGATGAGTCAAATTATTTGAACTTGTCATTTATTTTGTAATAAAATTTTAAGAAAATACTCTAGATTCATTCCTTATTTCTTTTATAATAAATTGGAATGTGGGTAGAAGGATCACAATCACTGAACACTAAGGATTGACCACTTGATAATAAGGGTGAGCGAACCCTGTAAGAAATCTTATGCACATGTGTGTTCTTTATCACTCAATATTTCATCATCACATTAGCACTATTGAGATCATTATTCACTATCTGATGATAGGAATTTCATTATGAGAAAGTGAGATTTGATATTTTTAGTGACCACTGATTCACCCATATTAATGGTGGAATACTCTCCTTCATGCCTATCAGTAATAACATTTTATATCCAAGGAATAGTGTCTTCATACTATGTTTTAACCTAACTAAGAATGTACCATATTAACAAACATGAAAACCTAAATTTACATTAATATTACACTTTAACATGTTACCACAAGAAAAAAAATATCAATCATATCAAACTATATATATCTCATTAAGAATTGTAATGATCCATCCCAAAATATCATACCTTGATACCTGAGTCAATATATCACAAGGTCTAAAGTTCATTCCCAATTTCCACAGGATGACATGAGTTCTACGAGTATCTCACATAAACATGGAAATGATTTACCCATTAATAATTATAATAAAAAATATGAAAAAAATAATAATAAAAAAATAAAATCTATTAAATAGTAATCTAGAATACATTATGTATCTCCAAAATGTAAACATAAGGACTATAAAAATAATACAATAGTTACAAGACTAAATATAAATAAAAAATACACCACAAAATCTATATTACACACAAACAACTTTTTTATGCCACCAACTCCATTAATTCATAACTAAGTTAATGATCTAATCCCTATGAATAAAAGAGATTTCATCCACACCTATAAAAAAATTCAAGGAAGATAACTTATGTACACATAGAGGTGCATATATAAGTGTTGATAAAATGTTACTAGTTGGATTCCATCACATGGTCTATGTATAAAATCTATAAAATCAACCATTTCATACTAGTGTGAAATAAATTATCAAACATACTTTACTTATTTTTAAAGAAAACATGAAAGAAATAGATATCATAACAAAGTCATTTCTTTAAATAAAATCAGTTCATGAAAGTCTAATGAAAGATATAAAAGTGAATTTATGTATACATAAAATGATAAATAATTATGTATATCACAATTATTTTTTAATCATCATGGGAGAGTACCTGTAGCACTAAGTCATGGGTGACATAGAATCCTCATACTAAATATATATAGAACTATAATCAACAATTCATAGGGGATAAATAGGGAGGTAAATCTACTAGCATGAAGCCATTTATGGGACCAAATAGAATGTTAATACCGATAAAGTGATTACCATAATAGGACTAATTAAAGTAGAATCCACTTGGTTGATTGTACCCATAATTATAACGTGATAATTTTTCTAGGATATATCATAAGTACCTATGGTTTCCCATATAAAATTTTCCAAATAATCAAAATATATCAATTTATAAAATATAATGTATGAAAGTAACCCTTAAAAAATATCTATATTCCATCAATAAAACAAGGTTATATATAAGAAACTCATAATAAACAATTTTTTTTATGAATGTGGTGAATAAATTAAATAAACACTTTTAATGAACCAAACACCACTCTAATCAAGAAAATATTTTGTAAAATCATTTCAATAAGACTATAAAAATTATGTTAATTCATTATATGAAAATTATTCCATTGAATTTATTGTATTTTTTTTAAAATTTCTACAAACATCATGTTTGAGTTATTTAAAATAAATCATAATCTAAACATTTAATTCCAATATTTCTCTTTAATAAGATTCAAATGACATGGAATAGATATAAGAATTATTACAATATGATTATGGACCTTATATATCACATTATTATTATAAGAAAATATAAATTTAAATAAAAAATCACCCATGGTTTAGTAAATAATAGAATCTATATAAATTCATCTACCTTTAGGCTTGATTTAATAATTTTAATAGGTAATATCCATATAATTCCATCATTTTTAAACTTAAAGGATCATCATTAATAAATTAAATTCTGAAAATAATAGAAATAAAAAGTCTACCAGAGCTTCTTAATTGTAAAAATTGACCGAGGAAACATAGGTTGAAAGTTAAACCTCCAACTGGGTGCAGATGACATGCATAGGGATAATCTAATACCGAAGAGAAAAAAATAATATGGTTTTTGTGTGTTTCTACTTGACATGGAAAAACCCACCTCACCCTTGAAACCTAGGTTTATAGGGAACATGAGAAGGATAAGAGAAATGAATGAAGGAGAGGAGGAAAGGATAAAGACCTACATGAGATTATTTATGAAGAGTTTTAAAGAATATTCTAAAAGATAAATAGGGTAAGGGAAGGTAAACCCCCTTCCCTTGGATACATCAAGAAAATGAAAAAATATAGAGGATATCTCCCCTATTTTACATGAAAAATTCACTAAAAATAAAATTATTAAAATTATAATAATAAGGTAGAATTATAGAAAACTCTAGGATATATAATATTACTTTATCATTTCACATTTTATTACCATAAATAATAAAATTAAGATTTTTAATCCATGGTAAATGAGAATTTAACATAAATATTTATATAATAAATCAATTTACCAAAAATAAACATTATTCTTAATAACATATATATTTTATAACAAAAAAAATTTAAAATTTAAAATACCTCCATTTAGTTACATGGATATATTAAAAACAAAAAATAATATATTATCATTATAATAGTTAATTTTAACAAGTCTTATAAAGTCCATAAATGAAACTTGGAGTTTTGGGTCAACCTTAAGAAACGCAGAGCCGCTTTAAAGGATCACTAGAACTATAAATCAACCATGTTATACCCATTTCCTTGAATATCAAACACTATATAATCACTTTACATGGCCTCTCAAACCATGCATAGACTTTACAAAAATCACCATTCCCTGAAATTAATACTTCATAGTCACTATGCATGGTCACTATACATGGTCATTGAGACCATTCATTTACCTTTCATAACACAAATTTTATATTTTTATTAAAATATCTCTAATTTTGTTCCTAAAATATTATTTTAGTAGATTTTAATCAAAAATAGAAATTCAGTTTGTTACAATTTACTCCACCATAACACTTTCTACCCTATAAAATACCCTCTTAGGTTATGTTATATAAAATAATAAATTAAAATTTAATAAATAATGGATATTTATTTTGAAAACATTTACAATCTAAATAAACCTCTATTATTTTATAAAAAACAACTCAAACCATAAATATTACTTTCACCTCTTCTTTACTATTTGGGTGCTCCCCACCATATATAATTTTTATATCACATTTCAATTCCTTAAAAATGATCCACGTAATGGAATCCTTGAATTAAGTGGATACTTATAAACATATAATCAATAAATCAATACAATAGATCTATTATCCAATTACTATTTCATATTAATAGTTACCAAGAAATAAAATTAGGACTTCCTTTTCCTTAAATGCACCCATATACTTTCATTGAAATCATGGTGTTTATAAAAAAACCATTAAGAGACATTATTTAATTTATAAATAAAAAATGGTATATATAAAAACATAATTTTAAATGGAAAACAACTATAAAATATGAAATTAAATTTTTTATTATAGCCCTTAAAACATTGAACTGAACATGGAACATTGTATAGAATGACTTAAAACTCATTTCTAGAGGCATTCCAGACCTATCTAGACTAACAAAAAAGTATCTATATGTCATCAAAATATTAAATATAATAGATATTATCACAATAATTTATTTCAAAGCTAATGGAGCCAAAAAAGACACTCATATCCAATTTTATTATCATGTGAAGTTGGGTATATATATTTCAAAATTATCTTAAGATATTTGAAATGTCTTTGAACCATAACCAAGGCATAGAAAAGTTCTTAAGTCCAAAATAGGTAAAAGCATGTTTTTAGACATTTTTCACACTATAGGCATAATATTCAATGTCACAAAACCATGAACCAACCAAATAATATGTTTTATAAATTAAAAATGTATGTATAGTCTCCACACATGTTTAACAAAGGATGATGAAAAAGTCACTACCTCAGAATTTTTAGTTCACATAGTCCCTAGGATTGTGGGATGACTATGTGGATTCACCTAATAGGTTGTATATCTTTCGAAAATACCTAGTTTAGTTTTTTTATAATTTTGACCTAAATTTGTTTTGAGACATTTTAGTCTGTAAAATATATTATTTATAGATATATTTTAAATTTTCAGTTTGAGTTTTAATGACTTATCCTCATTTTTGCACCCATTTCCATTAAAGATATCATAAACACAATAATTTAAAAATCCATTTAACAAATTAACATTACAAATTCACAATCCAGATTCAAAACTAATCAATATAATTTTTAATATACCTAGTTGGGCATATTACACATGGTTCAATATTGAATTATAAGGTTTGAATCAATATGTTTTCCAAATGAACACAAAACCCTCAAAATTTTAAAACCAAATCATAAAAACCTATTACACATTATTCACACTGGTGTAACATATCCTAAAGAAAAACATCAATATAGACTAAATTATTTTAAACTAAATTATCTTAAATAAATTAATTAGACATAATTAAATAACATACCAATTAAAAATGCCTACTACTCAACCTATTTTTAGTTTTGAGATTGTTTTACAAATAGTCAACACACTAAACCTAACTCCAAGTTTCTAAAACCATACACAATTGATACAGTAATCCAAAATAATAGAAATTAAAAACATACATTATTAAAAAAAATTCCATAGAAAACACACTGTAAAAAAAAGACTTATTCTCCAAAAGTAAAATCCACTTTTAAACCTTACAAAAGAAATGATAAATTTTGACTTAATATGACCTTTTAAACCTTTTTTATACCAAAAATAACCACATGACACTAATGAAAACTAATTTCAACTATAAGAATGACAAAAAATTATACACATACACATATAATTAATTTTATTCAACATATGAAAAGAAATTTAATTAAAAAAATGACTTTTTTATTTTTGAATTCACTTTTGATTAATCCAATTAGCCAACAACTCAAAACCTTCTTAAAAAATTACTTTACATGTTATTAAACGTTTAAATTATGAATTTAAGACTCTATTTTACTTTAAACTAGTATTACTCAATTATTTTTCTTGGAAAGATCAAGAATAATCACAAATACCAAACAATCATCCAAAAATTCATTAAATAACTTATAATCATTTAAGGGAAATTAAAACAATTGAAAACTTAAATAAACACAAAAATTGAATTAGGTTCTTAAAATTTTTATATGATTAATTCATTATTAAAATAACAAACCAATTTAACCACAACCAAACCCACTTTCAAAATTTTGGTTTTTCCATTTCAAAATAAACTAATTTCAATGCCCAAACATGATTTTTTTCTATTGTTCAATTATAAAATAAACAATTAAATAATCTTAAATCATACAAAATAACTTATAGTTTTCAAAATATCCCTTATTATAGTTGTAATAGTTTAATATTACATCAAAAAATCTTTTAAAAATCGTGTGTAAAGGTTATTTAGTCACAAAATATCAAAAAATTATTGAACAATGGATTTCATATTTCAAGAATCAAAAGAAAAAATCTTCAATTGACTGGGATTTATAAAATAATTTAAACTTCAATTATATCCCATGTTTTAAATTAAAATATTATATCAAAACACAATGTTTTTTGAAATATGGGTATGAAACCATATTTTTTGGGTATTTTTTATCATACACACACACACAAAACCTTGAGCCCCACATTTTTACTTTGGTTATAATTAAAAATTTTAGTTTATTTTAAATAAAAGTAAATTTTTAGACATTCACTATTCAAAATGAATTTTAAATAAGTTATTATATAATAATAAACACACTGAAATTTATTTTTTAGGGAAGTAATTTTAAAATAATCATTTTAAAATAAAAACATATGTGGTTTTATCTATTAAAAATAATTTTAAAAAAATAAAAAAACACAAACACAATAAATTAAAAAGATAAATTAAGGATCCATGAATGTTTTATTATCAACTAATTTTAAAGAATTTGACCATTACAATTTCTTACATTCATGCTTTTTATAAAAAAAATATACTAATGAATAAAATTAAATTTTAACCTCTAACCAATTAGGTTATCATAGAAATAACCATTTACCTAATGTTATGAGATTTTTCCCATGACTTTTAAATTGACTTAGGATCCATTCCACCTTATAAAATCCTAACATTACCCAGTGAACAAACCTAATTAACTACAGTTTACCAACAACAAAAATACAAACTAAAACATTGATAATGTAATACTCTTTAAAGAATAAAAATTATAAATAATATCCATTAAGTAATAGAAAAACATGATTAAAACATGTTCAATTCATTTAATTCATAAAACCATGTTTCCAAAACACTTTTATAAATACAAACTTAAACCATTTAAGTTCAATATATTTTAAAAATACATTGAATTAGAATATTTCCATTAAGACGTCATGTTTCCAAATATTAATATCATCATAAAACATTTATATCAAATGATAATAGAATCATTTAAAAACATAAAATTAAAAAAAAATTATTTAAAATACCTATTTAATCTTCAATACATGAAAATAAATTTACTTTTTAATTCATTAAAAAACATATTCATATAAAATCATAGACATAAAATTTTAAAAATCCCTAATCACCCATTAAAAATAGATTCATTAGAGTCACACATAAAAAAATAAATATATTGTAATCAATAAACAAGCCAATAACTATACAAATATCATTAAATAATCAATGGAATCACATCCAAACATATTAACAAACATTAATAACTAAACAATTGATCACATTACCTTTCATAAGTAATTAGGAAAAAATGAATATTTATATAAGGAATATAAAAAATCAAAACAATTTATGATATATGAAATGAAATGATAAATAATATCATTCAACATGTACTTTAATGTTCAAGACACCTCATCATGAAATAATAAAAAAAGAGATAAACTAATAAAGGTTTAACCAGAAAGACACAATACTGGGCATCCCAAGTAACTTTATTTTTCTCTACAAAAGAGGGTGATTGGGTCTGTTTATGGTTTACTTCTCAATCATAGATGATCTTAACACCACCTACCACTGACCTAACATCCCAATCTCTAATACTATTTTGTAATGAACCAACCAAGAATATCCTACCACAATACCCAAGTCGGTCTGTCATAAAAACCAAAATGAATTCTTAATCACCATAGTTTTGTAAAATTACCTAGGGAATCATACATAAATATAGGAATGATTTACCCATTAATAATTATAATAAACAAATGAGGAAAAAAGAATAGTAAAATATAAAATATATTAAAAATAATCTTGAATACATATTATATCTCTAAAATGTGAACATAAGGAATAAACATATGTTTTTAGAAACACATGAAAAAATAATAATTTTTATGAGAAAGATGGTAAAATCACAACTGGGGTCTAGGGTGGATCACATGGGTATAAAGAAGTGAAGTCAAAGAGAATCCCATCCAAAAATATTCACACACTCTAGAGAAAGAGAACACACACTGGTATAAGTATAAAAAAAGATTTCATGTGAGACCTTTGAGATGATAAAATATTCTTCCTGGTTCACCTCACACCATATGTAAAGAATCTTAATATAGTTATAAATGTGGGACATAAAACACTTGATATGATAAGTAATGGGACATGTAGTGGATATCAACATAAGAAGGGATCTGTGAATAAACATAGAGCCAGTTTCAATTTGCATCAACCTAATATTTGTCAAGATGCATAACTTTAGACACCTAAGCATAGCACAAGCCTCTACCATGTGGGAATAAACTCTCCCAAAAGAAGAAGTGAAGGTGATCACCATAGAATATATTGGGCCATGAGCAATGAAACCTCCCTGTATATCTCCTAAATTATATTATCCATCAGAATTATGTTTGAATCCAATGATATGAGTATTCAAGAAAAACCACCATCCCTAAGAAATATATCCATGAGTATGAGAAAATAGACGCTTATTCACCATGATGGCTTTGAGGGATGGAGTGAGATCCCATTTTATCAGAAGTCTAGCTAAATCATCCACCATGCTTCTTTTACTTAACACTAAGGCCATCCTAAAAAACTTAATACCTTTAAGATAAATGTTAATCATAGAACTAAAAATTCACCAACACCCTACCACCATCATAATAGCCATCACCTTGGATTCAATGGGGTGGCTATTTTCTCCTTGGAACCAAAGCTATAGGAAATTACCATTGGTAGGAGATAGACATGCCATACCTATGAACTCACCAATAGATCACCACACTGACATGGCCCACTCTCCTTTAAAGAATAAATGGGTATTTTATTATTCTCTAGGGCTTGTGAAATAAAACACCTTGAAACTAAATTAATTCCCTTACATTGAATAACATCGTTTGTGGGAAAAAGATTGATCTAAACTCACTAGACCAAGAAGTTAAATCTCATTGGAATCTATTTACACCAGATAAGGTCACCCCAATAATCATGATCCCTAGATTTAGGCGCCAACCTATGGTACAACTTTGAATAAAAATCCCAGAGGAGGATCCCAATAAAATTCATTTATCCTAATCTGATGACATCATAATAAGGTTGAAAACCCCCTTTGTTCATTTTTTATGATAACATGAATGAAATCAAGATGATCAGAATCGTTATTTAATTTTAGGTTGTTATTTGGAAATCCTGGTAATCCAACCTTTATTCACATTCTATTTTCATCCTAGAATTTGATATCTTTCCATCCAATAATCCAACATGCATGGCTTTGAAGCATCGTGATGTGATTTTGGTGCTTTCTTAAAAGGGTAGAAGCCTTTTCAATTATATTATCAATGTTACTCCAATAATTATGAGTAATGAAGCTTTCCCATAGAGTTCAACCTTATAAAAACTCCCACACAAACATTTCATGAAAACCATTCATCATTTCAGTAACACTCTATAGATTTATGCCTCCTTCATTTATCACCTTAGACAACCTTGACCATGATTCCTAGTGACACCTCCTCTCTAATTTAATATACCATATTAAGGATCACACGAGTGCTTAAATATTTTTGATAAATACCTTAGGAACCTTAAGGACGGATATAACATGAATTAGTATAGAAAAAAGAACACTGTTAACCAAGTAATTCTACCACCAAGTGAGAGAAACATATTCTTCTAAATATTAATGTGGTTTAAAATTTTATCCACCAATTTCTTATAATTATTAATAAAAAATATACCTAAATAAATGATACATATTAATTATTCCATTGTAAAATTCTTATTGTGGATTCCCAAGCTATTTTTGATAGTGTTGGCCCTCTTTTCCGAGCAATTATTCAAAATAAATGTTTTACTCTTGTCATAATTTATTATTTTCCTACTCCATTTACAGTACTCATCCAAGGTTCTATTGATTCCTCTTATGTAATTACTATTTTTTTTAGAAAAAATAATCATTTCATCCATGATCATGATATGATATACACTATGGAGAATAGATCTTCACTGAAAATGAATGATGATTCCATTCTCCATATTTTAATTTATCATCCTACTAAGAGAATCCTATGTTATGATAAAAATGATTTGATAAAAAGGACCCCATACTAGATCCCCTAAATAGATTTTATAAAACCACACCCCTACCTATAAAATATATAGAAACCCATGGATAGATGAAGTATATAAAAATTTAGTAATAATACCAAGTAGATAAGACCATATGATCCAAGACCTTAATAATTAATTTCCATTATAACTTATTATATTTATTATTCATTTCCACTTTGATAGATATGTTTGATCACGATGTGTTATTTTTGATATCATAAAATATTTCTTTATCTATGGTGATAGTGCCTTGTATGGACCTTTTATTGATAAAATAATGTGGCTCTCCAAAAATTCAGGATTGAAGATGAAGGGAAAATATTCTATTAATGACACTCTCAAGCACCTTGTATGAGAAGTTTCACATTCTTATTGGAATGTACTAACTCAAGGAGGAAATATATCTAAATTTTGGAATGAGGGTGAGGGTGGTGGCATAGGAAACACAGGGGAAACTATCACCATGGAAGAAATATTGGAAAACCTCTACCAGATCATCCTTGATGAAATCCTAGGAGGCCATGTAGAAGGTTCCTAGGAATACATCTAGGTAGGGAGAGATCTACTAGTTGAGAAATAGTACTTCATACTTTATCTCTTCCTTATATGGTATAAATTAAAAAAAATGTTACCATGATTAGATACCATGTGGGTGATAACATCTAAGAGGTACACATGACCCCTTAGATACCCTTACTGCATACATAGGTTAGGATGAGTAAGGATATATTTAAAATGAGTTTCAGCCATAATTTCCACCACCTCAATGTCATTAACTAAAGTACCATCATCCAATGTAATGTTCAGACAAGATAACTATTTCCTCTTCTTGATACATGCCTAAAAATATGTTTTGTTCATGTCACCTTCCTTCAGCCACATTTCCTTAGAGATATCATGATCCAATCATTCTTTTTCTAGATGAAAATTTTCTAGAAAACTTCTATTTTGGATAATAAAGTTAAATAGATCATCATCCCAAGTTCTATTGAGGATAAATTAAATTTGTTCAATTTATAATTTGATATTGGATAGGTTATTTAATAAGGGTGGTTTCCCCTTGATCTAGGATATCAGGTCACTCTAGATCCTTTTGAGATTTTTATGAAAGAAAGTCTAACTATAGACCTATAATGGTTTGTTCTAGGAAAGAACCACCACTTGATGGTATCTCGGATCATAGGACCGGTACCTATAAAAGAAGAACCAACCACTTCCTTACCTTCCTACCACCAAGGATATAATAATTAGAGAGTGATCTGAGAGAGCTCAAATAAGATTAGTAACCTTGGTGTTTTTCTAGGAAGAGACTGCATGAAGGTTATCCAAGAAATGATCTAGACAACACCAAGTATGTTTTATACTCTTTTTATTATTTAACCATGGGAAATTTTTCCCCATAAAACCCACTTCTAGTAGTTTGATCTGAGGTATGAATGAGGGAAAATATTTCCTTTGTTTCATAGGGTAATACTCCCTCCTTTATTTTTAAAATTGTCCAAAATGACATTGAATTATATTCCTAATATTTACATTGAATCTACATGGTTAAATTACTTAAGGCCTTATCAAAACAACTCCCTCACAACCACATAACATTTTGTGTAAACAAAAGATATGGTGAAGCTAGTCACTCTAAAGATAACATTTGTGGTGATGAATTGGTTAGAATTCTCTATTTTCTCTATGTTGATATAGGGTTTCTAGAAAACCCAAATATGTTGGATTTTGGGTATCCATTCATTCAATCACATAACCCCCACCCCACGAGAAAACTCAATAATCTGAGAGGTATGTTTCTTAGGTTTAAGAATTGCTATTAGATAAATTTAGCTTCTGTGGAACTAGTTTGAAATGAAATTTGTCTTCACATGGTCACCCAAGCCACATGAATTTCATATTGGGATGGTAATCATAAAATTAGGGCATGTATGGATTTGGAATTAAAAGATTATGATGCTTTAGTTTGTAAGGGACAAAAAAACTAACAAACACTTCACCCTTGATATGGTTCAAACTTTAATAGATATAGAATAATAATAGATGGAGTGTTTAATCTACTTATATATACCTTTCAAGGATAAAGAGAGTACTAAAAAAAATTATGTATGTGGAGAGGAAAACTATTGGGAGATCTCAAACTCCTCATTAAAGGAGTATAAAGGGAGGATGGAGGAAGCACCACCACCTTTAAATGAAAATAAAATCTCATCCTATCAAAATTTATGGCAAAGAAATATGGAATTACCTTAAAAACACCTAGATCATAGAAAGATAAGGATATGAGGGGTGTGGGAGAGTCTTGGGAAAAGGAATGGTTAACATAGGGAGGGAAGGGAGAGGATGGGAGGCATCCAACCCTAGAGGAGGATCCAGGCTAGTCAATAGCAAGTTGACTTAATCAAAAATCCTATGGGGAGAGTCAGGTGGTCAGGGAATGGAGATAATGCTTGAGTGATGATGGGCACACCTCTTCTTATAATATGAGGTCAAATGGACATAAATATGGAAATCTAAGAAAAAAAGAAACACACATCTAATACAAGATATATAAGGATAAATATAAATAAAAAAAATACAACTAAAACTCAAAATGTTACACGAACAACTTTATGTGTCACCACCTATATTATTCCATAACTAATGAAATGGTCCAATCCCTAAGAATAGAAGAGATACTATCCACAACTAAAAAATAGAACCAGAGATGAAAAACTAAACACACACTGAGGTGTGTATGTAGGGTGTGATAAAACATTCCTAGTAAGTGAATTTCCTAGTGGATCATGTGTGGTCACTGAGAGGGGGAGTGAATATGTGTTCCTAAACTTTACTATGTTTTACTTTATATTGTAATTATTATAAATTTATTCTCAAACCTATATCTAGATTAAGAGGAATTAATATAATAATGTTCTCTTAAAACTTACCATAACATTCAATACATGAATTAAATAGGAACACAAACACATAGGGTTTTATAGGGTTGAATCCATTAATGAAAAACCTACTTTTAACTGTGATTAGTTATTAACCCTGAGTCATTGATTTTATTAATATTATGTTATAGTGATTACATGCGGCTAAAAATTATAATACAAGGGTTGGTAATGTATCATACATTTACCTACACTTCATAGCTATCCTGGTATTATCCAAGGCCTTTGGGAAATTTTTATCCTAACCCAAATATTTACTATATTATGAAAGTGAAGAGATCTTTATAATTAGTCCCACAATCTTCAGTCATTAAAATTGGTATAATGTAATTTTTATACAAGAGCCATTAATATTAAAGGTTCCTTCTAATAAACCTATGAATAGGTCTTCAAAGACCAAGACATGACCAGTTACAATCCATACAAGTTAGCCTTGTTCTTCACCTTAATCTCATTGTGATCCTTAATCATAGCAGATCTTCAATCTACTAGAGTCTAGGAATAAAGATCATCAATAGTAGTATCAATGTTGAATCTTCTTAGTTTACTTATATGATATGAGTATATATCATAGTGATCTTCATTATTATTATATTTTTGGTGCATAGGTTCACACTCATGGAAGTAGTCATATTCTTCCTTCGTTACATAGATGGTATCCTCTCTTAGATTTTATTATCGAGTTCTATTATAATTAGACTTTTTTATTTTTTTATTTTTTCTAATAGGTAGGAGATAACACCCCATTTTTTATTATGAAAAGAAACCATATTTTCAATAGGGGTTAATAGGTAACCCTAAATGTGACCCATAAAAGGTCTATTCCAAAGTCCCACTGGTGGTAAACTGACCTTCCATAGGCGATCTTATCATTCAAATTTGGTAAGTATTTCTAGTTTAAATTTTTATTCAAAAATATTAGTCAATAAACTTTATTTAATTCACCAAGAGTATCATGATATTTAATTCTTGGAAAGATCCAAAAAAATCCATGATATATTAAACCTATTCTATACCGGTGTGTATGTTCACATGTATAGATATTCATAGTGTGACATCTCAACTCATGGAATAATAATCCTTATTCATAGAAAAAACTTTGTATTAACTCTTCATTCAAATATTGAATCAAAATATCCTTTAAATTTGGTGATATTTAAATCCTTAAAGAAAATAACTTTCATCATTAGATTTTATTCTAAAAATATCTTCTGAACAAATATACTCCTTTAAAAATACTAAGAAGGAACTTATCCTTATGAAATCTCTATATATACCTTTATGTAAGATTTAAATGACTCTTAAGATATCATATTGACTCTTAAGAATCCTAGATGGCTCTTATGAAGTTGACAATTACTCTTTTGAAGTCATCATACCTTTGAAAAATTTCCCCTTCAAATAAAATTTCATATGAGCAAACGACTCTTATGAAGTGGTAAATGAATTTTTTGAAGTATTCTTGTTACTGTTCAAAAGTTCCCAATAATCTTATGAATTTATAAATTACACTTATGAAGTTATCACTACTCTTCTAAATTCTTTAACTACTCTTATAAAGTATTCCATGAATCTTATGAAATTTCTAAGCCTCTTCTAACTTTTAATTCTATAGTCAAAATGAATCTTATAAACCCCTACAAGACTCTTACAAACTTTTCATTCCTTATAATGACCATTAAAAAGTTAGAAAATACTATTACAAAGTTGACCTTTACTTTTCTGAAGTTGGAAAATATTCTTACAAAGTTGGCTAGTTACTCTAGGTAACTCTTAAAAAATTGTCATGAAATTACTAATTTTTCATTATATAATTAAAATGACTCTTAAAATGTTAGTATATATTGGGAATTAACCAAATGTCATCTCCAATTTTTTTTTCCAGAATTCCTCACATCAGATTGGAGCTTCTTTGATCCATCTCAGGGCCTTCTCAAATATACCAAATCAACTCAAACCATCATCCAAAGGATCTCCTTCACCCGATATAGTAGTTTAAATACTTAATTCTCAATGGATGGTTTATTTAAACTTCCATTCATATTTTAATTTATTTTATAAAAGTTTTTCTATCTACCTATTTATCAAGTTACTCAAAAATCATCTAAAACTATTGTAGATAGAAATTATTCTATTCCAAAACACTTATCATTGTTTTTTAAGAGGACATGTTACACAATTATTAGATATCAAGGCTAAATTCCTGGAATCTATCCATCCTAGTTTTCTAAGAGAACAATATAGTTTCCTTTACCAATTTGTGTATATGAGAAATATCTCTACTTATTTATATTGAGACCATTAAACTACAATATCTTAAAACCTTAATGGGATTCTTAAGGTTCCTTAATCATGATTTCTTTTACATCACCCAATACATATTGATATCTGAAACTTTATAATAATAGTATATTTTAATCCATTTACATAGTTTCCATTGGCCATTTTTGAAAATGAGAATAATCTATACATATTTCTATTGATCATGTTAAACTCTTATTTCATAAAATACTTATAAGATTCTTTAATATTATTAATCACAGGTTCTTCCACATCACCAAATTAATATAGATAGATTTACCTTCACAATAGTAACCTTAATTATTGACAACAAATACAATCATAAAACTACTTTGGTATTTTTAATCCCCCTTATAGATTTTTTTTTCAATACCAATACTTCCATATCTATCACTATATGCTCATTTTTTTAATCTCCTATTTTTTGAAAATAAATTAAAAGGTACACATATTTTTGGAAGATATCATTTATCTTCATGATTAAAAAAAAATTATCACCCTTTTTTTCAAAGTTATAGTATGATCCAATAATTGAGAGAAGGATATCATCCCATTTATTTTTTAGAAATGATGTATTACTTAAATAACTTCAATTATATATGGGAAAACCTAGTGTAAAAAACAAGATTGATTAACCTAGACTACAAAGATGTCTATAAAGTATCTAGTATATGATACCAAATAATATTCCACATTTAGGGGTTGAAAAAATATATTCATCATGAAATTTATAACCCACAATCATCTTAAACAATCTCATAAAAAATATTCAATTTCAAGATATAATACCTCTCATTAAATATATATTTTCTTTATCAACCATCACCCCTTAAAAATCAGGTTTTATATAACCAAATAATGGATTGTAAAGTGGTTGTGTTCTTCAACCTTATAGTTTCTAAGGGATACCAAAGTTTCATATTAAAAATGAAACAACACATATATGACATCATCTTCTCATTTTATCCCCCTAAATGGAGGAATACAATATATCTTTATCATGATAGTTAATATATTTTATGATGGGAATGCATTATTTATTTAAAAACACTAAAATAATCATCTAAATCCCCCTTAATTTATCTTATTCAATTCCCTACATGTTAGTACCAAAAAAGGGAATAAGGAGGGATTTTTAATCAAGTCATTAGTAAAATAAATATGGTTGATACTTTGATCTCAACCCATAAACTCTTTTATTTTTAGTTCTATATTATTCATAAATATTCATGATTATACCCAATTTAATTCTCCAAGTCTAAAATTCACTGTGAATTATATGTTTCTTTCTTTCTTTAACAACCATCTTGCATGTAATTTTATTTTTCACATAATATAAAAAGGAAAATACATCTCTTCATGTTTTATTTATCTTTTTAATACTTAGTATTTAGTTTGTATAATAGTTATATAGTCCATTGAAAAATTTCTAGTCTTATTACACCTTCCTCAAAGATTATATCGAATTATGGGGTCATTGTTCTTAGAAAAACTCTCATGAAATTTCATCACTTTATGGAAAATAATGCATTTCCCTTTATCAATCACAATTTCTTATTCTTTATCAATCTATCTATCAATTTACAATTGGTCTAGAAAAATATTTAGAAACTCCTTCCTAACTTAATTATCTTTCTTTTAATTTATTCATGGTTTATTTATAACCTTTGTGTTAATATTAAAAGGAAACTCCTTCAAATATTATTTTATAATTTAAAATATTAAACCATTCCTCTTATCCATCTATTAGATTTATTACCTTTTTGAATTCATATTTCCCCTTTTAATTATAATTTCTAGGGCCTATTTGCAATATTCTATGGTGTGTCCATTCTTACCATAGTTTAAGCATATCCAATTGGGTTTGAAATTATTTAAATATTTTATCTATAGTGTAGTTTTCCTAGAATTTAATTTTTTGAGAACCTTTATTCACTTGGTTACATACCAAGGAAGATTCAACTTTCCTTTCCTTCAACTTATACTATTATGGTATTCCATTATTAATGGAATATGAATTATTCTTGATTGGTAATTACCATCACTCTTAATAATACGAACACCTTTTTTGAAATAATCATATACTTCTTCTAAGATTTAAAATATATACTTGGAAGATAGATTCATATTATTCTGTGAATTATGATTCTATATAGAGTGGTTTCTTTTCATTTTAG
This sequence comes from Viscum album, assembly GCA_963277665.1. Taxonomy (NCBI): domain Eukaryota; kingdom Viridiplantae; phylum Streptophyta; class Magnoliopsida; order Santalales; family Viscaceae; genus Viscum; species Viscum album. The sequence continues at coordinate 1,502,173,140 of OY728119.1, read as the reverse complement.
GTCCACTAAACCTTAATTTATTCATTTAATAGTCTCTATAAGTTAACATATTATTAAACAATCAATTTACCTTAAACATATATCAACTAATAATTTTCTTTGAATATATTTCTCTTTCTTATAGATGTAGTCTGGAATGAAGTTATAGGTTATAATCCATTATAGTTTTGAGTATAAATACAATTACTTTGGAATTTTCTTCAGGATATACTCTTTTTGGATATGATAATATATATCCTTTATTATATAGCATATTTATTATAATTTTTTATTCTCGCAAATTTACCTAGATTTTTTATTGAAACCTAACCATCATATGAATAACATTAGTACAAACAAAATTAATTAAGTTATGGGTTCCTTTTCTCCAAGATCTTATTATATATTTATTTTAATATGATTTAAATATCTTCATTCCATTTATATAAATAAATTTTGAGACAAGATTATAATTATATGTTTCTATGGAAACATTTCTCTTCTAAACTATTTAGGAATTTATAGTTAGAGTTAAATCCAGATTTCTAGAATTCACATCAAGTTCAAGACACTCCATGTTGAGGGAGTTTTACTCATACTAAAATGTTATTAAAATTTCTTTACATTATTTATTTATATTCTCTATAAATTCCCCATTCATTTTTCATGACTCTTTTAACAAGTTTTCAATCTATCTTATTATTTATAGTTTAACCTCTGACCATGAATATGTAACATTTAGATAGGTTTTTATAGTTTTCTATTACATGTATTACTTTTATAAAATATTTTTCAATCAAAATATTCCCAAAAACAATTCTTTTAAAATATTCTTAAATAAGGGATTATTTTTCATTGAAAAGTAATACAAACTCATCTTTATCTCCAAAACATTTTGTGGGAGGCTTATATCTTTTAAATTTATTGTCCAATGATTTATCCATACCTTCAAACTCAAATTATATCTATTCCTTTTCATCAATTAGTCCCTTGATAAACCCAAATAAATAGGTGATCATTTCAAATAGAAATTTATTTATATAACCATTTACTTTAGAGTACCAGTCTTTAACTCTTTTAGTGAAGTCATCCTCCTCATACCCCCACAGCTTGAAATAATTATTTAAAAGGGCCAATCTCAATAGATTTACCATTTAAAAAATTATAAATTTTATAATATTAAAGTAAGGATAGATCCCCCTTCTCTTCTAAATGATTTTTTTTAGATTATTAGCTTACATTTTATTCATGTTCTTTAAGATTTTGGATAAGAAATCCATGTTTTTAACAACAGTGATGGAAACTGAATTTTCCATCTAAGGATCTACTAAACTTTATTTAAATCCATTATTCATCAATATCTATTAAAATAAATGGGAAAAAATTATATTCAATAATATAAAATATGGTTATATATGATACCACTCTAAGTTAACAGTGGTTTGTATAGGGACACTGAGGGGGGGGGGATCAGTGTTCCCATATTTTATCAAGTTTTACTTTATATTTTAATTATTACCTATTTATTATTAAAACTATTTCTTAATTAAGATTTATATGTATATATATTGATTCACAATAAACCCTTACAACAACATGAAATGTATGAATTAAATAGGAACAATAACACATTGGGTTTTTAAAATTTTTTGTCCCTTTATGGAAAAATTACTCCTTAATGTGATCAGTTATTTCCCCCAAATCATTACTTTTATCTCTATTATATTGAAATGATTATAAGTTCCTCATAATTGAAATATAATGGCTGGGAAGGTATCATCCACTTCCCTAAGTATTTTCCTTTTACTTTAGAATTTTCTTGATATTATCCATGGCCTTTGGGAAGTTTTTAGTCTTTCCTAAATCTTTATTATATTTTTCATGTAAAGATATCTTTATAATACATCCCAAAATCTTCAATATTCACTACTGGTATGATGTAATTGTTTATAATAAAACCACTAGTATTCAAGGTTTGTTCTAAAAATCCTATAAATAGGTCTTTAACTCCCATGATATGATCAATAACACTCCATGTATGTCATCTGTCTCCGTTATCTCAATATCACTATGATATTTAATCATAGTGTATCTTCAATATCTATGAGTATTGAAAAAAATATCAACATCATAAAAAAAAGTATTATGAAATATTCTTAGTTTAATTTTATGATATGAGGATATTATAGGACTCCCTTTTCTTATTTTATTATTTTTTTCATAGGTTCTCACTTCTAGATTTAGTTGACTTCTTCCTTTGATACACAAATGATTACCCTCTTAGATTTCAATTTCAGGTTATCCTTTAATCAAACTATCTTATTATTACTTAACTCTTTTATATATTTATATATTATCATAAATATTATTTTCATAATTTTAATTTAGAAACTCCTTGATTCTTGGTGGTAGGATATCTTATCATTTAAATCTGATAGATATTTCCAGTTTGAATTTTCAATTAAAAACCATAGTAAAAAAACTTTATTTAATTCACCAAGAGACTCAAGATATTTAGTTCTTCAAAATATCTAAAAAATCTATAATATTTTAAACCCCTTTTATGATGTAATTCATTTTTAAATGTATAGATTTTTGCGGTGTGGTATCTCAATTTGTGATACAACTAGACTTCTTCAAAGAATCACCCTTTCCTTAAATTTTCATTTAAAAATTCAATCACAATATCCTTAAAATAATTTTAACAAATAAATATTTGAAGAAAAGATCTTGCATCATCTAATTTTTCTCAATAAACATATTCTCGATAGATATCTTCCTCCTAGAATACTATGATGAAACTTATCCTTATGAACTCCATGTATAGAATATTACTTGGAATAGTGAAAACTATAGATTAAAATTCATGGTCATGATTTTTTTTGAAATAAAGTATACATAAAAAAGGTTGATGGAGTTTTAAGATAATACACGTGACATGCATGAAACCACCAACAAATAATAGAAAGAAATTCACATTCACTTTTTTATGTCAACCACCCCTTCCTCATGGACCACCCCGACCTATCAGATGTACACCTATCCCCTATTGTTTTGGTGCTATCCAAGTATAACCTTGATCATCCATATGCCTCGTGAGTCATCCTTCTCACTAAGAGAGTCATCATCTTGACCTCCTTCCATATCATTTACTAAAATTAATGATTGACGTTCATGATCATCATCAATAATGTTTTTTTATGTGGAACCATAATAGGAAAATCTCTCATTAATAGTAGAATTATACCTAGTAAAGTATTTAATGACTTCAATGTCCCCAGGTGAGGACTCTGCACAATTAGAAGTAGAGTCCACTTGGAGATCCTCATTTACAACCTACACATTAACAACAGAGGGAGAAACATTACAGTTATTATTTATTATAATCTATGAGAAACCTTCATTTTAGATTATTTTGTTTATAAAACCTTTCCTCTCAAGGTCCTCAAGATAGAGTGCATCAAAATCTTGGCTATTAATGGATTCTATAATAACAAAGAAATTATGTGCAGAGACATCCCCATTCTTTCTTCTTTTTCATCTTCAGCATGAAATCCCATTTCATCAGACCTAGAATCAATGATATTATATTTAGTGATAAAAGTAATGCCTTATATCTATATAAACTTTGACTTCAAGGTATTTTGTTCATGGGACTTATTTTTTCTAAATATAGCCTCCGCATTAGAACTTGGACCCATTCTAGTAGAAGATGATCCCTAAATTAGCAATTTAACAAACCCTGTAGGAGGAGAATCCCCACTTCCATGAACCTCTAGTCATGGAGCGTCCATAATTGAATTACTCAGTCTAAGAGGTAGAGCCTCCATATAGGAGGATTAAATAACCCTAGCTACCCGTGTGATCATATTTCCAGTGGAAGTCCTATGATTCTTCACTACCTTCCAAGAATCGACCCTTATATACTTTACCTATAGCTTCAATTGGGTAGTATTTTCAATCTTCACCTTACTGTTTTCTTTCAAATAAGAATATCCAATCAAGTAAACTAGGTCATAATTAGGTGATTAATTATGACGACTCTCTTCCTCCATGCCATCATCTTGGTGGACCTAGAATTTATCAACAACCTAAGGGAGTATAAGATCAATTAACTTATTATAAGACTCTTAAAAATAATCTGATATGGGAACCATTTGATGGACTAGATGAAAATCCATAAAAACATTTCCCCCTCCACATTACACTATCTAGGTTGACTATGTATAGTGGGAATACTAGTAGAATTCAAACTAGATCTAGGGAGACCTTTAGAGGAGGTCCTGATAGTCAATAAAAGCTTATCCTTAGAAGAAGTTTGGGCCTTCCTATGCTACAGATCATGGTCAACCTACTTCATCCCTCAGACAATGCATTGTTCCTTATTATACCCCTTCATCATACATTGTTTATCCTCCTAATTTTAGTTCACTAGAGGCATATTGAACTTATAATGTTCAACTAAGTGACCATTCTTCTTACAATTGGAACACTTTATACCCTTGCCACAATTTTCATTAAAATTTACAATAAAATAGAAATTTAAGAAAAAGACAAACACATTCTCATACTCAACAGATAATTCAAACTTGAATTCATCAAAGACTAAAAAAACTATTTCAATTAGGGGAGAGAAGTGATAAAAATCAATAATAATTCACGAAAAGTGTCCAAATTTGGAAATATCAATATCGTTATCAAGATTTATGGGAGTTCCCAAAATAGAGGATACATCCCATAAAATACTGGGATGCTAAAAAACCAATTTAGTCCTATAAAATTGATCCAAGTTTGGATCGATGAGTTCTTCACCTGAGCCAGATCAAACCATAGAACCCAATATTGATATCTCATGGTACCTAGATTAAGGGAGATATAACTGAAGATCTATGATTTTAATTTTATATACTTTGAAGGGAATATGATGTGGAATAATCCCATACTAATTGAAATAATACGTCAACTACTGAAACCCTAGACCTAAAGAAGACGTCTCTTAAAATCCTCAAGATTATTGTCACTAGGAGACACTTAAAAAATATTCATGAATTTGGTAATTTTTCATTCTAGAGTTAAAATGAATCTTGTGAAGTCAGTGTAGATATTGACAAAGCTAAGTTTCAGTTCGAACATAGAATTTATAGAATTCCTCACATCAGATCAGAGATTCTTTAGTCCATCATATGGCCTCCTAAAACACTCCAAATCCACTAAAACCATAATCCAAAGGATATATTTCACTTGATAACACAATTTATATACTTAGTACTCGATAGATGGTTTCTTTAAACTTCCTAGAAACTTTCAATTCCTTTAATAACAACTCTTTAATATCCCCATTTATTAAGATACTAAAAAGTCATTTGAAAATATTATAAATAGATATTCTTCCATTCAATAACCCTTATCATAGTTTTCCATGAGTACCAATTCAACAATCATTAGATATCAAGGCTGATTTCCTAGAATCTATTAAGTAAGGTTTTCCAAGATAGTAACATAATTTCCTTTGACTACTTATTTATATGATTAAAATCTATACATATTTCTATTGATTTAATTAAAATAAAATATCAAAAAACACTTATAATATTATTCAAGATCTATAATAATGGGGTTTTCCACATCACCCAATACATATTAAAACCATAAACTTCATAATAGTATCATCACTTATTGATAAAAAAATACAATCATGAAACTTATTTTGGATATTCAGCATGATTCCATTATATTATCTATGTATAAACTTTATAAAATAAACAATGTTAGGATAATTATAAATAAAAGTATCAAAAATACATTTTATCATTTTTAATGATGACAAGTAACATATATAAATAACAAATAAGTCATTTATTTAAAGAGAATCAAGTCTTACAAGTCTAATGAATAATATGGAAGTGAATCAATGTATACATAAATGATAAACAATTATTTATATAAGGATTTATTTTCAATCATCAGAGTAGAGATCCTCTAGGACTATAACATGGGTGACCTAAAATCCTTACATTGAATAGATCTATAAACATAATCAACTGTGTGCAAATGATAAATAGAGAGACAAGACTAGTAGCATGAGTCCTATGATGAGACCAAACAAAATGAGGCTACTAATAACATAAGGGTTATAATGGGACTATTTAAAGTAATATCTATTAGGAAAAGTGTCCTCATAATCCATGATTTATAGTTTTACTAAGTTCCCTCTTAATTAATTAAGGTTTTACCCTTGAATATTTAAAAATAATAAAAATATATCATTTTATTAAAAATAGTCCATGAAACCATACCTTTAAAAATATTCACATTCCATCAATAAAACAAGTTCATATATGAACAATTCATAATAAACCATAAGTATTTTTTATGAAGCGGTTAATAAATGAAATAAGAACTTTTGATGAACTAGAAACCACTCTACAGAAGAAAATATTCTATAAAAATAGTTTAATAAGCCTTTATAAATAATATTAGATAATTCTATGAATATTATTCTCTTAAATTAATTATCAAAATTTATTTTGAATTTGTACAAACACCTTGTATAAATTATTTAACATAAAAAATAATTTAGACATTTAAAACCAAGAATTACCATTTATAAGAGACAAATAACATGGAATAAATTGAAGAATTATCATAAATGATTAAATAAATTATATTAGCATTAAAGTCATCAAAAATATAAATTTAAATAATAATTCAACCACGATTTAATAAATAAACTACATGAATCATACTACCTTTAAGGATGATTTAATAATTTTAATGGGTATTATTCATATAATACCCTCCTTATACTCCAAAAGGATCATCACTAATAACTTAAATTCAAATAAATAGAAGAAATAGATAATATACCAGATCTATGGAAGTGTAAACAATTACTAGTGAGCCATGGGATAAAAGAATAACCTTTAAATAGGTTTAGATGACAATTAAAGGGATACTCTAACACCTGAGAGGAAAAACCACATTTTTTTATTGTTTATCGATGAAATAGTAAAATCCCTTTACCCATGAATTGTAGGTTTACATATAACATGAAAAGAATAAGATAAATAAAAAAGGAGAGGATAATAGAGAGAAACATACTTGAGATTATTCATGGAGAGTACTAAAGAATCCCCTATAATATGAAGGTGATAATGAAATTGAAACCTTTCCTCCTTATCTTAGTATTTTTGACCAAATGGGAAAATATAGAGGGGGTCTTCACTCTGTTATATAGATATTTCACTAAATAATAATACTATTATAATTATAATAACAATGGATAATTCTAGAAAACCCTAGTGTGTATAAAATATATTTATCATTTCACTTTTTATTACCCTAAATAAAAAATTATTATTTTTACACCATGCTAAATGAAATTTCAACATAAATATTTATATAATAAAAAATCTAACAAAAAATATACACAAAACTTATTAAACTATATATTTTATATGAAAACATGAATTAAATATTTAAAACACAATCATTTAATTCAATGAACATATTAAATACTTATACATAATATATTAAAATTCCAATCATTAATTTTAACACGTCTTAGGAAGATTATAAACTAAACTCGAAGGTCTAGGTCAACCTTAATAAATGCACGATCTCTTTACACAATATCCAGGACCCTGCACTGACCATTTAACACTCACTTATTTGACCATCTAACATTAGATAGTCAAATTTCATGTCCTTTATAAATATGTATAGAACTTAAAAAACTCATATTCCCACTAAATTAACATTTTATGGACACTATGAACGGTCATTAGGGCTATTCTCTAAAAATTTCTAAAATTTTAGAAATATCACTAATTTTATTCTCAAAATATTAATTTGATATATTTTAGTTGAAATTAGGAAGGTGGGATGTTGAATGAATTCTAATTTATTATGAGAATCAATAATCACAACACCTATATTAAAATAACAATTAAAAAACTTCAATAAGTGGGTCCAAATAAATATAAATATCATTAATAGGATATTTGACCATGAAATAAGAAATGAAAACATAATTACTTGGGATTCATAAATAAACATAAGGGTAAATTATAATTTACCAAAATAACTATCCAAGTGTTGTGAGTGATTCTCTAGGAACCATGGGGATTAATTCTATCATAGATAATTCAAGATGAAAGTTTCATGGCTCATCCCTAAACTCATGATACGTTTTGTAAATTTTCTTCCACCAAGGGGAATATTATATGTATTTAAGGTTATCATCCTGAATTTTTATACCTTTATGTCATGCCAATTGACTTAAAATATCTAAACTTTTATACAGTCTTTGAATTGTAGTAATGATTGAAAATTACCACACAAATTTAAAGAGACTTGATTTATTTTTCTTGTATTAGGATGTATTATACTAATAGAATTTCAGTAGATATGTGTACTATTTTTGAATTATTTGGAAGTAGTTAAAGCAATGATGTATTTTTATATAGATCATACCGATTGAATATAACATTCATTTAGCTTCTCATGTTCGATAAGAAAACTCCTTGTTATTTGGAATCATATTCTCAACATATAAAGTATCTATTTGAAACTAGAAATAATCTATCCATTTCCCTCTTTCTGGTTATATAGTTTTAGTTCTGCTGATAGTGTTATATATTTCTTACAACCATTATACAATGGAATCCTGTACATTTATTCAATATCTTAATAATTTTTTGGAAATATCTATGTTCATCTTAAACCACCCTTTTCATTTCATCAGAATGATATACATTATTGTATAGGCTTGTACATATATAAAATGATTCATAAAATGTATTATCATTAACCTTACTAAATAAATTCATTTTTTATCTGTGTTTATTATAACATTAATAAATTTGATCATTTCCGTAAGAAATCAAGTGTTCTTATAAATTATTGGGATCAATTCTCTTTGAATAACAACAACATAGAGAGAGATAAAAAAATTTGAGAATGGCCATTCGCACGATCTGTTGAAAATTTAATTAACTCTTTGACACCTTCCCCATAATGTCAAGTCATTTGATTAATACATATTGATTCTTGATTAATATTCATTCTATTTAATTCAAAAATGTAAAAAAGTTATATATATAACTATCAGAAATATATATATATAATTTATATAATACATATCTCTATAGTATATATATATATATATAAATTGTATAATTTTTTTAAATATATATATTAAACGATAAATATATTTGTGTGTGTTTATATATATATAAATAGTTTATAAATGTATGAAGACATATATATATATATATTAATATATATAACATATAGAAAATAATTATATATATATATATATATATATATATATATAAATCTATAAAAATATAATATAAAATTAAAACACATATAAAACTATTATATATACAAATAAATTAATTGTATATAGGTATATGCATATATTATTCTAAGTATAAATGAATATATATATATATATATAAAATCATAACATGTAAACAATTATTATAAAACTTTATTATATAAAATTATTATCTAAAATTATTATCTAAAATTATTATATGTACAAGAAAATGAAATATATATATATAGAAGTTTAAATTTTATTTATCTATAAATGAATATATATATATATATATATATATATATATATATATTTAAGTTTAAATGTGAGTGTTTGTTTGTATATATGTAACATATATAAAGCTACTATCCATATATATAAAAAATAAAAAACTACATACCTTCATGCATGTATATCAAAACACATAGACCAACAGACAAAAATATATACATATAGACACATAGAAACACACACACACACACACACAAAGACATAGACATAAACACATAGATAGACACATACACACAAAAATTAAAAGTCATACACATAATCACACAGAAACACATATAGAGAAATAGGGAGGGAGAGGGAGAGAGAGAGAGATAGTGAGAGTGAGTGAGAGTGAGATAAGTAGAATGATTTATATAAACATAGAAATATAGAAAAACAGACATATAGACAGAAAAACTAAAACACACACACACACACACATAAAGACACACACACACAAAACTAGACACATACAAATGCACATACACCCCAAAACACACACACACACACAAACACACATAGAAACTTACAAACAAATAAACAAACAAAAACACACCTAGATGGCTGCATGTGCCCCCCCCACATACATATAGACAAAAAGACAGACAAATTGACACACACACACACAGACATATATGTACTTACTTACACAGATACCTAACAATATACATACACACATGATTGAAAATATAAATACATTCATTCATATATAAACACATTCATATGTAAACATGCGCGTATGTACATACATACATACATAAAAACAAACAAATAAACAAACACACACACACACACCAACGAGGACGTGTCATAAACTTTTCTAACTATAACCCCTCCTAGGAAGACAATGAAAATGAGAGTGACCATCTAAGACCATCGATAATTGGACATGAGTTGACTACCATCACTGAGTGTGTAAAATACACACATAGGAGGAAATTCCCACATAATACTACGAACATAACATGAAAAACTACCAATAAGATTCATCTAATATACATACATACATACATATATATATACATACATAACAGAGGGGATATATTATGATCCCCCACTAGATTCCCACCTAAGATGATAATGAATATGAGAATGATGTTGGGATGTGAATCCTTATTTAGTCCATCCAAATTTTAGAGCATTGAAAGTTCAAGAATTGGGTTTATGTTCACATGAATCTTGGTCAGCGACAGGTGGCATGGATTGATGCAAAGGTAGTAGCATTTTATTTCTTCAATGGTAGCTAGGTCATCATAAGTTCATATCTTTTGATGAAATCAAGGGAGGTCCAGGGTAATGGTGAACTCTCTATAATAAATTATATGTAAATAAGAATATAGAAGTGTTTATTGGGAAAGAGGTTGAGGTCAAAAATTTTATAAGAAATCAATAGTGAAATTTCTTATGGATATTTCTCTATTAATATGGTAAGGAAATATGAGTGGAAAATCTGGTTAAGTTTCCTATAAAAGGATTTGGGTACTGACCTATAAATGAAATCTAAGTGAAGAACAATAAATATGATTCGTGTATAATGTATCATAGTTTTACCTAGTTTTAATCATTCTGTAATAAAATATTACTGATGGTGTTTTTTAGTTGAATGTAATATTTTTAATTTTAGTAATATAAAGAAGTCATAGTTGTTCCTCTAATTCATGTAGGAAAAAAATTTAAAGGACTTTAATCTTTCGTGTTCATTTACTACTTTATATACTTCTATTTAACGTATTTTAATTATTTAAATTTCTATTTATTGTATTTATTTTTATGAGTTATGTAAAAGGTAAATTTATTGTGATGGGTAGGGTATAGTGAAATCCTACTTATAGTATACTTAATCAAGGGGAAGTGAAGCTTTGGAGGTCCAGTTTTTTCACTGTGATGATCTGTGTAGGAACTTCTGGTGGTCTATCAACCATACCTTCAATGGTTTTATCAGTATTACATAACATAAATTGAAATTAAATTTTTTATTAAAATAACATAGAGATAAATAGGGTCAGGTAGGTTTAAAGTAAAATAGACTAATAACATATATACAAATAAGATTTACACACACAAAGGGGAGGGATCCCATATTAGAAAAAATCAGTCAAGGATTATTATGAGTACACTTTGAAGCCACATAGTTTGAAACTTTCTTCCATTCATGATAAGTGTGCATCAAAATCACTTTATTAATATTCCCATAACTATTATGAATATAGTAAATAATTGAATAGGGAGTGGTAATCTTGTTTTTTAGAGAGTTGATAAGAACCAAGGATTCATTTTCAATAAAAAACAATGAGATATCAAAATAAATGAAAACCTCATTACCACTAAGAATCATTTTGGACACAACAATAATTGAATCACCACATCCATAGAAACTACTAAAGGTGATGATCACCAATCCTTTTGAGTCATGAAAAACACCACCTCCATGCACGAGACTGAGATGGATGGATCCATATGTGTTAAACTTGAACCCACTACTAGGAGGATTCCATCATACCCATCTCTCCTAAATAGGCATCCTCTAATGTGATAGAATGGATTTCATGCCAACCACAACCATCCTAAAGGATGTATAATTTTTCCAATGATTCAAGAGACCATCTAGGTCTTCCGTAATATAATGAAAATGAATATACCTGGCCAAACATGAGTTGTTGATACTTTCAAAGTGAGCTCTATTTTTGGCATTCCAAATACACTAACAACCAGTGAATAATAAAATATCCATCACCTTCATATTGAAAGATTTACTCCCTATTCCATGAAACCAAGAATTTAAAAAATCAAGTCTATTTATCACCTATGTATCTTTCCTAATGAAGTTACTCAGTACACTTCACACATCAGATTCCCACTCCTAAAAAAAGATCATTTATTTCTACCTTGGAGCTTCAATAGTAATGGCATTTCAATGAAAGGTTAAAATATCTCATATTGATTGAATCTTCCATCGAGACCACATGATTTAAAATATTCTAAACAAGAAATTTGAATTTATCTAGTATATATTTACACCATATAGTTTTACCTCATCCATCATGCCCATGGTTATTAGGAAGGGAGTTCCAGTACAATTTGGAAGAGAAGGAACTTTGTGAGGCTCCTATGAATATGATCCTATCACGATCCTCATAAATATGGATGATATTTAATGTCACACTGTTGTTGATCTAGGATGGCCTTGATGAATTTTGGGTTCTTGGAGGCCTGATAAAATGATAGGTTAGGTGTTGGAAACCCTGGGAACCCAAGAGTTACACCCACCCAATTATGATTCAAGAAATTGATCTCCATATAACCAACAATCCCCCAAGCCTACCACTTAATTATAGGTATGTGGCCCCTAAAAATATGTCATAAATTAGAATCCTTCCCCTTCAATGATTCCAAGATAGCCCTATTTAACCCCATGATAAAATTTCCCCAGAGTAACTTCCCTTCCAAAACCTCTCAAGCCATCTTGGATTGAAGCCACTACTGGATCCCACCACTCTACGGAGGTTAATGCCTCCTGTATACATTATCTTAACAAACCTTCTTCAAGAGGCCCAATGAAACATTCCTTCTAAATGTGCATACCATATGAAGTAAGTCATTATCTTCTCAAGGTTCATAACCACTTTCTCTAGCACCCTGTGAATAGATAGAATATGCATGGTAATGAATGTGAGAAAACAATTAAAAAGAGTGATCCATCCCCCCTATAGAAAAAATGATTCTTAGAGTTGTTAATACAATCATAAATTCTATCTACTATCCTATCATAATGATAATTTTAGATAATTTCAACAGGTATAAGAGATCCTAAAAATTATATAGGTAGGTTTCTTCTATTAATACCAATAAGTTCTTTAATTTTGTAACTATTATGTTAGAAGAAACACTTACTATGTACATGCTACTTTTGTCATGATTAATACACTAAATACTCCACTTGAAATATTCATCCATGATACTATTAATTCCATGGATTAATATGATACTCCCTTATTGAAGAGTAATTTTTTTTTTCTGTAAATAGATGATGAGAGATTCCATTATTTTGGATCCTTCACCGAAAGAGAAGGATGCGCCCTCTGTGCATGCCATTATTTAGGAACCTACTAAAGGAGTCCTAGGCCATGATAAAAACACTAGATAATATAGGACCCACTATATAAGACCTCATATAGACTTTAAGAAACCACATCTCTTTACCATAAATTTAACCAAAAACCAAGGGGAGATAAAAAACATCTAAAGAATAAGTTTGTTACCCAGGAATCAAAACTGATAAAATAAATTAACTTAATAATTAAACCCCACTCTAATATATTATATATCTTTTACATGCCAATTTTAACTTCTATATTACATCTAGTCAACTTCTTGTTAATATAAACGATAATTTATTATGCTAAGAAGATGAGTACTTGGGTGTACCCACCTCTGATAAAGCAGTGTTTCTCCTCGAAGACCCATTCATAAAGATGGTTGGAAAGACTTCTATTAATCACACTAGTGAGAATATTTTATATAAAGTTACACATACCAATGGGTATGTAATTATTTATAGAAGATGGATCTCTTACCTTCAGAATGAGAATCAGTGTAGTAGTATATGCCACCTTGGGTAGACCCACAAAAAATAGTATTTAATAGAATCAACTTTCTTGTCCTTGATAATCTCTCTTAAGGACACATAAAAGGATCTTGGAAATTAATCAAGTCCTAGGGAACTCTCATGGTAAATAAAATTTATCCCCTCTCAAATATCCCTTTCATCTGGTATGCTCTCAAAAAAAGAGTTACTACTATCCAACACAACCCATGTAATAGAATAAAACAAAGTAGCATAACCTTCAGGGTCACCTTCTTAGATAAGAGGTTTGAATCTAGTGGGAAGAGATTTAAAATTACCACCACCATCATCCCTACAACACCAAGATCATTTTGTGAAATTGTTATCATCCATGAGGATATTTGGAGTGCATCCAATTTTATTTTATTTTAAAAAGGCTTGAAAATGTCATATTTATATCCCCCAAATCCAGTCATATATTATTATATTTTTCATGAGAAACACACTATTTCTCAATTAATAAGTCCACTAATTGGTTCTTCTTAAAGAAAATATCCTTAAATCTCTCATTGCCTCAACCCTTCTCAAGTCTAAGTTCCATTTGATTAATGTCTTTTTTATGGTATCCCAATTGAGGACATGAGAATATTGTTTGTTACTACAAAAACAAGTGCCCCCCTTAAATATACTTAAAAATATTGTGAAATTTAACCCAAGAGTTCTCACAAATGAGTTTTCACCAGGATGCTTTGACCACTGTATGATAAGAAGGATATGATTTCCACCACTCAGTGAAGAAAAATCCACCATCATTCTTTGAATTGGACAATAGGTTAACAAGGACTAGGGAATAATTAAAGTTCATGAACCAGGTGTAGAACCTTTACATTTGGTGATTAGATGATAACTTGGAGGTTGGTGAGATAGTAATCTAGATGGCACCAACTGCATCTGTTTCCCTTTAGATAAATGTTCGAAGTATATTTTATGCTAGAAATTACCATATAAAGAAGCCTGTTCCAAGATGAAAATGAGGAGAAATCCAACCTATCCTTCCAATGACATGTCCCCCCACCATTCTTATTTGAAACATACATGATAGTGTTGAAGTCACCTCCAACGAACCATTCCATGTCCCTCAAATTGAAATTCTCAAGATCACACTAAAAATGTTCTCTAACATGCACATCACACTTGGAGTACACAAAGAAGAAGTAAAAAAATAATATCATAACCAAACTTAATAATAATAAATTGATCCAATATGTCAACCCTCAAAACTGAAATATTTTTCTACCATAAGATCTAGATGTGATGGTTAAATTAGATCACCATGAAAGAAGTATCACATGACCAATTTGCGAGGAAAGTAAAAAATATTGGATTTTTCTTGTTTGGGATCCCTAACTACCATGTTAAAAACTGGTCTATGGTTCCATCCAACCTGACACCCAACATGACCTGTGGAAGGTCCCAAAGGGTGTTCCTATTGAATATATGTTTATTCAACATTTTTTTAATTTCGTTTTGGTTTTGATGCTCACAAATTTCCACATTTGTGTTAATAATAAAGTTACTTTTTAAATGGATTTCAGGAAATTAATATTCTTTAGAATATTTATTCTAGAATTATTCTCAATTAATTGATTCATGGGAAAATATTTTTGTTATTTAAAGTATTTTAGATGTGTTTGAATTATGGAAACATTGTTCATACCCTACATTTGAAATAATAAATTTTGATTTGGAAACCCTACATTTGGAATAACACATATGAATTATTTAACCTACAATGTTGGAAAATTATGGATCAATAACCATACATTTGGAAGAAACTGTATGTTTAATGTAACAAAAAAAATCATTCATCAAACTTACTTTTGTAGAAAACTATACATTTCCAACCATACTTTTGGAGTTTATCGCTACACGAAAGAGCCCTACATTTAACCAACCAAAAAAAGGATTTTCTGAATTAAAGATATTATCCATGTTTTTTTGAAATATTCTTGAGGTGAGTAAATATCTCTTTAAAGCTGTTTTGTGACCAATTCAAAGTTTTTTATTCATCAGAGTAATTTTTACTATTCTTAAGGGAACTTACCACTCTCTTTAATGATTTTGAATTCAAATATTTGTGATTTAATATCTAGTATTTTTGGAAGTGTTTAAACTAGATATGTTCATTCCACTATTTAAATATTGAGATGTTCAACTTCTTAAGATATGAGAATACACTATAATATAAATATATGCGTTGGATCAAAAAGATTTGTGCTTGTAAATAATAGTGTCATGCCTTCAGAGAAACACTTTGGAGATATACATGTTATGATATATTACTTTCTATTTTTGTTACTACTACTATACCTTATTGTTAAAACATATTATGCAAGTTTGAAAAAGAATTTTTTAGAGTTACAATTTGGAGACAAACATGTTTATACATATCTATAGTGTTTTGTCAACTAATTTCTAATTAAATATTGTGAAATGTTAAAGTTATTTTTTCTAATACTATACATTATTAAATATAAAACACATATATTTGTTGCTCCTGGAACTATGAGAAAAATATATGTTCTCAATCAAATCAATATTTATTAATTTAATGGAGTTTTGGCTACTCAAACTCAGTCATGGTGGCGAAGTAGTATCGTCTTCTCAGACTAAGCGTTGGAGAATCTAGTTATATATAAAAGAAATATAAGGCCTTGAAAAATCCTTTTTGTAAATGTGTCAACTGCCTATACTCAGCTTTAAAGGTCTCTGGATAAAAGGACCTACTAGTGGAAATAAACAAGCTCATAAAGAGAGAATTGATGGAGTGGACTAGGGGATCTTTTTTCACAGAACCACTATACATCACTCTGTTCTTTTTCTTATTTTTTGCTTCTTACTCTTCTTTAAGAGAGAAATAAAGGATCACTACACAATAAGAGAATTGATTTGAATATGTTAAATATTTTAATGGATCACAATTCCCCCCATATTATGTCTTCATCATAGTCTTTTAGTACAACCTGACCTAACAATTGGTATCAGAGTTAGGGATCTATTGGAATATTTTATTCTTGAAAATCATTGAAAATTATTTTGTTTCAATCTGATATTAGAAATTAATATCAAATATTATTATCTATTGCTCTATCCATTGAGTATTATATTTGATTCTAAAAAGTGCTTCAAATGTTTTAAAATCCCATGCAATATAAAAAGTATCTATCATCTCTAACAAGCTAGAGTTAAAGATTCAGATGAATACATCTTGAAATGGATGATTCTAGAGAAGGTATGTTGATGATTTGCTCTTCCAACTTTAATGGTGATAATTATAGTTGCTAGAAAGCCTGTATAATTATTTATTTGAAAAATCTTTGAATAAGAGTTCATTCAATTTTTTTCATGCCATATGAAATTACCAAGTAAGATAAAAAAATATGAGATGATTATGAAGAAAAAGAATATGATCTCAATTTGAGATCAATAGATTCTATTGTATATAGTTTAAGGATTGACGAGTTTAATAGATTTTCTTAATGTCCTACTACCTATGAAATGTGGTAAACTATTTCTGTTTCCAATAAAGGAACTAAAAATTTCATAAAATTAAGGTATACCACTAAAAAATTAATGTTTGGTACTTTTAGAATGCATGATGTAGAAAATATCACTCAGATGAAGGGGATATTGATAGAAATTGTTAATAATATTGCTGCTTTGGGACATCCAGTTATGTAATTAGATCAAGTGTTAAAAGTAATAAGATTTTTACCCTCTAAGTGGAAAGGAATATCTACTTGCATACAACATTCTACATGAGTTAAATAATTATTTCTTTATGCTAATTGATAAATTTGAAACCTTAAAATAGGATCATAAAAAAATTATAAAATATCATGATTTTATGGTATTAGATAAGTAAAACTTGGTTAAAAAAATTACAAATTTAAAAACTGATTCTTCAAAATTTTTATGCCCTACATTAAAAAATAATTAAACAAATAAAATATGATGTATAATCATTCAAAAGTTATGCTAATATATTAACTAAATGATAAAAATATCTAAATGAAATTATTTGAAATACAATTATAAAAATAATAAATATTTAATTAGAAGTAATGGTGAAAAAACAAAGTTATATAGAAATTATTTTGTTCCTAGATTAAATTGAAAAATCATGTCAACAATTAAATGTTTTTACTGTGGTTTAATTGGACATTATGAAGATGAATGTTTCTTAATAAAACCAAAATTTTTTGGTATTAAGAACAATTATGGTTCAAAATAATTATTAAACTATAATAGTATAATATCTATAGAAAATAAATATATTTGGTTACCTAAAAACTCACTTTCTAACACTGCCAGACCCAAAATCAAATGGGTACCAAAAGACACTTGTATTTGATGTTTTGTAGGAATGCAACACTAAACTACATTGTTAAATCAATGATGGGTTAAATGAAAATTTATTGAAATTTTTATCTTAATAAATTAGTGAACAACTCTAAATTAGTTCATTATCATAATATCCTTGGAACTGGAAATAACAACACAAGATGTTTTTTCATTACTATTATCATATGGGTGTTTTATTTTATTAATTGTTTTACATAGGGGGAGAGAGATATTTTAATATAATATTGTTAAATCCTTTCTTCTCATTGAATTAATAGCTGTATAAATGAATTTGATAAACCATTCACAATAGTTTTATTAAAAATTAAAATCTTTATTTAATATTTTAAAATTTATATTTGAAAATTTTAGGTTCTTGAAATCATTTACGTAATGTTTGAATAAACTCTCTTATGAAAAATATCTTTTCAAAAGTTAAAATTTCAAATAACTAAATCTTATTTTCAGACTCAATAATATCAAGCGTTGATTGCAACTTTTCATAAAAAAATGTATCATATTCTTTAAAAACCCTATATTTGTTTTGGAAAACCTCTTAAGTTGTTTTTTCTTCTTCTTTGAAATATCTTTTTCAAAGACTTAAAAAACTAGTTTGAGTATAGATGAAGTGATCTAGAACTTAAATTTCATAGAAATGGACTTATCATAAGAGAATGAAAGGTAATATTTCTTATGAACTATTAAGAGAACAATCAGTTTTGTTTGTTAAGGATTCATTTGAAGAATATTTTGGAAGAGATAAGGATGTTCATGGTTTTAAAGAACTAGAAGTTTCATCATCTCAAAAGGTTAAGGGTGAAGTATCTTATGAAGATATTCTGTTTAAATTTAATACCTTGAATAAAGAAATAGTAAAGCTGCATGCTAATCTAAATATATTTAAATTTGTTTTTGAAGAGCTACAAAAATCATTAGTTTCAAAAATAGTTTTTGATGCACTTCAAAAGGAGTATCAGAATATGAATGAAATTTAAATTTCAAAACAGTAATTTGAAGTGTTTATAACAGAAATGATAAGTTAGGTGGAGTTACTTATAAGGGAAGATGTTACTAAGTTGGGTCTCAATAAACTAAAAGTGTTTTTTGGTAGAACAAGTTCTGTATTCTTCCTTATATCATAGATATGAGGATGTTCAAAGTAGAATAGTACAACTGTCAAGAGTTTTATCATATTTAAGTGAAAATGTTCAATGTTCAGAAAGTGTAAATTAGTTAACTTATGTATACACATTCTCTTAATTGTTTAATCTTATTACATGTGGTTAATTAGTCTGTTACTATGAGTAATAAAATTATATTAAATAAAATTAAATACTTTTCTTCATTATAACATTGTTGAAGCTCCTTTTCATCACATTGTCTGAAGGAATGGAAAGGGAAATGACTTCGCCCAAATTGATTCACCCTTTGAAGAAAATATAAAAATCAAAAAAGGAATGAAAAAGGAGTCAAAGGAATTAGGGTCACGCAAGTTCCCTTACTGTCGCGCAAGTATACTTGCACGCCCTAAGTGATAACTACCCAGGGTCTTTAAAAGCCTATAAATAGACCCTGTGGGCCCCCCATTTCGAGAGGAATTTTTCCAGAATTCAGATAGAAATCTCTGAACGCCCAAGTATCTTCTTCAAGTCTTCCGAACACTTCTAAGGTAATTATTTACCTAGAATGGAAGTTCTAAACAAGAGGAATAAGGTCTAACACTTGCGCGCCTAAGTGTTTTTACCCTTAAAGGAAATGGACACACTTGCGTGCCTCCTTACCTATTCATTGAAACTTGTAGGCCACTCTTCTGGAAGTTCCTCAGGATGATTCTAAAGGTTTTGGTCAAGAATCTCCCAAGTATTACTCTACTGGGCAAGGATCGCGCAAGTACCCATGAGCCGCACAGGTATACCTGCGCACCCAATACATGCGTGCCCACGCGGCACCTGCACGCCTACCAGGACATGCACGCCCCTATCTTTTTGGGTGCCTTTCCTTCCCATTTCACCCCTCTTATGAAATTCCACCTCTCCTATTCAAGATTAAGTCTTCAAGACACTCTTCAAAGCCATTTATGGCATGTTTTCTTGATTGACTTCCTTATCTGAAAGTAGATCTGTGGAACATCTATCAAAACTTAGTGATTTTCACATCTTTATGTCACTAAAGCTAGAGAGTTCATTCATTCAACCTCATCCTTTAAGATGAGAGAATCTCTAACCTGGTCCTCCTTTTTAGGAGTAAGCCTGAGTCTAAATCCTCATTAATTTGGGCATCCTACTTAGGAGTAAGCACCAAGTCCTCTAACCTAGGCCTCCTTTTCAGGAATAAGCCCCAATCATAATTCCCCAAATATGAGCATCCTCCTCATGAGTAAGCCCAAAGCCTTAAATCCTTTAACCTGTGTTTCCTTTTCAGGAATAATACCCAGTCTCAAATATGGTCATCCTCTTTAGGATTAAGCCCCAAGTCCCTTAATTTTCAAATCGGTTTAACCTGGGCCTCCTCCTTAGGAAAAAGCCCCAGTCTTATTTACTCTTAACCAGTCATAATTCCTTTTGATCTGGGCTTCCTTCTCAGGAGTAAAACCCAATCATAATTCCCCTCCTAACTTGGGCATCTTCCTTAGGAGTAAGCCCCAAGATTATAGTATCCAAATCTCCATGAAGCACATATACCTTTATGGACCCTATTCATGGATTTCTTCCCTGAAGTAAATCTTAATCCTCATTTATTTGGGAAGTCATACATATATAATCCCCACATCATTACATGGCACAATTGTCTGGTTTCACCAATACCTCTTGTTTCTCACACCGAGCATGACTCACGTGAGCTTAGAGTGTAAAAGTAATAATGACATCTTTCTTTGAGCCATCAATCATGCATAAACATCATACTCCCTTAATCGAACTACGTGGGTTCTGATTCCTTTTCCAAAACAAAGGATATGTAGGTAGCCCATCAGCGGGTATGATCCCAACTCTAAAATAATCCATGTCCTCCTGAATGACAATAAACTTTAAGTGCCCCACTGAGTGGATTTAAAACCAGTATGGTCATCATAATGACCAAGAGAATTTTATGTATTTAAGGATACCATAAACTAAGAATCTCTAACAAATAAAGATGATTCTCTATCGACGAATAACCTCGAATACATATAAAATATTCTCTAAATTTTCTTCATATCAATCATTGATTATCATATTTAAAGGAAAGCACATTTTATACCTGGTAATGTAATAAGGATTCACGAACATGACTTAAATCTATAAAGAGAGTCCCGGAGTAGACAATAATTCCCCTCAAAAAGGTGTGATGAGTCCGACCTCCCATCCTCTCAACCAATGCAAATTCCTAAGACTCATCAGTCCATGACTAATGAGCACCTACCTTTGGAAAGTAGGTGTAAATGGATATGGAATCATTGGATGTTTCCGGTTCTATGAACAAACCTGTTAGAAACCGATTGGAATGTTTGAACCTTCAATCAACGAGGTCATCCCCAATTCCAGAGGAAACAAAAAATGGTGAACCCGACGTGAAACCTTATCCAAGTTAAAATGATGTTTTACCTTTTTTTAGGTCCCTATTTAAACTCAATGAGAGGGCCAACAAAAACAATCAATAACATATGTGCTCATACAAAAGATGTAGTGGATGAATTTATATTGATTACGTCTGTTATATCGAACTGACACTCTTTTCCAAGATTTTCTACATTCTAAGAAATGGCTGCTCTCATGTTCACACCTGTGAATACTGCTGCTGCGAATGCCACTACTACTACTCCTGCTGGATCATCGTCTGCTCTGAGGACGACATCACCTACTCAGCATCTTCAACACTTGGTATAAAATGCACTGGTTATGGAGTACCGTCAACACGGTACCATTCCAACTCTGGAGTCTGCTCGACATGCCCTACAAGTGAACAATTTACCCTGGTCGTCCGAACAACGACGACCAGCGATTAGGAAGCAGGCGATGTTAACTACTGTCTCCAACCGTTTCGGGTCATTATCCCCAAAACACAATCACCATTCACTCCCATATTCTGGGGAGGTGAATAAGTAGGTCCCTCAGGGCCTTAATTTAAGGAAGCAGGAGTCCTTCTCGAGGGATCCCATCAACAATCACCACCAGACTCGTGCGGCAGTGCGCCCTCAACATGATGAGGGTATCGACTTCAGGCATTCGGCTTAGGTTACTCGAACTTGAGCAGGCAAGACGAATCGCCAGAGGTGAAATCCGGTTAACAGTGAGCAGGTTGTCATCTCTGCCATCTCCGGAGAAGTCCAATAACATAACTTAGTGGCAAGCAACGAGCGAGCACACACACCTGCCCGTTTTAATTCCACTGTCCAGCAGACTTGTCTGGCAGCATCACGCCAATCCCACCAGGAAATTTCGATGGAGTACTATAGGCAGGAACATACACTTGTTTATATGTCATCATCTAGTCAGCAGGCTAGTCTGACTACACATGATGGATCTCGTCAACCACGTTTGGCAAAGTACAATCAGTAGGAACATACACCTGCTAGTATTGATCAAGCCTACCAACAGTCTCTCTTGGTTGCACTCAGAGAAGTCAGTCAAAAAGCTCCGACAACAAACAGGAGGCAGACTCAACTTTCTGCCCCCACACATGAGTACTGTCAGGATTCATTGACAGTAAAAGGAGGACATGAGCAGACACATACACCTACTCTAAGCACGAACTGGATGCATATCCCCGTTCCAGCAGCTGAAGTCACCAAGAATATTCTATCAATGGTGAAAGAGAAGAAGCAAATCCCTGCTCATATTCTGGATGCTTGCCATGATATTATAACAGCTTCAGTAGCATCTCAGGGAAAGACACATAAATCTATCCCTACCAGTGGAGTGACAAATCAACAGTTCACTCCGGAACAGACACACACATCTGTTCCAGTCCAAGAGGGTTGTGGGGCATACTTCCCCATATCATACGGACAACCAAGTCAGGCACATACACCTGATATGAGTAGATATCGTCAGCCTAACCTATCTATCTCTCCTGATCAGGCACATACACCTGCTCAAAGCAGCCACTTTCATCAACAAGTGGTTTCCAAGGTGAGTAAGAAGGCATCTAAGAAGAAGACCCGCCCAACACATTCAAGAGATCAAGTGCCAATCTGTAACAAGGCCTTGCTCGATGCTGGAGTTCTTGAAGCCCTCAGAAAATTATCTTTTGGAATCCAAGATTCTACTCCCTCATTTCCCAATAGTGGGAATGTTAATTCAGAAGATCTTAAACAGACACTTCCTCATGAAGGCTTGCTTTATGACAGTTCGGTCGATCTTAAAGTTTCATCTTCAGATGAGAGCTAAAATAACCCTCTGTGTGGCCAGAATACCAAGGAGCAAGAGATCTCATCTTTTACTGTAACCCGCCATGGTGGTCCTCCCCATGATGATGAATTTCACTGCGAAAGTTCTCTTCGCAGTAGTGATGCACATTGCCCAGAAAATGCTCCAGTGGACAATGTAGTGCCGTGAAATCCCTCTTATCTTGAGGCACTTGAAAATGCGAAAACAGTCATGTCTGATGCTTCATCGCTAGCATGTGAAATAATTTCTCAACAAGAAGATAGCCTAGGGTGTAAGTCGTTCTCCGAACCACCCATAAGTCATGCATTTTCTAGTTTGATCAGTGATTTTACTACCAATCTTATTGAATCCGATGAAGAAACAAGGAAACACCAGCTCTGGTCAAATCAAGTAGAAGAATGTTTATTGAATGATAAAGAGGAAATGTTCAACATGAGAAAACAATTGGCGAAGGGTGAAGTGCCATTAATGTTTTGGCCTCTGGCTGAATCTCAGTATGATATTCCAGAGATGTTGACAGAAGATGGAATTCATGATATTCGTCTTAACATATGGAAAACTCTTTGTCAGTTGAAAAAGAAAGTATTATCTTATGATGAATATGAAAATTATGTTAAGATAATAGAAGGGTTAGAATGTCAGATTGATTTGGCATCTCTATCAGTCTCTCGATATCTGAAGGCTGAAAAATAGCAGAGAGCCCTTTAACGTTCATGCCTTGGCACACTAAGAAGATTGTGCCAGTTAATTGCTAATGCCCCATCTGGTATTCATGTTAGAGGATGGGGTGTTCATGGAGCACTGCATTTCACTGTACTCTCCAGTCATCAAAGCCCGCCGAAAATGGTCTCATGCAATGTTATTGCCCATGGCCGACCACAGTCAATGAGTTTTGTTTGTAATAAAAAACTTGCTCAAGAACAGGCCTCAACTAGTTCTTCTCAAAATCAAGAATACAGAGAACAAGTTGTTGAATTACTCCTGCATCAAGCAAACGAGAATATTGAAAAAGCCTCTCATATGGAGAAAGCACATCATCAAGTGACAGAAGTGTCAGAAATCATCCAATGGTCTTTTGAACCGGGTGATAAAAGTGGATATCGATTGATGCATCCAGCTAATTTTCGGACTAAGGTTTTTCAAGATCAGGAGAGATTTTAAGAATGTCTCAGACATAGCATGTCAAGAACCAGCCCAGCTTGCTAGACTGGGGACTCTTTTAAACCAACCCTCGGAATCAACAAATAGGATTCAAGGATTTGAGTGGGAACAGCAGGAACAGCCCCAATCCACCGGACTGGGGACTTTTTCAAATCCTCAATCCCTCCCTCAAAGAAAGTCAGCCTTCTCTTGATTTGGGAAGAATCCCCAAGAGGAACGAAGAGACAAATTATCAGGAGACTCTCTCCAAATTACAGTACGCCAAGAAGTTCTTGAGGGATCGAATCATTGAAAGGCAATGTATCATTGGAGACATGGAAGAAGACAATATCACAGAAATGCTGATAGAAGAGATGCGATTCATTATGCATCAATTAATGTCATCAATGCCATTTTTGTTGATCCACTAGATGAGGCTCACTCAGAGGGATCAGATGAAGAGGTTCCTGTTCAAGAAGTTGTACGCACAGACATAAATGAAGAAGGTGTGTGTACACGAAATCAAAGGTTTACCCAAAATCTGGGAGTTCCTTCAAATAACCCACTTCCCTATCTCCAAAAGGGATAAAACAAGGGGAAGGGAAAGAATAAATTTACATACCCTTCCTCTGGAGAAGGCCAATCGCTCTCACTAGAGCAAATATTTTCACA
Organism: Viscum album; assembly: GCA_963277665.1. Lineage (NCBI taxonomy): Eukaryota > Viridiplantae > Streptophyta > Magnoliopsida > Santalales > Viscaceae > Viscum > Viscum album. The sequence continues at coordinate 1,502,147,420 of OY728119.1, read as the reverse complement.
ACAAGAGGAAGAAATGAAGGAATTGAGGAGGATGAATGCAGAATTACTTCAAGGTAGTCCTCCTCCTAAGCGTGCTGGAGTCAGTCAGCCAAGGGAGTTTTTTGTAGTTACTGAGATGGATCAAGTATATCCTCCTCTATCATTAAACCCTCATAGGTTTAGTCCTACGGGTCAAGTGCAACAATAATTGGAGGTGCTACCATCAGTTGTAGTACCAGCCACCATATCTATACCATCTCCAGTTATTGCACCTTCCCAAGTCCAAGTTCAACCGGATGTTTCTCAAAAGTTAATAACTACCATTTAGTCATTAACAACTCGGTTAGAGAATATAGAAGGGAAGCATGCACAGGTTCAACCAGAAAATAGAGCTTACCCTGAATGGGTAGATTCAATCCTTCCCCCATCAAGTTTTGGGAACCCCGTATTCCCTATTTTCAATGGATTAGGCAATCCTGAACAGCATTTGACGCATTACGTATCTTGTTGTGATCCCATGATGGGAACTCCGGAACAACAAAAAGCAGTGAAACTCAGATGCTTCATGCGAACCTTGTAAGGACTAGCTTTTGTTTGGTACACAAGCTTGAAATCTCGATCAATTACAGGGTGGGAAGATCTTCGCCAAAAATTCTTTCATTAGTTCAGCTCAACGTTGCCAAAGACAACCGTTTTTGATCTTACAAACTGTAAGAAAAGGGAGAATGAAAGGGTCTCAGATTTCATTGCTCGCTGGAAGGGATTAACATATTCCCTAAGCTTAGCACTCCCTCAGGAAGAACTGTTGCCAATATGTGTGGCAAATCTGCATGACGAATTACGCACACTGTTGATCCCTGTGAAATATACAGGAGGGTTTCGAGACCTTACTTCAATCGCTCAATAGATTGAATATTCTCTTATAAAGACTAAGGATAAGGCTCGTATAATTCCATCAGCTCCAGGAAGGAGAATGGGTAAAGTAGAGACTACTACAGTTATGCTTAAGCAAGCACCTGTACTTGCTTCTACTTCAAAACCTTCATCTTCTTGAAGGGCTCTACCTCCTTAGCACCAACAACAATGGTTGTTTTGTCAAGACGATCAAATAGATCAAAGATGAAAACAATTTGAGGATCTGAAGATCAAAACATACTCTTTCCGAAATGAACAAGTTCCTGGTTACTTCATTTTGGCTCTGGAAAATAATTTGGTTCAGTTGCCAAGGCCCAAAAGTCCAAACAAGGAAGGAGATGAAGACCATCCCAATTATTTCCCCTTTCATCAAATGTTGGGGCATCCCATCCAGGAGTTTTTTGTCTTCAAAGACCTCCTTCAAAAGATGGTCGACTCGGGACAAGTAAAATTAAAAGGTTCTTCAGCTCAGGTAACATGTGTTACTGCTACAGTTCCAGAGGAGGAAGGTGAGTGGCCAGAAGTTAAGAACAAAAATGCACAAAAATATGATTATTGGATGGTCAGAAAGACGATAAACCGAACTCATGCTATTTTGCGAACCCAATTGAAGAAACCAATTGTGCCTTCTGACATGAATAGCGCAGAAAAAACCTCTTCATCAGAGGGAAAACCCTTGAAGAAATGACATGATTCAAAGAAAGAAAAAGAATCAAAATAAGATGAGTATGTGTCAAAGCCTAAGTTGTCTTTGACTCTGGAAGACTTCATGCCATCTACTTCAAATTCATGGGCACCGCCCCACCAAACGGCATAGCCTAAACAGGCTAATCAGGCAGAGTCTTCATTGGATGAAGAGTTGATCTTCAGTTCTGTTAATATGATTCAATTTACAGATCCGTATGCCAGTCATAGTTTCGATTTTGATGAGCTCGAATTCCCTATATCAAATAGTGGAATCAGAGGATGTTCCAAAGGCTTAGGATATAGGGGAATACATGGATCTTTAAGAGGCCACTACTCTAATTCTACCCCTTCTAGAACCGTGTATGCGACAGAAACTCGTGGTAGAGCCCTTCAACAAGCTCAACAAGAACAAGCAAGTTCTTTTACACAAGGCAGACTTAGCCCTAGCACAATTTTTCTGGAAGATCGGTTGAAGGTTCCATCTTGTTCCTCTCATCAAGTAAATAGACCTAATTGGTATAATCTTCCAAATCTAGGAGTATTACCAACTCCTATCCCAGTACAAGATGGATCAAATTCCAAGGCATCAAATTTCAAGGCACCTGCTAAACCACATGTTCCTGTTGGGAAACACAGACCTTTGGATCAAAATTATGATATATTAAAACACCTGGTCTAAGTACCGGCCATGTTATAAATTCTGGATGCCTTGAATTTATCAAAGGATCTTCGGGAGGCACTCATTGAGGCTTTGTCAAGTCCTCAGAAGTTTGAAACTGAAATTGCTACAGCTGAAGTCTACCATGTAGAGAATAATCTTGCAGAATGCCATGCAGTAATATGTTTTACTGATGAAGATGAAGATGATGTCATGCATGGACATATTAGACCTTTTTACTTATCTGGAAAGGTCAATGTCATAGACATCCGAAGAGTTTTCATTGATAATGGTTCATGATTCAACCTCATTCCCATTCGTACACTTCGTCGATTGGGCCTCACGGAATCTGATTTATCTCCTTCTACTTTGATGTTACAAGGATATGATAAAAATGAATAAGAACCACTGGGTGAGATTACACTCAGAACTCAGTTGGGACATCTTGTGTCCAATTTAGATTTCATGGTTGTTGATCAAGACTCAGCCTTCAACATCGTGCTTGGAAGACCCTGGCTACATCGACATGCGGCTATCCCTTCATCATACCATCAATGTCTCAAGTTTTGTTTCGATGGTCATGTTGGGACATTATATGGTGATAAGGCCTCGTTCAAGACATGTGAATCTCAATACATTGAGGAGGAATTCTACCACATGAAGGGAAAGGAGGAATCCACAACAAAAGAGATTACCAAAGTTAATGCTACATATGGTTTGGAAAAGATTCTAGTAAACCCATTAGCACATGTGAGTACAGATTATGTGTTGCCTATCAGTCAAATTGACAGGATAGACCCAAATCAAAATACTCTTATGGAAATATCCATAATGTCAATTACGGAAATCGATCCAGAAAACATGGGAGAAATTGGTGATCCACCAAGGAATGATGAAAGCTCAAATGGAGATGTTTTCATTTCATCTTCTGAAATCCCGCAAGTCTATACTTCACCAATCAGGCCAGGGAAAGTTATAGAAATGTCAGAGGTAAATGATGGCATATTTATAGGCCAGGCTGCCCACCTATGTGCCTACAGCCAGCGCGCTCTATCCTGTGCACTCCAGCCCTGTGCGACTCGCACCTGCGCGATGACAGTTGCACGGTGAACACCTGCGCGCCCCTTTCCCTTTGGTTTTCTTCTTTTCCTCAGAGTCACATCCTTATTCTTCCGGATCCAACTCCGAGGGGGGAATTTTGTTGACACTCCTTTTTGTCACATTGTCTAAAGGAATGGAAAGGGAAATCACTTCACCCAAAGTGATTCATCCTTTGAAGAAAACATCAAAAATCGACAAAGGAATGAAAAAGGAGTCAAAGGACTTAGGGTTGTGCAAGTTCCCTTACTGTCGTGCAAGTATACTTGCGCGCCGCCTAATGGTTGCACAAGTGACGTGCACGCCCTAAGTGATAACCACCCAGGGTCTTCAGAAGCCTATAAATAGACCCTGTGGACCCCCCATTTCGAGAGGAATTTTTCCAAAATTCAGATAGAAAGCTATGAACGCCCAAGTCTCTTCTTCAAGTCCTCTGAACACTTATAAGGTAATTCTTTACCTAGAATGGAAGGTCTAAACAAGAGGAATAAGGTCTAAGTGTTAAAAATTCACTAACACTTGCGCGCCTAAGTGTTTTTACCCTTAAGGTAAATGGACACACTTGTGTGCCTCCTTACCTATTCATTGAAACTTGCACGCCACTCTTCTGGAAGTTCCTAAGGATGATTCTAAAGTCTTTGGTCAAGAATCACCCAAGTATTACTCTACTGGTCAAGGATCGTGCAAGTACCCATGAGCCGTGTAGGTATACCTGCGCGACCAATACTTGCACGCCCACGCAGCACCTACGCGCCTACCAGGACTTGCGCGCCCCTATCTTTTTGGGTGCCTTTCTTGCCCATTTCACCCCTCTTATGCTATTCCACCTCTCCTATTCAAGATTCAGTCTTTAAGACACTCTTCAAAGCCATTTATGACATGTTTTCTTGATTGAATTCATATCTGAAAGGAGCTCTATGGAACATCTCTCAAAACTTAGTGATTTTCACATATTTATGTCACTAAAGCTAGAGAGTTAATTAATTCAACCTCATCCTTTAAGATGAGAGAATCTCTAACCTGAGCCTCCTTTTTAGGAGTAAGCCCCAGTCTAAATCCTTATTAATTTGGGCATCCTCCGTAGGAGTAATCCCCAAGTCCTCTAACCTGGGCCTCCTTTTCAGGAATAAGCCCCAGTCATAATTCCCCAAATATGGGCATCCTCCTCCGGAGTAAGCCCCAAACCTTAAATCCTTTAACCTGGGGTTCCTTTTCCAAAATAATCCCCAGTCTCAAATATGGGCATCCTCTTTAGGATTAATCCCCAAGTCCCTTAATTTTCAAATCCCTTTATCCTGGGCCTCCTCCTTAGGAATAAGCCCCAGTCTTATTTTCTCTTAACTAGTCATAATTTCTTTTGATCTGGGCTTCCTTCTCAGGAGTAAAACCCAATCACAAGTCCCCTCCTAACTTGGGCATGTTCCTTAGGAGTAAGCCCCAAGATTAGAGTATCCAAATCTCTATGAAGCACATACACCTTTATGGACCCTGTTCATGGATTTCTTCCCTAAAGTAAATCCTAATCCTCATTTATTTGGGCAATCATATATACATAAGACCCACATTATTGCATGGCACAATTTTTTGGTTTCACCAATACCTCTTGTTTCTCACACTGAGCATAATTCACATGAGTTTAGAGTGTAAAAGTAATCATGACATCTTTCATCGAGCCACCAATCATGCATAAACATAATACTCCCTTACTCAAACTACGTGGGTTCTGATTCCTTTTCCAAAACAAAGGATACGTAGGTAGCCCATCAGTGGGTACGATCCAAACTCTAAAATAATCCATGTCCTCTTGAATGACAATACACTTCAAGTGCGCCACTGAGTGGATTTAAAACTAGTATTGTCATCATAATGACCAAGAGACTTTTATGTATTTAAGGATACCATCAACTAAGAATCTCTAACAAATACAGATGATTCTCTATCGATGAAGAACCTATAATACATATAAAAGATTCTCTAAATTTTCTTCATATCAATAATTGATTGTAATATTTAAAGGAAATCACATTTTATACCTGGTAATGTAATAAGGATTCACGAACATAACTTAAATCTATAAAGAGAGTCTCGGAGTAGACAATAATTCTCCTAAAAAAGATGTGATGAGTCTAACCTCCCATCCTCTCGACCAATGCAAATTCCTAAGCCTCATCAGTCCACAACTAATAAGCACCTACCTTTGGAAAGTAGGTCTAAATAGATATGGAATCATTGGATGTTTTCGGTTCTATGAACAAACCTGTTAGAAACCGATTGGAATGTTTGAACCTTCAATCAACGAGGTCATCCCCAATTCTAGAGAAAAAAAACATGTTAAAAAGTTTTTCTCAAATTCCTTGAAATATTTAATTCTCTGTATTATTCTATGTTTTAGGGAGAGTTATGTTAAATATATTTTTTCATGAATTAAATAATTTAATACACTTATTAAAAATCATTTTTAATCCCTAAATAATGTTTTATAAAATCTTATTACATTTTTTATATTCTAGAATGAATTTATGGGGGATTTAAATTACTACATTTTATTATAATATTTTTGATGTTATAAATAGGAGAGAAATTTATATTGAGAAAAGGGGGAGAAATTTTTAGTAATAAATCAGTGTAGAAAATTTTAAGGGAGAAATTGATAAAAGATAGATTATAAAAAATATATAAAAAAACAAAGAATTGTGTTTAAAGAAATGTGAATATTTTTTTTAATTTTAATATCTATTTTTTTTATTTTTTATGGGTTTTGTGATCATCAAAAAGGGGATATTGTTGAGCATATGTTGATTTGACAATTTTGTTAATTTATTTTTTATTTTCTGAAAAAAATGCTAACATTTTTTTTCTAACAATGTTTATTTTTAAGTGAATTTAAGGAAACTAATATTCATTATAATATTTATTTAGGATGCATTCTCAAGTCATTGATCCGTGGAAAATATTTTTGTTTAAAGTATTCTGGATGTGTTTGAATTCTAGAAATCACTATTCATACCAAACATTTAGAAGCCTAACGTATGATTTAGAAACCATATGTTTAGATTTACACATATAGATTATGTACCCTACATTGTTAGAAAAGTATGGATCAATAAACCAATGTTTGGAATAAACCCTAAGTTCAAAAGAATAAATGTATGATTCACCAACCTTACTTTTGTGAACAACTAAATGTTGTCAAACATACATTTGGAGTTTATCTTTACATAAAATAACCCTACATTTGACTGGACAACAATGGAGTTTTGAATTAAAAATATTACCCATGTTTTATACAATAGTCTTGATGGGAGTAAATATCTCTATAAATATCTTTTGTGACCGATTCAAAGGCTTGTATTCATCAGAGTAAATTATTACTATTCTTAAGAGAAGTTATAAATCTCTAGAATGATTTTGAATTCAAATATTTATGATTTATTATGAAGTATTTTTGGAAGAGTTTAACCTAGAGCTGTTCAACCTACTCTATAAATATTGAGATGCTCATCTTCTAAAGATATGAGAATAAACTATAATATAGATATATGCATTGGATTGAAAATCTATGTTATTGTATATAACATAGTCTGATTTCCTTTAGATCTACACTTTGGATAAATACATGTTTTGATCTATTCACTAATTTTATTGTTGTTGTGGCAATACCTTATCTTTAAAAATTCTTCTATAAGTTTGACAAAGAATTTGATAGAGTTATACATTGGATACATACATTTTTATAAATTTGTCTAGTGTTTTCTCAACTGCTATATAAAGAAATCTTGTGCAACATTGAAGATATATTTTTTATGATATACATTATTGAATATCAAACACATATTTTTATTAATATTGAAACTATGAAAAAATTATGTGTTCTCAATCAAATCAATATATATTGATTTATAGGAGTTTCAGCTGCTCTTACTAAGTCTTGGTGGTGAAGGAGTATTAGATTCCGAGACTAAGTTTTAGAGAATCAAGTTCTCTGTAAAAGAACCAAAAGGCCTTGTAAAATCCTTATTGTAAATGTATCATCTACCTATAATTAGTTGTAGAGGAATCTTGATAAGAGGATCTATTAGTGAAAATAACCAAGATCATAGAGAGAATGTTGGTGGAGTGAACTAGGGGATATTTGTGCCCTAAACCACTATACGTCACTGTGTTATTTTCCTTATTTTTTTTCTAATTATTATTCATATTTAAGAGATAAGGAAAGGATCACTACAAAATAAGATTATTGCTTTTAATCTATCAAAGATTTTATAGGATCACAATTCCCCCCCTCTTGTGTCTTCTTTATAATAATTCAGTTCAATCCGACCTAACATTTCCCAATCCCCACGAGTTGGAAACTAGTGTCTGGGCATAAAACACCACCTTTGAGAATTATTTTTCCCATAATAATTAACCACTGGTAAACCATTTTATTCCACCATCACATCATAATCAATAACCACAATCAAAATAGATATAATTATCAAAAGTTTAACAATTTTATATTTTAATCAAAAACCCAAAATACCAAAATAAGAAGAGGAAATAACTACACAACTAGATATTCATGAAGAAAGAGGGAAAACACCCTCAATACACCTCTACCAACACCAACAAGAAAAGGAACACTAGAAGCTTAATTCACCATCACCACCATAGAACATCTTTCCTTTACCTTGGTCAAGAATAAAAAGGTCTACATACACCCGAGGGTGTATGTAGGGTGTTATAAAATTACCAGTAGGATATCACCCAAAGTAATTCCATGATATAACATAATATGATAAATTAATATGAGGTTTTTTAAATAAAGGAAAGTAATATAAAATAGTTTGAATGAAAAATTGTTTGGAATTTGAAAATGGGAAAGTAACCATGTCAACAAGCTGAGGGATAAGCATAACATCTGAAGAGAACCATGAGAAATACTTAAGGTAATAGGTTTAGTAGGGAACTAGGATCATTATACCTCAGTGATATTGTATAGAAACCATAACCCACAACATCCCCATTCATGATCTAGTAGAGAGGAGTTAATCCAAATTTCTTAGAACAACCTTTCTCTTTATTACACACTTAAACATGATTTATTACTTAAAATATTCACTTTATACAACATATAATATCAATAGGTATAGTGTATTTGTGGCTTAGGAACATTACATAATGACTTAAACATTAAATACAACATATTTATTGAAACATTTCTTTACATGACCACTACATTCCCTCGTACTTAGCATTGCATGGGATAACATGAAGACATGCCTAAAAAAAGAGTGAGCTATAAATATCAGTAAGGGAGTAAAGAAGGCATAACATGAATAATAAAATACATGTTAGTCAATAGGCATATCAATGGATCATAAAAGAAACATTAACATATAGGCATGATATAGCATGATTATCATAACACAGAAATGTGGCAACAACACTTAACATGGTATTAGCATGAGCCAAGAATCATTACACATGTATCATGAGTAAAAACTAATTGCACTTGAATTATTATTATTAAACTCTCATTTATCTTGACATATCATGATACTAATCCTTACCCAATGCATTAGAGCTCTATTAGGGCACACCCTTCTTAAACATTTCATTTCATGCATAAGTGTGCCACATGGATCATACAACATGGAATCATTAAAGATCATCATTTATTCCATGATAAAGGAATGTTGAATTCATACATGAAACTATATAATCAATAAGTAATCATACATAAATGTGAATACCCTTTATAGATAAATGTTCATTGTATTCCCAACACAATGACTTTGGCTTGGAAAATCGTCATGCAATTTCGGCAGCATAACAACGTGACATAAGAATTCATAAAAAATTTTGATGAGAGAGAAAGGTGTGTATCATCATATGTACATGAAATATACAGTTGGGGGGGGGGTCATACAGATACATGTCCCAACACAATTAATGTAATTTTAGATTCATAATACAAAATAATTTCTTGAATGTAAATGTGGAGAGAGAAATTCCTTACCGAATTTCGGTATGGTAACGGGTGTACATTGGAGGTATTAATGAGAGATAAAGGGGTCTATAATCATTAAAACATAAATATGTAAGTATTATGGAGGTTAAAAATCATACCCCAACATTTGTAATTGAAAATAAAAGGTTATAACAACTTAAAGAAAATTGGACAAGAAATGGGAAAATAAGAAATCCCTTACTTGGAAGTGTGATCCCAAAGGCTTGGGAGAGGCTTGAGAGAGGATTATTGGGATATTGAGGTGACTTGGGAGGATTATAGAGAGACTAGGGTAGAGTTTGGATGAAATAAAAAGGCTTTGAGTGAAGAGGAAGTGAGAGCTTGGGTGGGTTTATATAGGAAATGAGCGGGGATTCTTTATTATTTAGGTTTGGGACACCACACAACAAACTAATCAAAAACACAAACCAAACCATGGTTTTTTCCTATTGTTTTTTCCAAATGGTATTAGAAAAAATTATTTTATAAGGCCAACGTCCAAACTTATTAAAATATTAGGCTTGATTATGTGAAGGTGAGTCACACTCTCAAGGAAACCAATTTAAAAAGATAAAATGTTTTATAAGTCTTGTAGGGTCCAATAAAGCTTTGTAAAATAAATAAAATAAACCAAAAATCATATTATTTAAACATTAAAACATATATTGGCCGAACATAATGTTTATAGTATTTTAATACATCACTATTGGGTCATTACGATGCCATAAAACACATTATATATTTAAATAGTATTTAATTTTTACCCCAAAATTCAACTATCTCAGAAAATTATGAAAAATTATCCATTAGATAATTTAGAAGTCATGATTCCAAAAATAATATTCATTTTATCTAAATAATTTTCTAAATTTTCAAATTTGTAATTTTAAAATAAAAACTAACATTTATCGAAAATTCATGGGTTTTGACAAAAAATAGCTTTCAAACCTTAATAAAAATCACAATCATATTCATAATATTTATATGATCATTTATATTATATAAAATTAATTTAGTAATAATATTTAATTAAAATATTATTTAATTCAAAAATCCATTAAGTCATTAAAATAGATTTCTTAATTAATTAAAAATGCTATTTGTTCTTTAAAAAACTATTTACAAGGTAATAATAATAAAATGAAAGTATATTATATATAAAAAAATAATGTACATAATCATAGTACTAGGTTATCATTAAATAACCCCTTATAACACCTAAAAAAGACCAAAGGGTAAGGTGTACGATGCTGACAGACTCTTGGGGTGGCTCAGATAACATCGCTCGAGTGATAATCCCTATCAACTTCCACTTCTCCCATAGGCGGTTTTGTTCGAGATTAACATGTTGAAGCTCAGCTTAGGCTTGGTCAAGAGCGAATCCCAATGACACCACCCCCTTTCAATGCTCTTTCAAATGGGGTTTGTATGGAGCAATTCTACTGGATGAGGCTATCACTTCCTTTTTCTAAGTAAATTGGTTTTTTAAAGCCCTATATTTATACTAATCATGTGATCACTATTTAACGACTATATTATCAATGGTCACAATTCTTGATGGTATTTTAAAATCCAAAAAATGTAAATCCAAATAATTTCATATGTTATATAACCATTTTACATAATAATACATTTAATTAGATCAATAGAAATTTTCATTAATAAAAGTTTGGGTCGTTACAATATTCTTCCCTTAAGAAATTTCTTCCTTGAAATTTCTTTTTACCACACTAAAACAAATGTGGGTAACTCTACTTCATCACTTCCTCTGATTCCCATGTTTCTTCTTCAAACTTGTGGTTTCGCCACAACACCTTGACGAGGGGTATTGTATTATTTTGTAGAACTTTTTCCCTACGATCCAAGATCTTCACTGACTTCTCTTCATAGAAGAGGTTATTCTTTAATGGTAACACCACTGGATTGAGTACATTCAATGGGTAAGGTACATACTTCCTCAAAAAGGATACATAGAACACATCATGTACTTGAGATAGTTTCTATGTAAGTGCTAGTCAATAGGCCACTACTCCAATGCGATCAAGGATCTCAAAAGGGACAATGTACCTTGGACTAAGCTTTCCTTTCTTCCCAAATCTCATAAATCTATTCCACGGTGATATGCAGAGTAATACCATGTCTCTGACATCAAACTCTTGGTCTCATCAATAATTATCAGTATAACTCTTTTGTCGACTCTGAGAAGATTTAATGTGCTACTGGATGGTCTTAACCTTCTCCACCATTTCTTCAACCATCTCTAGACCTAGGAGTTTTCTCTCCCAAACTTCATCCCAACATGCCGGTATTCTGCACATCTTCCTATACAGGGCTTCATAAGTAGCCATTTGGATTCTTGAGCGGAAAATTTTGTTGTATGAGAACTCAACAAGAGGGATATGTTGATCCCATTCTCCTTTGAAGTCCATTGATAACTCTCTCAACATGTCCTTAAGTTTTTGGATAGTCTGCTCATATTGTCCATCAGTTAGAGGATGATAAGCCCTACAGAAGTTCACCTCTGTATCCAGAGCATGTTGAAGACTCTTCCAAAACATAGAGGTGAATATTGGATCACGATCGGATACAATAAATAGTGGTACTCCATACAGCCTTACCACATCTTTGATGTATATCAATGCCAGTTGATCCAGTGAGAAATCCTCCTGAATTTTAATGAAGTGTGCAGTCTTTGTAAGATGATCCACAACAACCCAGATATTGTTGTTTCATTTGGATGTCTTCAGAAATCCGGTGATAAAATCCATGGTGATGTTCTCCCATTTCCATGATGATATGGGTAATGGTTGCATCATCCCCTTAGACTTTTGCCTCTCAACCTTCACTTGCTGACATACCAGGCACTCTGATGTATACTCAGTAATATCCATCCTCATGTTATACCACCAATAATGATCTCAGAGATATCGATACATCATTTTGTTTCCTAGGTGAATGGAGAAATTTGAACTATGTACATCATCCAAAATTCCTTGTTTAACTCCAAATTTGATAGAACACATAGTCTTGACCCAAATCTTAGAATTACTTCTTCATTGACATTTAACTCTGAGGATTTCACTTTTTTGATAGTTTCTACCTTCTTTTGAATTCCCACATCATCCTTTTGAGCACCCTTTAACCTTTCCAAAAGAGACGGTTGAATAATCATTTGTGAAAGTATTGATGATGTTCCCTTATTTATGATTCCCAAGTCTAACTTCATAAAATCTAAAAATATTGGATCATTTTCAATTCTCATCAATGATAGAATCATTGGGTCCTTTCTACTTAGAGCATCCTCCAACTTGTTCACTTTCCCAGGGTGGTAATGGATTGAGCAGTCATAGTCTTTGATCATCTTTAACCATCTTCATTGGCGCATGTTTAACTCTTTCCATGTGAATATAAAATTAAGTATTTTGTGGTTCGTATATATTTCACAGTTCTCCCCAAAGAGGTAATTTCACCAAATTTTTAAAGTGAAGATCACTGAATCCAACTCCAAGTCATGTGTTGGATAGTTTTTCTCATGAACTTTTAATTTACTTGAAGCATAGGCAATGAATTTATCATTTTTCATCAACACACAGCTCGGGCCCTTCTTTGAAGAATCACCAAATACCAAAAAAAGTTATCCACTTGTGGGTAATGTGAGAATGGGCACAGTGATATGCCTCATTTTGAGATTCTTGAAGATCTCTTCACAATCATCACTCCAAAAAATCTTGAATCCATTCTGAATTATCTTGGTAAGAGGGTTTGACAATCATGAGAAATTTCTCACAATTCGGTGATAATATCGAGCTAACCCAAGGAAGCTATGGATATCTGTTACCGATGTTGGCCTCATCCATCCCTTAATTACAGCTATCTTGGAGGGATCCACAGATATCCCATGTCTTGTGATGATATAGCCCAAGAATGAGACCTCCTTCAACCAAAACTCACACTTACTATACTTTTCATAGAGATTCTACTTCCACAAGGTCTCTAGTACAATTCTTTGATGATCCTCATGCTCCTCCTGGATTTTGGAGTATATTAGTATATTGTTTATAAATACTACAACAAATTTGTCGAGGTAATCTCTAAACACTCTATTCATTAATTCCATAAATATTTTTGGAGCATTAGTGAGTCCAAAACTCATTACTATGAATTCATAGTGCCCGTACCTTGTACGAAAAGAAGTCTTAGGGATATCCTCCTCCTTTAACCTTACTTGATAATACACCAACTACAAATCTACCTTGGAGAAGTATTTTTCTCCGCACATATAATTGAAAAAGTCATCAATTCATGGTAGAGGATACTTTTTCTTTATTGGGATTTTGTTGAGCTCATGATAATCAATGCAAAGGCGCATTGACCCATCCTTCTTCTTAATGAAGAGGACTAGTGCACCCCATGGTAAAGCACTTGGGACTATAATCCCTTTATCCAGATTCTCCTATAGTTGTTTATTTAGCTCCTCAAGCTCTACAAAAAACATTCTATATGGATTCTTGGATATTGAAAACACCCTAGGTATAAGGTTAATTGATAATTAAACATCTCTTCTAGGTGGAAGATGAGGAAATTCCTCGAGAAACACTTAAGCGTATTCCCTCATAATAGGCATGTCTTCAAGAATGGTTTCTTCCTTAGACTCAATCATCTGATCCAGATACATGTGCTCATAGGGCAGTAATATCCACGCTTGAGATGATGGTGCTAAAGAAGATTCATCTTCCTCCTTTAACTTGTATAGAATCGGGGTTCGATTCTCCATATGGAGAGTTATTTTAATCTCATAACAATTTATATTGGCTCTATATAAGGAAATCCAATCCATGCTGAGAGTTGCATCAAATTCCACCAGAGGGAGTATGATGAGGTTTGCTGGGAAGTTCAATCCACAAATTATGAAAGGGGGGAGTTATATTCATGGGATGAAATGATTTCCCCATTTTTTTACTCACTAACATCTTTACTTATATGGTTTTTGGTGGTGTTAAGATTGTTCTACTAAACTTATAGGATACAAAAGAATGCGTAGAACTAGAATCAAAAAGTACATTCTCTATTCTTGAATTAATAACTAGCGTACATGTCACCACTTCATTTTTAGGGTTCACTTCGGTGTTAGTGATGGAAAAATCTCTCCCTTATTGCCTTGGAGGTTGTTGGTTGCCTCTGAAAACCCTTGTTTTAGGGTAATGATTTGCAAGGTTCCCTTGTTCTTTGGAGTTGAAGCAATGAACAAAATGTTTAGAGTCGAATGGAGTGTTCCTCTCCTCTGTCACAACCGTGGGTTTTTCTTGTCAGATGTTAATGGCCAGGTTCCCTTCTCTTCTACACCTAAATCATTTCCACATCCCATTCAGGAAATTTATGGGGTGCTTCTTTCCACACCTTTGGTAAGTGGGGTGATGGATCTTCTTAGCACCATTGGATTTATCCCTCAGACCACCATAATTTAAGTCCAAATTATATTTATTATCCCCATGATACCCCTGGGATTCACCGATATCCATTTCAAATTTGAGGGAATATCAGACAATTTCCTCATAGCTATCGAAGTAATGAATTTCTAGGTATTTCTATAGGCAAGGTTTAAGCCCAAAAAAAGTGGTCAACCTTGAATTTGGGGGTAACGACAAAACTGAAGGTGTATAGTTCAAATATTGTGAAGTTTTCATCATAATCTCCAATGGATTCATCATCTTTTTTGCTTGAGGGAAATAAAGTCCCTTTCCATCTTAAGTGGGAGGGTGCACATAAAATATTTATTGAATTTTTTTTTCCAGAAATCATTCCATTCCAACTCCTCAATATCCTCCTCAAGATTCATATTTTTGATCAATGTACACCATTGATCAACTTTACCCTCCATACGATAAGAATCCAAAATAACCTTCTCTTGTTAGGAACATTAAAGGATGGATAAGTTCTTTTCAATGGAGTTGATCAATTGTTCAGAAATTGAGGGATCAGATGGTCCATTAAAAGTAGGAGGCCTTTTTCTCATGAAGCTCTCAATTGCGACTTGTTCTTTCTTAGGGGGGGGGGGGGTTAAACGTTTCTCTTGAACCATGTTTCTATTCAAATATTTAGTTAACTGAGAGAGTATCGTGACAAAGTTGGTAATTCTAGCTCCCATCAGATTGGGCATCTCATTAGAACAATCATCACATTGATCTTCACATCGGCTGTTATCCAAGTCCTCCTATTACTAGACATTGGGTGGAATAAAATGAAAGTTAGGGGTAACACATAAAGGGTAATCCAAGGACAAAAATAGATAACTTATAAATAAAATTTATTTCCTTAACTTATGAATATATAGGCTTTAATCTATGTTATCTATGATCTAATTTCTAACATATATTCTTAGGGGATTTTTTTAATTCCTTTAATAATGGTTCATAATAAGATTGTGAATTTACCAAAGCATATCCCCTGGGAGTGTCGTAACCAAGAGTGCATCAAGGCCTATTGTCGAGTACCAGGATACCCCGGTTCAAGCCCGAAACTCCTTGTCGGAGTCAATCCAAATTTCATAGAACAATCCTGCTGTTTATTACACACCTAAACATGATTTATTACATAAAATATTCACTTGATACAACACAGAAGATAGAGAGGTCTAGTGTATTTGGGGCATAGGAACATTACATAACGACTTAAAGCATGGAACACAACATCTTTATTGAAAACATCCTTTACATGACTACTACATTCTCTCGTACTTAGTATTGCATGGGATAACCTAAGGACATGCATAAGAAAATGGTGAGATATAAAGCCTAGTAAGGAAGTAAAAAAGGAATAACATGAATAATACAATACATGTTAGTCAATAGGCATATCAATGGAGTATAAAAGATACATGAAAATAGAGGTATGATATAGCATGATTATCATAACCCAGAAATGTGGCAACAACACTTAACATGGTATTAGCATGAGCCAAGGATCATTGTACATGGAGAATGAGTAAACCCTCATTGTACTTGAATTATCATGAGTAAAACCTCATTTAACTTGATGTATCATGATACTAATCTTTACCCAATGCATTGGAGCACTATTAGGGGGCACCCTTCTTAAAAATTTCATTTCATGCATAAGTGTGCCACATAGATCATACAACATGGAATCATTAAAGATCATCATTTATTCCAAGATAAAGGAATGTGGAATTCATAAATGAAACTCTATAATCAATAAGTAAACATGCATAAAGGTGAATACCCTTGATAGAGAAATGGGAATGGTATTCCCGACATAATGACTTTGGCTTAGAAAATTGCGATTCAATTTCAGAAGCATAACGACATGACATAAGAATTCATAAAAATGGGTGATGAGAGATAAAGGGGTGTATCATAATATGTACATGAAATTGATAGTAAGGGGGTCATACAGATACCTTTCCCAATGTAATTAATGGAATCTTAGATTCATAATACAAAATAATTGCTTGAATGTAAATGAGGAGAGAGAAATTCCTTACAAAATTTCGGCATGGTAACAGGTGTACATGGGAGAAATTAATGAGAGATAAAGGGGTATATAATCATTCAAAAATAAAGAGTTTAGTATGGGGTAGGTTATAAATCATACCCCAACATTTTTAATTGAAAATAAAGGGGCATAACAACTTAAAAAAAATTGGACAAAAATGAGAAAGGAAGAAATCCCATACTTGGAAGTGTGATCCCAAAGGCTTGAGAGAGAATTGATATAGGATTTTTGGGAGATTGGAGAACCTTGGGAGGATTATATAGAGATAAGGTAAGAGGTTGGATAAACTCAAAATGATTTGAGTGAAGAGTAAGTGGGATCTTGGGTGGGTTTATATAGAAAAATAGAGGGAATTCTTTATTATTTAGGTTTGGGACACCACACATTAAACTAATCAAAACCACAAACCAACCCATGGTTTTTGAAAAAGGAGAGTGGAAAAAATTATTTTATAAGGAAAATGGACTAACTTCTTAAAATATTAGGCTTTCTTATGTGGATATGAGTCACACTCTCAAGGAAATCAATTTAGAAAGATAAAAGGTATTATAAGTGGTAATCTATATCAGCTTCCACTTCTCCCATAGGTGGTTTTGTTCAAGCTTAATGTGTTGAAGTTCGGCATGGGATTGGTCAAGAGAAAATCCCAATGATGCCACCTCCTTTATGAGCTCCGAAAAATGAGCTTCATATAGAGAAATTCTACTAGATGAGGCCATCACTTCCTTTGTCTGAGTAAATTGGATTTGTTGAAGCCCTATATTTATAATAATCATATGATCACTGTTTAACGACTATAGTATCAACGATAAAATTTTTTGATGGTATTTTAAAATCCAAAAAAAATAAATCCAAAGAAGTGCATATGTTATATAAACATTTTAGATAATAATACATTTAATTAGATCAAGTGGAATTTTCATTAATAAAAGTTTGATTCGTTACATTTCTGTGGTCTCCGATCATCATCAAAATTTTAGTTAGTGTTGTTGTGTCAATCTTGCTAGGGGAACCAATCCTCAGGCTTACCAATCTGCCTCATGTATTAGACCTAGTATACCCAACATAGTTACCTTGTATTACATTTGTTCTCAATTATATCTACCATGTCATATAAACCACCATTTAGACATACACACACATCCAACAATAGAACACACATGAAACCACCAATTTTCATAGGAAAAACCTATTTTGAACCCAAAGGCACAAAAATATACTTTGAAAACAATTTAATCCTAACCCACAAAATTCATAAAACACATTTATAAATCATATCAAGAATACCAAAATTATCCAATAATGATAAATCATTGAATCACCTACCTTTCACTTGGGAACTTATAGAAAATGGGTGGAAACCACCAAATCACCATGAGGATACCTTATAAAGGAATGGAATATACCATAAAAATGAATTTTTAACCCAAGAAATAATGGTTCAATCCACTTTATATAAACTAAACCACTATAGAAGAGAGAACCCAAGAAAAAGGGAAGAAGAAACCATGAATAAGGATGAAAACAAGAGAGGAGGGACTTACTTGATGAGTTCTTGAAGATCCAAGGCCCAATCACACACAATAATAGAGCCAAAGGGAGGATAAGAAGGTAGGGAGGCATAAATAGGGATATAGGGTCAAATGGGGGAGTAAATGGGTGTATTTGGTTTAAAATTAAGGAATGGAGAAACTGTAATTTCATTATTTTTAATTTTTTTATGATGATACATGGTTTGGATGCATGGTTTTTCAAACCATGTGGAAGCCATGAGATAGTTAATTTCAAAAAAAATGAGGCCATATGGTGTCTTGGAAAGGGGCGCACACTAGCGAAGTCGACCGTGTGCCTCAAATAGAACCAGGACACATGGTTAGCACACACACCCATGCGTGAGTCATCCTCTAAGGACAATGCCACTATCCAGGGTGCATGATTTCCTATGGGCTAGCACACAACTTCTACTAACCATTTTCCAATTGTGTTTCATCTACTGTTGGGTCCAAAATTCAATTTTACACCAAAAACACCCATAAAACATTTTGAATAAAGATATGATCAAAATTGAAGAGAAAAAATCTCAAAAATAAAATAACAGATTTAAAAATTCTCCCCAGCATGTAAACTTCCCTCCCATGTAAAGTCATTCCAAATTCATATCAGAGTATAAAAATGGATACTACTACTCAAACCAAGACTTCCATTCCCAAGTCTAATGTTCATCATTTCCATGCTGGTGAATAACCCAAAACAATGGTAAAAAATTCCCCTAAATCACTTTTTCCTAGGGATTCACAATCCACACTGGTCATTCAAACATAGACAAATCAGGTTTCAACTCTAAATTTTTCTAATTTAGCACATGATACAAATCCAGATTACACTTTTTCAGTTATGAGACATGATACATGTCATGAATTGACATCAATTGAGATGAAAAAGATAACCAGTATGTCACCTTACCAACTCTCTCAGTAACCTCAAAAGGTTAGACATACCTCGGTGTCAACTTACCTTTCTTACCATGACATTGATGACCCAAGCGATGGTCGACCTTTAGAAACACCTGATATCCAACTGATAATTCCAAGGCTCAACTCCACTAATCATCATAAGACTTATGGTGACTTTTCACTACCAAACAACACTGCCTAATCAACCAAATTTTATCATACATCTCCTACACAAGGCTTGTTCCCAACAACAAGGTCTCACCCACCTCTACCTAGTATAAAGGTGACCGACATGACTGACCATAATGCACCTCAAATGGATCCATTATTATTGAGTATTTTTAACTATTATTTTAGGAAAAATAAACCAACACCAAATGGTTATTTCATGATCCTCTAAAATCCAACACACATTCCTGGAGCATGTATTCCAAGATTTGATTCACCTGCTTCATCTAACCATATGTTTGAGGATAACATGATGTAATCAACTTGACCTTTGAACCCATTGAATTATGAATATATTCCCAAAATCGAGAGGTAAAATGGGTGTCCCTATCTAAAATGATAGCTGACGAAACACCATGAGGACTAACTATCTCTTGATCATACAGCCGACCAAAGTTTCCCACCTTGGATGAGTCTTTGATTGGGATGAAATGGGCCGATTTGGTTAGTCGTTTAGTCACTACCCATATAGAATTCCTCCCTCGGGGAGTAATATTCAATACAACGATGAAATCCATAGTGACCTCATCCCACTTCTATTTAGGAATGGGTAATGGTTAAAGAAAACCCAAGGGCCTTTTGGGTTCTACCTTAACTTGCTGGTAGGTATAACACCTAGATACAAAGTTATCTATTTCCTTCCTCATACCTTTCCACCATAACTAATGAAGAACATCATTAAACATTTTGATATTCCTAATATGAACAACCCACTGATACTGGTGGCTATCCTACAACACCACCTTACACAATGAAAAAAACACCACAACACATCCCTTGAAGCAAAGAGTTCCTTTTGGAGAAAATTTCTAGTTGATGGGAACCTTCCCACCATATAAAAGCTGCATAGTCCATTGCCAAAACTCATTTCTAGGATACTCCAGTTGAAACAACTCTAAGAGGGAGGGAATGAGATGCACATTGGACAAGAAAACACCACCACTATGCTCCTTGGTCTCCAAATGTATCTTGACACAAATCCCCACCAAATTAGAGCCATCACTGGACTTATTTAGAGCCTACACTGGAAATTTTCTGATAAAGGCATCTATTACCACATTAACTTTTCCTAGGGTATAGATGATATGAAAATTGAACCCTTGAAGGTACTCAAACCAACAATGATGTCTCAAATTCAAATCCTTCTGGGAGAAAATGTAGGCTAAGATTTTATGATCTGAGTAGACCATAAAAATCTCCTTGAAGAGGTATATTCCATGTTTTCAAATCATTCATCACTATCTATAATTCCAGGTCATGGGTTGGGTAATTATTTTCATGTGGTCAGAGTTGTCAAGAACCATATGCCACCACATTCCCATCCTGCATCAACACACACCCATGACCCATAATCGAGGCATCAAAGTAAACCATAAATGCACTTATAGATTTAGGAAATATAAAAATAGTGGTTGTTTTCAACCGTCACTTGAGCTCCTCAAAGGATGACGAACACTCTAGGATCCACAAAATCGCTACCCATTTTTGGGTAAGCACAATCATTGGTGAAGCAAGATGAGAGAAATCTCTAAAAAACTACTTGTAATACCCTACTGGGCCCAAAAATCTCCTAATCTCAAAGACAATCTTCTTTTGATCCCATGAAGTCACTACTTCAATCTTCTCGGGGTCCACCAAAACCTGACGTTCAAAAATTACATGACCCATAAACTTGACCTCCTTAATCTAGAAGGTACACTTAGAAATATTATCTTATAGGTGATGATCACGAAGAGTTCCCAAAACATCCGTCAGGAACTTCTCATGCTCTTCCTTGGTCCTAGAATAAACCAGAATGTTTTCCACAAACATGATGATGATGGAATCAAGGTACTGATGGAACACATGATTCATAAGAGACATAAAGACAACTGGAGCATTTGTCATCCCAAAAGGCATGAATAAATTCTCATAGTGGTTTCACCTACTTTATAAAGTATTATTAGGAACATTCACCTCTCCAACCCTGACCTGGTGATACCTAGAACACAAATTGATCTTAGAGAACCACCTTACCCCCTTGAACATGTGATGATTTAACAATTTTGTTAATTTATTTTTGGTTTTGATACTCACAAACACTCACATTTGTGTTACTAATAAAGTTTTTTATGTGAATTTTAGGAAACTAATATTCATTTGAATATTTATTATGGAACCATTCCCAATTCATTAATATATGGGAAAATATTTTTGTAGTTTAATGTATTCTTGACGTGTTTGAATTTTGGAAACTCTATTCATACCCTACATTTGAAAGTGTAACGTATGGTTTGGAAACCCTATGTTTGTAATAAAATATATGGATTATGTACCCTATAATTTTGGAAAAGAATTAATTAATAACCCTACATTTAGAAGAAACCATACATTTAAAGGAATAAACATATTGTTCATAAAAATTACTTTTATGAAAATCTGTACATTTTCAATCATACCTTTGGAGTTTATCACTAAAAAAAGGAACCCAACATTTGAATAGAAAATAATAGAGTTTTTAATTAAAGATATTATCTGTGTTCTATGTAATGGTCTTTATGAGAGTAAATATATATTTAAATCTATTTTGTTACTGATTCAAAGTCTTTTATTCATCGGAGTAAATTGTTCCCATTATTATGGGAAGTTATGACTCTATAGAAGGATTTTGAATTCAAATATTTTTGATTTATTATGAATTATTTGTGGAATAATATAAAATAGAGTTTTTCATCCTAATATATAAATATTAATATATTTATTTTATAAATATACAGAAATACACTACAATATAGTTATATGCATTGGATAAAAAATCTATAACAGAGTGTCATTGCCTTCAGATCTATACTTGGGAGACATAAATGTTTTTGATCTAGTTGATAATATTGAGATTGATGTTTATATAACATATCATTAAATCCTCTTTTAAAAGTTCAAAAAATAATTTTTTAGAGTTACACTTTATAGAAATACATGTTTATACATCTATCTGATGTTTTCTCAACTACTGTCTAAACAAAATCCTATGCAACATTGAAGATCTTTTTTCTACTATTATGTATTATTGAAGGAAAAAAACATCTATCTTTTTCTACTAAAACTCTGATAAAAATATGTGTTCTCAATAAAATCAATCTATATTTATTTTTTTTGAGTTTTTACTGCTTGGAATCAGTCTTGGTAGTGATGGAGTATAATCTTCTCAAACTAAGATTTGGATAATTTGGTTCTCTATAAAAGAAATAGAAGGCATTATAAAAGACTTATTGTAAAGGTTTTAACTAACTGTACTCAGTTTTAGAGGTATTTTGATAAGAGGTCCTACTAGTAAATGTCACCAAGCTCATGGAGAAAGCATTGGTGGAGTGGAATAGGGGATCTTTGTGCTCTGAACCACTATAAATAACTATTTTATTTTCCTTATTTATTTTTGCCGCTTAATCTTATTTAAGGAAGAAGGAAAGGATCACTATATAGTAATATAATTTCTTTGATTCTATCAAATATTTTAAAGGATCACAATTTCCCCTCTCTTATGTCTTCATCATAGTAATTCAGTTCAACTTAACCTAACAAGTTGTATCGGAGTTAAGTTTCCATTGTTATATTTTTTTCTTGAAAATCATTAAAAATTATTTTGTTTCTATCTGATATCGACAAGTAATATCAATGGTTGTGTTATATTTCTCTATCCCTTGAGTGTTCCATTTTATTTTAAAAATTTATTGAAAATTTTTGAACTCCCCTATAATATCAAAAGTATATACTATATCTAATAATGAAAAGGTAAATATTTAGATGATGACATCCTGAAATGGATGATTTTAGAGAAGGTATGTTGATGATTCCTTCTTCTTTCTTTAATGGTGATAATTATAGATTATGGAAATCTTGTGTAATTATTTATTTAAAAAATCATGGAATAAAATTTTATTTAAATGTTTTTATGCTTATGAAATTCCCAAGGAAGATATGAAAAAATGGGATGATGACCAAGAAAAAGAACATGATCTCAATTTGAGATAAATGAATGCTATTGTCTATAGTTTAAGAACTGATGAGTTTAATATAGTTTCTCAATGTCCTAATGCCTATAAAATGTGGAAAAACTATTTCCATTTCATATCAAGGAACTGAAAATATTATAAAATTAAGGTACACCACTGAAAAAATAATGTTTGGTACTTTTAGAATGTATAAAGATGAAAATATCACTCATATGAATGGGAGACTAATTAAAATTCTATATAATATTTCTACTTTGGGATATCCAATTAAGTAATCAGATCAAGCGTTAAAATTAATTAGAGTTTTACCATCTAAGTGGAATGTAATATCTACTACTATATGACAATATACACCAATGAAAGATTTAGAAATGATAGAATTAATTGTAACCTTTATGATTTATGAAGCTAAGATACAATCTGAATTTGAAAATCATATAAATATAAAGAACTGCTCGCAATACTAATTTGGAAGAATCTTCTGATTCAATTCATCTAGATACAGATTTTTTTTTCAAATATTGTTAAAAAGTTTTAGAAACTGTACAATAAGAGAAAGAAATAGATTAAGGAGAAAATATGTTGTGAATGTAAAGCGAAAGGTCATACAAAGGTTAATTATTATTTACTTAAAGATCAACAGAAATCCAATTATAAAGGAAAATAAAAGAAAATTATGAAGGTTACTTGGAGTGATTCTTCTGGTTCAAATTTTAATCTTCTAAAAATTAATATGTTTAGCATAAAAAACCAATGGTATGTCTTATGGATCTTACCAATGAGGTAAAATATTCTCACTCTCAAAACTCTAACTCTGAAAAACTTTCTTATGAATAATTAAATAAGTATTTCTTTATGCTGTAAGAAAAAATTGAAGCATTAATATAGGATCATAAAAAACTTACAAAATCTCATGATTATATGTTATTAGATAAATAAAACTTGAAAAAAAATTACAGATTTAAAAACTAATTCTTCCAAAATTTATTTTGATCTACATGAATTAAGAATTATTACAAGATGAATTATAATCATTTAAAATTTCTTCTATAATATTAGCCAAAGGAAAAAAATCTCTAAATGATATTATTGTAAGTATAGTTATAAAAAAGAAAAAATATGGAATTATAAGTAATGGTGAAAAACCAAAGTTATATAAGAATTTTTTTCCTAGCTTAAATTAAAAAATCATGTCAACCATTAAATGATTTTACTATGGTAAATATGGAAATTAAGAAAATGAATATTTCTTTAGAAAACCTCTATTTTTATGGTATTAATAATGTTTATGGTTCAAAATAATTATTAATCTATAATAGTTTAATATATACACAAAAATAAATATATTTTGTTTCCTAAAAACTTATTTACTAACACTACCAAAGCCAAAAGCATATGGGTACCAAAAAACACTTTTATTTTAGGTTTTGCAAGAATACACCATTGAACTACATCCTTAACCCATTAAGTGGATAATAGATAAGTTTTTTTTTAATTTTTTTATCCTAACAAAGGTATGATCAGCTATGAATTAGTTCATTATCAAAAGATCCTTGGAGTTGTAACTAATAACACATGATTATTTTTCATCACTATTCTCATATAGTTATTTTATTGCATTAATTTTTTATACATGGGGCGATAAATATTTTATTATAGTATTGTTAAATACTTTTGTCTCTTTGAATAAAAAGATGTATAGCTAAATTTTCTAAATTATTCAAAATAGGTTTATGAAAAACTAAAGTCTCTTTTAATATTTTTAAATTATTGTTTTTAAATTTTATGTTCTTAAAATCGTTTATGTAACATTTGAATAAACTCTCCTATGAAAAATTTCTTTTAAAAAGTTAAAAATTGAAATGATTAAATATTATTTTTGATCTCAATAATATAAATCATCGACTATAAATTTTCAAAAAAAATATTTTCTTCTTTAAAAAGCCTATAATCTTATTTTTAGAAAAAAATTAGTTATTTTTTCTTATTTTTCAAAATATATTTTTCAAAGACTTCTAAAACAATTCTGAGTAAAAATAAAGTGATTGAGAACTTCAAGTTATGAGAAAAGTCCTTCTTAGAAGTGAACAAAAGGTAATCATTCTTCTGAACTATTAAGAGAATAATTAGTTTCATTTGTAAAGGATTCATTTGAAGAATATCTAGAATAAATAAGGATGTTTATGGTTTAGAAGGACCATAAGTTTCATCATCTCAAAAGGTTAAGAGTGATGTATCTTATAAAGAGATTCTATTTAAAGTCAATGCTTGGAATTAGGATGTAACAAAGCTTCATGCTAATCTAAATACATTTAGAAAATTGTATAAAGTGCTATAAAAAGGGTTAGTTTCAAAAATAGTTTTTGATTCACTTCAAAGGGTGAATCAGAATGTGAAATAAAGTTTGATTTCAAAAGAGGACTTTGAAGTTTTTAAAGTAGAAATGATAAGTCATGTGGAGTTACTTAGAAGGGAAGCTATTACTAAGTTGGACCATGATAAACTAAAAGTTTTTATGGTCAAACATGTTTTTTATTATTTTATATATCAAAGATCTGGAGATTTTCAAAGAAAAATAGAAAAACTATCAAGAGTTTTAGAAGATTTAAGTGAAAACTTTCAATGTTTGGAAAGTTTTAATTAGTTATCTTATGTATAAACATGTTCTTAATTTTTTAATCTTATTACATTTTGTAAATTTATTTGTAACTATGAGTAATAAAATCCTATTAAATAAAATCGAATAGTTTTCTTCATTATAACACGTGAAAAAGTTTTTTTAAAATTCCTTAAAATATTTAATTCCTTTTATTATGCTATGTTTTAGGGAGAGTAATGTTTAATATTTTTGTGACATGAATTAAATAATTTAATTCATTTATTAAAAATTATTTTTGATCATTGAATAATGTTTTATAAAATATTATTGATTTTTATTTATATTCTAGAATGAATTTATGGGGAATTTAAGCTATTATATTTTATTCTATTCTTTTCGATGCCACAAAACGGGGAGAAATTTTTAATGATAAAGGGGGATAAATTTGAAGTAAGAAATCAATGTAGAAATTTGTAATGGAGAAATTGATAAAGGAGAGATTATGAAAAACATCTAAACAAAAAAATAATTATATATAAATAAATGTGTGTATTTTTTTTAATTATAATATCTATTTTTATATTTTTATAAGTTTTGTGATCATTAAAAAGGGAGATTGTTGAGCATATATTGATTCAAAGCTTTTGTTAATTTCTTTTTGATTTTTATGCCCGCAAACACTCAGATTTGAGTTACTAATAAAGTTTCTTTTTAAGTGAATTTCAAGAAACTAAAATTCAATAGAATATTTATTCTGGAAGAATTCTTAGGCTATTGATCCGTGAGAAAATATTTTTGTTGTTTAAAGTATTTTGGATGTGTTTGAATTATACGAAAAATATTCATACCATACATTTGAAAGAATAACATATGGTTTAGAAACCCTACATTTGGAATGAAACGTATAGATTATGTACCCTACACCGTTGGAAAAGTATGGATCAATAACCCTTTGTTTGGAAGAAACCCTGCATTTAAAGGAATAAATGTATCGTTCATCAACCTTACTTTTGTGAACAACCATACATTGTCAACAATACTTTTGGAGTTTATTTCTACATGAATGAACCCTATATTTGACTGGTCAATAATGTAGTTTTGAATTAAATATTTTATCCATGTTTTTGGCAATGGTCTTGATGGGAATAAATATCTCTTTTAAGCAGTTTTGTGATTGATTCAAAGACTAGTATTCATTAGAGAAAATTATTTCTATTCTTAAGGGATGTTACGAATCTATTGATTTATTTCGAATTCAAATATTTATGATTTATTATGCTGTATTTGTGGAAGAGTTTAACCTAAAGTTTTTCGACCAACTATATAAATATTGATACGTTCATCTTATGAACATACGATAATACAATACAATATAGATATACACATTGGATCAAAAATCCATGTTTTTGTAAATAACATAGTGTCATTACCTTCAAATATACACTTTTAAGATATAAATGTTTTGATCTAGTCACTGCTGTTATTATTTCTACTACTATACCTTGTCATTAAAACTTATTCTGCATGTTTGAAAAAGAATTTTACAGAGTTAAAATTTAGAGACACACATGTTCATACATCTATATGGTGTTTTCTAAACTGCTATCTAAGGAAATCTTGTGAGACATTGAATATTGTTTTTTGAAGATTTACATTATTGAAGATCAAACACATATTTCTATCACTACTTCAAATGTGAGAAATTTTTTTATTCTAAATCAAATCAATATCTATTGATTTATTAAAGTTTTGACTACTTAGACTCAGTATTTGTGGTGAAGCAGTATCAACTTCTCAGACTAAGCTGTGGAGAATCTAGTTCTTTGTAAAAGAACTAGAAGAAAAGATTTTTTTCCCTAAACCACTATACAATTCTATGTTATTTTTCTTATTTATTTTCATTGCTTACTCATCTTTAAGAGATAAGTAAAGGATCACTACACAATAAGAGAATTTATTTAAATCTATCAAATATTTTATAGGATCACAATTTCACCCTCTTATGTCTTTGTTATAGTAATTCAGTTCAATCTTACCTAATAGTTCCTAATACCTATGGGCTAGAAACTATCCCCTAGGCATTAAACACCACCTTTAGGAATGATTTATCCCATAATAATCAACCACCAGTAATCCATTATAATCAAGAATCACATCATAATCAAGAACCATAATTTGAAGAGATACAATCATCATAAGTTTAACAATTTTACATTTTAATCCAAAACCCAAAATACCAAAATTGGGTGGGTAACTAACTACAAAACTATATCTCCATGAACAAAGAGGTCCAACACCATCAAGAAAACTCCACCAACACCTGAAAGAAAAGGAACACTAGAAACTAAATCCACCATCACCACCACATAACATCTTTCCTTTACCTGGGTCAAGCATAAAAAGGTCTACATAAAACATAGGGTGTATGTACGGTGTGATCCAATTCCTATTAGTATATAATCCAAAGAGATTCTATGATATAACATAATAAAAAAAAATCAACATTCATGTTTTTAAATAATGGAAAATAAAAGAAAACATTTTGAATGAAAATTTATTTGGAATTTAAAAACGGGAATGTAACCATGTCAACAAGCCAAGAGATAAGCATAACATTACAAGAGATCCATGGGACATCCCTAAGGTACTAGGTTTAGTGGGGACCTAGGATCCTTGTAACATAGTGAAATGATATAGAAACCATAAACCAAAACATCCTCATGAATGAGACACTAGAGTAGAGTCAATCCAATGTTCTAGTGGTCTCCAATCATTATCAAAATTTTAGTTAGTGTTGTAGTGTTAATACTACTAGGGGAACCTATCCTCAGCCATTTTGATTTACCTAGCTTATGGGACCTAGTCTGCCCAAAATAGTTACTTATGATTCTATTTGTTCTTAATTCTATCTACCTTGTCATATGAACAACCAATTACACATATACACACACCCAACAATGGAAGACACATGAAAACCACTAACCAGCTAGAGAAGAGAGACCCCAAGAAATGGACAAGAATAAACCAAGAAGAAATAAATAAAAGAGAGGTGGGAATTAATTGATGTGTTCTTAAATATCCAAGGCCAAGTCACTCACAAACATAGATCCCAAGGGAGGGGAGGAAGGGAGGGAGGAATTCCTAGGGATGGAGGGTCGAATGGGGGAGAAAATGGGTGGATTTGGGTTAAACTAGGATAATGAAAAAATAGTAAATTAAATATTTTTAAAGTTATGAGAATGCCGCATAGTTTGGCTACATGTTTTTCCCAAGCATGCAGAATCCATATGACACCTTATTCCAAGAAAAAAAGGAGTCTACATGGTGTCCTATGAAGGGAGGCATACCCGTGCGGTTGACCGTGTGCCTCAAACAAGACAACTATTCTAGGCACACAGTTAGCCCACACGCCCGTGCATGGGCCGTTTGCCATAGACAATTCCACAGTCCAAGGTGCACAAAATCCTTTGGGCGGATTCACGGTTTATACTAACCATGTTCCAACTGTATGACATCTTCTCCCAGGTCCAAATCTTCATTTCCAATAGAAACACCCAGAAAATATATGCAATAAAGATACAACAAAAATAAAATAAAAAAAAACCTCAAAATAAAATCACATATTTGAGAATTCCACCCACCATGAAAACTTTCCTCCCTCAGAAAGTCATTCCAAAGTCTCATAAGAGAATAAAAATGGGTATTACTCATCAAACCAAGACTTTTGTTCCCATGTTTAATGTTCATAATCTATATGCTGGAAAAGGAACCAAACCAACAATATGGAATTCCACTGAAGCACTTTTTCCTGGGAATCCACAATTCGCACAGGTCATTCAAACACAAACATATTAGGTTCCAACTCAAACTCTTCCCAATTTAGCACATGAGATAGATCTAGATTATACTTTTTCAACTATGAGACATGAAACACATCATAAATTGATGTCAACTGAGATGGAAAAGATAACTAGTATGCCACCTTACCAATTCTCTAGGTAACCTCAAAAGGACTGACATATCCTGGAATTAGCTTCCCTTTCTTAAAAGGATGTAGATGAACCAAGTGAGAGAACACCTTTAGAAACACATAATCTTTAACTAAGAATATTTAGGCTCAATGAAACTTATTTTCATAAGACTTATGGTGAATTTTCACTATCAAAAGATACTTCTTAATAAACTGGACTTTATCATATGTCTTCTACATAAGGTTTCGTCCCAACAATGGGGTCTTGTAGTACCCACGGTTTGAGGTATGTGGACTTTGTTTATAAATTATTATGTGTTTAAAGTGCATGTGTTGAATTGGGAAGAGGTTGAGAGAGTTTGGAATGGTTTTGGATGAGTTTGGAGGCTTTTAAATGGGTGCACAGTTTAAGAACGGTTAGTGGAAACCGTGCAGATTCCCCAAGAAACCATGTGGAACCTAGTTCTCGAGACAGTAGGCCTCACATGGCCTATGCACGGTTTTCCAAACCGTGTGAGGAAACCATGCAGACTCTGGCTCTCGAGGCAGTAGCGTGCGCATGGTTATTGCACGGTTTGCCAAACCATGCGGGCTAACCGTGCGACCACTTAAAGTTATTTTTTTAAAACCCAGGCTCAGTTGGGATTGCTTTGTTTCACTCCTCCCTTCCTCCCACTTGAGTCTCACTTAGTATTTTAAGTTCTCAAGGGTTGGAGGGGCTCTCCCACACGTTTTGGAAGCGTTTTGAAGAGGATTCAAGGTGGGTTGAAGGTGATTGCTTTCAGGTAAGTCTCTCCTCTTGCTTCTCTTGTGTTTTCCTATAGATCTACATCCCTATCTTTCTTGGTTTTCTAGATCTACACTTGTTGTGTGTGGATATAGGGTTGGGTTTTCCTTGGATGTTAATATTAAGGCTTCTGGATGTTAGGGAAATGGATCTAGAGAGGTTTTGGTGGTGTGTTCATCAGATTTGAGGTGCGGTGGCTTGTGAGTCGATTTCTCAGGAACCCTAAAGGTAGGTGGCTTCTATCTCAACTCCACTTGGTTAGAACTAGTGGTTCCATGTTACAATTAATTTTTTATGATTAAAATTAATTGTGTGTTGATGTGAAAATTTGTTTGGAAATCCATTTGGGGGTTTTTGAGAAAAATGGGTTTTGTGGTGAAATGTTATCGTTGTGGATTTTAAAATGGGAATTTTAAATTGGAATGTTATGATTGATTTGTGAAATGATTGATGGGAATGGTATTAAATAAAAAGGTTGTTTTATTGAAATGGGGTTTGGCATGGAAAAATGGTTTTCAATAAATGGGTGATTTATTGAAGTGAATTGACATGTAATGGAATAGGTTGATTAAATGATGTTGTTGTGACTTTAACAGGTTATATGCTGGGTTGTGATTGGTTGGGATGTTGTGTGGACGTGGTGAGAAGTACCACTTCAAAGAGGGTATGGATAGTGGACAGAAGGGCCACAATCTAAAGATAAGTGGACGGGAAGTGCCACTA
This sequence comes from Viscum album, assembly GCA_963277665.1. Classification (NCBI taxonomy): domain Eukaryota; kingdom Viridiplantae; phylum Streptophyta; class Magnoliopsida; order Santalales; family Viscaceae; genus Viscum; species Viscum album. Next base: position 1,502,115,830 of record OY728119.1, on the reverse strand, counting down.
ATTGTGAATGAATAAATGGGTTGGAAAGAAGCTCCACTGTTATGGTTGTTTTGTTGTGCATTGCATTGAAAAATGGAATTTTTGTGCTAACGTAAAAAGGTTAAAATGGATTGGGGCTTGTGTTTGGCTTCCCTTTGGTTGCTGGGGGTGGGTGTGATGGCTTGGTAAGAGCATGGTTGGCTTATGGTAATAATTTCCTTGTGATTATTTTATATAAACTGTTTTATATAAATGTGATAACGGTTTTATTCTAGTGGCGTGTGTAGGGAATTCATTTGGGGAAATCCTACTGAGTTTTAGTACTCACCCCCTTCTTTGGAACTGTAGTGTCTTTGCAGATGTTGTGTACCATGACATGGGAAAAGGTAAGGCATCAACCTCCTTTAGTGGTGCATTGTGATTTCTTGGTGGATCTTGGAGCTTGGATCTTGGTGTGGAGCTATAGTGGTGTCATGGCTCGGGGTATAAGGCCCCAGCCTTAAACCTTACCTAATCTTGAGTTATTACAAGATTACACATTGAGGATCTTTTCAGGTTTAGAGTTTTAGAGAATTAGATCATGAAACTTGCATTACATTCCACATTTAAACAAAGTGGTTACATAAAAGACAGTATTTATTCTTCCCATCAACGGAAACATATTTAAAATGAAACATGGATTCTTTCTTGACACATCCTCGACACTATCATCACATCATGTACCTTTCCCTTGACCTGTGAAAAACATTTCAAAAACTTGGGATGAGCATAAAAGGCCCAGTAAGGGTTATAAAAAATATGGAAAGGAAACATGAGTTCATATATACATAATAATGAAATCATACTTTACCCATAAAACATAGGCATATCAAATCATGAATAAATCATAGAAAACATAAGACATAAAGTTAACTTGAGGCATTCATAACATTCTTACGTAGGGAGTAACCCTCTTGGTTACGTTTGGAATACCCATCACAGTATATTCCCTAAATCTCTTCGGAGAAACCTTAACGTTTCACTCCTTCGCGTTACCCAATGCATTGGAGAGCTATTACGGGCTCACCCGCCCTTAGTTTATCACGGAACCACCCGTTTTCATAACAATGACCAAGAACCATAACATAAATGTGTCACATAAAACATGCATAAAGGAAACATAACATTTCCATATTTCAATCACAATATAACATTTTAGTATATTGAAATATTGAATCCATTCAAAAAGAAACCATTTCCAAAACCATTTAAAATAATTAATAAAGAGATTTTTGAGTCAAAGTGTCCCATACCACCTTGAAGCTTAAAATTTTAAACCATTAATATCCATATAAATAAATCCTTAAAACCATTTTGAAAACATGGATATTAATAAGAACAAATAATTAAAACATTTAAAACGATATTTTGGTTAAAGGTGTTTTACCAAAATCAGAGACACTTGAATACAATAATTGAGGAATAACATTTAGTCAAAACTTTATAATATCATGAGAATAAATGGATTCATGATATAATACTCCAAAGGACAGTATATACACCATATAAGAGTGAATTGGTGCATAACAACAATGAACTCTCAATAGAAATGTCAAATGTGATGAAATCCCTTATAAAGAATGTATCCTTAAATTAAGGACAAATCAATCTCAAAAAAATGTGTGTGACAAATATAAATACACCCAATATAAGTGGATATTAAGTGTAAAACAATAAAAGGTCATTCACACATATTCAATGGATGACATATTCAATGACTACATGTTGAACCCAAAGAAATCGAAATTGGGTTAAAAAGTTCCCTTGACAGCCTAACGTCATCACATCAAAAAGAGTTGATGAGAGATAAAAAGAGTATCTCATCACTTGGACATAAAATTTACATCAACAAGGATATATGAGAACATATCCCAAAATAACAATATGTAAATTAAAAGACCCAACAAAAGAAGTCTTTTAAAAAAGAGGAGGGTGAAAGGTTCCCTTACCGACTTGGGTATCTTTCAAAACATACACCCCATGAAAGAAGGAAAATAGATCATTGATGTAAATACTCATAAACGAAAGTATATTACACAAAGAGTAGAATAATGGGTAGTACATACACCACTCAATGAAATTTGTGGCAAATGTAGCATAAATCTCACGAGAATAAAAGTGAGATGAAAAATCCCTTACGAAAATTCGGAAGCCTAACGGCGCCACTAAAAACATCCAAAAATGATTTATGAGAGGAGATAGGGTCTCTCATCATATGAACATAATAAGTACAGTAGGAGTAATATAAAATAACATCCCAATCATAAGAAATATGAGCATAAAAGGAATGACATAAAGAGTGTACTTAAAAAGAAAGAGAGGTGTAGGATCCCTTACCTCGGGTCCGACTTGACTCGATCGTTCTTTAATCTCCTGAATAATAAACTTGAGTTAATTTTTACTTCCTTAAGAACCATTTTCAAGTTCATTATTCCTTTTATACCACTTATTACCATGTCATAAACAATATGTAATCATTTAAGTTAATAATATTTGTTTTGCCGATATTTGGTTCTTAAGTCAAAAGTGGACTTCTTACAATTACATGTTGTTCGTGTGGCCAAATGTTTATTATATCCAGAATTGTATTCATGATGTAGATATCATATATGTCATATATATCCAGTAAATGCATGCATTTATAACATTACATAATCATTTTGAGGTAAGAAATGAAATGCACCGTTCATGGAGACGGTAAGCCGTACGTACGCATGAACGCTACTTTCATTTCTATTTCGTATTTTATAGAATGGAATAATAATTATATAAAGGTATATTATAATTCCAGTATAATATCATATATAATATCATATTTCCATCCTTTATACATCCCACATATGGTATTTAACGAATCAAATCACTTTGAGGGGGCGGTAGTCCGCACTTCCTTAAATGAAGATATCGCGTATACCCATAATGGAAGCCATAAAGGTAAGACAAAAATGAAAAATACAGAAGCATAAGGAAAACATAAACATATTATATATCATATATAAAAATAGTGACATCATAATGGCCACCTTTGAAGGTGTTAAATGAGTATTGAACAATCATCGTTTCGGGAGGCAGAATTTCACCATCCACGGAAACCGTATGTTCTTTAACCATTTGATGTAGTTGTGTGAGAGTGTAGCTCGAATAAATCTTATAAAAACATCCTAGTATATTGAATATACTGGTGTTGTTACAAAAGAAATAATTAAAAAGAGTTTAGGGGGTTGGAGAAGCAAAATAAAACAAATGAACATGAGAGAATGAATTACCTTTAAAAGTGTAACTCCTTTTGATTTGAGCCTAAAGGCTTCCTTTGAAAGGATTATGCCCAAAGGGAATCCTCTAGGATGAGGAGAGGGACGTGGAGAGAGTAAATGGGCAGAGGTTGGCCGAGCCAAAGGCTTGATGAGTGTGTGAAAAGAGGTAGAGGTGGGGGCCTTTTATAAGAGGAGAGGAGGGGCACTTTTGGAAAGTAAGGAAATATTACTTTATTTGAAAATGTGTTTCGGTTTTAAAAGGTCCCACATTGATATAATTAGTGTATAAGGTTATAACGGTTCTAAATCCACCCATACAATAAGTTTTGGACATGTGTAGTTCATAGATATTACATTATATTTCCATTTTATTTTAATCGTTAAATAATGATGTCATCACTGCATCATTATGATGTCATAAATAATTTAATTTATTTAATGTTTAAAAATTATAAAAAAATTACTATGATGTACGAAATCTTTTTAGCTTTCCAATTACTATTTATAATAAATTATATGACTTGTATAACCCTACTTAAGAATTGTTTTAGTAAAACATATCATGTTTGTGTCAATTTTACTTTTCCATTAAATAAAAATATATTAGTGTCATTTTCCAACTAAAGTGGCACCATGGGGTCCCCAAGTTGGCCCATGGATTTTATTGGTCGGCCATGACTCACCCAATAGGTGTAGGACAAGTGTCATGGTGTTTTCACATTCTTATAATATCATTTTTACCTTAAACTACACTAATTACCACTAATCGCGATTAAAAACTTAGTAAGTTACTATTCACCAAAAAATTATTTTTATCCCATTGAACCACATTTTACTTATTAATGACAACCATGTATGTCGGATTTTCAAAATTCAACACACATTAGTGGGAAATTTTCATTTAACTGAAAAATCAGTTTGCTTGATTACCACTTAGTGGTTTCACTATTCATCAAAAATTGGAGTTTTTCAGAAAAATACCAAAACTTCACCCTAAGCTATATTTGATATTCCGAATTCAAAAATGAAGTCCGTTTTACAAAATTCAAAACATATTAGTCACATTAATTAATTTAATAATTAATTCCCGCTGTCAGAGCAAATAGCGTGTTTTTATAAAACAATAAGTATCAAAAGATTGACACTTGTTTAAGTATGATTTCAAAGTGAAATTAATTCCAACGACCACTATTGGATTTAATGGTAAAAATATTTTCTAATTTCACTTTAAAAACAATTCAAAATATTATCTAATCATATAAATAAATTAGATTAAAAAGTGGTTTTGAATTAAAACACAACATTTTACACTATTCATTAAAAAAATGAACTTTATCGGAAAAATACCAAAAAATTACACAAAGTAAAATTTGATGTCCCGATTCTTAATAAGAGTTTTATTTGGTCCAAAAGAATTTATAAGAGTGATCAAAACTATATTTAATGACAGTTCTCCATTAAAAGGCGATAAGTGAACCTTTAGTGAAAACTAGGGCATATACGCCTAAAATTGAATTCTTTCTGTATTTTAAGCCTTTAGCTTTTATTGGATAAATGTAGAAACATTAAAAAACATATATAATCATATTTTAGTTATTTCTATCCATTCCCGCCAATACAACGGCTACATGTTAACTACCATTTGAAATAATATTATTTTATTATTAGAGTGCAACGTAAGATTCCCAAGAAACTCGTTGTTGCGTGTTGGGTATGCCATCGAGCATAGCGTCCCCTTTAAAGTCATATTAATATTTAATTCAAAAATATGGATAAATATGAAAATTTCATATTCTTTATTTACCTGGGGTGTTATATCCTTCCCCCCTTTTGGGAATTGCGTCCTTGCAATTTTTAAAATTGAGCTTGGAAACATCCTTGAAAGTCCCACATCGGAACAAAAGTCGGTAAAAAAAACACTTTAAAATAAAGAAAGATAAGTACAAAGGTCACCCAAGTTAACCCATACTAGGACTCCATGTAGGAAAACATGGACATGGAGGAGAAAACATAGGGTCATGTTCTGATGGAGAGTGATAGAAAACATGTTTAGGAGAAAGTTAACAATGAGAAAATCACAAACTTGTGATGGGTTAAACGGTGTTGGGTTCCCCAGTAGGAAAAGTTAAAAGACAAATTCTTTGTTTTAAGTTACTTTTTATTGAGGAATTTATTCATAAGGATACATAATCACTTATCATGTTGACTTTCAACTTTTACTAAATTCCTTAATCAAACTCATATTTTTTCCAAAAGACGAGTATTTAGGGAGACTTGTTCGCATTAAGAGTACTATAATAAACTTCTATAGAATCACCTAATCCACAAAAGAGAACTATATACTTCCCATTTCTTTAGGATTTAACCAAAACCAAAACCAAAACCAAAAGGTTAGTACAAGATCAGATAATCCAGAAAAGGATAACCCTTTATAAAAAGAAAATCTATTCTTAACCTCCAAATTTTGTCCAACAAAACCCAAAGTTCAACGAAGACCATTCTATAATCAATTTGTCCATAAAATTCTTCAAAGTAAACCAAACTAAGATTGAAACCCAAATATTTGAAGGATTTAGTCACATATTCTTCCAAGTTAAATCGTAACATTTATCTCCAAACAACATCAGTTTCTCCTAAAGTCTCGTATTGAAAAGTAATTAACCTAATCGCATATCCTCTATGATAGGTTAATCATTTTCATAAATAACCCAAAATCAACTTACTCTTAATTAATAACATCATATAACTAAAAAGAATCAATCAAACTAACCAGGGACTTCACGTAGTCCAGTGGTAGGTGATAAATACCAGCTGCACTTTGGTTGTGGGTTCGATTCCCGCAGCATTGTCCGACGCGATGGGTTGTCACATGGTCTGCGTGTTGTCCTTTTTCCAAAACTATATAATTCTCAAATCATTACCCAAAAAGGGATAAATTCATCAAAAATAACCATAACATAATTTAACCTTAATTTTATCTCATGCCTTTCACTTCAATCATAACATATAGTAACCCATAATTACCTCAAAAGTAAGGATCATATATACCCAAATGGTTCTTTATAACTATGTCCACAAAAGAAAAGATAACTATTACTTGAATAAAATTTGCCTATATTAAACATCAGGGTTACACATAATATAAAAAGTCTTCTAATGTAACCCCATCATCAAAAGAGACTTAATACTCTTAAGAATTTCACCATAACTCTTGAAGCCCTTATATGTTGACATCTTACTCATTCAACATTCTTCATGATCCATTATCCATTCCTTTCCAACTTATTCCGAAACACCTCTTTCCTACAAACAAAATCATGAATCATATCCTAAGATTCCAAAATAGGAAAACAATAGTCATGAAATAGTACATACCTTTGATTGGTCATTGTCAGTTTCTTCATCCTCAATCGGAATGGCATTAGGTATTGGTAAACGAATATTGGTACGCTCTTGGTGACCCCATTCACGAAACTTCTTCATAGGACATGTGTTTGCATAATGACCATGAACACCACATTTAAAACATTCAATTGATCCCTCAGAAAGAACTTCTTTCCCTTTCCTCGAGTCAACTGGATGCTTCCTTTTTCCATGGAAGGTTCTTGCTTTATGACCTTCATTTCCACATCTATAGCATATTTCTGTCCCTTCGAAACATTTTCCTAGGTGTTTCTTTCCACATCTTTGACACATAGGTTTTTGAACACACTTACCTTTATGATTATTACCTGTACTTCTGTAGGGATTTGTTTCTTGCATATATGATGTCTTAGAGAAATCTCCAAGGTTTAGGTGGTCAATCATGACTCCAGATAGTTGGTTCAGGATAACCACAAGAGTTCTCATTGCAGCTCCCATATCATTCAGTTTCTTGCTCAAAACACTGTCACAGTTTCCTTCACATCCACTGTTACTTTGGTGCCTGCTAGATCCAGCCATTTACTAAAACCAAAAAGGTCAGTGTGAGTATATCAACAAAACCATCATGTACTAATGAGTAAGATAAACAATAAGATATACTTACTCATTCAATTTATCTAAAACTAAGACTCTTGTATGAAATCCTAACCATTATGGTAATGTCAGTTATGCTTAAAGAATACCCTAACCTCTAAAGTTATCTAAACCGACCTTTGATACCAACTATAAGGCCCCAACCTTAAACCTTACCTAATCTTGAGTTATTACAATATTACACATTGAGGATCTTTTCAGGTTTAGAGTTTTAGAGAATTAGATCATGAAACTTGCATTACATTCCACATTTAAACAAAGTGGTTACATAAAAGACAGTATTTATTCTTCCCATCAACGGAAACATATTTAAAATGAAACATGGATTCTTTCTTGACACATCCTCGACAATATCATCACATCATGTACCTTTCCCTTGACCTGTGAAAAACATTTCAAAAACTTGGGATGAGCATAAAAGGCTCAGTAAGGGTTATAAAAAACATGGAAAGGAAACATGAGTTCATATATACATAACAATGAAATCATACTTTACCCATAAAACATAGGCATATCAAATCATGAATAAATCATAGAAAACATAAGAGATAAAGGTAACTTGAGGCATTCATAACATTCTTACGTAGGGAGTAACCCTCTTGGTTACGTTTGGAATACCCATCACAGTATATTCCCTAAATCTCTTCGGAGAAACCTTAACGTTTCACTCCTTCGCGTTACCCAATGCATTGGAGAGCTATTACGGGCTCACCCGCCCTTAGTTTATCACGGAACCACCCGTTTTCATAACAATGCCCAAGAACCATAACATAAATGTGTCACATAAAACATGCATAAAGGAAACATAACATTTCCATATTTCAATCACAATATAACATTTTAGTATATTGAAATATTGAATCCATTCAAAAAGAAACCATTTCCAAAACCATTTAAAATAATTAATAAAGATATTTTTGAATCAAAGTGTCCCATACCACCTTGAAGATTAAAATTTTAAACCATTAATATCCATATAAATAAATCCTTAAAACCATTTTTAAAACATGGATATTAATAAGAACAAATAATTAAAACATTTAAAACGATATTTTGGTTAAAGGGGTTTTACCAAAATCAGAGACACTTGAATACAATAATTGAGGAATAACATTTAGTCAAAACTTTATAATATCATGAGAATAAATGGATTCATGATATAATACTCCAAAGGACAGTATATACACCATATAAGAGTGAATTGGTGCATAACAACAATGAACTCTCAATAGAAATGTCAAATGTGATGAAATCCCTTATAAAGAATGTATCCTTAAATTAAGGACAAATCAATCTCAAAAAAATATGTGTGAAAAATATAAATACACCCAATATAAGTGGATATTAAGTGTAAAACAATAAAAGGTCATTCACACATATTCAATGGATGACATATTCAATGACTACATGTTGAACCCAAAGAAATCGAAATTGGGTTAAAAAGTTCCCTTGACAGCCTAACAGCATCACATCAAAAAGAGTTGATGAGAGATAAAAAGAGTATCTCATCACTTGGACATAAAATTTACATCAACAAGGATATATGAGAACATATCCCAAAATAACAATATGTAAATTAAAAGACCCAACAAAAGAAGTCTTTTAAAAAAGAGGAGGGTGAAAGGTTCCCTTACCGACTTGGGTATCTTTCAAAACATACACCCCATGAAAGAAGGACAATAGATCATTGATGTAAATACTCATAAACAAAAGTATATTACACAAAGAGTAGAATAATGGGTAGTACATACACCACTCAATGGAATTTGTGGCAAATGTAGCATAAATCTCACGAGAATAAAAGTGAGATGAAAAATCCCTTACGAAAATTCGGCAGCCTAACGGCGCCACTCAAAACATCCAAAAATGATTTATGAGAGGAGATAGGGTCTCTCATCATATGAACATAATAATTACAGTAGGAGTAATATAAAATAACATCCCAATCATAAGAAATATGAGCATAAAAGGAATGACATAAAGAGTGTACTTAAACAGAAAGAGAGGTGTAGGATCCCTTACCTCGGGTCCGACTTGACTCGATCATTCTTTAATCTCCTGAATAATAAACTTGAGTTAATTTTTACTTCCTTAAGAACCGTTTTCAAGTTTATTATTCCTTTTATACCACTTATTACCATGTCATAAACATTATGTAATCATTTAAGTTAATAATATTTGTTTTGCCGATATTTGGTTCTTAAGTCTAAAGTGGACTTCTTACAATTACATGTTGTTCGTGTGGCCAAATGTTTATTATATCCAGAATTGTATTCATGATTTAGATATCATATATGTCATATATATCCAGTACATGCATGCATTTATAACAATACATAATCATTTAGAGGTAAGAAATGAAATGCACCGTTCATGGAGACGGTAAGCCGTACGTACGCATGAACGCTACTTTCATTTCTATTTCGTATTTTATAGAATGGAATAATAATTATATAAAGGTATATTATAATTCCAGTATAATATCATATATAATATCATATTTCCATCCTTTATACATCCCACATATGGTATTTAACGAATCAAATCACTTTGAGGGGGCGGTAGTCCGCACTTCCTTAAATGAAGATATCACGTATAACCATAATGGAAGCCATAAAGGTAAGACAAAAATGAAAAATACAGAAGTATAAGGAAAACATAAACATATTATATATCATATATAAAAATAGTGACATCATAATGTCCACCTTTGAAGGTGTTAAATGAGTATTGAACAATCATTGTTTCGGGAGGCAGAATTTCACCATCCACGGAAACCGTATGTTCTTTAACCATTTGATGTAGTTTTGTGAGAGTTTAGCTCGAATAAATCTTATAAAAACATCCTAGTATATTGAAGATACTGGTGTTGTTACAAAAGAAATAAGTAAAAAGAGTTTAGGGGCTTGGAGAAGCAAAATAAAACAAATGAACATGAGAGAATGAATTACCTTTAAAAGTGTAACTCCTTTTGATTTGAGCCTAAAGGCTACCTTTGAAAGGATTATGCCCAAAGGGAATCCTCTAAGATTAGGAGAGGGATGTGGAGAGAGTAAATGGGCAGGGGTTGGCCGAGCCAAAGGCTTGATGAGTGTGTGAAAAGAGGTAGAGGTGGGGGCCTTTTATAAGGGGAGAGGAGGGGCACTTTTGGAAAGTAAGGAAATATTACTTTATTTGAAAATGTGTTTCGGTTTTAAAAGGTCCCACATTGATATAATTAGTGTATAAGGTTATAAGGGTTCTAAATCCACCCATACAATAAGTTTTGGACATGTGTAGTTCATAGATATTACATTATATTTCCATTTTATTTTAATCGTTAAAGAATGATGTCATCACTGCATCATTATGATGTCATAAATAATTTAATTTATTTAATGTCTAAAAATTATAAAAAAATTACTATGATGTAGGAAATCTTTTTAGCTTTACAATTACTATTTATAATCAAATATATGACTTGTATAACCCTACTTAATAATTGTTTTAGTAAAACATATCATGTTTGTGTCAATTTTACTTTTCCATTAAATAAAAATATATTATTGTCATTTTCCAACTAAAGTGGCACCATGGGGTCCCCAAGTTGGCCCATGGATTTTCTTGGTCGGCCATGACTCAACCAATAGGTGTAGGACAAGTGTCATGGTGTTTTCACATTCTTATAATATCATTTTTACCTTAAACTACACTAATTACCACTAATCGCGATTAAAAACTTAATAAGTTACTATTCACCAAAAAATTATTTTTATCCCATTGAACCACATTTTACTTCTTAATGACAACCATGTATGTCGGATTTTCAAAATTCAATACACATTAGTGGGAAATTTTCATTTAACTGAAAAATCAGTTTGCTTGATTACCACTTAGTGGTTTCACTATTCATCAAAAATTGGAGTTTTTCAGAAAAATACCAAAACTTAACCCTAAGCTATATTTGATATTCCGAATTCAAAAATGAAGTCCGTTTTAAAAAATTTAAAACATATTAGTCACATTAATTAATTTAATAATTAATTCCCGCTGTCAGAGCAAATAGCGTGTTTTTATAAAACAATAAGTTTCAAAAGATTGACACTTGTTTAAGTATGATTTCAAAGTGAAATTAATTCCAACGACCACTATTGGATTTAATGGTAAAAATATTTTCTAATTTCACTTTAAAACCAATTAAAAATATTATCTAATCATATAAATAAATTAGATTAAAAAGAGGTTTTGAATTAAAACACAACATTTTACACTATTCATTAAAAAAATGAACTTTATCGGAAAAATACCAAAAAATTACACAAAGTAAAATTTGATGTCCCGATTATTAATAAGAGTTTTATTTGGTCCAAAAGAATTTATAAGAGTGATCAAAACTATATTTAATTACAGTTCTCCATTAAAAGGCGATAAGTGAACCTTTAGTGAAAACTAGGGCATATACGCCTAAAATTGAATTCTTTCCGTATTTTAGGCCTTTAGCTTTTATTGGATAAATGTAGAAACATTAAAAAACATATATAATCATATTTTAGTTATTTCTATCCATTCCCGCCAATACAACGGCTACATGTTAACTACCATTTGAAATAATATTATTTTATTATTAGAGTGCAAGGTAAGATTCCCAAGAAACTCGTTGTTGCGTGTTGGGTATGCCATCGAGCATAGCATCCCCTTTAAATTCATATTAATATTTAATTCACAAATATGGATAAATATGAAAATTTCATATTCTTTATTTACCTGGGGTGTTATATCCTTCCCCCCTTTTGGGAATTGTGTCCTCACAATTTTTAAAATTGAGCTTGGAAACATCCTTGAAAGTCCCACATCGGAACAAAAGTCGGTAAAAAAAACACTTTAAAATAAAGAAAGATAAGTACAAAGGTCACCCGAGTTAACCCATACTAGGACTCCATGTAGGAAAACATGGACATGGAGGAGAAAACATAGGGTCATGTTCTGATGGAGAGTGATAGAAAACATGTTTAGGAGAAAGTTAACAATGAGAAAATCACAAACTTGTGATGGGTTAAACGGTGTTGGGTTCCCCAGTAGGAAAAGTTAATAGACAAAATTTTTGTTTTAAGTTACTTTTTATTGAGGAATTTATTCATAAGGAAACATAATCACTTATCATGTTGACTTTAAACTTTTACTATATTCCTTAAATCAAACTCATATTTTTTCCAAAAGACGAGTATTTAGGGAGACTTGTTCGCATTAAGAGTACTATAATCAACTTCTAGAGAATCACCTAATCCACAAAAGAGAACTATATACTTCCCATTTCTTTAGGCTTTAACCAAAACCAAAACTAAAAGGTTAGTACAAGATCAGATAATCCAGAAAAGGATAACCCTTTATAAAAAGAAAATCTATTCTTAACCTCCAAAATTTGTCCCACAAAACCCAAAGTTCAACAAAGACCATTATATAATCAATTTGTCCATAAAATTATTCAATGTAAACCAAACTAAGATTGAAACCCAAATATTTGAAGGATTTAGTCACATAGTCTTCCAAGTTAAATCGTAACATTTATCTCCAAACAACATCAGTTTCTCCTAAAGTCTCGTATTGAAAAGTAATTAACCTAATCGCATATCCTCTATGATAGGTTAATCATTTTCATAAATAACCCAAAATCAACTTACTCTTAATTAATAACATCATATAACTAAAAAGAATCAGTCAAACTAACCAGGGACTTCACGTAGTCCAGTGGTAGGTGATAAATACCATCCGCACTTTGGTTGTGGGTTCGATTCCCGCAGCATTGTCCGACGCGACGGGTTGTCACACGGTCTGCGTGTTTTCCTTTTTCCAAAACTATATAATTCTCAAATCATTACCCAAAAAGGGATAAATTCATCAAAAATAACCATAACATAATTTAACCTTAATTTTATCTCATGCCTTTCACTTCAATCATAACATATAGTAACCCATAATTACCTCAAAAGTAAGGATCATATAAACCCAAATGGTTCTTTATAACTATGTCCACAAAAGAAAAGATAACTATTACTTGAATAAAATTTGCCTATATTAAACATCAGGGTTACACATAATATAAAAAGTCTTCTAATCTAACCCCATCATCAAAAGAGACTTAATACTCTTAAGAATTTCACCATAACTCTTGAAGCCCTTATATGTTGACATCTTACTCATTCAACATTCTTCATGATCCATTATCCATTCCTTTCCAACTTATTCCGAAATACCTCTTTCCTACAAACAAAATCATGAATCATATCCGAAGATTCCAAAATAGGAAAACAATAGTCATGAAATAGTACATACCTTTGATTGGTCATTGTCAGTTTCTTTATCCTCAATCGGAATGGCATTAGGTATTGGTAAACGAATATTGGTACGCTCTTGGTGACCCCATTCACGAAACTTCTTCATAGGACATGTGTTTTCATAATGACCATGCACACCACATTTAAAACATTCAATTGATCCCTCAGAAAGAACTTCTTTCCCTTTCCTCGAGTCAACTGGATGCTTCCTTTTTCCATGGCAGGTTCTTGCTTTATGACCTTCATTTCCAAATCTATAGCATATTTCTGTCCCTTCGAAACATTTTCCTAGGTGTTTCTTTCCACATCTTTGACACATAGGTTTTTGAACACACTTACCTTTATGATTATTACCTGTACTTCCGTAGGGATTTGTTTCTTGCATATATGATGTCTTAGAGAAATCTCCAAGGTTTAGGTGGTCAATCATGACTCCAGATAGTTGGTTCAGGATAATCACAAGAGTTCTCATTACAGCTCCCATATCATTCAGTTGCTTGCTCAAAACACTGTCACAGTTTCCTTCACATCCACTGTTACTTTGGTGCCTGCTAGATCCAGCCATTTACTAAAACCAAAAAGGTCAGTGTGAGTATATCAACAAAACCATCATGTACTAATGAGTAAGATAAACAATAAGATATACTTACTCATTCAATTTATCTAAAACTAAGACTCTTGTCTGAAATCCTAACCATTATGGTAATGTCAGTTATACTTAAAGAATACCCTAACCTCTAAAGTTATCTAAACCGACCTTTGATACCAACTATATGGCCCAAACCTTAAACCCGACCTAATCTTGAGTTATTACAAGATTACACATTGAGGATCTTTTCAGGTTTAGAGTTTTAGAGAATTAGATCATGAAACTTGCATTACATTCCACATTTAAACAAAGTGGTTACATAAAAGACAGTATTTATTCTTCCCATCAACGGAAACATATTTAAAATGAAACATGGATTCTTTCTTGACACATCCTCGACACTATCATCACATCATGTACCTTTCCCTTGACCTGTGAAAAACATTTCAAAAACTTGGGATGAGCATAAAAGGCTCAGTAAGGGTTATAAAAAATATGGAAAGGAAACATGAGTTCATATATACATAATAATGAAATCATACTTTACCCATAAAACATAGGCATATCAAATCATGAATAAATCATAGAAAGCATAAGACATAAAGGTAACTTGAGGCATTCATAACATTCTTACGTAGGGAGTAACCCTCTTGGTTACGTTTGGAATACCCATCACATTATATTCCATAAATCTCTTCGGAGAAACCTTAACGTTTCACTCCTTCGTGTTACCCAATGCATTGGAGAGCTATTACGGGCTCACCCGCCCTTAGTTTATCACAGAACCACCCGTTTTCATAACAATGCCCAAGAACCATAACATAAATGTGTCACATAAAACATGCATAAAGGAAACATAACATTTCCATATTTCAATCACAATATGACATTTTAGTATATTGAAATATTGAATCCATTCAAAAAGAAACCATTTCCAAAACCATTTAAAATAATTAATAAAGAGATTTTTGAATCAAAGTGTCCCATACCACCTTGAAGATTAAAATTTTAAACCATTAATATCCATATAAATAAATCCTTAAAACCATTTTGAAAACATGGATATTAATAAGAACAAATAATTAAAACATTTAAAACGATATTTTGGTTAAAGGGGTTTTACCAAAATCAGAGACACTTGAATACAATAATTGAGGAATAACATTTAGTCAAAACTTTATAATATCATGAGAATAAATGGATTCATGATATAATACTCCAAAGGACAGTATATACACCATATAAGAGTGAATTGGTGGATAACAACAATGAACTCTCAATAGAAATGTCAAATGTGATGAAATCCCTTATAAAGAATGTATCCTTAAATTAAGGACAAATTAATCTCAAAAAAATATGTGTGACAAATATAAATACACCCAATATAAGTGGATATTAAGTGTAAAACAATAAAAGGTAATTCACACATATTCAATGGATGACATATTCAATGACTACATGTTGAACCCAAAGAAATCGAAATTGGGTTAAAAAGTTCCCTTGACAGCCTAACGGCATCACATCAAAAAGAGTTGATGAGAGATAAAAAGAGTATCTCATCACTTGGACATAAAATTTAAATCAACAAGGATATATGAGAACATATCCCAAAATAACAATATGTAAATTAAAATACCCAACAAAAGAAGTATTTTAAAAAAGAGGAGGGTGAAAGGTTCCCTTACCGTCTTGGGTATCTTTCAAAACATACACCCCATGAAAGAAGGACAATAGATCATTGATTTAAATACTCATAAACGAAAGTATATTACACAAAGAGTAGAATAATGGGCAGTAAATACACCACTCAATGGAATTTGTGGCAAATGTAGCATAAATCTCACGAGAATAAAAGTGAGATGAAAAATCCCTTACGAAAATTTGGCAGCCTAACGGCGCCACTCAAAACATCCAAAAATGATTTATGAGAGGAGATAGGGTCTCTCATCATATGAACATAATAAGTACAGTAGGATTAATATAAAATAACATCCCAATCATAAGAAATATGAGCATAAAAGGAATGACATAAAGAGTGTACTTAAAAAGAAAGAGAGGTGTAGGATCCCTTACCTCGGGTCCGACTTGACTCGATCGTTCTTTAATCTCCTGAATAATAAACTTGAGTTAATTTTTACTTCCTTAAGTACCTTTTTCAAGTTCATTATTCCTTTTATACCAATTATTATCATGTCATAAACATTATGTAATCATTTAAGTTAATAATATTTGTTTTGCCGATATTTGGTTCTTAAGTCGAAAGTGGACTTCTTACAATTACATGTTGTTCGTGTGGCCAAATGTTTATTATATCCAGAATTGTATTCATGATGTAGATATCATATATGTCATATATATCCAGTACATTCATGCATTTATAACATTACATAATCATTTAGAGGTAAGAAATGAAATGCACCGTTCATGGAGACGGTAAGCCGTATGTACGCATTAACGCTACTTTCATTTCTATTTCGTATTTTATAGAATGGAATAATAATGATATAAAGGTATATTATAATTCCAGTATAATATCATATATAATATCATATTTCCATCCTTTATACATCCCACATATGGTATTTAACGAATCAAATCACTTTGAGGGGGCGGTAGTCCGCACTTCCTTAAATGAAGATATCGCGTATACCCATAATGAAAGCCATAAAGGTAAGACAAAAATGAAAAATACAGAAGCATAAGGAAAACATAAAAATATTATATATCATATATAAAAATAGTTACATCATAATGGCCACCTTTGAAGGTGTTAAATGAGTATTGAACAATCATCGTTTCGGGAGGCAGCATTTCACCATCCACGGAAACCGTATGTTCTTTAACCATTTGATGTAGTTGTGTGAGAGTTTAGCTCAAATAAATCTTATAACAACATCCTAGTATATTGAAGATACTGTTGTTATTACAAAATAAATAAGTAAAAAGAGTTTAGGGGGTTGGAGAGGCAAAATAAAACAAATGAACATGGGAGAATGAATTACCTTTAAAAGTGTAACTCCTTTTGATTTGAGCCTAAAGGCTTCCTTTGAAAGGATTCTGCCCAAAGTGAATCCTCTAGGATGAGTAGAGGGATGTGGAGAGAGTAAATGGGCAGGGGTTGGACGAGCCAAAGGCTTGATGAGTGTGTGAAAAGAGGTAGAGGTGGGGGCCTTTTATAAGAGGAGAGGAGGGGCACTTTTGGAAAGTAAGGAAATATTACTTTATTTGAAAATGTGTTTCGGTTTTAAAAGGTCCCACATTGATATAATTAGTGGATAAGGTTATAAGGGTTCTAAATCCACCCATCCAATAAGTTTTGGACATGTTTAGTTCATAGATATTACATTATATTTCCATTTTATTTTAATCGTTAAATAATGATGTCATCACTGCATCATTATGATGTCATAAATAATTTAATTTATTTAATGTCTAAAAATTATAAAAAAATTACTATGATGTAGGAAATCTTTTTAGCTTTCCAATTACTATTTATAATCACAAATATGACTTGTATAACCCTACTTAAAAATTGTTTTTGTAAAACATATCATGTTTGTGTCAATTTTACTTTTCCATTAAATAAAAATATATTATTGTCATTTTCCAACTAGAGTGGCACCATGGGGTCCCCAAGTTGGCCCATGGCTTTTCTTGGTCGGCCATGACTCACCCAATATGTGTAGGACAAGTTTAATGGTGTTTTCACATTCTTATAATATCATTTTTACCTTAAACTACACTAATTACCACTAATCGCGATTAAAAACTTAATAAGTTACTATTCACCAAAAAATTATTTTTATCCCATTGAACCACATTTTACTTCTTAATGACAACCATCTTTGTCGGATTTTCAAAATTCAATAAACATTAGTGGGAAATTTTCATTTAACTGAAAAATCAGTTTGCTTGATTACCACTTAGTGGTTTCACTATTCATCAAAAATTGGAGTTTTTCAGAAAAATACCAAAACTTCACCCTAAGCTATATTTGATATTCCGAATTCAAAAATGAAGTCCGTTTTACAAAATTCAAAACATATTAGTCACATTAATTAATTTAATAATTAATTCCCGCTGTCAGAGCAAATAGCGTGTTTTTATAAAACAATAAGTATCAAAAGATTGACACTTGTTTAAGTATGATTTCAAAGTGAAATTAATTCCAATGACCACTATTGGATTTAATGGTAAAAATATTTTCTAATTTCACTTTAAAACCAATTCAAAATATTATCTAATCATATAAATAAATTAGATTAAAAAGAGGTTTTGAATTAAAACACAACATTTTACACTATTCATTAAAAAAATGAACTTTATCGGAAAAATACCAAAAAATTACACAAAGTAAAATTTGATTTCCCGATTCTTAATAAGAGTTTTATTTGGTCCAAAAGAATTTATAAGAGTGATCAAAACTATATTTAATGACAGTTCTCCATTAAAAGGCGATAAGTGAACCTTTAGTGAAAACTAGGGCATATACGCCTAAAATTGAATTCTTTCCGTATTTTAAGCCTTTAGCTTTTATTGGGTAAATGTAAAAACATTAAAAAAAATATATAATCATATTTTAGTTATTTCTATCCATTCCCGCCAATACAAAGGCTACATGTTAACTACCATTTGAAATAATATTATTTTATTATTAGAGTGCAACGTAAGATTCCCAAGAAACTCGTTGTTGTGTGTTGGGTATGCCATCGAGCATAGCGTCCCCTTTAAAGTCATATTAATATTTCATTCAAAAATATGGATAAATATGAAAATTTCATATTCTTTATTTACCTGGGGTGTTACACGGGGTGTCTTCTTGTTTGGTCTTCTGCATAATACTCTGATGTTTTTTTGGGTTGTGTTGACATGTGAGATCGTTATGGTTTATCTAGTTGTCTTGGGTAATGTATGAGGTTCGTTGTTTTGTTTACATGCATCATATAACTGTGGATTTTTTTGTTGGTTTTTTCTTAAGGGAAAATCATTCCCCAAATTGCTCTCGGAGCCCTCGACATTTATTTCCAGACTTTGGCACCTTGGGAACGTCGCTTAAGGCCAAGTAACCCTCACCACCTCCTCAAGACAATGAGGTAGGAGTGGGGTGTTACAAGTGGTATTAGTTTGTTTGGTCCTTTGCAGTTGATTCTCGGATTTGGTGTTGACATTTTTTGTGGTACATTCCTTGAGTCGGGATGGTAGCAAGGCATAGGAATGTCAGAACATGAAATGTATAGCATAAAAGGACGTAGCTAAACCTTTTATGCTGAAATTCATGTTACCATTGAGTTGGGTACATAAGTGTTTTGGATACACTTATAAGCATTTGATATCTCATTGTCGTGGGTGTAGCTAATGAGATGAGAATGTAATGCATGATAGAAATGACTTCCCACTAGGATGCATATTTCATTGGGGTATAATGATCTATGGACTGAATTAAGAAATGGTTTTTGTGTGAAAATGAAATGTGAATAAATCTGGTATTTTGAAAATGGTATGATTTTCAAAATGGTGAACTATGGGAAATGTGGCCTGGTGAAAAGCCTTGTTGTGATAGTATTGTGTAATGTGATTTGAAATGGGATTTCTTGATGTCTACAAAAGTGAGAATCATGGTTGTTTGTTTTCTGTTTATAGAAATGGAACTAGGTAGGCATCGTAGAGACCAACTATAGGAGGCTGCTGAGAATGTGGTTTCACCTGAGCCTCAAGTGAACCAACAACTAGTGCAAAGTATAGTGCAATCTTTCCAAGCTGTGGGAAGTGGGAATAAAATAGATGAACCAAGGAATATAGATCATGCGATTCAGTTTCAAAGGCAGAATCCACCCATCTTCAGGGGTGATGCCGAGCCAGAAAGGGCAGAATCATGGTTGAATAGAATGAACAAGATCTTTGAGTTCTTAGGAATGCCGGTAGAGCTGAAAGTGAAGTTGGCCACATATATGTTGGAAGATATTTCCATTCAGTGGTGAGAGATGGTGGTCCAAGTGGGGACGAACCAGGGTATGATGTGGGAAGGCTTTGAGGAATTTTTTAACAAACAATTGTTCCCACATACGTTCAGAATTCAGTATACGACTGATTTCTTTAGTTTGAAACAAGAGCTTATGTCTGTGACAGAGTATGCAGCTAAGTTTATGAACTTAGTGAGGTTTTCACCCAAGGTGGCATGTAACAAATTGTTTAAGGCAAGAATCTTTGAGGCGGGGTTAAGTCAATAAATCCCTTCAAATATAACAGTGCTTTCTATAGATGATTACACAGAGATGGTGAATAGATCCTCGGTGGATGAGCAGGATCTGTTGGGGGCTCCGGGCGGAGGAAGCATGGTGGTACCCATAGGGAATAGTGGGAACTCTAACGCTGGGTTCAAGAGGAAGAGGTAAATTTATTCCCAGGGTGGGAATATGGCATATAATCTGATGACAGGATCAGTAAATCTTCCTCTGAAGCCCTAGAGCAAGCCGGGATGTTTTCAGTGTGGTTCTACGAGCCACATCAAGCGGGATTGTACGAGACAACCTCGAGCATGTCATAATTGTAAGCATATGGGGCTTCTGCAGCATTATTGTCAGAATTCTCCAAGGTCGGGTGCGCGTGACACTCCTCAGGGATCACAGATGTCGTATGCTTCGACGGGATGGGGGCAGTAGTATACCCCTCGGCAGTTGAGTAAAGTGGGTCATTGTGATTCCCAGAATACCACGATGCCTCAGCAAAGCAATAAATATTAGAGTGTGGCAAGCAAGCATGTGTTCAGAGCTGGACAATTTGTGGTTGATGATCAGTAGGGACTATCCATTGTGCGAGGTACTATTCTTTTAAATTTTACCTTGACGTAAGTGTTGTTTGATATGGGTGCTTCTCACTCTTTTATTGCTGCACGTGTGGTTGATTTGCTGGGTTTAAGGGTAGAAATGATTCCCTCAGTTTTAAAACTTCAAACTCCTCTGAGTCGAAGAGAGTGTCGAGCCTTCTTGTGTAGATAATGTTGTATCGTTGTGGGCGAGGTTGAGATAGTGTGTAATTTCTCAATGCTTGATATGGATGAGTATGATGTAATCTTAGGAATGAATTGGATTGTGGCGTTTAAGGACCACATCGATCATGATGCACGAACAGTGGATTTTACGACACAATATGCTGTTAGAAATCTATTTATAGGAGAGAGGCATGAAAGGCAGGGTGCAAAGAGTTTGTTGGCACTAGTAGTGGGTAAGTTAACATATCAGTTGGCAGCCTTGTCGTTGAAATCGGTAAACAGTGTTGAGCAGAGTGTTCCTCCGGTAGTGGTGGACCAGTTCATGGAGGTTTTTCCTGAATAATTCTCTAGGTTACCTTCTGTAAGAGAAGTGGAGTTTATGATTGATCTCCTTCCAGGGACCAGTCCTATCTCACTTACATCTTATCAGATGGCACCAGCTAAATTGCGGGAATTGAAAGTCTAGTTGGAAGAGTTAGAAAACAAAGGGTTTATCCGGCCTAGTACGTCTCCCTGGGCAGCGCTAGTGTTGTTTGTGAAAAAGGCCGATGGAACTTTGAGGCTATGTGTTGATTATCATAAACTTAACCAAGTTACAATAAATAATAGATATCCACTTCCACGAATTGATGATTTGTTCGACCAGTTGAGGGGAGCCCAGTGGTTCTCCAAGATCGACCTGAGGTCGGGATATCATCAATTATGGGTGATGAAGGAGGATATTCCTAAAACAGCTTTCAAAAGTCAATATGGCGATTATGAATATGTGGTTATGCCCTTTGGTCTAATGAATGCACCAATAGTGTTTATGACATTGATGAATCAGATATTTCAGAGATATCTGGATTCATTTGTGGTGGTGTTTGTGGATGATATTCTGGTGTATTCAAAGACAAGGGTGGAGCATCAACAGCACTTGGTGACAGTGCTGGGGATCTTGAGGGATCATCGGTTGTATGAAAAATTGTCAAAGTGTGACTTTTGGATACAAGAAGTTCATTTTCTTGGCCACGTGATTTCTAAAAGGGGTGTTTCAGTGGATTTGGAAAAGATAGAGGTTGTTGTCTCGTGGAAACCGCCAAAGAATGTGTTTGAGATATGGAGTTTCCTTGGTCTAACTGGGTATTATCGGCATTTTGTTCGTGATTTTCCACGTTTGGCTTTGCCGATGACAGCTTTGAAAAGAAAGAATGCTCCATTCTAGTGGAATGAATAGTGCTAGCAGTTTTTTGAAGAGTTAAAGGGTCGTCTTACATCAGCACCAATCTTGGTTTTGCCGGAACCCGGAAAAGGGTACGTGGTGTATTTCAATGCATCAGGATCAGGGTTGGGGTGCATTATCATGCAAGGGAATCATGTGGTTGCGTATGGATCAAGGGAGTTGAGAGTGCATGAGAAGAAATACCTAACTCATGATTTGGAGTTGGCAGCAGTGGTCCATGCTTTGAAATTGTGGCGTCATTATCTCTTTGGTGAGAAATTCACGGTATATACAAATCACAAGAGCTTGAAACATATTTTCTCACAAAGGGATTTGAACTTGAGGCAAAGGAGATGGATGAAATTTCTCTAGATGTTTGATTTTGAATTGATGTACACATCGGGTAAAGGAAATTCGGTGGCAGATGCATTAAGTAGAAAATAATATGCTCAAATGGTGAAATAGGCATCAGACCAATGGAAGTTTATGTCGGTTATAACCGATATGTGGTTGGAATGTGAGGACCAGGGCGATAGAGCGGTCCTCTTTCTAATTTTGTTGATTCCTGACTTGTTTGTCCTGGTTAGAGAGGCACAGATATCTGATTCTGAGTGTGTGACCATGGGGTCGAGACTCAATAGTGGGGAGACCATTGAGGGTTGGCAACTGAATGCAGATTCAGTTTTTTATTTTTGTAATCGGATGGTTGTACTAGTTGTGTGTCAAGAGGATCTTCTCAGGGTGTATCATTATTCCAAGTAGGATGTTTATCCTGGAATTCAGAAAATGTATAAAGCATTGAAAGCACAGTTCTGGTGGGCTGGTATGAAAAGAAGTGTGGCTGAGTTTGTTTTGTAATGCTTGACTTGTCAGCAGGTCAAGGTAGGGCATCAGAGGCCAGTAGAAATGTTACAGTCTTTACCAATCCCTGTTTGGAAGTGGGAGCAGATAATTATGGATTTTTTCATAGGTCTCCCAAGAATGTCCATAAAGCACGATGCCATTTGGGTGATAGTGGATCAGCTAATGAAGTCAGCCAATTTCATCCCGATTCGTGAATCTCATACGGTGGAGGATCTGTCCAAAATCTATATCCAGGAGGTGTTAATGAGGCATGGTGTTCCAGTTTTGATTGTATCCGATAGAGATCTAAGATTTACATCTCGTTTCTGGAAATCCTTGCAGCAAGCCCTTGGGACACAGTTGACTATGAGCATGACATATCACCCTCAGATGGATGGACAATCTGAGAGGACGATACAAACTTGGAGGATATGTTGCGAGCTTGTGTCATGGATTTTGGGGGCTCTTGGGAGGAGCACTTGTCACTGGTTGAGTTCTCATACAATAAAAGTTATCAGGAATCCATACAGATGGCTCCGTTTGAAGCATTGTATGGGCGGCCATGTCGTTCTCCACTATGTTGGGTGGAAACGGGCGAGTCCTCGATGGTTGTACTGAGCCTTGTCCAAGAGACTACATAGAAGATCAAGTTGATCAGGAAGAGAATGGTGATGGCGCAGAGTCGTCAGAAATCATATGCGGATCATCATTGATGGTCGTTGTTGTTTGAGGTGAGTGATCATGTGTTCTTGAGGATCTCTCCTAGGTTGGGACATCATTGATTTTGGAAGCAGGGAAATCCATATCCGAGGTATATTGGACCTTTTCAGATTCTTGAGCGAGTTGGTGAGGTGGCATATCGTTTGTCTTTGACACCTAGGTTCAGTGCATTGCACAATGTGTATCTTGTGTCGTAGTTGAAAAAGTATCAGCCAAATCATGACCATGTGATTCGGTGGAATCATGCTGATCTAGAACCGGATGTTCGTTGGTGCATGTGCCAGTGCAGGTTGTGGATAGTCAAGATAAAGTCTTGTGTGGAAAAAGAATCGGTTTAGTTTGGGTATTATGGTAACATGGTCAGATTCAAGAGGATACTTGGGAGCTGGAGAAAGAGATGATCGAGCAATGGCCCGAGCTCTTTCGGAAAAGGACGTGTTCACTACTTTCCGAGGACGGAATTTCCAATAGTGGAGAGAATTTAGTACCCCTGTTTGAGGTATGTGGCCTTTTTTTATGCATTTTTATGTGTTTAAAGTGCATGGTTTGAGTTGGTAAGAGGTTTGGAGAGTTTGGAATGGTTTTTGATGAGTTTGGAGGCTTTTAAAGGGGTGCACGGTTTGAGCACGGTTAGTGGAAACCATACAGATTCCCCAGGAAACCATGCCGACCCTTGTTCTCGAGACAGTAGGCCTCGCACAGCCTGAGCACGGTTTGAAAAACCGTGTGAGGAAACTGTGCAGACTCTGGCTCTCGAGGCAGTGGCGTGCGCACAGTTAGCGCATGGTTTTCCAAACCGTACGGGCTAACCGTGCAGCCACTTAAAGTTAGGGTTTTAAAACCCGGGCTCACTCGAGATTGCCTAATTTCACTCCTATCTTCCTCCCACTCGGGCCTCACTCAGGATTTTCGATTCTCAAGGGTTGGAGGGGCTCTCCCACACATTTTGGAAGCATTTTGAAGAGGATTCAAGGTGGGTTGAAGGTGATTTCTTATGGGTAAGTCTCTCCTCTTGCTTCTCTTGTGTTTTCCTCTAGATCTACATCCCTCTCTTTCTTGGTTTTCTAGATCTATACTTGTTGTATGCAGATATAGGGTTGGGTTTGCCTTGGATGTTAATATTAAGGCTTGTGGATGTTAGGGAAAGGGATTTTGAGAGGTTTCGGTGGTGCGTTCACCAGATTTGAGGTGTGGTGGCTTGTGGGTCGATTTCTCGGGAACCCTAAAGGAAGGTGGATTATCTCTCAACTCCACTTGGTTATAAATAGTGATTCCATGTTAAAATTAATTTTTTAGTGATTAAAATTAATTGTGTGTTGATGTGAACATTTGGTTGGAAATCCATTTGGGGGTTTTTCAGAAAAAGGGGTTTTGTGGTGAAATGTTCTCATTGTGGATTTTAAAATGGGAATTTTAAAATGGAATGCTATGATTGATTTTTGAAATGATTGATGGGAATGGTATTCAATAAAAAGGTTGTTTTATTGAAATGGGGTTTGGCATGGAAAAATGGTTTTCAATAAATGGGTGATTTATTGAAGTGAATTGACATGTAATGGAATAGGTTGATTACATGATGTTGTTGTGACTTTAACGGGTTATATGCTGGGTTGTGATTGGTTGGGATGTTGTGTGGACGTGGTGAGAAGTACCACTTCAAAGAGGGGATTGATAGTGGACGGAAGGGCCACCATCTAAAGATAAGTGGACGGGAAGTGCCACTAATTGTGAATGAATAAATGGGTTGGACGGAAGCTCCACCGTTATGGTTGTTTTGTTGTGCGTTGCATTGCAAAATGGAATTGTTGTGCTAACGTAAAAAGGTTGAAATGGATTGGGGCTTGTGTTTGGATTCCCTTTGGTTTCTAGGGTTGTGTGTGATGTCTTGGTAAGAGCATGGTTGGCTTATGGTAATAATTGCCTTGTGATTATTTTATATAAACTGTTTTATATAAATGTGCTAACGGTTTTATCCTAGTGGCGTGTGTAGGGAAGTCATTTGGGGAAATCCTACTAATTTTTAGTACTCACCCCCTGCTTTGGCACTGTGGTGTCTTTGCAGATGTTGTGTACTATGACGTGGGAAAAGGTAAGGCATCAACCTCCTTTAGTGGTTCGTTGGGATGTCTTGGTGGAGCTTCGAGCTTGGATCTTGGTGTGGAGCTATTGTGGTGTCATGGCTCGTGGTTTCTTCTTGTTTGGTCTTCCTCATAGTAATATGATGTTGTTTTGGGTTTTGTTGACATGTGAGATCATTATGGTTTATCTGGTTGTCTTGTGTTATGTATGAGTTTCGTTGTTTTTTTGACATGCATCATATAGTTATGGATTGTTTGGTTGATTTTGTCTCAAGGGAAAATCATTACCCAAATTGCTCTCAGAGCCCTCGACATTTATTTCCAGCCTTTGGCACCTTGAGAACGTCACTTAAGGCTAAGTAACCCTCACCGCCTCCTCAATCTAATGAGGTAGGGGCGGGGCGTTACAGGTCTCACCAACCCCTGCCTAGCACAAAGGTGACCAACATGGACGACCATAAGGCGCCTCAAAGGTATCCATACTTACATAGTATTGGTAACTATTATTATAGGAAAATTCAACCAATCCAAAATGGATATCCCATGAGCCTATGAAATTCAACACACATTATCATAGAATATCTTCCAATATTTGATTCACCGGATCTTTTTGACCATTTTTTTGAGGATGGTATGTCGTACTCAAGTTGACCTATGACCCCATTTCGTTCTGAAGGCCTTCTCAAAACCAAGAGGTAAAATGGGGATCCCTATCTGAAATGATAGATGATGACACACCATGAAGCATCTCAATCACCTGAACATACAACCATCCCAAGTCATCCACATTGGTTGAGTCCTTAATTGGGATGAAATGGGATTATTTGGTTAGACGATCAATCACTAGCCATATAGAATTCCTCTCTCAAGGTGTACGAGTAATTCCAATGATTAAATCCATGTAAAACTCATCCTAATTCCAAATAGTAATTGGTAATGGTTGAAGAAAACCCAAGGGCCTTTGGTGCTCTATCTTAACCTACTTATAGGTATTACACCTAGATACAAAGTCATCTATATCCCACCTTATACTTTTCCAAAAAAAATATTTGACGCATGTCAAAAAAAATACTAGTCCCAAGATGAATGACCCACTAATACTGGTGGCTATCCTACACCACCACCTTCGGTAATGATAATGGCACCACAACACAACTTTTTAAGAAAATATTTTTCTCAAGAGACAACATCCAATTGATGGGAACCTCACCACTATAAAATTTATCTATAGTACATTGACACAACTCATTTTCAGGATGCTCCAATTGAATCAACTCCAATAGCGAGTTCATGAGATACAAAATGGACAAGAACACACCACCAATGTGCTCCTTGGTCTCCAAATGCATTTGGAAAAAATCCCCATAAAATTCCACACATCACTAGACTTATTTAGAGCCTACACTAGTACTTTATTGCTCAAGTTTTCAACTACCAAATTAACTTTTACCAGGGTATATACGTTATGAAAATTGAACCCTTGAAGTTAATCAAAACAAAAGTGATTTCCAAAATTTATATCCACATGGGAGAAAATTAAGGCTAATATTTTATGATCCGAGTAGACCAAAACCTTATCCTTAAAGAGGTAATGATGTCAAGTTTTCATGTAATGCATCATTGTTGATAATTCTAGGTCATGGGTTGGGTAATTCTTTTTGTGTGGTCAGAGTTGGAAAGAACCATATGCCACCACATGCTCATCCTATATCAACACACACCCAATACCCATACTTGAGGTATCAAAGTTGACCACATACCCCCTTATTGATTTTGGAAAGATTGAAACAGGGCCTATGGTCAACTATCACTTGAGCTACTCAAAGGATTCCTAACACTATAGGACCCACTAACACTTTACCTATTTTTGGTTAAGTGAGATCATAAGAAAAGTAATCTGAGAGAAATTTCAAACAAAATGCTTGTAATATCCTACTAGGCCTAAAAAGCACATGATCTTGAAGACATTCTTTGGATGCTCCCAGGATGTCACTGCTTCAATCTTCTATGGGTCCACCAAAACCCCAAATTTTGAAATAAAATGACCTAGAATTTTCACCTCCCAGATCTAGAAGGTACAATTAGAAATACTAGGATAGAGGTGATGATCTCAAAGATTTCATAGCACTACCCTTAGATGCTTCTCATGCTATTCCTCGATCCTGGAATAGACCAGGATATTGTCCACAAACACGAGGACAAAGGAATCTACATACTTATGGAAAAACCAATTCATAAGATCCATGAAGACCGTTGGACCAATTGTCAACCCAAAATGCATGAATAAATACTCAAATTGGTAGTACCTACTTCAAAAATCTATCTCAATAACATCCACCTCTCTAACCCTTACATGGTGATATCCAAAACAAAAATCGATATTAGAGAACCATCTTACCCCTGCATACTGATCAAAGAGGTCATCAATATAGGGTAAGAGATATTTTTTTTGATTGTAACCTTATTCAAATTTCGATAATAGATACATAAATAGATATATCCATAGACCTTATTTTCAAATAAAATTAGGGTGGCTGAAGGTGAGACACTTAGGATAATGAATCATTTGGATTCCAAATTGTCTAGTTGAAAATTTAATTGCATCAACTTGGTGGGGGATATATGGTATGAGGAAAGAGATATCAGTTTTTTTCATGGCACCAAATTGATAGAGTACTGAACATACCACTCTTGAAGAAACACTAAAAAATAATCTAGAAGTAACTATGGTAACTCATACACCATAGGAGGTAATCCACCTTCATGGGCACTACCATCATCCTGCAACTTGAGTGATGAGATCTAAAAAACAAGACTACCCAATTCTAGAAGTGAAGGTACAAAATGTCCTGACTGAGGGTTCCATTCACCTTATAAATCCTGAGAGCTTCCATTAGGTTCCAAAAAACTCACTTTACTATGATAATAATATATGTACACTTAGAAATGCACCATAAAATTCATATCAAGGATTACATAGAAGAGGTACATTTATAGAACCATAAAATTCCATTCTATCTCAACCCTTGAAATGGCGAGTGCCCAAGACGAGCACTTGAAACCATTCTCTATATTCTTACCAAGTAGTGTCACCAACTCCATCACATACGACATGATATTGGTAGGTAATTTAAAAATATTCCACAATAAAGGCATATATAACGAAATTATAAGTGCTAGTATTAAATAGAACAAAAAAATTGGATGATGCATTAAGAATCATACCTTAATCCATGGAAGGGACTACATTCAATTCCACTAGATCTTGTTCCATGGAATGAATGTGCCTCATCTATACCTATAAATGAGATCAAATACTGACCTATGGCTCTTCCTTGAGCTAACTCTACATATAATTAGATCTATCCCTTTCACCATGACCACCAAACTAAGAATCGAATTTCCTTGATGGCTCTGACTGGGCTATTGTTTCCATGGAGATTTTGGAACCCACTCTAACATGATAAAGATGGATAGCTCTGAAAAACCACTACATTTTCCCAATATTCCCACACCAATAGAAAGGTCTAGGAGGTCCTTGGCATGCCAACCACACATGCCCTCACTTCCCACACTGACGACATAGAACTGATGAAACATCTAAAGCCATAGAAAAAGGAGGTTGGGAAGGATTCCCTGAGCTATTACCTCCCTTATTTTCCTGACCATCATGTATACTCTTCCTTTCTAATGTACCACCACTTCTCTGGGATAATGTTGAAACTACCACATAAAAATTATACTTTCCATCAAGATCCATATCCACCATCAAGGATCTATCGACCACATCAGTATAAATATTTAACATAAACAAGAATACCTAGAAATGGATGTTCATTTTCAACCCCATTTCAAACCACTATTCCTTTAGATGCTCATTGGAAACTATCTCGATTGAGAAATAGACTAACTTAGCAAAATAGTTGGCATACTCCCACATGGTTCGAACCCCCTGGTGGAGATCCGAAAAATCTTGGTTTCTATTGAAGGAAAATTCCTTCAGGCAATAAGACTCTTTGACAATGACCTTGAAGTCTTTACAACCCATATGATCATACTTCCCATCCTGAACCACTAAATCCCACCACTTATGATGTGGACCTTCTAACAAGAATGAGGAACAATTCACATTAACTACATCAGGAGTGTCAATAAACCTAAATGTCCTTTCAATATTCCCAATCTAATCCTCATATTCTTGGGGATCCATGCTACCTTGAAAAAAGAGGCGTGTTCTTTTGAAATTCTATATCTTTTTACTTTTTAGAACATGATTTAGAATCCCTAACATGACTAGGACTAGATCCCGATCCATAATCTAATTATCAGATATCTCTAAACACTAATTCTACTATTCTAAAATCAATTGGTTAGAGCTAACTCTATCCAGCCTCTTCCTGTGGTCTCACAGGAAGTCTCTAGGGAGTCATGATGTTACATCATTTAACAAAATAATGAAATCATTAACACAATCTATCTAGAAATTTTTTCAACAACAAAAAAATTTAAAATATCTTTATAAATAAAACCCAAAACCATAAAAAGAAAAATAAAAAGTCATATAATTCCACATACTCTTAGTGTCCATGCACAGTCTGTAACCTTTAAGTCTCACCTAGAGGAGGAATCTAACCACTTCCTGAAATCAAATAGTGACCCAAGGTCTATCACGAGATGTGTTGGCTAGAAATCCCACTCAAAAAATGAACCTAAAGCCAAGATATTCCTAGCTCTAGTATATCTAGTCTCTTTCAAATAACATTACCCAAATAAAGAGAAAAACCTTGCTCTAATACCATTTTGTCATGAACCAGTCTAGGGTTCCATCCAACCTAACATCCAACCTGACCTATGGAAAGGCCGGAATGGAATTCCCAATTCCTATAGGATGGAATCTAGTGCCTGTGCATCAAAAAACACCTTGGGGTATGATTCCCCCCACAATAATCAATCAAAAATAATCCATTATAACCAAGCATCACATCATAAAAAATAACGAAAATCATAAGAGACACAATTATCAAAAGTTTAACAATTTTACATTTTTCGTCAAAATCCAAAATACCAAAATGTGGAGGGGAACTAACTAAAGAAATATATTTCCATGTAACAAGAGGTCCAACACCCCCTATCCACCTCCACCAACACCTGTAATAAGAGGAACACTAGAAACTAGATCCACCATCACCACCATGAAACATCTTGCCTTTACCTAGGTTAAACATAACTAGGAGTACATACACCCCAAGGCATATGTAGGGTGTGAGACAATTCCTATTAGGATATCACCCAAAGATATTCCATGCTATAACATAAAAGGAAAAATAAACATGAAAGTTTTTAAGGAAAAGAAAAGAAAAGAAAATAAAATAAAACGTTTTTATTGAAACATGATTTTGAATTTGAAAATGGGAAAGTAACAATGTCAACAAAATGAGCGATAAGAATAATATCAAAAGAGAACCACATGTAACCCATAAGGCACTATAGTTAGTGGGGACCTAGGATCCTTCTACCTCAGAGACATGGTATAGAAACCATAACCCAGATATTCTTCATGCATGATCCACTAGAGAGAAGGAAATCCAAAGTTCTAGCGGTATCAGATCATTATCAATTATTTAGTTAGTGTTGTAGTGTTAATGTTACTAGGGGGAACCAAGACTCAGCCCTGCTGATCTGCCTAGTGTACTAAACCTAGTCTAGCTAAACTAGTTACCTAGAATTACCTTTGTTCTCAATTCCATATCCTAATTCATATGAACAACCACTTACACATACACACACCCAACAATGTAACACACTTGAAAACCACCATTTTCTATAGGGAAAACCTCTTTTGAACCCAAAACACTCCAAAATCCTTTGAAAACAAAGTTCACTACACAAAAAAATTCATAGAAC
Organism: Viscum album; assembly: GCA_963277665.1. Lineage (NCBI taxonomy): Eukaryota > Viridiplantae > Streptophyta > Magnoliopsida > Santalales > Viscaceae > Viscum > Viscum album. The sequence goes on along the minus strand of OY728119.1, from coordinate 1,502,083,907 downwards.
ACATTTATAAATCACATCAGGCCAACCAAAATCATCCAACAATACTAATGCATGGAATCACCTATATTTCACTTGGAAACATTCGAAAAATGGGTTGAAACAAAAAATGCACCATGAGGAGACCTATAAAGGCAAGAACATACCATACAGATCAATATTTGACCTAGGAAACCAATGTTTAACCCAATTTATGGAAAATAACCTACTAGATAAGAGAGAAACCAAGAAATAGGGAAGAAGAAATCAAGAAGAAGGAAGCAATCAAGAGAGGAGGGAATTACTTGATGAGTTCTTGAAGTTCTAAGAAAAAATCCCCAACAAAAATAAAGCCCAATGGAGGAGAGGAAGGGAGAAAGGCAAACCTATGGATAGAGGGTAAAATGGGGAGGAAATGGGTAGATTTGGGATAAAACTGGGGAAGGGAAAATCTATAAATTCAACATTTTTTAAATTTTTGGGAAAGCCGCACTATTTTCCAATCCATGCAGAATTCATGAAACACCTCATTTGAAAGGAAAAGGAGGCCTCAGAGTCTCTTGAGAAGGGAACATGCCTGTGTGGTTAACCATGCTCCTTAAACAAACCCACTGGTCTAGGTGCATGATAATCCCACATGCCCGTGTTTAGGCTATGCGCCTTGGATAATGACACAGTCTAGAGCACATAGTATCCTCTGTACTGACGCAAGGTTTTTACTAACCGTGCACCATCTGATGTTAGATAAAAAACTCCGTTTTCCACCAAATATTCCCATAAAAGATATGCAATAAATATATAACCAAAATAAAAGATAAAAATACCTCAAAATAAAATCACAGAGTGACATTCCACAAAAGGGGTTTTGTTACCATGCAATTGATTATATAAGAAGTCTTTTTTCACCCTTTCACTAAGGCGATGAGAATTAAATACTATGAAATAGATCATTAGAAAATATGTCCCATGTATTTGGCCCTGATTGTCAAAAAGAACCTAAATTGAGAAAAAGATAAAATCAATGCACATTTGGATCAAGATTTGGTACACATACCACTAGGAGGAAAAGTGGAAATGAACTTTGGATGAGGATGATTGACCTGAGCATGCGATAATATACTATTGAGGTTATTTTGGGATCAGTTATCATGTACATGAGAGAAAACACCATAGAAATTCATAGTGGTTAAGGGAGAGCCTCTGGAAGTACTAGGATCATGAGGAAGAATGACCTGAGAATGGGATAGGTTGGCTTCGACTTCCTTCCCTCGATCCTATACCTTCTTGATTCCATATGACTGGACCATTTACAATCCATCCAGAAGGGTGGAGTACATACTAAATTTAAAGGAAACTAGATCTATGAAAATATTGTATTTAATGTCAAAATGACCATTACCTTGATGATATTTATCCTAAAATAGAGTGAAAACATGGGGATAATGGACTAAAGTAACATGCTCTACACCACTCCCACCATCAGCCACAAAATCATCTTTAGATAGAATGTCCTCACCAGTATTCATCGGGCACTGGTCTACACCACAGTCCGAGGGGTTCAAATTATGAGATCTAGGGAAACCCTAATGTTTTTTCTATATAGAGGTGCTAAGTAATCTTGAGTGTGATAGAACAAAAATAACTTCATGGGAAAAAGGTAAAATAGTTCCAACCACCAGTTGATCGAACCCTCAAACCAAAGAAAAAGAAACTCCAAGAGGGGTTGAGAAAGATACATATATTCATAGATATGATCAACTAAATCTTTCTAAATACATATAGTTCTATCATCCACACAAAGAAAAGAACCTAGAGAGTCACTTATTCCATACAAGAGGGAGGTGTTGTGGAACAGAAGAGAAAGGACCATAAGATTGATCCACACCACCATGTGTGGGGAATCCCTTTCATGATGAAACTCAATAAACCATTATAAAAGATTGAAGTGCCACTGGTCAATGTATCTGAGGATCTAGGGCCATTCCTTGATAAATTCATCACAAAAGGAAATAATAAAATATAAAGACTTATGATTCAAAAATTAAACACTATCTAGAGTCTCCAAGCCTCAATATCCAAAAATGTTCTAGCAAAGAGAGAGAGAGAGAGAGAGGAGGCTTGTATATGAGGAACCTCACCACCAGTGTCCAATTGTGGAAATCCAAAACCTCCTTAAATTAAGATAGGGGAAATAATAGCACTGACGAATCCCCCTATGGGGCAGAATGATGTATCTCTAAAGGAACTTTGGGGTACTTATGGGAGCATTGACTATGATGAAAGAGGACTAAAGAAGTTTTATTTGAGAGAAGGATAAAACTGTAGATCTAAACTAGAAAAACAAAGTGACTCTATCAACTAGGGACATATTAAACCATCTAGTGAGGGGGAAATATGTTGAGAAAAAAATCCAATCCCTAATAGGAATGGAAAAATCACTTAAGAAAGAGAGATCGAATTTAGAGCAACGGTCAACAAAGTTTGAATTAAGAGTTGTTAGTGTGGCATGTTATTCAAAGGGTGATCCATCCTACCATGATATCTGTAGTATAGAAAATCATTTTTTTAGGTGATAGTTCTTCCCTAAAAAATGAACCTTGAAACCCACCACTAATAGGTCATGGATTATCCACTAGCTCTGATGGTATAAAACAAAAACATGAGATAAATTGCTGATATAATCTAAGGAACATAAGATGAAAAAACATGAGTTAACTATATTACATAAATATAAAACGACCTAAAATCCTATAATTCATGTAAATATTAAAAAATAAATAAAATATATCCAAGAATAAAATATAAAAAGTAAACTCTTATGGTAGTGACTCTAAACCCCCCCAACAATCACTAGGAACTAGCACCGTCTAGCCTAATCACCAACTCCCTCCTAGAAAATTTTTTGTGTGTATGTATGGAGGTAAGTATACAAGTATACTTAGTGGTATCTTCCGAAAAACTTCTCATGAAAATTTGGAATAATCATACTAATTCCTCAGTGAATAAATAATAAAAGTAACTGATTAATTTTACCAATAATTAAAATATACATGACCTTTTATGTAGGTTATTTTCTTTCATTAATTATCATTTTAATTTATTTATAGCTTATTAAAAGATTAGTGGGGCTATGGGGATGGGGGGTTTGAATGGTTATGTGAGATTTCACATGGAATTGAAGTAAAAAGGGAAATATGGTTGGGTGTTGTATGTGCTTAGTATGCGATAGCTTATTATCGAGCACCCAATGAGAACTTGTAGCTTGTAAGTGATTTTTTACGGACCATTAGGTACCCTATAGATTAATACCTAGTACCAAATATACTCCTAAAAAAATACCCTTTAATAGGGGAAATGTTTTTCATCTCACTAATTATCTTTAACCCTTATAATCTTCCTCTTTAGGTTTCTACCACCATTTAAATAGGGAACTCATCGATGGTAGCTCCACTACTATCCACCTAATATTCATTCATTTCATTCTCTAATATTGAGAGAAGACATTATGTTTGGATTTAAAGGCACCATTTCAATGAGGTAAGGTATCAAATATCCTCTAAAGGGATGACATCTTCCTTTTCTTCACAATAGTGGATGAATATCCTCCTGACAACTTTAGAGCTTTTTGGATCACTTTGGTTCCAAAATATTCTTATGTTCTAGAAGATATCTAGGGTTAGCTTAAGTTACATTTTGGTATTACCCTAATTATATTCCCTATATATGTTTTTCATGATTATATTTATTTGAGAACTAATCCATTCATGAATTTATGTTTTTCTAAAAAAACCTAATAGTGGATTAAGATTCTTCTCTAAACCTCAAGGAACCTTTCTTCAAAATATCAGTAGGTGAACCTCTTCTCCATATCATAATCCCAGATATTTGGGTTTGAAATTGGTTAGGTACAATATAATTCATATAAAATGAGGTTTATAAAACTAATTAAGTCCTTTACACCTCATTTTATAAGTAACATTAGTTGTTCGATGGATTTTTATTTTTAATTTCCCATGGATGCTTACCCATGTGATTTACCACTACTTTACTAAACATTAGTTAAATTATTTTTCATGTAAATTAAATATAAAATGTTTAATATACCTAAAATGGGAATAATATCATATAATTTATACTTAACTTGACTAATTTTGTGCAATTTTATTCTTAGTTTAGGGATGAGTATCCTTAATAATTTCTTACTAAGAATGCCGATTTTGATGCCTTTGATGAGAATATAATTTTATTGGTAACCAAGTATTACATGGCTTCTGTCCACTAAGTTTTATACACTATTTAATCTTGATAAAATTTCTTTGAGAATTTCTCTATATTTAATAATTCACTTATGTACTAGGGTCTCATTACATAACCCCTTATAAAACCCACATAAGACCAAAGGGTAAGGTGTACGATGGTGAGAAACTCTTGGGGTGGCTCAAATAACATCGCTCAAGTGGTAATCTCTATCAACTTCCACTTCTCCCATAGGTGGTTCCATTCGAGATTATTGTGTTGAAGCTCAGCTCGGGCTTGGTCAAGAGTGAATCCCAATGACACCACCACCTTTCCAAGATCGGACAAATGGGATTTGTATGGAGTAATTCTACTGGATGAGGCCATCACTTCCTTTTTCTAAGTAAATTGGATTTGTTAAAGCCCTATATTTATACTAATCATGTGATCATTGTTTAATGACTATATTATCAACAATCAAAATTCTTAATAGTATTTTAAAATCCAAAAAACATAAATCCAAATAATTTCATATGTTATATAACCATTTTACATAATAAGACATTTAATTATAATAAGAGGAATTTTCATCAATAAAAGTTTGGGACGTTACAATATTCTCCCCTTAAGAAATTTCTCCCTCAAAATTTCCTTTTCCCACACTAAAACAGATGTGGGTAACTCTACTTCATCACTTCCTCCAATTACCCTGTTGCTTCTTAAAACTTGTGGTTTCTACACAATACCTTGATGATGGGCATTGTCTTATTTCGTAGAACTTTTTACCTATGATCCAAGATCTTCACTGACTTCTCTTTATAGAAGAGTTCATTCTACAATGGTACCACCTCTAGATTGAGTACATGCTATGGATCCGGTATGTACTTCCTCAATAGTCATACATGGAACGCATCATGTACTTGAGATAGGTTCAGTGGGAGTGCTAATGGATAGGCCACTACTGAAATGTGATCAAGGATCACAAAAGGGACAATTTACATTGGACTAAGCTTTCCCTTCTTTCCAAATCTCACAACTCTCTTCCAAGATGACATGCAGAGGAATACCATGTCTATGATATCAAACTCTAGGTCTAATTGAAAATTATCAGAATATCTCTTTTGTCAACTATGAGAAGTTTTAATGTGCTTCTGGATGGTCTTAACCTTCTCCACTATTTCTTCGACCATCTCTCGACCAAGGAGTTTTCTCTCCTCAACTTCATCCCAACATGCTGGTGTTTTTCACCTCTTCCCATACAAGGCTTCATAAGTATCCATTTTTATGCTTGAGTGGAAAATGTTGTTGCATGAGAACTCAACAAGAGGGATATATTGATCCCATCATTCTTTGAGGTCCATTGAGTACGCTCTCAAAATGTACTTAAGTGTTTGGATGGTCTGCTCATATTGGCCATCAGTTTGAGGATGATAAGCTGTATTAAAGTTTAGCTCAGTATCCAGAGCATGTTAAAGGCCATTCCAAAACATAGAGGTTAATCTTGGATCTCGATCGGATACAATAGATAGTGGTATTCCATGCAGCCTTACCACGTCTCTAATGTATATCTGTGATAGTTGATCTGTGAGAAACCCTCCTGAATTGCAATGAAGTGTGCAGTTTTTGTAAGATGATCCACAACAACCCAGATAGTGTTGTTTCCTTCGTATGTCTTCAGAAGTCTGATGACAAAGTACATGTTGATGTTATTCCATTTCAATTATGGTATGGGTAATGGTTGCATCATCCCCTTAGACTTATAACTCTCAGCATTCACTTACTGACATACCAGGAACTTTGATGTATACTCAAAAATATCTTTATTCATGTTATCCCAACAATAATTATCTCAGAGATCTCAATACATATCTGTGTTTCCTGGGTGAATAGAGAAATTTAAAATATGTGCATCATCCAAAAGTTCCTTATTTAACTCCAGATTTGATGGAACACATAGTCTTTAATCAAATCTCACAATTCCTTCTTCATTGACATTGAACTCTGAGTATTTCCCTTTTCTGATAGTTTCCACCTTCTTCTAAATTCCCACATCATCCTTTTGAGCATCCTTTAACATTTCCAAAAGAGACAGTTGAGAAATCATTTGTGAATGTATTGATGATGTTCCCTTCTTTATGATTCCCATGTCCATATTCATGAAATATAAGAAGATTGGATCCTTTTCAATTCTCATAAATGATAGAATAATTGGGTCCTTTATACTTAGACCATCATCCACCTTGTTCACTTTCCCATGGTGGTAATGGATTAAGCAGTCATAGTCTTTGATCATCTCTAACCATCTTCATTGGTGCATGTTAAACTCTTTCTATGTGAATATATACTTGAGTCTTTTGTAGTCTATATATATTTCATACTTCTCCCCAAAGAGGTAATTCAACCAAATTTTTAAAGTGAAGATCACTACATCCAACTCCAGGTCATGAGTTGGATAGTTTTTCTCATGAACATTCAATTGTCTTGTAGCACAGGCAATGACTTTATCATTTTTCATCAACACACATCCCAAGCCCTTCTTTGAAGCATCACCGAATACCACAAAAAGTTCTCCACTTGTGGGTAATGTGAGCATGGGCACAGTGATATGCCTCCTTTTCAACTTCTTGAATCTCTATTCGCAATAATAACTCCAAGAAAACTTGAATCCATTCTGATTTAGCTTGGTAAGAGGGTTTAAAAATCATGAGAAATTTCTCACAAATCAACAATAATATCCAGCTGACCGAAGGATTCTATGGATATCCATTAACGATGTTGGCCTCAACCATCCCTCAATTGCAACTATCTTGGAGGGATCTAAAAATATCCCATTTCTTGTGATGATATGGCCCAAGAATGAGACATCATTTAACTAAAACTCATACATTATGTACTTTTTATAGAGCTTCACCTTCCGCAATGTCTCTAGTACAATTCTTAGATGCTTCTCATGATCCTCCTTGGTTTTTGAGTATATTAGTATATTGTCTATAAAGAAAACCACAAATTTGTTGATGTAATATCTAAAGACTCTATTCATGAAGTCCATGAAGACTGCTGGAGCATTAGTGAGTCCGAAAGGCCTTACTATGAATTCATAGTGCCCATACCCTGTACAAAAAGCAGTCTTGGGTATATCCTCCTTCTTCACCCTTACTTGGTAATATACCAACTGAAAATCTACCTTAGATAAGTATTGTTATCCACATAGATGATCAAACAAGTCATCAATTTTTGGCAGAGGATACTTGTTCTTTATCGTGTTTTTGTTGAGCTCATGATAATCAATGAAAAGGCGCATTAACCCATCCTTCTTCTTGAAAAAGATGGCTAGTTCACCCCATGGTAAAGCACTTGGGAGTATAAACCCTTTATCATGATTATCCTATAGTTGTTTATTCAGATCCTCAAGCTCCACAATAGCCTTTCTATATGCATTCTCGGATATTGGAAACACCCCAGGTATAAAGTTAATTGAGAATTCAACATCTCTTATAGAAGGAAGACCAGAAAATTCCCCAGGAAACACTTAAGTGTATTCCCTCACAATAGGCATGTCTTCAAGGATGGTTTGTTCCTTAGAATTAATCATCTGAGCCAGATACATGTGCTTATAGGGCAGTAATATCCACACTTGAGATTATGGTGCTAAAGAAGATTCACCTTCCTCCTTTAACTTGTATTGAATCAGGGTTTGATTCTCCATATGGAGAGTTATTTCCATCTCACGAAAATTTATATTGGATTTATATAATGAAATCCAATCTATGCTGAGAATTGCATCAAATTCCACCAGAGGGAGTATTAAGAGGTTCACTGGGAAGTTCAATCCAAAAATTATGACAGGGGGAGTTATATTCATGGGATGAAATGATTTCCCCATTTACTATACTCACCAACATCTTTACTTCAATAGTTTTTGGTGGTGTTGGGATTGTTCTACTAAATTTTAGGGATACAAAATAATGCGTAGAACTAGAATCAAAAAGTACATTCACTATTCTTCAATGAATAACTAGCGTACCTATCACCACTTCATTGTCAGGGTTCACTTCTATGGTAGTGATGGAAAAATCTCTCCCTTACTTCCTTGGAGGTTGTTGGTTGCCTCCGAAAACCCTTGACTTAGGGTACTAATTTATAAGGTGCCCTGGTTCATTGCAGTTGAAGCAATTAACAACATGTTGCGAGTCGAATGGAATGTTCCTCTACTCTATCTCACCTGTGGGTTTTTCTTGTCAGTAGTTAATGGCTAGGTTCCCTTTTCTTCCACACCTAAATAATTTCCTCACCCCCTTCAGGAAATTTCCATGGTGATTCTTTCCACACCTTCGGAAAGTGGGGTGATGGATCTTTTTAGTACCATTGGATTTATCTATCAGACCACCAAAATTAAAGTCCACTTTATATTTATTATCCCCATGATACCCCTGGGATTTTCTGATCTCCATTTAAACTTTTAGGGAACATAAGACAATTTCCTCATAGCTATCGAAGTCACGGATTTCCAGGTCTTTCTGTAGGCTAGGTTTCATCCCACCAAAAAAGCAGTCAACCTTGAATTCAAGGGTAATGACAAAACCAAAGGCATATTGTGCAATCCTTGTGAAGTTTTCATCATACGCTCTGATGGATCCATCATCTTTTTGGTTGAGGGAAAGGAAGTCGCTTTCCATCTTAAGTCAAAGGGTGCACAAAAAATATTTATCAAAAATCATTTTCTGGAAATCATTCCATTCCAACACCTCGATCTCCTCCTTAGTATTCATATTTTTGATCAATGTACACAATTTATCAACTTCACCTTCCATATGATAAACATCCAAAAGAACCTTCTCCTGTTAGGAACATTAAAGTATGGAGAAGTTCTTTTTAATGGAGTTGATCCATTTTTCAGAAATTGAGGGATCTGATGATCTATTAAAAGCAGGAGGCCTTTGTCTCATGAAGCTCTCTATTGCGACTTGTTCTTTCTTAGGGGGGTTAAACGTTCTTCTTGACCCATGTTTCTATTAAAATATTGTGTTAACTAAGAGAGTATTGTGACAATGTTGGTCATTCCTACTCCCATCGGATTGGGCATCTCATTAGAACAATCATTACATTGATCTTCGCATCGGTTGTTAGCCCAATTCATCCTATTACCAGCCATTGGGTGGAATAAAAGGAAAGTTAGGGGTAACACATAAAGGTTAATCCAAGGACAAAAACATATGACTTATAAATAACTTTTATTTCCTTAACTTATGAATCTATAGGCTTCAATCTATGTTATCCATGATCTAATTTCTAACATATATTCTTAGGGGAATTTTTTTAATTCCCTTAATGATGGTACATACTAAGATTGTGATTTTACCAAAGCATATCCCCTAGGACTTTCATAACCAAGAGTGCAACAAGGTCTATTGTCGAGTACCAGGATACCCCGGGTCATGCCCGAAACTCCTTGTCATAGTTTTCACTCCTAGGTACATCTGTGCCAGATCTGCCTCTACTTGATCATATCCAGACATAGATGTATTTTATTAAGAAACCACTTACTCAATATTCACCAAAATTTAGGGATGTTTTTATTATACTTATTCTTATCTCTAAGTCTTTACTAGGGTTTTCTAATCGTAATCCCAAAAATAACTAAACCTATCCTCTGATAGCAACTATAACAACCCGAATCTTTATTACACACTTAAAAATGATTTATTACATAAACTATTCACTTGATTAAACATATAAGATCAAGAGTTATAGTGTATTTGGGGCTTAGGAACATTACATAATGACTTAAAGCATGAAACACAACATCTTTATTGAAAACTTCCTTTACATGACCACTACATTCCCTCGTACTTAGCATTGCATGGAACAACCTGAGGACATGCATAAGAAAAGGGTGAGATATAAATCCCAATAAGGGTGTAAACAAGGAATTCCATGAATAATACAATACATTTTAGTCAATAATAATATCAATGGAGTATAAAATAAACATTAACATAAATACATTATATCGCATGATTATCATAACATGGAAATGTGACAACAACACTTAACATGGTATTAGCATGAGCCAAGGATCATTGCACATGGAGAATGAGTAAAACCTCATTGAACATGAATTATCATGAGTAAAACCTAATTGAATTTTAATATCATGATACTAATCTTTAACCAACACATTGGAGCACTATCAGGATGCACCATTCTTAAAAATTTCATTTCATGCATATGTGTGCCACATGGGTCATACAACATGGAATCCTTAAAGATCATTATTTATTACAAGATAAAGGAATATGGAATTCATAAATGAAACTATATAATAAATAATTAAACATGTATAAATTTTAATACTCTTTATAGAGGAATGATCATGGTATTCACGACACACTGACTTTGTCTTGGAAAATCACAGTGTAATTTCGGAAGCATAACAGCGTTACATAAGAATTCATAAAAATTGTTTATGAGGGAGAATGGGGTGTATCATCATATGTAAATTAAATTTACAGTAAGGGGGGTCATAAATATACATGTAACAACATAATTAATGTAATTTTATATTTATAATACAAAAGAATTACTTGAATGTAAATGATGAGAGAGAAATTCCTTACAGAATTTTGGCATGGTAACAGGTGTATATGGGAGGAATTAATGAGAAAGAAAGGGGTATATAATCATTCAAAAATAAAGAGGTTAGTATGGGGTAGGTGAGAAACCATACCCCAATATTTTTAGTTTAAAATAAAAGGGAATAAAAATTTAAATAAAATTGGACAAAAAATGAGAAAGGAAGAAATCCCTTACTTGGAAGTGTGATCCCAAAGGCTTGGAGAGGCTTGAAAGAGGATTTTTGGGATCTTGGGACACCTTAAGAGGATTATAGAGAGATGAGGAAAGAGTTTGGATGAACTATAAAGGCTTTATGTGAATAGGAAGTGGGATCTTGGGTGGGTTTATATAGGAAAGGAGAAGGAATTCTTTATTATTTAGGTTTGGGACACCACACATTAAACTAATCAAAAAAACAAACCAAACCATGGTTTTTGACCATGGTTTTTTGAAAAAGGGGAATGGAAAACATTATTTTATAAGGAAAATGGCCTAAATTATTAAAACATTAGGCTTTCTTAGGTGAAGTTGAGTCACACTCTCAAGGAAATCAATTTAAAAAGATAAAGTGTTTTATAAGTCTTGGAGGGTCCATTAAAGCTTTTTAAAATAAATAAAATAAACCTAAAATCCCATTATTTTAATGTTAAAATATATACTGGACTAAAATAATGTTTATTGTATTTTATTACATCACTATTGGGTCATTATGATGTCATAAAACACATTATATATTTAAACGATATTTAATTTTTACCCAAAAATTCGACTGTCTTAGAAAATTATGAAAAATTCACCATTGGATAATTTGGACACCCTGATTCCAAAAATAATATTTATTTTATCTAAATAATTTTCTAAATATGTGAATTTTTACTTTTAAAATAAAAACCAACATTTATAGAAAATTCATGGGTTTTGACAAAAATAGCTTTCAAACCTTAATAAAATTCACAATCATATTCATAATAATTATACGGTTATTTATATTATATAAAATTAATTAAGTAATAATATTTAATTAAAATATTATTTAATTCAAAAATCCATTAATTCATCAAAATAGATTTCTTAATTAACTAAAAATGCTATTTTTGCTTTAAAAAACTATTTACAGGGTAACAATAATAAAAAGAAAGTATATTATCTATAAAAAAATAATGTACATAATCATAGTACTAGGGTATCATTACATAACCCCTTATAACACCCGCATAAGACCTAAGGGTAAGGTGTGCGATGGTGACAAACTCTTGGGGTGGCTCAGATAACATCGCTCGAGTGGTAATCTCTATCAACTTCCACTTCTTCCATAGGCGATTCTGTTTGAGCTTAACGTGTTGAAGTTTGGCTTGGGCTTGGATAAGAGAGAATCCCAATGACACCACCTCCTTTCCGAGCTCTGACAAATGAGCTTCGTATGGAGAAATTCTACTGGATGAGGTCATCTCTTCCTTTGTCTGAGTAAATTGGATTCATTGAATCCCTATATTTATACTAATCATGTGATCATTGTTTAAAGACTATATTAGCAACAGTCAAAATTTTTTAAGGTATTTTAAAATACAAAAAACATAAATCCAAAGAAGTTCATATTTTATATAACCATTTTACATTATAAGACATTTAATTAGATCAAAAGTAATTTTCATTAATAAAATTTTGTGTCGTTATATTTCTGTGGTCACTATTGGAAATCTAATGTATACCAATGCATCTATACCAATGGTTTGTAAAAACTGTTGGTATAGGTCCCCTTTACCAATGGTTTGGCCAAACCATTGTGAAAAGACCACTTTGAGGTCGATTTTCCCAATGGTTTTCCAAAAATGTTGGGAAAAGTCCACTTTGAGGCCACCTTTCCTAACAGTTTGGCCAAACCATTGGGAAAGGGTGTTTACCTATCCCAACGGTTCTCAAAACTATTGGGAAAGGCCTATCCCAACGGTTTTGAGAACCGTTGGGATAAGTGACCTTATATTTTATGAGTACATTTATCGAATATCATCAAATAAATCAATATATAAATTACACACACACACAGATTTATATATATATTTATCCAAATATATTCACAAAGGATACTCTAGGATAGTGGTAAAGTAATTGATATATAACGTGGAGGTTGTGGGTTCAAACCTCCGCTGAAACACTTTTTTATATATTTACCTATCCCAATGGTTTCCTAAAACTGTTGGGAAAGTCCTATCCCAACGGTTTGGGAAACCACTGGGAAAGACCTATACCAACGATTTGAAAACCATTGGGATAGGTCTTTCACATCATTTTTCTCCAAACTATTGGGATAGGTCTTTCCCCATGCCAAATTACCCAACGGCTCCCCATACCATTGGTATATGCTATACCAACGGTTTGGGGACCTATACCAATGATTCCAAACTATTGGTATAGGTTATTTTTCCAATAGTGGGACTCCGATCATCATCAAAATTTTAGTTAATGTTGTAGTGTCAATCCTGCTAGGGGAACCAATCCTTAGACCTACCAATCTGCCTAATGTACTAGACCTAGTCTACCCAACATAGTTTCCTAGGATTCCCTTTGTTCTCAATTCTATCTACCATGTCATATTACCCACCACTTACACATGCACACACATCCAACAATAGAACACACATGGAAACTGCCAATTTTCATAGGATAAACCTATTTCGAACCCAAATGTACAAAACAATCATTTGAAAACAATGTCCTCATAACCCAAACAATTCATAAAACACATTTTGAAATCATATCCAGAATACCAAAAATTATCCAATAATGATAAAGCATGGAATCCCATACCTTTCACTTGGGAACTTCTAGAAAATGGGTGTAAACCACAAAATCACCACGAGGAGACCCTATAAAGGAAGGAATATACCATAGAAATCAAGTTTTTACCCAAGAAATAATGGTTCAACCCACTTTATAGAAAATAAACAATTGTAGAAGAGAGAACCCAAGAAAGAGGAAAGAAGAAACCATAAATAAGGAAGAAAATAAGAGAGGAGAGACTTACTTGATGAGTTCTTAAATATCCAAGGCCAAATCACACACAAAAATAGAGCCCAAGGGAGGATAAGAAGGGAGGGAGGAATGATTATGGATAGAGGGTCAAATGGGGGAGTAAATGGGTGTATTTGGGTTAAAATTAAGGAATGGAGAAACTTTAATTTAATTATTTTTAATTTTTTTAGGATGGTGCATGGTTTGGATGCATGGTTTTCTAAACCATGCAGAAGCTGTGAGACAATTAATTTCAAAAAAATGAGGCCATATGGTGTCTTGAAAAGGGGCGCACACCAGGGAAGTCGACCGTGCGCCTCAAATAGACCCAGGGAACATGGTTATCACACACGCCCATGCGCGAGTCATCCTCCATGGACAATGGCTCTGTCCAAGGTGCATGATTTCCTATGGTCCAGTTCATGATTTCTACTAACTATTTTACAATTTTTTTCCATCTACTATAGGGTCCAAAATTCAATTTTCCACCATAAACACCTAAAAAATATTTAGAATAAAGATATGACCAAAATAAAAGAGAAAAAATATTAAAAATAAAATAAAAGATTTGAAAATTATCCCCACAATGTAAACTTCCCTCCTTTGTAAAGTCACTCCAAATTCTGATCAGAGTAAAAAAATTTATACTAATACTCAAACCAAGACTTCCATTCCCAAGTCTCATGTTCATCATTTCCATACTGGTGAAGAACCTAAACCAATGGTACCAAATTCCCCTAAATCACTTTTTCCCAGGGATTCACAATCCACAATGGTTATTCAAACATAGAAAAATCAGGTTTGAACTCCAAATTTTTCTAATTTAGCACATGAGACAGATCCAGATTACACCTTTTCAGCTACAAGACATGATAAAATTCATGAATTGATATCAATTGAGATGAAAAATATAACCGCTATGTCACCTTACCAACTCTCTCAGTAACCTGAAAAGGTTCGACATACCTCTGTGTCAACTTCCCTTTCTTATCGTGATGTCAATGACCCAAGCGATGGTCCAACTTCAGAAACACTTTATATACAACTGATAATTACAAGTCTCAACTCTACTAATCATCATAAGACTTATGGTGACTTTTCACTATCAAACGACACTTCCTAATCAACCAGACTTTATCATACATCTACTACACAAGGCTTGTTCCCAACAACAAGGTCTCACCCACCTCTACCTAGTACAAATGTGACCAACACTACCGACCATAAAGCACCTCAAAGGGATCCGTTATTATTGACTATTGGTAACTATTATTTTAGTAAAAATCAACCAACACCAAATTGATATTTCATGAGCCTATGAAATCCAACACACATTCCTTGAGAATATCTTTCAAAATTTGATTCACCCGCTCCATCTAACCATTTGTTTGAGGATAATATGATGTACTCAACTTGACCTTTTAACCCACCGACTTATGAATGAATTCCCAGAATCAAGAGGTAAAATGGGCATCCCTATCTAAAATTATAGCTGATGAAACCCCATGAGGACTAACTATCTTCTGATCATACAACCGAACAAATGTTTCCACCTTGGATGAGTCTTTTATTGGGATGAAATGGGATGATTTGGTCAGTCGTTTAGTCACTACCCATATGGAATTCCTCCATCGGGTAGTAATAGTCAAGAAAATGATGAAATCTATAGAGACCTCATCCCAATTCTAGTTAAGAATGGGTAATGGTTAAATAAAACCCAAGGGCATTTTGTGTTCTGCCTTAACTTGCTGATAGGTATAACACATATATACAAATTTATATATGTCCTTCCTCATACCTTTCCACCATAACTGATAAAGAACGTCATGAAACATCTTGATAGTCCCAGGATGAAAAACCCACTGAGATTGGTGGATATCCTACATCACCACCTTACGCAATGAAAACAACACCACAACACATCCCTTGAAGCAAAGAGTTCCTTTTGGAGAAAATGTCTAGTTGATGGGAACCTTGCCACCATAAAAAATATGCATATTCCATTGACACAACTCATATTTAGGATACTCCAATTGAATTGACTTTAGAAGGGAGTGTGTGAGATTCACACTGGCCAAGAACACACCACCACCACACTCCTTGGTCTCCAAATGCATCTCAACACAAATCCCCACCAAATTACAGTCATCACTTGAATTATTTAGATCCTGCACTGGAAATTTTCTATTAATGGCGTCAATTACCACAATACCTTTTCCTGGGGTATAGACGATATCAAAATTGAACCCTTGAAGGTACTCAAATCAACAGTGATGCCTCAAATTAAGATCCTTCTGGGAGAAGTTTTAGGCAAAGATTTTATGATCCAAGTATACCATAAAATTCTCTTTAAAGAGGTAGATTCCACGTTTTCAGATCATTTATCACTATCAATAATTACAGGTCATGGGTTGGGTAATTATTTTCATGTGGTCAGAGTTGGCGAGAACCATATTCCACCACATGCTCATCTTGCATAAACACACACCAAGACCCATACCCTAGGCATCAAAGTAAACCACAAATGCACTTATAGATTTAGGAAATATAAAAATAGTGGTTGTTTTTAACCATCACTTGAGCTCCTAAAAGGATGAATAACACTCTTGGATCCACTAAAACGTTACCCCTTTTTGGGTAAGCACAATCATTGGTGAAGCAAGCTGAGAGAAATCTCTAACAAACTGCTTGTAATACCCTACTGGGCCCAAAAATATCCTAATCTCAAAGACATTTATCTTCTTCTCCCATGAAGTCACTACTTCAATCTTCTTGGGGTCCACCAAAAATCCACGTTACAAAATCACATGACCCATAAACTTCACCTCTCTAAGCTAGAAGGCACACTTAGAAATATTAGCTTAGAGGTAATGATCACAAAGAGTTCCCAAAACATCCCTCAGGTGCTTCTCATGCTCTTCCTTGGTCCGAGAATAAACTGGGATGTTTTCCACAAACATAATGATGAAGGAATCAAGGTACTGATGGGACACATGATTTATAAGAGTCCTAAAGACAACTGGAGAATTTTTCTGCCCAAAAGGCATGAGTAAATTCTCATTGTGGTTTCACCTACTTTATAAAGATTTCTTAGGAACATTCACCTCTCCAACCTTGACCTAGTGATACCTAGAACACAAATATATCTGAGAGAACCACCTTACCCCCTTTTCCATATGATGATTTAACAATTTTTTTAATTTCTTTATGGTTTTGACGCTCACAAACACTCACATTTGTGTTACTAATAAATATTTTTATATGAATTTCAGGAAACTAATATTCATTAGAATATTTATTATGGAACCATTCTCAATTAATTAATCCATGGGAAAATATTTTTTTAGTTTAAAGTATTCTTGACGTGTTTGAATTTTGGAAACACTATTCATACCCTATGTTTGAAAGCATAATGTATGGTTTGGAAACCCTATGTTTCTAATAAAATGTATAGATTATGTACCCTAAAATGTTGGAAAATTATTAATTAATAACCCTATATTTATAAGAAACCTTACTTTTAAAGGAATAAACATATTGTTCATAAACATTACTTTTATAAAAAACTGTACATTTCCAACCATACTTTTGGAGTTTATCACTACACAAAGGAACCCTACATTTGACTGGAAAATAATAGAGTTTTTAATTAAACATATTATTTGTGTTCTCTTCAATGGTCTTGATGAGAGTAAATATATATTTAACTCTATTTTTTGATTGATTCAAAGTCTTGTATTCATTATAGTATATTGTTCCCATTCTTATGGGAAGTTATAACTCTATCAAATGATTTTGAATTCAAATATTTGTGATTTATTATGAATTATTTTTGGAAGAATATAAAATAGAGTTTTTTATCCTACTATATAAATATTTATATTTTTATCTTCTAAATATATAAGAATACACTATAATATAGATATATGCATTAGATCAAAATTCTATAATAGAGTGTCATTTCCTTCAGAGCTACACTTTGAAGACATATATGTTTTGATCTAGTTTTTAATATTGTTATTGTTGTTTCGATAACTTTTCATTAAAGCCTCTTCTAGAAGTTTAAAAAAAATCATTTTTTAGAGTTACACTTTGGAGATATACATGTTTATACATCTATCTGGTGTTTTCTCAACTACTGTCTAAAAAAAATCTTATGCCACATTGAATATCTTTTTTCTGCTACTCTGTACTATTGAAGACAAAACACATCTATCATTTGCTACAAAAATTGTGAGAAAAATATGTGTTCTCAATCAAATCAATCTATATTTATTTGTTGGAGTTTTGACTGCTCGGAATTAGTCTTGGTAGTGATGGCGTATAATCTTCTCAAACTAATATTTAGAGAATTTGGTTCTCTATAAAAGAAATAGAAGGACTTGTAAAAGACTTATTTTAAAGGTTTTAACTACCTATACTTAGTTTTATATGTATTTGGATAAGATGACCTACTAGTAAAAATCACCAAGCTCCTGGAGAAAGTATTGGTGGAGTGGAATAGATGATCTTTATGCCCTGAACCACTATAAATAACTATTTTATTTTCCTTATTTATTTTTACTACTTAATATTCTTTAAGAGATAAGGAAAGGATCACTGCACAACAATAGAATTTCTTTGATTCTGTCCAATATTTTAAGCGATCACAATTTCCCCCCTCTTGTGTCTTCTTTATAGTAATTCAGTTCAACTTGACCTAATAAGTTTTATCAGAGTTAGGTTTCTATTTTAATATTTTCTTCTTGAAAATCATTGAAAAGTATTTTGTTTCTATGTTATATCAACAAGTAATATCAACATTTGTGTTCTATTTCTCTATCCCTCGAGTATTCCATTTTATTTTAAAAATTTATTGAAGTGTTTTGAACTCCCCTATAATATCAAAAGTATATACTATATCTAACAATGAAAAGTTAAATATTTAGATGATGACATTTTGAAATGGATGATTCTAGAGAAGGTATGTTTATTATTCATTCTTTTTACTTTAATTGTGATAATTATAGATTTTGGAAAGCTTGTGTAATTATTTATTTGATAAATAATGGAATAATATTTTATTTAAATGTTGTCATGATTATGAAATTCCCAAGGAAGATCTGAAAAAATGGGATGATGACCAAGAAAAAGAACATGATCTCAATTCGAGATAAATGAATGATATTATCTGCATTTTAAGAACTGATGAGTTTCATAGAGTTTCTTAATGTCCTAATGCCTATGAAATGTGGAAAAGTATTTCTATTTCATATGAAGGAACTGAAAGTATCATAAAATTAGGGTACACCACTGAAAAACTAATGTTTGATACTTTTAGAATGTATAAAGAGGAAAATATCACTCAGATGAATGGGATATTGATTGAAATTGTAAATAATATTACTACTTTGAGATATCTAATTAAGTAATTATATCAAACGTTAAAAGTAATTAGATTTTTACCCTCTAAGCGTAATGTAATATCTACTAAAATATAAAAATATACACCAATGAAAGATTTAGAAATGATAGAATTAATTGGAACCTTGAGAATTTATAAAGCTTTCATACAAGATGAATTTTAAAATCATATCAAATATGAATAAACTGCTCTCAATACTAATTTGGATGAATATTCTGATTCCAGTCATCCAGATACAGATAAATTTTTGTCAAATATTGTTAAAAAGTTTGAGAAACTGTATAATAAGAGAAAGAAATAGATTAAGGAGAAAATATGTTGTGAATGAAAAGATAAAGGTCATACAAATGTTAACTATCATTTACTTAAAGATCAAAGGAAATCCAATTATAAAGGAAAATGAAAGAAAATTATGAAGGAAAATTGGAGTGATTATTCTGGTTCAAATTTTTAATTTTCAAAAAATTCATAGTTTTAGCATAAAAAAATAGTATGTCTTATGGCTATTACCGATGAGGTAAAAGATTCTCACTCTCAAAACTCTATCTCTGAAAAAATTTCTTATGAATAATTAAATAAGTATTTCTTTATGCTGTAATAAAAATTTGAAGCCTTAATATAGGATCATAAAAAACTTATAAAATCTCATGATTATATGTTACTAGATAAATAAAACTTGGAAAAAAAATTACAGATTTAAAAACCAATTCTTCCAAAATTTATTGTGATCTACATGAAGTAAGAATTAATGAATTACAAGATGAATTATAATCATTTTAAAGTTATTCTATCATATTAACCAAAGGAAAAAAAATATCTAAATGATATTCTTGGAAGTACAGTTATAAAAAAATACGAAATTATAAGTAATTGTGAAAAACCAAAGTTATATATGAATTTTTTTTCTTAGCTTAAATTGAAAAATAATGTTAACCATTAAATGCTTTTACTGTGGTAAAAATGGAAATTATGAAAATTACTATTGCTTTAGAAAACCTCGATTGTTTTGGTATTAATATTGTTTATGGTTCAAAATAATTATTAAACTATAATAGTATAATATCTATACAAAATAAATAGATTTTTTTCCTAAAAATTTATTTACTAACACTGCCAAACCAAAAAGCATATGGGTACCAAAAGACACTTTTATTTGATGTTTTTTAGGAATAAACTGTTGAAATATATAATTAACTCATTAAGTGGTTAACTGATAAGTTTTTTAATTTTTTATCCTAACAAAGGTGTGATAAACTATGAATTAGTTCATTATCAAAAGATCCTTGGAGTTGGAACTAATAACATAGGATGATTTTTTCATTACTATTCTCATATGTGTATTTTATTACATTAATTTTTTACACATGGGGAGATAGATTTTTTATTATAATATTGTTAAATACTTTTTTCTCTTTGAATTAAAAGTTGTATAGATAAATTTTATAAAATATTCAAAATAGGTTTATAAAAAATTAAACTCTCTGTTTAATATTTTAAAATTATTGTTTTTAAATTTTATGTTCTTAAAATAATTTACGTAACATTTGAATAAACTCACTTAAAAAAAATTCTTTTAAAAATTTAAAATTTGAAATAATAAAATATTATTTTTTATCTCAATAATATAAAGAATCTACTACAAATTTTCAAAACAAAATATATTATCTTCTTTAAAAACCCTATAATCTTGTTTTCAGAAAAAAAAATTAAGTTCTATTTTCTCCTTTTTCAAAATATATTTTTCAAAGACTTCTAAAACCAGTCTGAGTAAAAATGAAGTGATTGAGAACTTCAAGTTATGAGAAAGCTCCTTCTCAGATATGAATAAAAGGTAATCATTATTATGATCTATTAAGAGAACAATTGGTTTCATTTTTTAAGGATTCATTTGAAGAACACTCTATAAGAGATAAGGATGTTCGTGGTTTAGAAGGAGCAGAAGTTTCATCATCTCAAAAGGTTAAGAGTGAGGTATCTTATAAAGAGATTATGTTTAAAGTAAATGCTTTTAATTAAGAAATTACAAAGCTTCATGCTAATCGAAATAAATCTATAAAATTGAATAAAGATATATAAAAAGTGTTAGTTTCAAAAATAGTTTTTGATTCACTTCAAAGGTAGAATCATAATGTGAAATAAAGTTTGATTTCAAAAGCGGAATTTGAAGTGTTTAAAATAGAAATGATAAGTTAGGTGGAGTTACTTATAAGGGAATCTATTACTAAGTTGGACCATGATAAACTGAAAGTTTTTCTCGTCGAACATGTTTTTTTTCTTCTTTTATATATCAAAGATATGGAGACGTTCAAAGTAGAATAGAACAACTATCAAGAGTTTTATAATATTTAAGTGAAAAATTTCAATGTTTTGAAAGTTTTAATTAGTTAACTTATGTATAAACATGTTATGAATTGTTTAATCTTATTACATATGGTAAATTTTTCTCTTACTATGAGTAATAAAATCCTTTTAAATAAAATTGAATATTTTTCTTCATTATAACATGTGAAAAAGTGTATTTAAAATTTCTTGAAATATTTAACTGCTTTTATTATGCTATGTTTTAGGGAGAGTTATGTTAAATATTTTTGTGACACGAATTAAAAAATTGAAAAAAAATTTTAATTTTTTTTTTCATTATTGAATAATGTTTTATAAAATATTTTTGTTTTTTATTTATATTATAGAATGAATTTAGGGGGAATTTAAGCTATTAAATTTTATTCTATTCTTTTTTATGTCACAAACGGGGGAGAAATTTTTAATGAGAAAGGGGGATGAATTTGAAGTAAGAAATCAATGTAAAAATTTGTAAGGGAGAAATTGATAAGGGAGAGATTATGAAAAACATATAAACAAAAACATAATTATATTTAAATAAATGTGTGTATTTGTTTTAATTTTAATATCTATTTTTATATTTTTATGGGTTTTGTGATCATTAAAAAAGGGAGATTGTTGAGCATATATTGATTCAAAACTTTTGTTAATTTATTTTTGGTTTTAATGCTCATAAATGCTCAGATTTGAGTTACAAATAATGTTTCCTTTTTAAGTGAATTTCAGGAAACTAATATTTAATAGAATATTTATTCTAGAATAATTCTTAGGCCGTTGATCCGTGAGAAAATATTTTTGTTGTTTAATGTATTTTTGATGTGTTTGAATTATACGAACACTATTCACACCATACATTTGAAAGAATAACATATGGTTTAGAAACCCTACATTTGGAATGAAACGTATAGATTATATAGCCTACACTATTGGAAAATTATGGATCAATAATCCTTTGTTTGGAAGAAACACTACGTTTAAAGGAATAAATGTATCGTTCATCAACATTACTTTTATGAAAAATCGTACATTTTCAACCATACTTTTGGAGTTTATTGCTACATGAACGAACCCTATATTTGACTATCCAATAATGGAGTTTTGAATTAAATATATTATCCCTATTTTTGGAAATGGTCTTGATGGGAGTAAATATATCTTTTAAGCGGTTTTGTGATTGATTCAAAGACTAGTATTCATTATAGAAAATTGTTTCTACTATTAACGGAAGTTACGAATCTATTGATTTATTTTGAATTCAAATATTTATGATTTATTATGATGTATATGTGGAAGAGTTTAACCTAGAGATTTTCAACCTACTATATAAATATTGGTATTCTCATCTTCTGAAGATACGAGAATGCAATACAATATAGATATACACATTGGATAAAAAATCCATATTTTTGTAAATAACATAGTGTCATTACGTTTAAAGATACACTTAGAAGACATAAATGTTTTGATCTAGTTACTGCTTTTATTGTTGCTACTACTATACCTTGTCATTAAAACTTCTTCTGTATGTTCAAAAAAGAATTTTCCCGAGTTAAAATTTAGATAGATACATGTTTATACATCTATATGGTGTTTTATAAACTACTTTCTAAAGAAATACTGTGAGACATTGAATATTTTTTTTTATGATTTACATTATTTAAGATCAAACAAATATTTATATCACTGCTTCAAATGTGAGAAATTTTTTTATTCTAAATCAAATCAATATCTATTGATTTATTAGAGTTTTGACTGCTTAGACTCAGTATTTGTGGTGAAGGAGTATCAAATTCTCAGACTAAGCAGTGGAGAATCTAGTTCTTATTAAAAGAACTAGAAGGAAATATATTTGTTCCCTGAACTACTATATAGTGCTATGTTATTTTTCTTATTTATTTCCATTGCTTACTCATATTTAAGAGAGAAGTAAAGGATCACTAGACAATAAGATAATTTATTTGAATCTATCAAATATTTTATAGGATCACAATTCCACCCTCTTATGTCTTTGTTATAGTCATTAATTTCAATATAACCTAACAGTTCCCAATCCCCATGGGCTGGAACTAGTCCCTAGGCATTAAACACCACCTTTAGGAATGATTTATCCCATAATAATCAACCACTAATAATCCATTATAATCAAGAATCATAACATAATCAATAACCATAACCATAAGAGATACAATTATCACCTGTTTAAAAATTTTACATTTTAATCCAAAACCCAAAATACCAAAATTTGGTGGGTAACTAACTAAAAAACTATATCTCCATGAAAAAATTGGTCCAACACCCTCTAGCCACCTCCACCAACACCTGCAAGAAAAGGAACACTAGCAACTGAATCCACCATCACCCCCACGGAACATCTTTCCTTTCCCTAGGTCAAACATAACAAGGTCTACATACAACATAGGCTGTATGTATGGTATGATCAAATTCCTAGTACAATATCATCCAAAGATATTCTATGCTATAAAATAATAAGAAAAATCAACATGTAATTTTATAAAGAATGGAAATAAAAAAAACATTTTGAATGAAAAATCCTTTGGAATTTGAAAATGGGAATGTAACCATGTCAACAAGCCAAGCAATAAGTATAACATCACAAGAGATCTATGGGACATCCCTAAGGTACTTTTTTTAGTGGGGCCTAGGATCCTTGTAACTCAGTGAAATTATATAGAAACCATAACACAAAAAATCCTCATGCATGTGCCACTAGAGTAGAGTCAATCCAAATTTCTTGTAGTCTCCATTCATCATCAAAATTTTAGTTAGTGTTGTAGTGTTAATCCTACTATGGGAACCTGTCCTCATCCATTCTGACATACCGACATAGTCATCCTAAACAAGTTACCTATGATTCCCTTTGTTCTTAATTCTATATACCTTGTCATATGAACCACCAATTACACATATACACACACCCAACAATGGAACACACATGAAAACCACTAATTTATATAGGAAAAAACTCCTTCAAACAAAAAATAACACTAAAATCCTTTCGAATAAATGTTCACACTACCCACACAACTCATAAATAACATTTAGAAAGCATATCAAGAATACCAAAATCATTTGAAAATGCTAAATCATTGAATAACCTACCCTTCACTTGGAAACTTCTACAAAATAGGTGGAAACAACAAACTCACCATGAGGAGACCCTATAAAGGTGAGAACGTACCATAAACATCAAGATTTAACCCAGGAAACCAAGGTTCAACTCACTTTAGGGAAACTAACCATCTAGAGAAGAGATACCCTAAGAAAGAGGGAAGAATAAACTAATAAGAAGATATAAATCAAGATAGGCAAGTGTTAATTGATGTGTTCTTGAAGATACAAGGCCAAATCACTCACAAAAATAGATCCCAAGAGAGGAGAGTAAGGGAAGGAGGTATTACTAGGGATGGAGGGTCAAATGGGGGAAGAAATGTGTGGATTTGGGTTAAAATAGGATAATTAAAAAAATAGTAAATTAAATATTTTTAAAGTTATGGGAAGGCCGGATGGTTTGGCTACACGGTTTTCCAAAGCATGTAGAAGCCGTATGAAACCTCCTTCCAAGAAAAAAAATAAGGCTACACCTATAAAGGAAAGCATGCCTGTGCAGTTGACTGTGTGCCTCAAACAAGCCCACTAGTCTAGGCACATGGTTAGCCCACATGCCCATGCATGGGCCGTGTGACATGGACAATTACACTGTCCAAGGTGCACAACCTCCTTTGGGCTAGTTCACGGTTTATACTAACCATGTTCTAACTATTCTACATCTTCTCTCTGGTCCAAATATCTATTTCCAACAAAAACACCAAGAAAATCTTTGTAATAAAGATATGAAAAAAATAAAATAGAAAAAAACCAAAAAATGAAATCACATATTTGACAATTCCACCCACCATGAAAACTTTCTTCCCTCAGAAAGTCATTCCAAAGTCTCATTAGAGAATAAAAATGGGTATTACTCATCAACCCAAGACTTCCATTCCCAAGTTTAATGTTCATCATCTCTATGATGGAAAAGGACCCAAACCAACAATATGGAATTCCATTGTAGAACTTTTTCCTAGGAATATGCAATCTGCACAGGTCATTCAGACACAAACAAATTAGGTTCCAACTCAAACTCTTCCCAATTTAGCACATGAGATAGATCTAGATTATAATTTTTCAACTACGAGACATGAAACAAATCATGAATTGACATCAACTGAGATGGAAAATATAACTAGTATGCCACCTTACCAACTCTCTAAGTAACCTCAAAAGGTTTGACATATCTCAGAATCAACTTCTCTTTCTTACCAAGACATCGATGAAACAAGTGAGAGAATACCTTTAGAAACAAATAATCTATAATTGATAATCTTGATGCTCTATTAAACAAATTATTATAAGACTTATGGTGAATTTTCACTATCAAAAGATACTTCTTAATAAACTTGACTTTATCATATGTCTTTTGTATAAGGTTTAGTCCCACCAATAAGGTCTCACCCACTCCTGCCTTGCATAAAGGTGACCAACATGGCCGACCATAAGGATCCTCAAAGGGATCCATGCATATATAGGATTGGTAACTATTATTATAGGAAAAATCAACCAATCCAAAATGTATATCCCAAGAACCTTTGAAATCCAACACAAATTATCAGAGCATATCTTCCAATATTTTATTCTCCCACTCTTTTTGACCATTTTTTGAGGATGGTATGTCATACTCAACTTGACCTATGATCCCATTTGCTTCTGAAGGCATTCCCAAAACCAAGAAGTAAAATGGGGGTCCCTATCTAAAATGATAACTGATGACACACCATAAAGTATCACTATCTTCTGAACATACAACTGACCCAAGTCGTCCACATTGATTGAGTCCTTAATTGTGATGAAATGAGACGATTTGGTTAGACGGTCAATCAATATCCATATGGAATTAATCTCTCGAGCTATACAAGTAATTACAATGATTAAATCCATGTAAAACTCATCCCAATTCCAAATAGTAATGGGTAATGTTTGAAGAAAACCCAAGGGCCTTTGGTGCTCTATCTTAACCTACTGATAGGTATTACACCTGGATACAAAGCTAGCTATGTCCCACCTTATATATTACCCAAAAAATATATTACCCATGTCATAAAAAATATTACTAGTCCCTAGATGAATGACCCACTGATATTGGTGGCTATCCTACATCACCACCTTCTGTAATGACAATAAAACCACAACACAACTTTTGAAGAAAAAGTTTTTCTCTAAAGACAATGTCCAATTGATGGGAACCTCCCCACTATAAAAATTAAATATATTCCATTAACAAAACTAATTTTCAGGATGCTCCAGTTGGTTGAAATCTAAGAGTAATTTCATGAGATGAAAAATGGACAATAACACACCACCAATGTGCTCCTTGGTCTCCAAATGCATTTTGAAAAAATCCCCCTCGAAGTCCACTCATCACTAGACTTATTTAGAGCCTACACTAGTACTTTCTTACTTAAGGTTTCAACTACCACATTACCTTTTACCAGGGTATAGAAATTATGAAAATTGAACCTTTGATGGTAATAAAATAAAAAGTGATGTCTCAAATTTAGATCCTCATGGGAGAAAATTTAGGCTAATATTTTATTATCTGAGTAGACCACAAACATCTCCTTAAAGATGTAATGATGCCAAGTTTTCATGTAATGCATCATTGCCGCTAATTCTAGGTCATGGGTTGGGTAATTCTTTTTGTGTGGTCAGAGTTGGCAAGAACCATATGCCACCACATGATCATCCTACATTAACACACACCAAATACCCATATTTGAGGTATCAAAGTTGACCAAATACCCCTTATGGATTTTGGAAAGATTGAAATAGGGCCTATGGTCAACCATCTCTTGAGATACTCAAAGTATTCCTAACACTCTAGGATCCACTAACACTTTACCCCTTTTTGGTTAAGTGTGATCATAAGTAAAGTAATTCGAGAGAAATATCAAACAAACTGCTTGTAATATCCTACCAGTACAAAAAAGAACATGATCTTGAAGACATTATTTGGATGCTCCCATGATGTCATTGCTTCAATCTTCAAAGGGTCCACCAAAACCCCACATTTTGAAATCACATGACCTAGAAACTTTAACTCCCTGATCTAGAAGGTACAATTAGAAATACTAGGATAGAGGTGATGATATCAAATATTTCATAGCACAAACCTTAGGTGCTTATAATTCTCTTCCTCAATCCTAGAATAAACCTAGATTTTATCCATGAATATGAGGATGAAAGAATCTACATACTGACGGAACAATCAATTAATAAGAGCCATGAAGACTGTTGGACCAATTTTCAACCCAAAATGCATGAATAAATACTCAAATTGGTAGTACCTACTTAAAAAATATATCTTAAGAACATCCACCTCTCTAACCCTTACATGGTGATACCCAAAACAAAAATTGATCTTAGAGAACCATCTTACCACTACATACTGATTAAAGAGGTCATCAATATAGGGTAATAGATATTTTTTTTGACTGCAACCTTATTCAACTTTGAATAATCGATACATAACTAGATATATCCATAAACCTTATTTGAAAATAGAACTAGGGTGGATTAAGGTGATACACTCAGTATAATGAATCATTTGGATTCCAAATTATCTAGTTGAATATTTAATTCCATCAACTTAGTAGGGGATATATGATATGAGGGAAAAGACATAGATTGTGTTCCAGGCACCAAATTGAAAGAGTAATCAACATACCACTCTAGAAGAAACACTAAAAATTAATCTAGAAATAACTATGGGAACTCATCCACCATAGGAGGTAATCCACCTTCATGACCACTACCGTCATCCTGCAACTTGAGTAATGAGATATGAAAAACAAGATTGCCTAATTCTGGAAGTGAAGGTACAAAATGTCCTGAACAGGGGTTCCATTCACCTTATAAAACCTTATAGATTCCATTAGGTTCCGCAAAACTCACTTTACTATGATAATAATCGATGTGCACTTGGAAATGAACCACGGAATACATATTGAGGATCACATCGAAGAGGTGCATTTATAAAACCAGGAAATTCCATTCTATCTCAAACCCTAAAATGGTGAGTGCACGAGATGAGAAATTGAAACCATTCTATATATTATTACCAAGAATTGTCACCAAATCCATTTCATACGACATGATCTTGGTAGGTAATTTGAAAAAATCCACAAGATAGACATAAATAAAGAAATTAGAAGCGCTAGTATCAAATAGAACAAATAAATTAGACGATGCATTAAGAATCATACCTCAAACCATGAAAGGGCCTACATTCAATTACACTAGATCTTGTTCCATGGTATAAATGTTCCTCATATCTACTGTAAAGGAGATCAAATAATAACCTATGGCTCTTCCTTTAGCTAACTCTACCTAGAAGTAGATCCTTCCCTTTTTCCATGACCACCAAAATAAGAACCCGCTGTACTAGATGGTTCTGACTGGGATATTGTTTCCATGGAGATTGTGGAACCCACTCCAACATGATATGGATGCATAGATTTGAAAAACCACTGCAGTTTCCCAATATTCCCACACCAATAGAAAGGTCTAGGAGGTACTAGGCATGCCGACCACACATGTCCTCACTTCCCACACTGACGACATAGAACTGATGAAACATCTGAATCCGTAGAAAAAGGAGGTTGTGAAGGATGTACTGAGCTATTACCACCCTTATTTTACTGACCATCATATATCCTCTTCCTTTTTGATGAAGCACCACTTCTTTGGGATACTGTTGAAACTACCATGGAAAAACCATACTTTCCATCAAGATCAATATCCACCATCAAGGATCTATTGACTACATCAGTGTAAGTATTTAACATATACTAAAATACCAAGAAATAGATGTTCATTTTCAACCCCATTTCAAACCACTATTACTTTAGCTGCTCATTGGAAACTATCTCGATTGAGAAATAGACTAACTTAGCAAAATAGTTGGCATACTCCAACACGGTATGAACCCCCTGGTGGAGATCTGAAAAATATCAGTTTCTAGTGAAGGATAATTCCTTTAGGAAATAATACTCTTTGATGATGACCTTGAAGTCCTTGCAACCCATATGATCATGCTTCCCATCCGGAACCACTAAGTCCCACCACCTATGATGTGGACCTTCCAACAAGAATGAGGAAAAATTCACATTAACTATATCAGGAGTGTCAATAAACCTGAACATCCTTTCAATATTCCCAATCCAATCCTCAGCTTCTTGGGGATCCATGCTACCCTGAAAACAAAGAGGATTTTTCTTTTGAAATTCCAGATCTTTTTACCTTTTAGAGCCTGATTTGGAATCCCTAACATGACCAGGACCAGAGCCTGCTCCATGATCTAATTATTGGATAGCTCTAACCACTACTTCTACTATTCTATGATCAACCAGTTAGAGATAATTCTCTCCAGACTCTTCTTGTGGTCTCATGGGAAGTCTCTAGGGAGTCATGATGTTACATCATTTAACAAACCAATGATATCATCAACACAAACTATCCAGAAAATAGTTTAACAAAAAAAAAATAAAACATATTTATAAATAAAACCCAAAACCATAAAAATAAAAATAAAAAGTCACACAATTCCACATCCTCTTGGTGTCCATGCACAGTCTGTAGCCTTTACGTCTCACCTGGAGGAGGAATCTAACCACTTCTTGACATCAAATAGTGACCCAATGTCTATCACGAGATGTGTTGGCTAGAAATACCACTCACAAAATGAACCTAAAGCCCTGATATTCCTAGATCCAGTATATATAGACTATTTCAAATAACATTACCCAAAGAAAGAGAAAAACCTTTATCTAATACCATTTTTTCATGAACCGGTCCAGGGTTCCATCCAACCTAACATCCGACCTGACCTATGGTAAGGCCTGAATGGCATTCCCGATTCCTATGCGAAGAAATATAGTGTCTGGGCATCAAAAAACACCTTTGGGAATGATTACCCCCCACAATAATCAATCCCCAATAATCCAATATAACCAAGCATCACATCATAAAAAATAACCAAAATCATAAGAGACACAATTATCACAAGTTTTACAATTTTACATTTTATGTTAAAATCTAAAATACCAAAATGTGGAGGG
The DNA here is from genome assembly GCA_963277665.1 of Viscum album. Taxonomy (NCBI): domain Eukaryota; kingdom Viridiplantae; phylum Streptophyta; class Magnoliopsida; order Santalales; family Viscaceae; genus Viscum; species Viscum album. Next base: position 1,502,053,154 of record OY728119.1, on the reverse strand, counting down.
GAACTTACTAAAGAACTATATTTCCATGTAACAAGAGGTCCAAAACCCCCTATCCACCTCCACCAACACCTGTAATAATATGAACACTAGAAACCATATCCACTATCACCACCGTGAAACATCTTGCCTTTACCTAGGTCAAACATAAAAAGGAATACATACACCCCAAGACGTATGTAGGGTGAGAGCCAATTCCTATTATGATATCACCCAAATATATTACATGCTATAACATAAAAGGAAAATAAACATGAAAGTTTTTAAGGAAAAGAAAAGAAAATAAAATAAAAAGAAAACATTTTTATTGAAACATGATTTTGAATTTAAAAATGGGAAAGTAACAATGTCAACAAGATGAGTGATAAGAATAACATCAAAAGAGGACCATAGGTAACACCTAAGGTACTAGGGTTAGTGGGGACCTAGGATCCTTGTACCTCAGTGACATGGTATAGAAACCATAACCCACAGATTACTCATGCACGATCTACTAGAGAGAAGGCAATCCAAAGTTCTAGCGGTATCAGATCATTATCAATTGTTTAGTTAGTGTCGTAGTGTTAATACTACTAGGGGGAACCAGGACTCAGCCTTAAATATCCACCTAGTGTACTAAACATAGTTGAGCTAAACTTGTTACCTAGAATTCCCTTTGTGCTCAATTCCATATACCAAGTCATATGAACAACCACTTACACATACACACACCCAACAATGGAGCACACTTGAAAACCACCATTTTCTATAGGGAAAACCTCTTTTGAACCCAAAAACACTCCAAAATCCTTTGAAAACAAAGTTCACTCCACAAAAAAGTTAATAGAACTCATTTAGAAATCGCATCAAGCCTACCAAAATCATCCAACAATGATAAATCATGGAATCACCTATATTTCACTTGAAAACTTTCAAAAAATGGGTTGAAACCAAAAAATTCACCATGAGGAGACCCTATAAAGGCAAGAACATACCATACATATCAATATTTGAGCCAGGAAACCAAGGTATAACCCAATTTATGGAAACTAACCTACTAGAGAATAGAGAAACCAAGAAAGAGGGAAGAATAAATCAAGAATAAGGAATAGGGAATTACTTTATGAGTTATTGAAGATCTAAGAAAAAATCCCAAACAAAAATAAAGGCCAAGGGAGGAAAGGAAGGGAGGGAGGCACACCTATGGCCATAGGGTCAAATGAGGGAGGAAATGGGTGGATTTGGGTTAAAACTGGGGAAGGGAAAATCTATAAATTCAACATTTTTAATGTTCTGGGAAAGCCACACTATTTTCCAATCCATGCAGATGTCATGAAACTCCTCATTTGAAAAGAAAAGTAGGCATAATATTCTCTTGAGAGGGGGAAAATTCCAGTGTGGTTAACCATGCTCATTAAACATATCCACTGGGCTTGGTGAATGATAAGCCCACATTGCCATGTGCAGGCTATGCGCCTTGGATAATGACACAATCTAGAGCACATAGTATCCTTTGTGCTGGTGCAAGGTTTTTACTAATTCTGCATCATTTGATGTCAGGTCAAAAAATCCATTTTCCACAAAAAATTCCCAGAAAAGATATGAAATAAATATATAACCAAAATAAAAGATAAATGTACCTCAAAATAAAATCAAAGAGTGACATTCTACAATAGAGGTTTTTTCACTATCGAATTCATTATATTAGAAGTTTGTTTTCTCCATTTCACTAAGGCTATAAGAATTAAATACTATGAAATAGATCATTAGAAAATATGTCCCATGTATTTGGCCTTGAGTGTCAAAAATCACTTAAATTGAAGAAAAAGATCAAATCGATGGACATTTTGATCAAGATCTGGTACACATACCACTGGGTGGAAAAGTGGAAATGAACTTTGGATGAGGATGATCGACCTAAGCATGCGATAATACACTATTGAGGTTATTTCGGGATTAGTTATCATGTACATGAGATAAAACACCATAGAAATTCATAGTTATAATGGGAGAGCCTCTAGAAGTACTAGGATCATGAGGAAGAATGCCCTGAGTGGGGGATAGGTTGGCTTTGACTTCCTTCCCTCGATCCTATAGCTTCTTGATTCCATATGACCAGACCATTTACAATCCATCCCGAAGCGTGGAGGACATAATAAATTTGAAGGAAACTAGAGCCATGCAAATATTGTATTTAATGTCAAAATGAAAATTACCTTGATGAGATTTATCCGGAAATAGAGTAAAAATATGGGGATAATGGACCAGAGGAACATCCTCTACACCACTCCCACCAACAACCACAAATTCATCTTTTGATAGAATATCCTCACCAGTATTCATTGGGAATAGTTACAAACCATAGTTAGAGGGGTTTAACTGATGAGGTATAGGGAAACCCTAATGTTTTTTCTACAGATAGGTGTTGAGTAACCTTGAGTGTGATAGAACACAAAGAACTTCATGGGAAAAGGGTAAATGAGTCCCTACCACCAGTTTATCAAACCCACCAACCAAAGAAAAAGAAACTTCAAGAGGGGTTGAGAAAGACCCATATCTTCATAGATATGATCAACTGAATCTTCTTAAATACATATAGTTCTATCATCCACACAAAGAAAAGCACCTATAGAGTCATCGATTCCATATAGGAGGGAGGTGTTGTGGAACAGAAGAGGAAGGACTAAAAGATTGATCCAAACCACCATGTGTGGGGAATCCCTTTCATGATGAAACTCTATAAACCATTATAAAAGATTGAAGTGCCACCGATCAATGAATCTGAGGCTCTGAGGCCATTCCTTGATGAATTCATCACTGATGGAAATAATGAAATATAAATACTTATGATTCAAAAATGAAACAGTAGATAGATTCTCCAAGACTTAAGATCTGAAGAAGTTCTAGCAGAGAGAGAGAGAGAGATGAGACTTGTATATGAGGAACCTCACCACTAGTGTCCAGTTGTGGAAATCCAACACCTCCTTAAAGAAATAGAGGGTAAATAGTAGCACTAAAGAATCCCCTTATGATGTAGAATTATGTATTTGTAATGGAACTTAGGGGAACTTATGGGAACATCAACTGTGATCAAAGAGGATAAAGGAAGTTTTATTTGAGATAAGGATAAAACTATAGATCTAATCTAGACAAACAAAGTGACTCTCTCAATTGGGGATATAGTACACCATCTAGTGAGGAGGAAATTGGTTGAGAAAATAATACAATCCCTGATAGGAATGGAAAAATCACCTAAGATAGAGTGATTGAATTTATAGCAACGGTCAACAAAGTTTGAATTAAGAGTTGTGAGTGTGGTGTGTTATTAAAAGGGTAATCCATCCTACCATTCTATTTGTAGTATAAAAAATCAGTTTTTCAGGTGAAAGTTATTCCCTAACAAGTGAACCTTGAAACCCACCACTAATAGGTCATGGATTATCTACTAGCCTTGATGGTATAAAACAAAAACATGGGAGAAATGTTTGATATAATCTGAGAAACATAAGATTGAAAAACATGAATTAACTCTATTAAATAAATATAAAACGACCTAAAATCCTATAATTCATGTAAATTTTAAATAATAAATAAAATATATCTAAGAATGAAATATAAAAATTAAACTCTTTTGGCAATGACTCTAAACCCCCAACAATCACTAGGAACTAGCACAATCTAGCCTGATCACCAACTCCCTCCTAGAAAGTTGTTTTTTTGTATGTCTGGAGGTAAATATACAAGTATAATTAGTGGTATCTTCCCCAAATCCTATCATGAAAATTTTGAATAATCATACTAATTCCTCAGTGAATAAATAATAAAATTAAATCATTAATTATACCAATAATTAAAATATACATGACCTTGATATGTATGTTATTTTCCTTCATTTATTATCATTTTACTCTATTTATAGCTTATTCAAAGACTAGTGGGGATATGGGGGGGGGGGGGTTTAATGGTTATGTGAGATTTCACATGGAATTGGAGTAAAAAGTGAAATATGGTTGGGTGTTGTAAGTGTTGAGTACGTGATGGATTATTATCGAGTACCTAATGAGAACTTGTATCTTGTAAGTGATTTTTAAAGAACACTAGGTACCCTATATATTAATACCTAGTACCAAATATTCTCTTGAAAAAATATCCTTTAAGAGGGGAATTTTTTTCATCTCACTAATTATCTTTAACCCTTATAATCTTCCTCTTTGGTTTCTACCACCATTTAAATAGGGAACTCATCGATGGTAGATCCAATCCTTATACACCTCATATTAATACATTTCATTCTCTAATATTGACAGAAGACATTATGTTTGGATGTAAAGGAACCACTTCAATGAGGTAATGTGTCAACTATACTCTAAAGGGATGACATCTTCCTTTTCTTAACAATAGTGGATGAATATCCTTCTGCCAACTTTAAGGATTTTTAGATCACTTTGGTTCCAAAATAATCTTCTTTCCTGGAAGCTATAAAGGGTTAGATTAAGTTACATTTAGGTATTACCCTAGTTATCTTCCCTATATATGTTTTTCATGATTATATTGATTTGAGAACTAATCCATTCATGAATTTATGTTTTTCTAAAAAAACCTAACAATGGATTAAGCTTCTTCCATAAAACTCAAGGAACCTTTCTTCAAAATATCACCAGGTGAACCTATTCTCCACATCATACTCCCAGATATTTGGGTTTGAAATTGGTTGGTTGAATATAATTCATATAAAATGAGGTTTATAAAACTAATTAAGTCCTTTACAACTCATTTTATAAGTAACATTGGCTATTTTATGGATTTTTATTTTTATTTTCCCATGGATGCTTAACCATGTGATTTACTACTACTTTAATAAATGTTTGTTAAATTATTTTTCATGTAAATTAAATGGAAAATGTTTAATATACTTAAAATGGGAATAATATCTTATAATTTATACTTCTCTTAAATAATTTTTTCAATTTTATTCTTAGTTTAGGGATGAGTATCCTTAATAATTTCTTTCTAAGAATGTCGATTTCAATTCCTATGATGAGAATATAATTTAATTGGTAACCTAGTATTACATGGCTACTATCCACTAAGTTTTATACACTATTTAATCTTGATAAATTTTCTTTAAGAATTACTCTATATTTAATAATTAACTTATGTATAATTTTTTCCTTTTAGGTAAAAATAAATAATGAAATGGGTAATAAGGGTTAGAATGGAAAGAGATCTTGTACACACTTGTGTGATAGATGAGTTGAAAATAAAGATAAGATATTTGTGACCGAAATATTTTGTACCCCTTCCCCCAATTTTGAATGGATGAGCTGAAAGAATCCCTCAACTCAGGTATACACAAACACCTATCCCTTTATGGAAAGGGTATTTCATTCGAAATTATTTTTTTATTATTTTTATAGAAATAAGAAAAGATTACCAATCCCACGATTCGTAGTCACCGTTTTGAGGCTCACATACAGTATATATGCCATGGAACCTCCTAGTAAATGGTGTTATACTTTAACTAGTGTCTATATATTATGCACTTCAGGTAACATTATTTATTCATTTTTTTGTACTATAGTTTCATACACTTTGGATTACGAGAGAATGTTAAAGGTGGGTTGGTGACCACCAAATAGGTATATATTACTCTCACCCCAAAAATTAATTTTTTTGAATGAATGAAATTAAATTTGATAGATATTTGAGAAAAGGTAAAGAACCTTCTTTTAGGAGAAATTTTGATATGGATTCTTAGATCTCGGTTGCCTCTTTTTGAAACTTTTGGTGGGTAACAAGGCAGATGAGGATATGGCTGTTTGTAGTGTTATCTTAGAGGGAACATGAAATTGAGAGCCTATTTTTGGGAAATTAGTCCACATTTAGCCCAATATACTTCCATTTATATAGTTATTACTCCATAACCATGTCATGGGGTGTTTTTAATATGTTTAGATCTTTTTGGTTTAAATTGACACTTGTATATATCACTTCATGCGTCATGAATAGTATATTTTTCCCATGTGCTATAATTTTTACCTATTTATATTTCTAGAGTAAATTTGTAATGTTTGTTCATATCCATTTAGGAATAGATAATTTTTTTCTCAATTCATGTTCACATGGATAAAAATTCCTTCGATATACATGTAACTTAATCCCCAGTATTTATGTTAGCCTTTAGAGATTGGGAGGTGAACCTAAGGTGTTTTAGTGACCCAAACTAATACCGTTTAGGTTATTAGGACATTATCATTACAAATAAACATACTCCCAACCCTAATCATTAAATTTTTATATAATATATAGTGATAAAATATCAAAATAATGTAAAAAAAGGTACCCCACAACTAATTCCCCATTGAACTAGTCACCTTCATGCCCTAATGACATGAATCTTGGCACTCCCATATATTTTATATCCATATAACAAAAAAAAATAACTAATTTAAATCCAGAATTACATATCTACAACTACATATTGTTTATAAAAACTAAAAACCACATACCATATACAAAAACCATGTACCATAGAAAAACACCACATCACCACATTTCATATCATTTTTATGATTGGGTATGTAATTATAAAATAAATCACTAATTACCTCCTCCTTATATGTATTCCACAACCATGATACCACATCAATGCATCAACATCAAGATATGCTAAATTCATTCCATTATATCCTACCATCATAACCTCAATCTAACCCAACCTATACTATATTTGGAATAGATAGTTGGGAAGGGAGAGTAATCAACCATCCATGTCTTATATATCCTAGATGTTAAAGAAAAAATTCCAAACCCATGATCTTATATGGGAATTTGTAAGGTTACCCATCTCATGTGGTGGTGTGTAAGAAATAATTGAAATATAAAGGATATATAATAAACCACACATGCCCAACCAAAGGGATGGATCTAAAATGAATTTATTTTATTACTATGACTTAAATACCCACTTTATCACCCCTACCACACACTAAAAACAAATACCACAACTTACATAACACAAAATAACCACACCAACATAATATTATAATTACACATCAACCATAATTTCTAATTTTACCAAATCTTTATTGATACATGGATTTTTCATTTACCAACTATATTACATTCATAAAACCACATTTAGTTCAACCAATGACATACTATCATAATATAATTTAATTTAAGAATTGATGTATAAAATATATACCACTTCATTAATTTCCTGTTATTACATTAATTAATTTCTATCCCTTTATCTATTTCATCACAATCCCTCCCCATTAACAATTTCATTATTTTTAAAATTAATACATATCATAAATTAACTATAACACAATAAATTAGTACCTCATCTAACATTGAATGAACCACCAAAAAATAATATGCCAATACCACAATATCAATTCCACCTCATTTACAACATCACCCTCTTTTTCTCACATCACCCATGCCAAACCACCACTATAAACACATAATTTCACCACCCCAAACTCAACTAAAACAAGAATAACCACACAAATGTAGTATCTATCAAAATTAATCAATATTGTAAGAATAATTAAACATTATTTACATTAATATTTATATATTCATTCAACACTTCATGCATAAAAAACATCAATATAAATTAAAGACCAACAATGACTTTTAAATCACAAAATTTAATTTAATTTTATAATTATGATGGTGAAATGAATATCAGTGATAGAAAAAGTGGTTATCAAAAATTCATATATCAATCGAAAAAACAATTAATTACTAGGAAATAATATAAAATATCATAATACACATACAAATCATATTCACTCTTTATTTTTTAATTTAATTCATTATATTTATTAAGTAAATTATAACCATATACCCAATGAAAATATTTTCATAATAGTTCCACTTTGAAAATTAAATTTAAAATAGAAGAGAGGTCATGAATAACCTACCTCAATTGATGCTTCAATAACCAATATTCAAAGATAATGGGAAAATATTGATCAAGAACCACTAAAATGACATAGATCTACCAAAAATCTAGTACATGACTATTTCCCATCAATACCATTACAAAATATCACAAAAAATAAACTATCACAATTTACACAAACTCTCTAAAAATAAATAATAAGAATGTAATATAGAAAAAGAGGAGATTAGAAAATTATAAACTATGTGGGCTTGATCACTTAAAATTTGAGGCCAAAATCCACCAAGTGATGACTAAGATTTACCAAAAACATGTAAAAGTATGTCTAGGTTCTAATAGAGGTTGGAAAAGTTAGTGAGAATCTCAGTGAGCAGGTAAATTAATATTAAAAAAATACTAAACTTAACATCACAACATAAAAATATTGTTCATTATTTAATGTTGGATAAATCCTACATTCATGATGTGATCTTACAAAATATTTGGGGGCGAAAACTATAAATTTTTTATATAAATAAATCATACCACACCATAACAGGGTTTTTATTTCAATATATTTTAAACCTATGGTAATCACACCAGAAACATTGACCTTCACCCATAAACCTGATAAAACGAAGATAAAAACCACAAATCAACACTCATCACTAATTCACACCATCTCTAAAATAATATTACCCCAAAAACATACCATGAATCTCTATGTAATAACATAAATAATCATGAAATAATTAAAAAATCATAACCTACCAAAGGCACACCAAGATTTCATGACTCAAGCCCCACATCGCAACACTTATCCTTATGATCTAATAACATTGACCATAATGAACCACACCTGACTACAATAACTCCTATCCTATAGTAAACTAATCATTCCAAAACATATTTTTTATAGTGTGATCCGAGTTTCTAGTTGAAATTTTATCTAAAAGTCTAAATTTCTTCTATCATTCACCTCTAACTAACCCCCAAAACACCCCAAAACACCTTGAAAAATTAAAGAACCAAACAATATTTTGGACATTATATAATGGGTCATATAATAATATTATCATATCATTTGGTGTTGATTTAGGTTGGAATTCAATGTTAGGCACCTGTGATATTTTGGTCGTTTTGGGAAAACTAAGGCCCTAGTGTTTTTGGTGTTATAATCAATTATGAAAGAAAATATAATCCAACATAGGGTATGGTTTTTGACACAATCATATTCCTAGACTCTATTTCTTGATAACTAACTTGATTACTTAGGGAATTGATTATAAGGTATAGTGATGTGTTGACATTTCTTGTGATTGAACATTTTTTTTGGGATGGATAATTAAGAAATTAGTCTTATTTTTTCTTCTGAAAATCCCTATTCATTATACTATGAACCTATCAATATTTTTCATATTTATTTTAACATGGTATCATACTAAAACATCCTGAGACCCACACTCCTGGATCCTATGTTGAAATCAATAAATTTACATTCCCGACTACGATGATGATATTTTTGACCCAATTTTTTCCATCAAAACCTTACTACATCAAAAGGAAAACATAGATCACATACATTCTGGAGGACCTTTTAGGTTATATTTTTATAGAATTAGGTAAAACTTTCTACATAAACAATTCAAAAGTCTTCAAATGAAAATATCTTCTATTTAACCCATATTTTCTTATTTCATAATAGGTCATCAACATAATGCTTTTGAAATCATTTATAGATATAAATCATTAAACATCATTCTTTATAACCTTAGGAAAATTAAACATAAGAAGGGCAAGTTCAAATGACAAGTAAGGTTAAACATTAGAATTAATAATTGAATTTCATTAATGAGTATAAGAATTTCATAAGGGTATGATAACAAAATCATAGTGTATTAGTGAATCATAAAAGAACTCATACCCATCAATACCTAGATAATCAAATATGAATTCTTGGTAAATGAAAGAGTAATTAGAATCAATAATAAAAAAAATGTGAAATCAATATCGATCACTTGAAACACTATAAAACCATAGAAATCATAAAGAATACTTGTATGTATATTGGGACATACGTTTCACTGCACTCTTACATGTAATCTTATAAATAAAATAACTATACGACTAACTTCTATACCCAATGCATTGGAGAGATATCACAGACCCAACCATAATTGGTTTATCATGTAACCACCCATCACTAGTTTCTCATAGAACCACCCATAATTGATTTATTGTGTAACCAAATGTAATTGGTTTATCATATAACCACCCATAAAATATCTAATAACCATTAAAAAATCATAACACATAAAATATTTCCTTTCACCATAAACACATAGTAATAACCACAATATATTTTATAACTTGATTAAACTATGGAAAAGAAAAGGGTTTTAGAAATATCTCTATGAAAAAATAATTATCCTATGGAAAAGAAATCAGTTCTATAAAAATCTATTTGAAATATGATTAACCCATGGAAAAGAAATGGGTTCCATAACAATCTCTTTTAAACATTATTAACCCATGGAAAAGAAATGGGTCCCAAAACAATATATTTGAAACATGATTAACCCATAGAAAATAAATGGGTCCCATAAAAATATCTTTAGGACATATTCAAACTGTGGAAAAGGAATGGATTTCATAAAAATATATTTGAAACATTATTAACCAGTGTAAAAGAAATGGATTGTACAACAATCTCTTAGAAACATGGTTATCTTGTGGAAAAGAAACGAGTTACATAATATTCTCTTTGAAACAATATTAATACATCCAAAAAATAATGAGTATAGTATCAATAAAAAATATCCTCAATGGAGGTTAATTAAAAATAATAGTTGTTAAAGATGATGAATGGAAATACCATTAAAAGTTAATTAGAAATTCTCTTGAGGAAAATAATATTTAAACATTCCAAAGTGTCGCATACCACTTTGAAATATTTGAATCATTATCCCCATGAAGAAGTAACATTAAGTAAAACTTAGAATATCATGATAATAAGTAGATTCATGATATATAATGTAAAAGGATAAGTATACACACATCATAAAATAATTTAGGCTTATAACATAATAAACATCTCAATGAAGGAAAATCATGAAAAAAATCCATTACCACTTTGGAAACTTTGAAACAATAAACCCCATGAAAGAGTGGCCCTAAAATGGATAATTAAAACCAAAAAAATTTAAGGATAATAATAATAATAAAATTAATTCATGTTCATTATATAAACCATAGAATAAAAATAACCAGTGAATATGGAATAAGTCTTACATAAATAAAAGTGATACTAGAATCCCCCTTACAACTGTGATAGTATATGAATCAGAAGACAAAAAATTAATAATCATCAAATGAAGTATTTAAATAGAATTAAGATAAAATAATTCATGATATAATTAATAAAAATGGTAAGTAGATGCACTGTACATGATAATTAAGTGGTGAGTATGACATTTATATCACAGATATAAAAAGTGAGATGAAAATACATTACAAAAATCGTATCATTGGTGTGAGAATAAATAAATGAAATAATCATGTGTGAAAAATATAAATCAACATAATAAAAGTGTAAATATATCATAATAAAATCATATTTCATTTTACACATATTCTTGGAATAACATAATCAATTAAATGGTAGTTTAACTGAATGAATGGAAATCGAGTTAAGAAACCCCTTACAACTATGGTATCATATAAATTGGAAACCAAAAAAAGTAATAATAATCAAATGAAACATTTGAATAACATTAATGTAAATTAATTAATGTTATAATATATAAAAAGTGTAGTATATACACCCCACAAAATAATTAAGTGGTGAATATGACATTTATCTCCTAGATGTAAAAAGTGAGATGAAAATACCTTACAAAGATCATATTATTGGAGTGAGAATAAATCAATGAAATAATTATTTGTAACAAATATAAATTCAAAAAATAAA